>CM037888.1:14419788-15619788 GCA_021292165.1 Shinisaurus crocodilurus | reverse complement strand
CAGTCACCTAGAAGGATTAATCATTCATGTGCTAATGTACATCCATTATTTTTTAAATCATCACTTAAGTAATCATTTTGTATGTATGCTGAGACGTGTGATCCCAGCTTATAAAAGTGCAGCAAAAAGAATCAATACAAATTAAATAAAATTTAAAGGTTGTATCTGTGAAACAGATGCAAGGGAAAAAGTCATCTGTGCAATAAAATGGCAATTATATTCAGACACAACTTCCCCTTTCGCCTCACCAATCTTCATGAAAAATCATCTGCAAACAGGCTTTGGGGTTTAATTTGGCTGCTGCGGATCATACCCCAATTTCCTGTACTGCGTGATGTCTGTCCAGGTGAGGGGGTGGGCAACTTGTGGTCCTCCAGGTGTTTTGGCCTACAACTTCTACCAGCCCTCACCATTGGCTATGCTGGCTAGGGCTGATGGGAGTTGTAGGTCAAAACATTTGGAAGGCCACAAGTTGCCCACCCCTGGTCCCGGCCTTTCAAAGGCTTCAGCCTACAGCCCTGCTCTAAAATAAAACAAACAACCCCCCCCACACACACAGCTGTTTTAACTGCTGCTTTATTTTGTTTGGATTCCCCAGAGAGAATATTTAGCGAGAGATACAATGCTCTTGTAATGGCATCAACCTGCACTGTCTGATACAAGCATACAAGCCCTTTCATTTCCCAAACTAAACATTAAAGGCCTTACTGTAATGCTGCTATGCTGAGAGGTAAACCAACATTGGCCGCCTTGCTGTACGGCACAAAGGACTCGTAGTGGTGTGGATGAGAACATTTTCATCTAGCGCATGCCTTGCATGCAGAAAGTCCCAGGTTTGATCCCCGCCCCGGCATCTTCAGGTAGGGCACGAAAAGCTCCTGCCTGGAACTCTGGAGAGCCGCTGCCAGTCAGTGTTGACAATACTGGGCCAGATGGATCAATGGTCTGACTCAGTATAAGGCAGCTTCTGATGTCTAGGGAACCAGAACTAGAGACGAGGAGAAATTTGTTTCTCAATGTAATGTGAATGCACCCAATTTCGCACTTTCAAAAGCGATACATGAACTCAAATTCAGCCATCCTTTGGAACTCACACTTTCCCCGAAATCTGCAATGGAGTTCTCTAAATTAAAAAATGCACACAAAAATGCGTATACTAGGGAAACGTGCACACACACACACACACGCATATATGATGAAAATAATGTTAAAAATGCATTATATTAGGAAAAGTGATTGTAAAAATTGTGTAAACTAGGCAAAAGTGCACACAAAAGTGTGTATTTTTGGATAAATGCACATAAAATGCATATGAATTTTCATGTGAACTTTAAAAAAAAAAATATCTCAATGTTCAGGGTGAACCTGGGCAGCAAAGAACAAGTCATGTCCTCCTTTATATGACAGCCCTTTTGGTATTGGGAGAGGTCTATCAAGTCCCCCCTCAGTATTCTCTTTTCCAGGCTACATATATTACGTTTCTTCAACTTTCTCATAGGACTTGTTTTCCATACCCCTGACAATTTTTGTTGCCCTTCTCTGAGCCAATGCGTCTTTCTTAAAGCGTGGGCTCCAGAACTGGACACACTACTCTAGATGAGGTCTAAGCTAATTTAAGGCACACTCCTATGCAAGTTTAGACAGGAAAAAACGGCCTACAACTCCCCGCATGCCCCAGCCAACATAGCTGACTGGGGCATGCGGGGATTATAGGCCTTTTTCTGTATAAACTTGCATAGGATTGTGCCTTTAATCTGCCTAACATATCCTACATACCGGTAGGTCTGTGGCTCATGCTGGCTCAGCTTGTCTGAGTGTGGAAAGCTAAGCAGGGTCAGGCCTGGTTATGACTTGGATGGGAGACCCCTCCCCTAGTTTCCTGCATTGAGCAGGGGGTTGGACTCGATGGCCTTGTAGGCCCCTTCTGACTCTATAATCTATGATACACTCCATTTTAAGAGTGCTATAGTCTGCTGACTTTGGGGCTGCTTCTTCACCATCACCACCCTATTCTTACTGTGCTTAACATCCAGTCCTCCTGTGGCTTTTGCGTTTTTATTTTTTCCCTTATGTACCCACATGGCTACCTACAATTCCTGAACACTGTTGGTATCACTGTCTCCTTTCATCCAGGAAAATATAAAAATATAAATAAATACATCTCAGTATGAACCTGATCAGTTCTTATGATCAGGGGAGGCCCTTTTGAAGACACCCTTGCTTGCAGAGGCCCGCTTATTTTATTTTAATTAATTAATTAATTTGTTTATTTACTGACAGTACTTTGAAACCACCCAATAACCGAAACTCTACGGGCAGTGCACAGTACATTAGAAACAAAGTATGAACATTAAAAGATAAAATAAAATAAAAACAATGTGGAATACAACCAGGATAAAACAAGTAGGAAAGAATAAAACCATTACAATATCAGAAAACCAAATTAAAACCAGCAGCAGAATAAAATACTAGAAGCACTAAAAACAGTTCTTAAAATGCCTGGGAGAATAAAATGTCTTCACGTGGTGCTGTAAAGACCACAGCTTGGATGCCAACACTGAAAAGGGCATCTCTCTTGTAGCCACCTGCTTTGCCTCACTTGGCAGAGGCACCTAGAGGAGGGTTTCAGCTGATGATCTTAATATCCAAGTAGGTAAATTGTTGAGCAAGCAGGAAAGGGCTTTCGCTGGAATGTACTTTATTTATTTATTTATTTATTTATTTAAATTTATATCCCGGCTTTTTTCCTGCAAAGAACCCAAGGTGGCTTACATAATCCTCCTCCTCCTCTCCATTTCATCCTCACAACAACCCTGTGAGGTAGGTTAGGCTGAGAGCCAGTAACTGGCCCAAAGTCACCCAGTGAGCTTCGTGGCCGAGTGGGGACTAGAACCAGTGTGGTGTAGTGGTGAGAGTGTTGGACTGGGACTCAGGAGATCCGGGTTCTAGTCCCCACTCGGCCATGAAGCTCACTGGGTGACTTTGGGCCAGTCACTGCCTCTCAGCCTAACCTACCTCACAGGGTTGTTGTGAAGATAAAATGGAGAGGAGGAGGATTATGTAAGCCGCCTTGAATTCCTTGCAGGAAAAAAGGCGGGGTATAAATGTAATAAATAAATAAAATAAACCCAGATCTACCAAGTCCCAGCCCAACACTCTAACCACTACGCCACACTGGCTCCACTTGGTCTCCAATCTCTCTGCATTCAGGAAAGGGGTGAAGACACATCTTTTTAACTTGACTTTTAAAACGGTTGTTATGGTTTTTAAGGTTGTTTTTAAATATATATATATTTTTATTCTGGCTTTTATTTGCTGAACTTTTTATGAACTGCATTGGCTGGCTTCAGAAAGGCGGCACAGGAACATAGCAAATGGAATACATTGCTGGGAGATGAGATGACCCCATGTAGTCTGGTTGCAACGTTCGGTGTGTGCTTGACATGAGGCAACACCTGCTAAATGACTGCTGGAATAAATCAAATGGCTGCGATTCCAAAACTCCCGTCGCATCCCAGCAGTCCGATTGGATAACTCTACTTTATTTCAGCATCATTAAACGATAATGTAAGGTCACCAGTAGCATGTGAAGCAATAAATGGCTGCTAGATGACGGGTCCACCAGACCTGAAAACCATTAATGATGAGAACTGCATTTATGATCACACATTAGGCAGAAAAATAATTACACATGAGCACAGACTCTTAAAAAGAGAAACTTAACTACTCTCTTGATGCACTGTTAGGAAGAGAGAATCAAGCAGACGTTATTGCAGGGGGACCTGTGGATGAGGCCAGCTGCCAGGTAGAGGTAAGGCTTCTTATCTATCTGCTGACTCTAAAATTGTTTTAGATATATGTGTGTCGGTGGGCGCTGTCTGTTTATATGGTTGGATGTAATTTTTTAAATAATGTATTGTTAAGGTTTTTGATCTTTTTAAACTGCCCAGAGAGCTTTGGCTATTGGGCAGTATAGAAATGTAATAAAAGAAATGAATGAAATCAGCTCTAGTGCTTTCTGGGCCAGCTGCAGCTGATCTATAGGGAGCAGAGGCGCTTCGTTCCAGTGTCCTCCCCTAGTTCCTAAACTTTCTGCAATTATGTCTTATGTTCATTCACTCTGGCATGACAGTCATGAATTTATGCAAGGTGGCTTATTTTCCAACAGGTTTGCATGCCAAAATAAATAAATAATAATAATAAAAAATTGGCAGGGGCAAGGCTGTTTCATGCGCAATTCATATTTTTAACATCAATTTGTTACAATCAAGCTGTCTGGATATAAACAGTTATACCAAAACATATATAAAGGTTTCCAAAATTAGGAAGGGCTTGGAGAGAGTGGGGTAGACAGACATCTTTCACTCTCTCTTATACCACAAGACTCGGTGTGCATGAGTGTGCATTTGGGAGGACAAATACAATGTACATCTTCACACAACACATAATTAGCCTATGGGAGTCATTGCCACAAGGTATAGTGATGGTCACAAGCTCAGCTGATACCTTAGAAAGGATTCATGATGGCAGGATCCTATACAAACTTCTGCTTTGAGTGTGGATCCTTATATAGCCAAAACAGCAACATCCACACACAAGAAGGAGGTATCAGCTGGCTTGGGGAAACCCATGGCTGGCAGAAGTACAAAACAGAATATTTAGGGGAGAGGGAACTACCTTCTCCCATATCAATCTGCCTGCACTTTGAGGTCTTCAACAGAGGAGCTTCTCACTTGCACACCACTAAGGGCGATTAGACTGGTTACAAGAGAGAGGTCCTTCTCAGTGGTGTTCCCGCAACTCTGGAATTGGCTTCCACTGGGGGTTCATCAGATCCTTTCATTGCAGGTCTTCAGGAAAGCTCTGAAGACTCACCTATTTTTGTTGGCATTCCCGTAGCATCTTGGGCTGCTGGTTTTTAATGGCAATACCTGTTTTTATTGATTTTAAAAAAATGCTAATTACTGTTTTTATGGAACTTTTATTAAATACACATGAATGGAATTCTTATTGTATGTGTTCTATATGTTTCTTATCTTGTACATCACCTTGGGAAGGTTCCAAAGGCAGCCGAGAAATAATTTTAAATAAATAAATAACCCTAAGGGTAGAACCCCAAAAAGAGCACAATGAGGACTGAACATGCTCAGTGGCCATGGAATACTGGCTGACTGTTGGAAGGGTGGGAAATGGAAAACTGGGGGGTGGGAGGAAAAATGGAATGGAGTATCTTGAAAATGGCTGAGTGTGGCTGGCTGGAATCCTGAACAGGAGCACTCTACACTGCAACATTTTGTTGTAGCTCCTACCTGTACTCCTGATCATCAGGTGCCAGGGACAAGAACTAGGATGTCTGTCACCCACAGGCTGTACTTGTCAGGGATGTCGAAGAGTCCTTGGTCTTGAGTCACGAGTCATGAGTCTTTGGACCCGAGTCTCGAGTCCGAGTCCTTGGTCCAAAATGGTGACTCACGAGTCCTGAGTCACTCCCAAAGCTGACTCCACGAGTTCCTATTAAAATCAATGGGGTTTTTTCCCAACAAAATAAGACTACTTCAGATGTGTGGCTTAAATAAATTCTAGGCACAAGTATGGCTTTTTATTTCAGAACTCTGCCACTGATTTTGACAAGAACAGACCAGGCAGACAAACCCAAAATAAAAATAACCAGCAGGCAGAGGAGGCGGGGAACGCTAAAGCAGGCAGGCAGAGGCCTTTGTCTTGGACAATTAAAACTGTGGAACTGGTCAAGAAGAGACCAGGCAGGCAGAGGAGGCTGGGAACCCCAAACAGGCAGGCAGAGGCAGCCAAACCCAAAATGTCTGAAAGGTTGCATTTTAGGAAAATGATTTTAAAAAATAAAATCTTTGCAGGCGATCGCACTTCTCTCCACTCCTTCTGGCACAGCCCAGGGATGTTGAAGAGTCCTTGGTCTCGAGTCCCGAGTCCCATTAAAAATATTGGGACTCGAGTCCGAGTCGAGTCAGAGGGGGGACTCAGTCCGACTCACGAGTCGAGTCCTGGAGTCCGAGTCCCCATCCCTGGTACTTGTGAACATGTTGGAGGCATCTGGCTAGCATTTGTTGGAAAGAGAATGGTGAAGGAGCTGTGTTTTTGTTCAGAGATATTTTTAGGGCTGGAGACAGACAATACTTTTATCTTCTAGAGAGCTGAAGGTGGTGCGAAAAGGGGGCATTGCTGCCCACAGTGTGGACACATGCAAGCCACCGTCATCTCTGGTTTTGCAGTGCTTCAAAACTTATTTGACACTCAATAAGGCACCGATAGATGTGGCAGCATCAGCACCAGGCTCTCAAGGCTAGGATGCGCGTATCATACTTCATCATTCCTTTTAATGTTTACTACACCCAAGGACGTACCACTTTTTATGGAGTGCCAAAGGAAAGATTTGATGGATTTAATATTGCATGACAGCCTGTTGTTTGTCTTACACAGAGTTTATAAACCGCTCCTAAAGCTTTAATCTCAGCAACAAACAGCTCATTCTTGCTCATCTCAAAATCAAGGGGTGTTTTTCCTGCCATTGGTGTATGACCAATGACTCCAGACAATGTAAAGGGAAAGAGAGGATTAGTTTAGGTAGCTTTAAAAGGAGATTAGACAAATTCATGCAGGATACGTCAATCAATGGGTACTAGTCATCAAGATGACTATATTTATTTCATTCATGGTCTTTTATTTTATTCATATACCACCTTTCTGCCAAAAACAAAACAAAAAGCAAGGTTCAGAGGCAATATGCCCCTGGATATGAGCTGCTGGGAACAGCATCAGCATCAGGTGATTGCCTTTTCGTCCTGTTGACTGGCTTCCCATCGGCATCTGCTTAGCCACTGTGGGAAAATAGAATGCTGGATTTGATGGACCATTGGTGTGATCTTGCAGGGCTGCTCTCATGTTTTTAACAGCTGGTGTAGTGCATTGGCTAACAGCATGAACCTGTGATGGCAAATGTCTGGCTGATATATATATTATAATAAAAATGAATGTCCCCCAGGCTCGGTTTGGAAATTAGGGCTGGAAATAATGAGCAAATTTCATGGATCCCCCACTCCCTCCACCAAGTTATACATTCCTTCATGAGTCCCCAAACCTCCTTACTTCTTGGATGCTGCAGTGATTATGGAAGGAGGCGCTTGTCTTTCCCTTCTCCTCTTCATACCCAGAAACAAATGCTGCTATGGCAGAGTCCCAGGTGCCAGGCCTTTTTTGCAGTGGCCCACAAATTGTGGAATGGCTTCTGTAGGGATTTCTACATGGTGCCTACTTTGTTGACTTGTCAAGTGACAGGAAAATACCTTTCTATTCTCCCAGGCCTTTTAAAGTGCTGCTTGCTTTCTTTTTAATATGTGCACTTCTGCATATTATTATTATTTATTATTATTACAGTAATACCTTGGATTGCAAGTAACTTGGTTTGAGAGCGTTTTGCAAGACAAGCAAATTTTTAAATATTTATTTATTTATTTTTTACTTGATATACAAGCGACGTCTTGCAATACAAGTACTGTAGTATGGCTTAAATTAAAAATCTCTGTACAAATTTTTTTGGGGGGGATTTTGTTTTGATATAAGAGTGTTTTGGATTACAAGCACGTTTCCGGAATGAATTATGCTCTCAATCCAAGGCATTACATCATCATCATCATCATCATCATCATCATCATTATTATTATTATTATTATTATTATTATTTTAAAAAACCCTTCGTTTTCAGCTGTTTGGTTATTTATCTCTTTTAAATGCTGAATTTTTGTTGCTGCTTTGAAAGTAGTGCTTTTAAATGTGCTTTATTATTGGTTTCTTATCATTGGTTTATTTATTATTATATTTTATTATTTATTATATTTATTAATCGCCCATCTGGCCGGTTGCATTGCTCTTGCTTTTATTGTGTATGAAGCCCTGAGGGGTTTGGCTATAGGGCAACTTGTAGACTGAACAAAAAAAATTAAATAAACACAGATCAAATAATAAATGTAATACTGATGCTCATTACATTTTCCAGGGCTCCTGACACCTTGGACGCTGCTGTAGCAGCAATACAGGCACAAGAGAGGGGTAAAGAGAGTTCCCTCCATCAGCCACAGCAGGATGGGAGGGTGGGAGTAAGACTGAGGAGTTATTCTCTGGATTGGATTAAAATCTGAGATGGAGAAAGGCTTATTGGCCACAATGCTCATCTTGTATTGAAGGTAGTACAAGTTGCTGGGATTCATATTTCAAATCAAAGAATGACAAACTTTGGCTACTGTGAGCTGGAAAGTACTCAGTTCAAAACTTACCTCAACACAGGGCCGGTCCTGCCATTAGGCAGAGTGAAACAGTTGCCTCAGGTGGCAGATGCTGGGAGGCAGCAGCAAAGTTTTGTAGGAGTGACCTGTGTGCCATGTGGCCTGTTCTGCACCACCAAAGTTAGCCTGATGCCTTCAGGTGCACTGGAAGATGCTCTCCCATCACCAGGGTTGAAGAAAGATTCATTCAAGTCCAGTTGGCTTGTTCTTCAGTTCAGACAGAGAAATGTCTTGGTCCAGCCCTCCCTCAACAACAAATATCAGGTGGCCTTTGGCAAGTCACCAAGCCCCCATGTGCACTGCGGGGATAAAATAACACCCACCTACCACACAGATGCTGTTGTACGGTTTTCAATTATATGTGAAACACTATTTAAGCCCTACAGCAACAACTTGAGACTGGAGCAGGGCTCTCCAACCTTGGGTCCCCAGATGTTGCTGGACTACAGCTCCCAGAATCCCTTGCCATTAGCCATGCTGGCTGGGTATGCTGGGAGCTGTAGGCCAGCAACATCTGGGGACCCAAGGTTGGAGAGCCCTGGACTGGAGAATACAGGACCACTGTTGTATGAAAACATTCTACAGAAGATGAGGCTTTATGGTAGTTAAAATTGAAATATGGTGTGCACAGGCTTAGTATATAGCAACCTTCCCCAATCTGGATTACAGCCTACCAGATGTTTTCGATTACAACTCCCAGCATTTTTGACCACTGACCATGCTGATGGGAGTTAAGTCCAAAACATCTGGAGGGCATTGGGATGGGGAAAGCTGGTATACAGGGACATCCCATTTTTTGATAGCTTCTTTCTCACGGTACAGCACTGGGATTAGTGTGTGGGTTGTGTCATCATGTGGAATTATATAAGGGAGCAGACTGTCTTGCTGTACGGGAAGTCATCACAATGGGAAGATGTGAATATGTTTGTAGAAAACAACGTTGACACTGTGAGATTAGTTCAGCAGGGGCTTCTCATGTCCCAGTATAAGGAATGCTGTATAGGCAAATTTGGACCATATCAGCCGTTGCAGCCTCTTGAACTCAACGACATCAGGCCATGTATTTAACACATTTATAAGAAAGCTATCAGTTAATATCCCTGGATGGACACAGTAATAAGGAGTCATGAAATCTGTAAGTAGCTGTTAGGAGTTGAACTCCAGACAGATTTTTAGAGTTTGTTTGTGAGCCCTTTAATAACCGGCACAACTTATCTTGGGTCTGCCCAACACATTCCTGTAACACCAACTGCAACATCTCAGCAAGGGTGGAATAATCTTGTCTATTCCTTGATTTACTTCCAGGAAATCATTTGACCTTGTTAAATTATGAGTATGGTTATTTTATTTTAAAGTGTTATCGGTAATATTGCCAACTATTGTTGAAAGAAAAGAACAATTTGTTATGTCAAGATGAAGGCCGTGTTGTGTATAAGGAAACAAAGTTATTCCGCTGTGATGAAGTTGCTGGGATAACACACACTGTTGACATTTACAAACTGGTGAAATCATGATTAATGGGTTCTTTGTTTCAGATGAGCAGTCATACATTTTCCCACCGTAGTATTTCCCCTCTATTGTATTTGTATATGGAGATCCTCCACTGAGATATCTCCAGTGCAGATAGCTTGGAAGAAGATTTTCATTGGAGAAAAAGCACATCTGGGCTTGTTCTCACACACTTCTGTTTTTTTGGGTTATAACTCTGAAGAAACATGGCCTTGAACTGCACTTTTGGATTTGCGATCACAGACCTTTGCTTCGTTCTCAGGTCCAGATGTACACTTTCACTATAAATACTCAGCTAGCCTGAGATACAGCAGTGTCTCTCTTATGTTGTGGAGTAAAAGAAGCTTCCTGGGGAGGAGGAGTACTGGGAATAAACTCTTCACCCAGGAAGAGGCTTGCAAGCACTCCATTTTCCAAACAGAGTGTCTTTTTATTTGGCTTCCTTTTGCAACCCACTAAGTGCTCAAATTGAAGCGGAAGTTGTACATGCATGTGTGTGTGGGCCTCACACATTCTGGTGAATACATGAAGGTTTGGGCCTGGCCAGTGGGTGAACGGGTGTGTGTGTGTGTGTATGTGAGCTGGCATGGCCAGAGGGCACGATCCTCCTCCTCCTGTTCAATATTTGCACAGTTAAGAAGATGTGAAAAAGGCTTTGCTGTGTAAACAGCTAACCTAGCATAATACTACTCTGACACCACTGCAGAAGCATTATACCTGCAAGGCAGGCAGACACATTAGCAGGTCCCTGATCTAGGTAGCTTTCTTTCTGATTCACATGACCAAATTAGCAAGTTGGGGATGTGGGTGGACAAGTTCAGTACATAGCAAAGGAGCCATGTGAGAGGCCTGAGCATGCAATTCAGTGCTTGAGTTACAGTGGGGCCAAATGCCCACTGTCCCTTTACCTCTTATGATGGCCGCCTAAGCTGCCAGTTTTTGGAAAGCTACTGGGTGGTGGTGGCATGATTTCACTAAAACGGGGGGAGGCAGAGGATGGGTCTTGGGTTTTATTAAAGGTCCCCATATCACTCTCTCCTGGCCATAATTTGAGCAATGAAACAACTCATCCCTTTTGGGAGCAATTGTGCATCTCTGTAACAAAAAGGGGATGGATGTTAGAGGTGGGAGCCATATGTTGAAAGACGGGGATCCACTTGACTCAGGTTCTCAGCCCACTGACTGGGTTGTATGGATTGGCCTTGCATTTAACACACTTGCAGCTTCGGGTTAACAACTTGAGTTTTCTCCCCACTATTCTGGGATAATAGGTATCAGAACCACAAGGTTTGCTTGTCCAGGCTGGCTGCTGCAATGGAAGCCTTACCACTTGCCTTATCTCTAATTAATGTACATGATTTTACATTATGGGATGTTAAGGCAAACTGCCAGGCTTCACAGTTGGGAATGCAGGGAAGAAAGGGAGGGAAAAAGAACAAAGTGTGAGTGGCATCCAAACCTGCTGCTGAGAGGTGATGCAACTCTATTGTTCCCTTTCTTTCTCTCCACATATCAGCTCGAAGCCTATTGCACAAAAGGACAATAACACTGCATTTGGGATGAAGGAGCAGGGGAAAGTTCATGTTGGCTCAGAAGAATCATTCTGCCCTTCTCTGGCTATAGCAAAGACAACCAGGGACCAGAAACCTGGTAGTACTGTAGAACAGCCTTCCCCAACCTGGTGCTCTCCAAATGTTTTGGACTGAAGCCCCCAGTATTCCTGTCCTTTGGCCATGCTGGCTGGGGCTGATGGGTGTCGGATCGGAAGTCCAAAAACATAAGAGCACCAAGTTGGGGAGGGCAGCTATATAATGTTGAAAGGGTGACCAGGACCGGTGCAAGGCAGTTTGGTGCCCTAGGCAAGATCAGATATTTAGCGCCCCCCCTTCCCACTTGAGAGCGCTGTATTTTTTTTCAAGGCGTTTCTGGCGCCCCTTTAGCCCTGCGCCCTAGGCGGCTGCCTAGTTGGCCTAATGGCCCAGAGGGTGAATGAGGGGCCACTTCTTATGGTACATGTTACACTTGGTTAAGAAACCCAGGGGAAAAATGCACATTTTCCTTGATTTCACCCCAACTGTGAAGGGCAGTGGTTTGTTATTCAGCTATCTTCTTCACCATTCCCCACAAAAATGCCTTGTTCCCAGGAGAATTCTTGGGGAAAATGGCAATCGTCATTAAAAATGGTGGCCCCCATGGGCAGCTGCCATTATTTGGTGGTGGCTGCCATGTTTTCCTAGAATGCTCCTCAGAGAGGAGAATTGGGGGGGGGGGAGAGATATCAGCTACTAATCAATCAAAGTGAAGGAGCACCAGTAAGCTTCAGACCTTCAAAAATCATGCTCCACCCCCAAATGTGAAAGAGGGGAGGCAGTTTTGTCTGCTCTTTTGCCCCCAACACCCCTCTCTCAAATTTGGCCCAAACTTTAGATGGTTCAAAAGGTCAGCCCAGTCTTAATCTGTAACCCAAGTACAAAACATTGCACAAGATGTTTCTCACATAAAAGCAAGTTGAATACAGATGAATATTTACCATATGGTAATTTTTCACAATGGGTCTACAACCACATGGAGAGCCAATTGTGGCAAGGAGAATTTTCTTTGCAACCCTCTTGCAGAGGAACTCTTCTTACAGCTATCCCCTGTGGAGACAACTCAATAGCAGATCTCCAGATAAAAATACAAGGCCCAAGGAGGATGACCAAGCTACCTTCTTAAGGTTCTTTATCTTGAAACCAGACTTGGTCTGGGCAGCCCCTCAGAGGACAACTTCAATCAGAGGACTATCTTCTCTAAAGCAGGACACATGGCCATCTTACCCTGGATGAGGGCAGATCTGTGGCAGTCCTGCCTAGTTCAAGCCAACATTGTGGGCTGTGACTTTGGTGTTACAATGGGGCTTGCTTCTGAATAGACATCTACAGAATGGCACTGTTAGTGACAAAAAGCAGGGCTCCCTGAATTCCCAGCTTTCATACACAGACATAAAACCCAGCCCTTGTATTTCATTCCTTGTAGCTCAGTGGATGTAATTTTATTCTTGTGTATCTTTTTAACTTATAGCAAATATTTAGAATGCCACTGCCAAAGAACAGCATCCAGTATATTCTCTAGATGGAAATGTATCTGGAATCTAGTTTGGTTCATTATAAATAATCTGTCTTGTTTGGCAAGCAAGCCTGTTTTTCAGAGCCTGACTAGCAGCGAGTTGTGGCAGAAGCCGCTCCATCAGCTGGTTATTATTTTACCTCGGGGCATATCCAGGCAGAGTTCAGCGTGCCCTTTGTCACGCTTTATTTCTTCTAAATTAGCTCTGAGAAATACATGATTAATATAGCAACAGCTCTGATGCCCTGTGGAGACCTCCTTAGCATTTGCCCTCATTACCTCTTGGGCCAATGGACGGGTACGCCGCATAAAATGGTAGACCTGTTGAGCTCAAGACATCCCACTGTCTAGAAGTTACCCTCCCCACCCCCTCAATTGTTGCTGTTGGCACGCTTCACTTTTAGAACTTATTATGAACAAAGCAAGAAGTATCAGCCAGTCGCACAGAATTGCCCACCACACATTGTTTTTGAAAATGTTGTGGAAAAGCTTCCTCTAAACCAGATACCAAAACCTTTCCCACCTCTAATATTTACACACACACACACACACACACACACACACACACACAATACATTTACTGTCTGGTTTTTCATTTGTAAGTCACACTGCAGTCATGGTTCTATAATTTTCTTTGGAGCCAGAGCTACTGGGTTCAACAAAAATACATTTGCATAATCAGGGGAAGGTCAGAGTAAACAAGCAGGTTTTCAGGACCTTCCTAAAAGCCTGCAATGTTGGGGCCTGATGGACCTTCGATAGCAACCCATTCCAGAGGTGTGGGGCCACTGCGGAAAAAGTCCTCTCTTGTGTACTTGCCCACCTAACTGCCTTCAAAGGTAGGCAAGAGAGAAGGGCCTCTGTTGATGTTCTTAAAGTGCGGGCAGGCTGATATGGGTGGAGGTGGTCCTTCAAGTAATTTGGTCCCAAATCACACCCACTGGCTATGCTCCAGACCTCTATGCATTGACTGGGTCTCTAAATAATAAATAGTCAAATAACGATTTCATAGTGGGGGGTGGGGAAGGAAGTGGGATGGTTAGGCCAAACTCAATGAAGTTCCCCCTGAAAAGAAGTGGGATGGGTTCTGACACCATGCCATCCAGTTAGAGTATCGACACACACTGACAGTTCCTACATTGATGGGAAAAATCTCAAAATCAGGTGCCTAGAAAGGCCAGTGAGGGCCTAGTCCAGTGATGGCGAACCTATGGCACGCGTGCCACAGCTGGCACGTGGGGACCGCTCTGCTGGCACACGAGCCATAGGTTGCCAGGGGCACAGAGCTCTAACAGAGCTCGAGATCAGGGGGGGCGAAGCGGCCGCTCCTGGCTGCCTGCGTTTCGTCCGGCATCACGCAGGCCACCTCCTCTGCCGGGTAAGGGCCGAGAAGGGCGTGTCGCCCGGCCTCCGCAGCCCCTTCCCGATTCGGAGGACGCGCCGCCGCCGGCCTGGGCCCAGGCAGGGAAGCCACGCCGCCACGCCCAGCGCTCCTAAAGCAGCGCTGGCCGGGCCAACTCCCGTGCCTGTCTGGCAGAGAAGAGGGGCCTCCTGCAGGTCATTCCCGATCCAGGAGGATGTGCTGCCGCCGGCCTGGGCCTGGGCAGGGAAGCCACGCCGCCACGCCCAACACTCCTAAAGCAGTGCCGGCCGGGCCAACTCCGGCCGGCGGAGAAGAGGGGCCTCCGCAGCCCCTTCCCGATCTGGAAGACACGCCGCCGCCGGCCGTACACGGGAGTTTGTTTTGTAGCAACTGAAATGCATTGCTATCAGCTAAGAAGGGAAAATTGCCTCTCGTTGGGCTCTTCTCCTTTCCTCAGGCCTTGCAGTCTGCCTCAAGTTACTCCTTTCTGTACTCTGCTGAGGCTGCACAAGTCTGACCTTAGGGCTTGCTACTTTGTTATCTCTGTTTTCAGAGGTCGGGCTTGGCCTTGCTTGGGATAACGAGGTCGCTCTTCATTGCTAGCACCTCGTGACCTCTCTGGTCATGGTGCGGGATATTGTGGCTGGTCTGTGGGGGAGTTGGCTCTGTGCTCTGCATTTTGATCCGTGCTCTCCGTCACGCTCAAAGCAAAGGAGCTGTTAACCAAGGGTCAAAGTGTGTTTCCTGAAGTAAAAGAAGGGGGGAATGCCCTAACCGAGGCTGCAGTTTTTAAAAAGCATGCTTGCACATTTCTAAAAGGGATCAGGTTACGGGGGAAAGTTCCCTCCTCCTCTTTAAAAATGATCCAGTTCAGATAGCATGAGGATTTCCCCAACCAGTGTCCTCTTTCCCCCACCCCACCATCTCCTGCAATTGAATCCACTTGTGGTACAGAAGGATATGCCTTGCTTATTGCTAGGTGCACGGGCATGTTTTCATCACATAAAACTGTTCAGACATATCTGTTGGCAAAAGATGAGAGGCCTGGAGAAGTTTATTATGGTTCAAAATACCAGGTGCTCATTATGGGATCTACATTGTCTGAAATATTGTTTCACTTTTCCCTGAACTGAGTTGAAGCGCAAGAATTTAATTGGTTGCAATCCTGTGGACAGTTGCAAGTTTCAGTAAGGAATTAATTTTTACAAATGTAGCTCTTCCACTCTGCAAAGCAATTTTACAATATTATCTCGTGCGTTCTCAGGATCAAAGACACGGGCTTGGGAAATGCAGGGAAGAATACCAAAACTCACTTTGCATTGTTTGAGAGCCGGTGATGTACAATCGGCTGTGTTCTCAGCACCTCCCAACACACTGGACCACCTCTGCTTTGGGATGTCCAGTCCAGAAATCTGCCCTAGCAGAAGGAATCCCCTCTGAATCCTAACTTCCAGCAGTGTTTGGGAACCTATGTGACCTAGGCTGGATTTGAAGAGCCAACAGAGGCACCCATAAAAATAATTTAACCCATGGTCATCTGATTATTACTTATCTCTGTTTGCAGAGGCTGGGGTTGGTCTTGCATGGGATACCAAGGTTGCTCTTCATCACTAGCACCTCGTCAACTCTATGGGCACGGTGAGGGTCTTCATAAATGATACTAAAACAACATTTTATTTCCCAAAACCTTCTCTGATAGCACAATTCTATGCATGTTTACTCGGGAATCGGAGTTCCTAAGTTCAATGGGACTGAGTTCACCGAGTTCAATGGAACTTACTTCCTGGTAAGTGTGTATAGCAGGGGTGCAGTACCTCAGTCCTGGGGGCCAAATCTGGCACACCTGGGGACCCAATCTGGCCCTCTGGGATTCCCCGGAGGGCCATGCCCCCTTCCCTTGGCCCCATCCTCCAACTGATCATTTGGCGGTTCCCCAGCTTTTGTGCAGTTTTTTAAAACCCATTCTTTAAGGTTGAAATGCTTCTCTGAGGGCTTAATTATTGGCAGTGAGAGCTTTAAGCTAGAATAGGCTGGTAGTTTTGGTCCCGCCCCTTTTGCCTTTGATCCCACCCACCACTGGAATGCGGCCCCGGAGAGCTTCTCTGAAATGGAATTTGGCCCTCAGGCAGAAAGAGGTTCCCCACCCCTGGGCTGCAGGAAGGGTTGCAGCCTTGGTGTTAATGCACAGTAGACAAGAGGCAGCCCCGTCATCAAGTAAGATGAGATCTCCCTCTCTGGTGGCAGGTTTTGGGTAACATTAAGGATGGTAGAGTAGAAGACAGATAGATGTAAAGAATGAAGCATGATCCATCAGGGAATTCTCCAGGGCAACCCCCCCCCCCGGGGCTTCCCCAGCTCTCTTGCTGATGAAGGGGAACTCCCCACTTGATGGTGCCCCGTATTCATTAGTGGAAAGGGGGAGATACCATTTGGGTTTTCCACCTTGGGCATCGAAATGTCTTCAGCTAGCCCTGGCTACAGAAAGCAGAAGAGAGACATTTTAAATCTGAAGTACATTATGCTCAATATGGTGGCTTTTATTCAGCCTACCAATGTGGGAAATTCAAATACTGTTCTTGGAATCAGCTGTGAAAATAAATAAATAAATAAATAAATAAATAATCAACCAATCAAAGGAGGAGGAATGACTAGAAGCAACAAATTGCAGGGAAGTACATTTTGGGCTAAACACTAATGATAAAAACTACTTGACAGTGGAAAAGGGCTGCTTCACTGGAGGTATTTAAGCACGCCTGGCTTCATACCCTTTCCCTCCACTGATCATTTGGTGGCTTCTTGGTATTTATGGACAGACATCTGTCAGGGATGCTTTAGCTGCATCTTCCACTGCAGTTCCTGCACTGAGCAGGGGGATGGACTTGATGACCTCCCTGGTACCTTCCAACTCTTAACATTCTATGATTCTAAAACAATACTACTCCTACCACCACCACCACAAATGACAACAAGAACAATAATTTACAAAGAATGAGAGGACAGAGGCGTACATTCTAAAATGAGACACGAGGGAGACAACAGATGGGAGGAAAATAGAGGCAGCCAGGAGTAAACAGGGGAAGAGTATGAGATTATTTCATTAAATGTCCTTATTCTGAATACTGATGATGATGCAAAATTGTCCTTCCTTCATATCTTCAAAAACATTCATCTATTTTTAGAACCAGGCTGCCAACTGGAAATGCAAAAAGAATTTTAAAAATTGATTCTCACATCCTGCCCACACAAGTGGGTCTCATGCCCTGACCTAAGGTAGGTCATAGGAGTAGCATTACTACCATCCTTTTTTGTTTGGGGTTTGTTTAATGGGGTGGGGAGGGAGAGAAAGATCGAGCAAGAGAGGCTACAAGCGGACATACACTAACTTGGGAGAACATCCCAGTGAAGTCAATGCAACTAACTTCTGAACAGACGTGTGTAGGATTACACTGCCCATAGTGCAGTGCAGGCTTTTCTCATCTCCATGAAAAGCTGTGTTTGGTACCACCATTCCCTTTCCTATGCGGCTATTACAAGGGCAGGAGCCTTGGTCCTCTGTTTCATCCAGTCATTCTAGAGAGCAATGTAGGAAGGTGGCCATGAATGTTAAAAAAATTAAAAGCAAGTCCCACACTGAAAAGCCAGCGTGGCGTAGTGGTGAGAGTGTTGGAGTGGGACTCTGGAGATCCAGGTTCTAGTCCCCACTCAGCCATGAAGTTCACTGGGTGACTTTGGGCCAGCCACTGACTCTCAGCCTAACCCACCTCACAGGGTTGTTGTGAGGATAAAATGGAGAGGGGGAGGGCTATGTAAGCTGCCTTGGGTTCCTTGCAAGAGGAAAAAGGCAGGGTATAAATGTAATAATAAATAAATAGAAAGACTGCCTTCTCCCATACAAACCGGCCCAGTTCTTATCTCCTAGAGAGGCCCTTCGAGGCCACCACCTTCAGAGGCGCATTTGGTGGTGACCGGAGAGAGGGCCTTTTCGATGGTCTCTCCAAGGCGGTGGAACTCCCTCTCAAGGTAGGCTAGGTTCACTCCCTTCTCTGTTGTTCTACTGGCAGACAAAGACTGCTTTATTCAAGAAGGCCTTTAGCCTGTAAGTGGGTCTGTTGGGTTGGGTGCTGGTTTTTTATTCTGCACTTGTTATGTTTTTATTGTATTTTAATGTATTTTTATTGTTTTAATCAATTATAACTATGCCTCTAAGCTGACTTAGTTGCCACATTTTGGTAGAAAGATGGGATACAAATCAAATCAATCAATAAAATAAAATAAAATAAAATGCTGCAGGTTGTAGTCAGTGGACGATGGGCCTGGAGTTGGGAAAAGGTTGAAGACAATTGGTTTAATTAATGGCAAGTTAATAAATCCCCTGGGAAAACAGCAACAGACTCAACAGATCTTCCGGGAAGAAGAGTACCCAACTCAGTCCGATGAATTATTTATGGCGCATTATTCTCTTGGCTTTGGCGCCCCACCCACCTCTGTGAACTCGGATCCCATTAAGTCGGCCTTTACACTGCATGTCGAGGAGAGTGGACCTCAAGCACTGCTGGTGCCAAGCCTGCTATGCGACGGCCTCATTCCTTTCATTCACCGAACGTCATCCCGCCAGTCTCCCTTCAACCTGCGTGTGGCCTCTGGAAGAATTAAGATGGCAGCGACGCACCATTCCAGTCATGTAATCCTGTTAGCATGAAGTGATTCTCAATAGCTCTTGATGGTGCGTAACAGGACTGGCTTGATGAATTAAAACATACACAAAACAATCCTGTTTTTATATACATCTCTACGCTTCTTGACATGCTATTAAATTGTTTTAATAGCCTGCACTTATGGAGGCATATATCTTTGCCGTTAAAAATCCAATACCTTGTGAAGTGCTCTCTATACACAAAATATTAGGAGAGCTATAATCACAAGAGTTTACCCAATATAGCAAAAGATAAATTGCGTGTCTGCTAGAAATGCTCCATGGATCTCTTTACCGAGCTCAATGGAATACTGCCCAGCACAGGTCGTACATAATAACACCCTGTAACCCCTCTTCCTGATCCACATACAACCGGTGGGTGAAGTACTAAAGTGACTGACTTTTTTTTAGCCTGCTAGCTATATGAATTCTTTGATAAAAGATTTGAATTTATAACCAGCTCTGCCTTACTATTTTCTGTATTATAGTTACATCCTACTCTTCTGCTAGGGATGGATGAATCGGTCCATTTCACTTTCTTCCACATTCAAACATTTAAAACCCCAAGTTCTTACCATCTACAATATGAAGAAATTGGCAAAATTTGTTAAGTTCTTATCAAAAAACGAACGAAACAAAATTTGCACCCATCGGCACCAGTCAAATTCAACAGGCAAAGCTATTCCTCCTATGGGAAGGGTCATGTTGTACCTGCTGGTAATATAACTGTTAAAGATGAGGAGCTCATCAGAAAAAGAAGAAGTGACAACCCTCATTCAGCAGCACAAACAGTGCTGAATACCCAAGGATTCAAAGCCAGACTTTTAAAAGCTAAGCACTGCAAGCCCTCTCCTTGGATTGGTGAATCTGTCCATTTCACTTTCTCCCACATTAAAACGTTTTAAATCACCAATAGTTTCTGCTCCGTTTATGGAGAAATTTGTGAATTCTGGGAAAAATTTTTTAAAAATAAAACAAACAAAATCTCATCATCCCAGACCTTCTCTCATTGAACTCTAGGCAGTATATATTGCAGTTATTCAATTTTATTCTCCAAGCCATGTGATATATAGGGTGCAGTCCTGGTCCAATGTTAATACAGTAATACCTTGGATTGCAAGTAACTTGGTTTGAGAGCGTTTTGCAAGACAAGCAATTTTTAAAATATTTATTTATTTATTTTTGACTTGATATACAAGCGACGTCTTGTAATACAAGTACTGTAGTACGGCTTAAATTAAAAATCTCTGTACAATTTTTTTGGGGGGATTTCATTTTGATATAAGAGTGTTTTGGATTACAAGCACGTTTCCGGAACGAATTATGCTCTCAATCCAAGGCATGACTGTACTCAATCTATATTGTACTGGTAAAGGGGTTGGATTCATGGGTAACCATCAGCAGAATTCTGCATGGATCGTCTCAATCTACATTCTCAGCACACTGATTTGGTTGTGTGAAGGGGACCAGAGAAAACAAGCCAGTAGCTGCAAATTATACTGTGCTGTGTCTAGGGATGGGCAACACTGAAGAACTTGACCCGCTTGTGTTTGGCAGACTCCGGCATACCTTGCTGACTCGAGAGCCGAAAGTGGGCCCAATAGGTTTTTATGTGTGTGTGGCTTCTGCTTTTAAAGTGGTTCACGATTTGCAATTTTTTTAAAAGGCAGGGAAATTTGTGTAAAATACGGCCTCAATTTGCACAAAATATGACTGCAAATTGCGGCCGTATTTTGTGCAAATTTCTCTGCCTTAAAAAAAAAGCAAAAGCAAATCGTGGCCCATTTTAAAAGTGGAAGACCAAGTCAGTGCCAGGCCTAGGGATGTGCGAGGATTTTGTTTTGGGGGGTGGGGGTGGAAATCTGGTGGACTGGCTGGGCTCGACCCCCCGAACTCTGTTTCGCTTACCTCTTCCCAGGCTCGACTCGCGTTCTCCCGAGCTGGGGAAGTGACTTTTGGGTTCCTGGTGGGCTGCTGTTTATGTAGAAAATGCCTTAAGATATGCCCAAAGCGGCCACAATTTGCATAATTTGCGCAAATTGCAGTCGCTTTAGACATATCTTAAGGCATTTTCTATGTAAACAGCAGCCCGCCGGGAACCTGGAGGTCCAACGAGTGGCATAGCGCAGGTCCACTCTAGGAATGGGTGACCCTGCCTGGCACTCGACTCACGGTGCACGAGCCGAGTTCTCCTGCTGTGCGAGCCGAGTGTGAGCGCCAGCTGACGCGATCGCCAGACTTCTGGGTCCCCGGCTCTATATTGTTTACGTAGAAAACGTCCTAATTTGCACAAATTTGGCCGTAATTTGTGGAAATTAGGTTTTTTTAACGTAAACAACCTAGCGCTGGAACCCAGAAGTCACTTTGCCTGGCTTGGCTCATCTTGTTGAGACACTTCTATGCAGCCTCGATGAATGTAAATACTGGGACTTATAATGAATGCACCTTTTTAATTTCCAAGTTTTGTCTGCTATGATCAGTGGTGTAGTGGTAAATTTCGAAGTGCAGGCACTCATCATGACAGTCCCCAGAGTCACACTCCCAAAGAGAATGCTAACATGCAGGCAGTTCTGTTGGTGTGTGTGTGTGTGTGTGTGTGTGTGTGTGTGTAGCACCCCCCTCAAAGAGCAGCAATAAATAGTATAATACCCAATTTATTAGGATGAGTCATAGAATGGTGAGCTGGCAAAGGGCAGTGTAGTGGTTAGCCCAGTGTTCTCCAACCTTGGGTCCCCAGATGTTTTTGGCCTACAACTCCCAGCATGCCCCAGCCTGGGGACCCAAGGTTGGAGAACACTGGGTTAGCATGTTGGACTTTGGTTGGAGAGACCTGAGATTGCATGAGAGTGACACAACATGTCCCCAAACAGCATAAGACCACCAACTCAAGATTTTTCAGAAGTTTCTTTTCCCAGCACCAGGGAGAAACATTTTATCTCCAAGTTAGCAAACCACTTCTAGCAATTTTCATCGCCACCAGGACCAGGTATTTTGTAAAGTGAATGGGTCTTAATTACCCATTCAAGATCAAGCCACTCCCAAATACTTTGCATTATGACAGGTATCGCTTCCGACAATATACTGTTGTTGGGAAAATCCATTTTCTCCCAGCTACTGTGAGGATTGCAGCTATGCTCAGAGGGAAGTCTGGTAGCAGAAGACGTCATTGTCCCTGCTTATCAAAAGGTTTGGGTGTTTTGACCTTGAGAGCCCTGGCTCCACTACAGCTCTGGTTATGGTTAATGTTGATGAATATTTGTTTTATTGTGTGAAACTTAATAAAAATGTATTAAAATAAAATGCCCCTATTTCAAAATTAATACATAATACAAAAATTAGGCGGGGGTGGGAAAGAAGTTATCTCCTATTCCAAAACCCTAGAGCACTATCCAGATTCTGCCACAATAGCTCCTTTCATCGGGCACCAAAGGCTCCTGTCTCTTTAACCTGTGCATTCCTTATAAGAATGTTATAACTTTATCTCCACCTCCTGACAATATAAACAATGCTGGTCTTTGCTGTTTAATTCGTTCCAATGCATTCTGAACGCCGCTACAAAGACTATCAGATCATGCAGCCTTGGAGGAGGTGTAAATGGATGCTGCCCAAACATTTGGCAGTGGAAAAGGGAAAGTCAGAGAGAGAGAATTGGATTAAAAAAATAATAATCTGTATATGTACCGGAATGAAGGTGCAACACAATTTAAAGGAGAAATGGACCACAGCTTTATTAATGTACAAAGATTTGCAATAAGCAAACCATGCTAACTCAGATCCTCAGTGTGGATACTTAATCTTCAGGTGAGAGCTGGATCAGACCATAGGTCTATCTGATGATCCAAGATTCTGTTCACACTGTCAGCTGTTTGTGGGAACCCACAAATAGGACATGAATGCAACAGCACCCTCCCACTCCTGTCCCTGAATAACTTGTATACATAGACATACTGCCTCTGTTACTGGAGGCAGCATATAGCCATCAAGACTAGTGACCGTTGATAGCCTTCTCCTCCTTGAATTTGTCGAATCCCTTTTTAAAGCCATCCAAATTGGTGGCCATCACTGCACCTTTTGCTAGCGATGTCCACAGTTTAACGATGTGCTTGTTGGAAAAGCAGCCCTTCTCCATAATGATGCCTCAGGGTGCTCACCAAGGTAGATTCTGCTTAACTCCCTCCTTACCCACACTGAATTAGGTTCAGCCAAATTACCCACCAGAAATACTATAGCATTAAGCAGGTGAAAATGATCATCCCAGCTGACAATTGTGAGATACACCCCCAAAATTCCTGCTCACTCCCACAAAGGTGACTGGCTAATCCCATGTTGTACTTCCTGTGGGGCGGGGGGCTGCAGTGGAGAATGCTTTTGGGGAGAAGAGGCAACGCTTGCCTTTTTAGGCAGCCCACTTCCTCCCCTACCATCAGCCTACTCATGCTGGCTATACACGGCTGCGTTGGGATGCAGGGGTAGGTGGGTGGGGTAAACTCACCCCTGCCTGCATCCACAGGTCCAGAGAGCACCATTTCCTCCTAGAGGCCTACAAAACTGTTAGTATCATTAAGGTGACGGGCCATTTTCATTGCATCGTCGACACACAGTAGCTATGAAAGCATCCCCTTGAAGAAATGGTTAGGAAAAGAATAATCACTCTGACGTCCCCATGCCACAGTTCAGAAATTACGGAAAACTATCAAGATCAGCTTTCAAATTTGGGAAAATGCATAAGAATCTGGAGCTATATGGGTGAGTTCATTCACCCTGCGTCTTCAGCAGGATTGGAGATGTATAGCTGCTTCCCAATGTCCATCCCAATGGATCCAGCGACAGCTCCTCGAGACAAAAGAAACAAAACACTCTGTGCCTTGGCCATCGATGGGGAAAATGGCTTGTCGCTGTGAGATCTTCATCCAAAGCCAGCTGTTTGCAGGGGTCATGTCACTGTGGCGCAGAGCCGCCCTCTGATGATCACCAGGAGTCTCTGGGCTGTTTTCAGAGGGCAAGAGAATGGCTTCTATTTGCATATTAAAAGAGACAGCCTCGCTTTATAGGTTCCCTTGCTGCCGTCTCTCCAAGCAGAGTCCCATATGTAGAATTTCCCCTGCAGATGGCATGACAGTGCATGTATGGGAATGCTTCCAAAAGCTACAGCCCTTTCGTTTGTTCTGCACACAACAGATTATCCCTGGTGTCCTATAATTCTCTTGTTAAGTGTCACAAGAAATGTCTTAAATGTAGCAAAGACATCTGGTTTGCTGGCCAAAGGCTTTAAGAAAATCCAGCTTCTAAGGCCGTCAGCCGCCTTTATTGAGACGTAGGTTCCTGAATGTGCATTGTAGGGCTGTGTAAATGAGTGTTTACATTGAAAGAAATTCATGCTTCCACTGGGAGCCATTCCGGCCTCTGAGAGGAGTCTTCTTTTGGCAAGGAGAAAGCAAGCAGAATCAATAAAACCGGTTAGAGGACAGACAGATGCGAGGAGACAGACTATTGTAACAGAGAAGACGGTCACTAGCAGAGACTGCAAGCTGAGAATAGGATGTCCAGTTTTCTGTCTTGGAGTCTAGCCAAACTATTGGACCCATCTGCTGATATGATCTTTGAGTTGTTCTGGCAGGATTGCATTAATTTGTGAAATTTTGAAGCAGACAAAGGAAGAAACACAGTGTGTGTGTCTGTGTTGTGTGTGTGTGTGTGTGTGTGTGAAGTCATACAAAACAACTCCCACAGTCTGACATGTTCCACCCTAAATTAGAAGGTAATGAAAGCAGGCTGTATTTAAGGCATTTTAATATAAATTAAGTCAATGGTGACATCTTCTAAACAGCACACTCAGAATCAGTCTGCAATAGCAGGCTAACAGATGTTGGCACTTTTATTATTAATTATACATTTCATTATCATATGATTATTGTCAAACATCGTTTGACAGCAAAGAAGCATCCATGAATCATAGACATTTGCTATCAAAGCCGCTGCCCGTGCCTGCATTTTTAATGCGTCAACTTTAATAAATTAATGCAGTGTGCTGTGTGCGTGTGTGTGTTTAAATTGGCAGCCTCCAATCAAGAATATTTAAATGCCTGTGTTATTCAGAGAGTAGATGATCTAAGTAAATAAGAAGAGGATTGTGGTGGTGCTGGTGGAGAATCTAAAGAAACAGCAGCTGACACATTTCAAGGAAAGGGCTCATAGCTCAGTGTCCAGGCTTGTGCTTCGCATGCCAACGGTCTCAGATTCAATTCCCAGTATTTCCAGTTAAAGCAGCCTTCTCCAACCTGGTGCCCACCAGATGTGTGGGACTACAACTTCCAGAATCCTCTAGCCAGGGGTTCTGGGCATTGTAGTCCAACATGTTTGGAGGGCACCAAGTTGGGGAAAGTCGAGTCAAAGGATCCCAAGTTGTAGGGCTTGGATTGACCTCTGCCAGTCGCACAGATGATCAAGGCTGAGATGGAACAATGGAGCAAGGGTACTTCATAGGTCAGACCTATATTTTTATCAGCTTAGCTTCCTGTAATTAGTAGCAGAAGGCAAAATACCAATACATATTTCACCAAAAGCATGCATCTTTATCGTCCATATGGTTATGGGAATAGGTTTGTTGGCAGTTCACAGAGAACATATGTTGCCCTTGATGGCATCAAAATAAAATTCAAGGGTTCAGTACTGGGCAATATTCAGAGGGTTAACAAATTTCACTTTGCTATTTCTACCTCCCCTGCCCCATTTAAAGGACTACCTTTTTTCAAGTTAAGGGCTAAGGCACTCTCAGCAGCTTCAAATCACATTACATGTGGCCTTAAAATTGCAGCTTCAGCAATTGTTACTCTACATACAATAAAAGATTTCATAAAGAACACTTGGGAGGCTGGACTGAATTTGCCCAGTGTGTCATAGCGAGTAGATCAGAGCTCCCCAAGTCAAATACATTTATCAGTATAATTCCCTAGGGTTTGAGAGTGGGTGGTGGGTGGGTGGGTGGGTGGATTTGCTTAGCATTTGCCAGCTCAGCACAATCACTCTCATTCAATAAATGGTAAATACTGCTAAAGAAGTTAGTCCTCAGGCAACTTTTCATTTAAAATAATCAACCGGGCCAAGGTGAGTTTATTGTGATGTGGATTCTTAAAAAAAAAAAAAAAAGGATTGCAAGTAAGGGTTACCGAGTAATCATTAAAACAAGTCATAACCATCCTTGTCAAACTCCATCACCCAGCAACACATGACTGACACATCTTTGCTTCTGCAAGACAGGAAAAACCCGAGGATGCTAATAATAATTCTGTCTTTGTGTGTCCCTCGTATCCACTCACCCTCCCAGAATTAAACCCTTTCCAGAGGAGCCTCCTGCTTAGGGTCCATTGCTTGCACCTAACCATTGCTGTTCCTTCTCAGCCATTGCTCACGAGAAAGCCATTTTAATTCTGCTTTTCTGAGGCTTATGTTCTTTAAAGTACTTATAATCTATGACTGGAAAATATCCATTACCCAAGAGCTGTGATTGTAACAGTAGATTACTCTTGGCTGACTCACAGAAAATTGTTGAGTGCAAAATGGGCAGGGGAAGATGGAGTGGGGAAAAGAAAAAAAGATGCAGGATTTATTTAAAACAGAAAAGAACCATTTCTAAACCTAACACAGGTTTATATCCCCTTACACTCCAAACTCAGTTTTCTGAAAGAAAGAAAAAATAATAGTGCCAGAGCTTTATTGGGTGTTGCATTCCATGCTACCGTAGCCCTGCAGCAGGAGTGGGAAACCTTTGCAAGCACAGACGGTAATAAAGAGGTGAGACACATGCAGTGGGTTGAACTAGGGGCACATTTATTGAATACAAACAGGATCTGCAAGGAGCATCTGTGTGGGAAGCTAAATTCTACCTCCATTGGCAGACTAGCCTGTGACCTGCTTGGGCGAGAACCGTGACCTGCCTGGGAGAGGTGGACTTGTGACCACCCCTCCTCATGGCCACACCTTTCTAGGTGAGCAGCGAAGCCTTCCCATGTCACCCCCTCCTGGGGCCCCATAACCTTGAGTGGGTGAGCTGAGTGAGCCCCGCAGATTATCTGTATCTTGTCCATGGGTCCCACGGCCCTGGGTAGCAAGTTCTGGGAATCACCATAAGGGTGCCTCAGGGTGCTCACCTACCCTGTACCCTTCCTGTATTTCCCACACACATCAGCCTGTAAGTGGGAAATGTGACAGAATTAAGCTAAGAAGATGGCCCACCTGGGAAATAATCTCCCCCAAACATCTGTGGAGAGTAGATGAAAAAAACTGCTGCCTCGGCCCCGAAGCAACCAGCTAACCCTACACTGATACAGAGGGAGAGTCGAGAGTGAGTGGGTGCCGGAAATGGAAACGGGGGCCTGTTTCTAGAGGCTTACAAAGAGCTTGCAGAGGTGCCCCACACCAGCATCCCATGCATGTTTCCACACGTGAATGTTGGCAACACACCTCACCCACAACCTCATCCCTGTGCTGAGGCCTGAGTCGGCGTGGGGGAAATGTCCTTTTTTGTCGAGGGTCACATAGACTTCAGGGTAATCTAGCAGTCACTATATGCCACCCCTTCTTTCTCTCTCTCTCCTCCCTGCCCAGCAGGGTGGGATAGATCACTGGCTCAGCTTGTCTGAGCGTGGAAAGCTAAGCAGGGTCAGGCCTGGTTATTACTTGGATGGGAGACCCCTCCTCTAGTTTCCTGCATTGAGCAGGGGGTTGGACTCGATGGCCTTGTAGGCTCCTTCCAACTTTATGATCTATGAAATCTATGAAATCCTTGCCAGAGGTTTGAACTGATCACTTGCAGAGGATCCCCTCTTCTTACATCACTTCTTCGCAGGGGTGCAGGACCTCTTTCACCCCAAGGGCTGAATCCCATTTTGGAGAAGCCTTGGGGGTTGCATTCCAGTGGTGGGAGGGGCCGAAGGCAAAATGGGCAGGGCCAAAAACACCAGCCTACTTTAGCTTAAAACACTTACTGCCAGTGACTAAGCCTTAGGAGAGGCATTTCAACCTTTTAGGATGTGGAAAGAACTACACAAAAGCCAGGAAACCACCTAATGGTTAGTGGTTGGGGGAAAGAGGTGTGGCCTTCTATGGAACTCCAGAGGGCCGGATTTGGCCCCCAGGCTGAGGTTCTGCACCTCTGCTCTATCTGTGGCCTATGGACCACAGGTCGCTGACCCCTATGTAGATACTCTGTAATAATCTGTTTATCTAGGCCAGTGTTCTCCAACGTTGGGTTCCCAAAAGTTTTTGGCCTACAACTCCCAACTCACATCTTACCTGGTTACAGACGTTCCCACTCTGGTGAGATGTATTGTATTTCCATGTAAATTATAGTAATTATTTTTAAATATGTATCTCTACCAATAAATGAACATATACAGATTTTATGCAAATCTGCACAATCTGTTGTCTTCTCTTTGGGCAATGAGGAAGTAGCCACCTTAGGGGTAGTGGTCATTGCAACACTGTGGCAGTGAATTCCATCATGCTTTCTTGCATCTCTCCATATGTTTCCTCTCTCGGGCATCCCACCTTTCTCACTGCACTTATACAGCCATTGTTCAATTTGAATATTACCAGCCCTTTCAAAGGGCTAACAATTTGGCATTTGATCATGCCACTTAATCTACAGCCTCTTTTACTGCCAGTGATGACAAAGAGATTCAAATGACTTGTTGTTTTGACCCAGATTGCCTACATACAGTTATTTGAACCGCTGGCAAATATGGCATGGTTCACTTTCTTTCCATGTGACTTTCCATTATGAGGAACACAGAGAAACACCTGATACTTTGAGATAATGAGGTACTTCTTAGATTACCGGGGCTTGGTCCTAGCAGATCCTGATCCTGGCATTACTCCAGCTCTTTGTATAACATAGCTAGCACTGAACAAATTATCAGCAATAAATTATTTACTCTACAAATGTAGCTTCCTTTCCTCTTCCTTGTCTATTTGCTAAGAGTTTATTACTTGTTTTGATTCATTCATTATTCACAATTAGTTGGCGTATAATTTCAGCAAATAAACCTTGGTTTTTAGGAGGGATAAGCCAACTTCTTTTGCCATTCAAAATATGAGCAGTGGTGGTTGTTTTGATTGAACATAAGAAGAGTGCTGCTGGATCAGAACAAATGTCTACCTAGTTGGGTACTCCATTTCCCACTGTGACTGACACCTGAGAGCCAGTGTGGCGTAGTGGTGAGAGTGTTGGACTGGGACTCGGGAGATGCAGGTTCGAGTCCCCACTCGGCCATGAAGCTCACTGGGTGAATTTGGGCCAGTCACTGACTCTCAGCCTAACCTACCTCACAGGGTGGTTGTGAGGATAAAATGGAGAGGAGGAGGATCATGTAAGCCGCCTTAGGTTCCTTGCAAATGGAAAAAAGGTGGCATATAAATCTAATAGTAGTAGTAGTGGTAGTAGTAATAATAATAACAACAACAACAAAGAAGGCAATAACTCTCTCCCATTGCTGCTCCCCAATAAATAGTCCTGAGTGGCATACTCCCTCTGAAACCTATGAAACAAGTCATTGTGACTAGCAACCACTGATAGACTTTTCCTACATGAACCCGTCTAATCTTCCAAAGCCATCTAAGCTAAAGATTTATCATAAGAACATAAGAGTCATGCCGGATCAGACCAAGGGTACATCTCATTGAGTCAATCTGTAGCAAGTCAAGCCAATATGTTGTAGTTTTTTAATGGTGGCAATGTGCATATTTTGTGAGGGGGGATGCTGAAATTTGCACTAATACTGTAAAAAATTTTTTTTTAAATGATGACCTTGTGCAAGTGTTCACGACTGCAAGTCCACCTGTCTGCTATGCAGACCTGCAAAGGCATATTCCCTTCTTGTAAATATTCTTGTCAGTCTCATCCTCTCCACACACTACTTCATTTAGCTCAGCAAAGCCATATTCTGTCCTTGTCAAAGAACTTGTCAATTATCCCCCTCCTCACTTCACACAGGAAGTGCCAAAGTGGGGGGGGGGGGAATACATTCTTTTTCCGGAATCGGGGGAAAAAATCTGCTACCGTCCGCCACTGCTTACCGGAATAGAAATAGTCTGGAATCCCTATAGCCTTAAACAGAACATTATTCCCAGCATCACACATCCCACCCTGTGGGAAACTCCGAAGTAGAACATGAGTTCAATATCACCCTCCTGTCCATGTTTCCCAGCAACTGGTGTACATAGGCACACTGCCTCTGATACTGGAGGTAGCACAGAGCCATCAGGACTACTAGCCATTGATAGCTTTCTCCTCCATGGATTTGTCTAGTCCCCTGTGTTGTGACAGTGAATGCCATAAACTGATTCTGGATTATATCACTCCAGTTTGTAGGTGGGATTCTTGTGTTTCCTGCAAGTGAGAAACACACACACACACACACACACACACACACACACACCCCAACCTGACACACAGAAAACGAGCGCTATCAGGAGGAATGCTAGATTTCCACTGGGTGAGGCATATTGTTTAAGGTACAGTGGGCAGTAAGCTAAGGTAACCATGTCAGCCTGTAAAGAGATGGAACTGGAGATGTGTGGAAGGTATGATAAACAGCAATGCCATGTCTCCTATTACTCGCTCTCTGGGTCATATGTAGTAAAACAAAACATGTGACAAGATGTCATCCTGCTCAGTTTCCCGACGCCTGCTCCATTTGCTTCTGCTTACAGGAAACTTTGAGCACACTGATGTCACTTTGCATATGTTTTAAGCAACATTACCAGGTTTGGGGGGGTGGTTTGAGAAGGAGAAGATGCTGGATTCTTGTTTTGGCCAATAGCCACAACGCTCCAGTAAATGTCTACATCTGACTTGAGAGTTAAAGATAATGGGTATGCAAAACTCATCTTAATTGCTGGATCATGAAATATTTTTAAAAATGGGAGAGATTAGTACCCCAGTCCAGCAAAATGAAAACAGATCAGTATACATTGTAGGGTTAATCCCGCCCCCCTCCGAGCACTGGCACTGTACCATGAGCTGCTATTTAAACTTCCCGGAGTTAGCTGTTTTTGTTTGCTTGTTTTTCTCACACTATCGTGGCATATTTAAAATCTCCTGTTTAAATGAGTAATTCATATAAACATTTATTACAAATTAAAGGCAGAACCATGGAAAACTGCACCCTCCTCCAGGTAGCAAACAAGCAGCCAAATAATACACACCAATAATAGGGTCATTACTCAAGTTAAGTCGGCTCCATTGCATCACTAAGGAGGAGACAAGCTTGCAGCCTAGAGCTACTTTCTGTAGCCGAGCCATCTCCTACGCTGATGTTACCTCTTGTGGTTCTAAAGACCCTCCAAATGGGCCAGAATAGACTCGTTCTAGTGCCTGACGCACACAGGAACTGCCAGCATTCATCACCACATATGCATCAGTATAGGTCACTGCTTTGCATCACCTCCAAACTTGTCTCCTATTTGGGGGGTGTTTTCCCAAGAGGTGCTGAGAAGCAGTGGTGAGTTGACCCATGATTCAACTGATGCCAGCAGACCTGCCCCTCATCGTTATAATTTATTTATTTATTTATTTCATTTATATACCACTCAATAGCTGAAGCTCTCTCTCTGGGCAGTTTACAACAATTCACAAAAATTATGATTACTTACAACATACCTAGAATTTAACACTTTATAATAATCTATTTGGGTCATCCCATCATATTTTTGGGTAATTTGTGGACCCGGTTTCATTGATAACACAGTTAACAGGAGAGAGAGGTCATGGCTAAGTGGCGCAGCATGTGTGCTGCACGTATGAAGGATCACCTCCATTCACAAACACCTACCCAGACCGTGCCCTCATTGTTGGAGGCTGTTCTCTGAATGCTCCGTTCTAGTGAGATTCAGAGTGCAGCGACTAGGGAGAGGGTCTTCTCAGTGGTAGCGCCCCCACTGTGGAATGCCCTCTCCAGAGAGGTTCACCAGGCATCTACATTGTAGCTCTTTTCAGTGCCAAGTGAAGACTTTTAAAAAAAATCCCCCAGACTTTTAAAATTTTGAAGGCTTTTAAGGGTCTGAAGGTTTTGACATTTTTAAGATCTGCCGCTGCTGCAGGACTTCTATTGCCTTGTCTTGATTTTATTTATTTTACCTCTGCTGCTATCTATTTTTATGATGTATTTGAACTTTCATTTTTTGGGGGGATTGTATTCTAATTTTTTATGTAAGCTGCCCAGAGAACTCATTACAGGGCAACACAGAAATGCCACAAATAAATATATAGATAACTAGATAGCAAATATAATCAAATTCCATTGTCACAGTGAATTTGTAATTGTAGAGTTTCTGAGCTGGAAGACCTTCCGTGCTATATGTTATCTTGCCCTTTATATTCTGAACCGTGTTCTAAATGTTCTTGTTGCTATTTAAGCCCACTTACAGTTGAGTCTTGTTTCAGAAAGGTTAAGTTATCCATTGTATGACACTGATATTCAGGTGACCCATAGGGTTTCTCTTTATACCTTGGCAGCCTTGGCAATCTGAGCAAAAACTATTTTAAGATTCAGAAGTTAATTGCTGCAATTCTGACAAATGTATTGATATATTAAATATCTGAGCTATAAACTTCAGGTTTTAATTTGTAAATTGAACTTTGTATCCCCAGAATACATCTTTTATTTCTTGGGAAGTTGCAGTGGCCTTTGGCTGACAGCAGTAAAAGGCCTACTGATAGATAGAAGGTTCCAGGCATAAATTCCTCGCATCTCCACCTAAAACAGGGTCGGGCAACCTTTTACCTTTTGAGGGCTGCATTCCCTCTTGGGTAATCTGTCAGGAGTCCCATGTTGGGCAGGGCCAGAGCTAAATGTGGGTGTGTCACCTCTTTTCTCTCTCTTTCTGCCACCTGCCTTTTCTATCCCTACCTGTTTCTTCCTGCCCAAATGGACTACCTAGGAAGGGACAGACTGCACGAAGAGGCCTTTTCAAATTATGCTGAGGGCTGCATGAACTTAAATTAGCCCATTTTATGCAAATCACGCTAGATCCACATGCTGTTTGGGTGCTTATTTGAGCAAAACAAACAAAATACCCCAATTTACACAAATTGCATAAAGTCACGCAATTTGTGCAAATTTCCTTAGAGCTTTTTAAAATGCGCAAACTGCGGCCCATCTTAGAGACGGAAGTCTGCAAGCTGGCTCGACTCACATCACAGCAAGTTGGCAGCAGTGCAGGGCTGGCGAACCGGAATCCGGGCGGCCGAATCAAGGAAATCCATCAGATTTTCACCCCCTATCGGATTCCTCACACATCACTAAATTAATGAGAAGGGGGAGCTCCATGTGCTGAAGGCATCACAGCATCTGGAGGACTGTGTCCAGCTCCGGGTGTCATACCTGAAAAAGGACATTGACAAATGGGAGCACGTCCAAAGGAAGATCCTATGAGGAATGGTTGAAAGAGCTGGCAACGTTTAGCTTGGAGAAGCAAAGATTAAGGGGAGACACGATAGTGGTCTTCAAATATCTGAAGGGTTGTCATGCAGGAGATGGAGCAGACTTCTCTGTTGCTCCAGAGGGCAGGAGGACACAGGGAAGCAGATTTCAGCGAAACATTAGGAAACTTCCTAACAGTAAGGGCTGCTTGACAGTGGAACCGACTGCCTTGGAAGGTGGTGGACTCTCCTTCACTGGGGGTGGCTAAGCAGGGACTGGATGGATAGCCACCTGTCAGGGATGCTGTAGTTGCATCCTGCATTGCAGATCCTGCATTGAGCATGAGATTAGACTAGATTACCTGCAAGGCCCTTTCCAACTCTAAAGTTCCAGGATTCTGCATTAGGGCTTGGAGAGCAGGTAAACTGTTTGGCTTCAGTCAGCCAAAACTAGGACTAACAGGCATTACCCAGAGGACCTTCTCTTCTGCTGCTCCCAGATTATGGAATGGCCTGCCAGAGGAGATTCGTCAACTTGCCAGTCTTTTGGAATTTAAAAAAGCCGTAAAGACTGATATCTTCCGGCAGGCCTATCCGGCGGAATTTTAGGATGCTTTTAAGATGTTTTAAGATGTTTTTAGGATGTTTTAAGATGTTTTAATAGTATGTATTGTGTTGTTTTAGTTTATGTATTTTATATTTTCTGTTGTTCCCCGCCTCGATCTAGATGGAGAGGTGGGTAATAAATAAATCATATCATCATCATCATCATCATCATCATCATCATCCAGTGACAATCTTGCAGCAGCTGTAAAAGGTGCTTCACTGCTCCAGCCTTCCACTCCCCTGCAGCTGAATGTGCTTTCTTCGAGTGCCCTGCATGACAAGGGGAATACTTGCCAGCATATCTTTGCAACTTAGCAATAGCACATTCTTAAGGGCTAGCGACATGTTCAACGTAACTATAGGATTATAACAGAAAAGGCGGCAGGCCAAGTGCTTTTTGGCATGGAGGCAGCCCATGAGAAGGAAGCTGTTTATCCCTAGTCATGTTTGCCACATAGGAGGAGAGAGGGGGAACCCTTCCAATTAACCTACTAGGCACATCAGACATAAAATTAAAATGTTTACAGCCTAATGTAAAACTATTTTTGTGCAAAGCTAAGGCTGACAAGCTGGTTTTAATTACTCAAAAAAAGGGGCCCTTCCCATACCGATTTCCTGTCTGTGCTGTTACTCTACTCTCCTGGGTTTTTTGGGGTTTTTTTTGGATCTGCCTGATATGGTAATAATCACAGGTCCTAGGACCATATGTTCAAATGCATTAGAATGCTTGATGACTTTGTTCTACTTTCTTAGCACATCTTAAGGCTTCCAGTCTTTGGAGCTGGAAAAAAAAACACCCATACAGCTTTTCCCACCAAAAACATCAGGAATGCTGAAAAGACTGCAGTACACAAATATGCTATTTTAACGTGCAGGGCCTTTCTAGATGATGAGAGGGGCATTAAAAAAAGAGTCTTGTGCTTGCTTGAACTCTGCCTCGATGCTCTGCTACACCCCCTACCTAGAATGAGTCCAAAATCCATCCCCAAAATCTACCTCTTCTACTGGGCCATTGGCATAACCCCCGAAATCCCAAACCTGGTGCTCCCTCTAGATGTGTTGGACTATCCCCATGCTGACTGGGGATAATGAGAATTGTAGTCCAAAACATCTGGAGGGCACCAAGTTATCCTAATCCTTATTTCATCTGAAAGGGAGTCTAAGGGCTAACTAGGTGATGCTACAGGAGATCAGTGATTGAATCTTCTACTATTTAAAATAAAACAGCTCTGGCTGGGTAGTTGGATTGGGGCCATGGTGCTGGCAGAGGTAGTTAACCTGTGCTCTTTCCTGATCTAAATTGCCCCCTCTGAAGCTGTTATTTGATACGTGGAGGAAAACACAGAGGTATCTGTATAGGTAACAGCAGGTTTTTTCTCCAGTGAAGGCAAACTAGCAGCTCTGGAGAATGGTTTAGGGTGCAATCCTATGCATGTCGAAAAAGAGAACAGGCTGGGGCATGCTGGGAGTTGTAGGCCTTTTCTCTGTCTAAACATGCATAGGATTGCACCTTTAGTTTGGGGAAACAGTGGAGTGAGGGCTAGCTTCAGTTTTGAGAGAGCCCTGGGCAAAGTGCACTCTGATGGAGGGCCCTGGTGGACTTACCTGGAAGTGGTGGTGGCCAATGGCAAAATTGAGTGGCTGAAGGCCACCATATTATTTTCCTATGATGCTGCAGAGTGATGCTACAACAGATGTATAGTAGGAAGTTAAAATGGCAGCTAGACTCAGCTATCTGGTGTTGCTCAGAGCACTGGGCTGGGGGAAAAAAGGTTTAAAGGGGACCCAGGGTTAGGCATCAGTGGTGGGCTCTACCAGGGTACTGGAGCCCTGGGAGTTGCCCCAGGATGCCAGGTTCTAATGCCAGCCCTGAGTGCAGGGGAAAGGGTTGACCCCACCCCATAGCCATTGAACAATGGATACCAAAGGAGGGAACAAGGCATCCTCTGTGAATTCCTTCTTCCTCCCATCAACATCTCTTTGAGTTGAATGGGGTTGTGGAAGGATGGGAAGTGATACTGAGGCTTGCACAAAGATGCATTCTGCACTTAGGGGAGACCACCATGACAAAGACTGAGCATTCCTGTACCAATAGCACCACCATTAACACTTTATTTTTATATCACTTTTCTTACGGTGAATGCCACACAGCAAAATCAACAATACAAATAAATCCATGTCAAACTACTGGACTTTCACTTTTTTAAAAATCAATGAAACCAGTAATAACTGCACCCAGAAAAGAACAAATTACGCATTAAAAAGCTTTACCAAAGAGGAGACTCTTCACTTCCTTCCTAAATTCGAACAGATCTGGACCTCTTTGGGCATCACCAGGAAGGCTGCTCCAGAAAATGGGAGCAACCACTGAAAAAAAGCTCACCTCCAAATCCTACTCCTGAGAAGGAACATTGGAGCAGGGCCTCTCCTGATGATCTGGATGATGGATGTGTGTGGGAAGAGGGCAGAAGCATTCCCTCAGATAAAAGCCAGTATGGTGTAATGGTTAAGAGTATTGGACTGGGACATGAGAGATCCAGGTTCTAGTCCCCACTCAGCCATGAAGTGCACTGGGCCAGTCACTGACTCTCAGTTTACTGGGCCAGCCACTGACTCTCAGCCTAATCTACCTCACAGGGTTGTTGTGAGGATAAAATGGAGAGGAGGAGGACCATGTAGTTGTCCTGGGTTCCTTGCAAGAGGAAAAAAGGCAGGATATAAATGTAATAATGATGATGATGATGACCATTTAGTGCTTGAAAGACTATCAGTTCATGTGCCGCAAACTTTTATTCCTGGAGTTCCTTTAGTAACCTGCACTTACTGATCGTATGCAGGATCAGCCCTCTCAACAGACAGATAGGTAAGAACAAGCATTTGAGTTGGGAGACAGTGATTGCAGTACGCAGTGCATATATTGTGAAAGAAAGCTATCATGACCTGGTCATCATGACCCAGTGTTTCTGTACATGAAGTACACTAATGATTGCCTTCAAGAATTCTCACCTGGGTGGGCCTTCATCTGTACCAATTCCCCGCCCCGCCCCCCCACAAGCTCCTGATCTGTACGGATACAACAGCATGCCTTCCAATTGTACTTATTTGACACTGTATTTATTTACAATGTACTGTTTTGACTGGGCAACATGATCCCAAAACTCTGATAGAATATGTAATGAATTTTGGAATCCTGGGAAGGCCAGTGTTTCAGGTGTGGCAATACAATGTCACAAAGAACCATAAAGACTTAGAGATGTATTGTGGCAGAGGTTTTCGTGGCCTAGCGCTCACTTCATCAGATGCATGAAGTGTTAAGAAATGCAGTCTGTAGCATTTCTCTGTTCACTTCCTTTATTGTTCTGTGGGATCACCTCGCCCTAAGTTCCATCATTCCATGTATTTCCAATGTTCCGGCTATGAGTGGTGTTGCATATGTAGCCAAACAGCACTCTCTAGGCACAAGAGAGATCTATCAGCAGGCTTGGGAAACCCCAAGGTTTGCAGAAGTGCAACGTATTTTTTAAAGGAAAAAACGAACAAATCCTGAAGTTCAGGGCAGGGACGACGACACCCAAACAGTCCAATGAAGCCTGAGCATGCTCAATAGCCACAAAATGTTGGCTGTTGGAGGAAAAAAAAGGAAAACTGGGAGGGGTGAATATGGAATGGAGTGGCTGGGAGGGAGGGAGCATTCCATGCTGCGACATGTTGTTACAGGTCCTTCTCACTCTTCAATTCCAGTTCATCTAGGTAAATTTCTAAAATTCTTGAATTGGGAGCATGCAGTTTGTTTCTGCTTTCAATTCCTTTGCATTCCCCCATACACACAACCCTTACTGATGAATACTGCAAAAAAGCATATACAGTAATACCTTGGATTGCAAGTAACTTGGTTTGAGAGTGTTTTGCAAGACAAGCACATTTTAAAATATTTATTTAATTTTTTTTTACTTGATATACAAGCGACGTCTTGCAATACAAGTACTGTAGTACGGCTTAAATTAAAAATCTCTGTACAAATTTTTTGGGGGGATTTCGTTTTGATATAAGAGTGTTTTGGATTACAAGCACATTTCCAGAACAAATAATGCTCTCAATCCAAGGCACTGACTGTATATATATATATATATATATATGCATTAACATTCCACTGCATGCTGTTTTACTGATCTGCACATGTGCATTCATAAAATACACCCCCCCCCAATCGAGGCAATCACACATCACATCAATATTGCTTTTTTGCAGTGTTTTGTCACAGACATAGCAGTAATGGAAAGGAGTGGGAGGACATGAATGAACTGGAAATTTGGAAAACATTTAGGAATAACACCCCTCCCACAGCCTGCAGGCGTTGCAGCTAGGGGACAAAGTCCAGGGCCCCACAGTCCAGCCCCCCCCAATGACCACCCAGAGAGTGACAGGCAACGAGGGCATCAGGGCATCAGAAATAAACTTCCTTTTATTCCTGTAGTCATGATGGTGCTATGATTTAAGTGAATTTAAAATACAAAACTGCACATGCTCAGAATTGGTTTTTGTTTGTTGTTTTTTTAAATCAGAGTTGGCCAATTGTTTTGTTGTTGAGTTGTACTAACCTATCAGGAAGAAGAAGAGAACTGTTAGCTGTGTGCTACACAATTGAAATAATACAGCTGTATGTCTAGAGGGCCCCCCATAAGATCATTAAGTTCAGGGTCTACAATTACCGGTAGCTAGAAGCCCCACTACCAGCCTGACTTTACGCATGTTTACTTGGAACTATCCCCTGCTAAATTCAAGGGGATTTTCAAGTTACAGACAGGGATGTGCTAGAGGATTCATAAGAAAGTAATATATTTGATGAAGACTAATCCAATTCATTTGCATTCCCTGAAGCTTTCCTACTAATTTTCCTACAGTGACAAGAGTTTAATTTTCATAGAAATCTCTCATTTTATAAAACCCTTTTTGTTTCCACCTTGTATCCTTGTTTCCACCTTGTACAGTGTATGACTAGAGGTATGACAAAATTTGAAGATATAATATTTGGAATCTAAGGTCAATACAAAAGCATTACTTTCTTTTAAAAAATCACATCTAATTGAAATAGAGACAAATACATCAGATGAATCGATAATAATATGGGAAGATGATATTGGGATAACAATAGAGCAAAATGTATGGGATAAATTATGGATGACTTCAATCAAAGAAAACTGTATCAATAATCCTTAGGGAGAATTTGGTAAAATTGTTTCACTGATGGCATATTACGCCAGTGCATCTGGCAAGAATAGCAAATGCAAACAATACAACACGTTGGAGAAATTGTAATCAGCATGGCTTATATATTCAAATGTGGTGTTTGTGTCCTGTTGTGTTACAGTTTTGGAACATGACATTCTCAGGAATGGCAAGTATTACACATCTATATATCTTACATAAGCATTGGCTTTATTAACAATACGGGAAGAACAAAATACAAAGGTGATATATAAGGAATTAATCGTGTTCATGCAAATGGCAATTTGCAGGGTAATAGCTAAAAGTTGGAAAACTGCAGAACTTCTAACACTGAAGTCTTACTACATGGAGCTGTGGCAAAATAGCAAAGGCAGAAAAATTGGCTTAGCAATGAAAATTAGCTACAGGCAAAATCAAAATCTCTGTTTTTTTAAATCAAATATGGTATGATCTTATTGTATATACAAGTCAGGGACTTATGCAGCAGTATTTGCGAAAGCCTCTCCTCAGATTGTGGAAAAGAGACCATGGGTTGCACCCGCATTAGAAAGAAGTCTCTGAATTTGGAGGCTTCCGAGTATATCCAATGCCCCTGTTCAGGCTGGCAGGGCAGGAGGAGCGACCGAGGCAATTTTCACCTCTCTGTCCTCCTCTTGTTTCGTTTTCTTCAAGACAGGCCTCTGAGCCCATCTCGAGGAAGCATACTGCTGGGGGTGGGACTGGGGCTGGAGAGGTCATAGGGTTTTTTGTATTCTAGCCTCTCCTCTCCCTTCCAGACCTCCACAAGATCCTCCAAGGCCGCAAAAAAGCAACATTTTGCAGCCTTGGAAAGCAGGTGCTGCGGTCCTTTCCACAGTGGCTGTGAGGGGGCTGGGGAGGAATTGGATTTTAGAGTCCCACTCCTGAAGTTGTAAGAGTGTCTATGGTTTTAGGAGGGGGGATCTGAAAAATCCTATGATTCCTGGGATGCTCTCCTGGGAACAAAGGATTGCTCTCTAAATATATATATTTATTATAGAAGAACCATAATAAAAACTTCCAAGTAGCCAATTGATTCCACCTATATGGTTGACTGTAAAGTAAACGGGGGGAATTTTTAAATGTCTCACCCTCTGTCAACAATTAGATTTAAATTCGATGAATTTGTTTATTTGTCATTGTAAATATGTTTTTTTAAAAAACAAAAACAAAATAGAGATGTGCAAATCAATAAAACTCAAGCTTGTGAATTGTTTTCTGAATTCCACCCTGAAGCTCGTTCTGACTCATGTTTGTATCAGATTGCAAGCTTTGGTTGCTTTTATTTTCGCATGAAAATTCGTGTGCATTTCCTGAAATGTGTGCATTAATTGTATGCAGTTTTGAAATTAGGCATTTTCTTCCATGATTAAAAGATGTTTGTGTGTTTCAAAAGCAAACATTTTTTTTCATGTGCATGTTTGAACCCATTTTTTTGTTCCACGGATTGCATCACGAGCTCGCAGATTACATTCAGGTCTGTGGTTAGTTCTGGGAGGTGTGAACTGGGAGAATTCTGGTCAAAAACAAACTGGAGCAAATGTCTCATACATTCCTACTTACATGCACTGAATACAGTGGGATTTTCAACTTGCAAGTAAGTGTGCATAGAACTGCAGCCATAGTGCATCTATTTTCCGTTGCCAAATGTTGGAGGGTCTGTGTCTAGGGCTGATCCGCCTCCAAGGCACAGCTTTAGCTGATGAGTTTTGTTACTTGAGAAGCTTCTCCTGTTCAAGCCTTATTAAAAGACCATCCCAATTAACAAAGCAGCTGTGTTGAGGATTACAGAATCAACCCCAGACTTTTGAGAGTGAGTTTGTCTAGCCATAAACTGTCCATTAGCCATGCAAAGATTTTCACCTCTGTTCACACCATGTTCTCCTAGACTACTTATGGTGCACAGGGTTCTGTTTTATGAAGTTCAGCTAAATTAGTCTGTGACCTTTTCAAGATTAGCGCATGTGGGGAATTTCCTTTGGCGTATTTTTGCTCCAGCAACCGTGTTTGTGGAATGCACACTATGGACTCCGAGGAATAAAATCTATCTTGAGAAAGGTTCTGTATTCATAGAATGCAGGCCTGCACATTGCATTTGCATAACAGAATACTGGAGAAAGCCAAAGAATGTTATTGATAAGGCTTTTGCTACATACATCGGCAAGTGATATAGAACTTAGAAAGGCAGGGACGGTGCAGTACATCACACCACCTGAGATGGGAGGACTCTCCTCCTCCTTCTCCACTTTTTGCTTTTGTTCCTGGCAGGTGATCTCACCCATCAATGCCTCACTCTGAGGGGTCCTTCCTCAGAGTGAAGCACTGTGGGCAAGGAGACCCCCTGTGGTGCTGTCACTTAGCTGCGACAGCAGCAAGTGCTGCTTAAAGTAACTTTAAACTAACTTTAAAGTAACTTTAAACAGTATTTGCCACTGTGATGCTGTTGTCACCTCACACCCACAATGCCTCGCTCTTAGGAAAGACCCTTCGGAGCAAGGGCTCTAACTCATCCAATGGAGAGCTCCATTGGTCACTTTCCTGATGTGATAAATGCCACAAGAGCAAGTGGCGGTGGTTTCATAGATTTCATAGATCATAGAGTTGGAAGGAGCCTACAAGGCTATCGAGTCCAACCCCCTGCTCAATGCAGGAAACTAGAGGAGGGGTCTCCCATCCAAGTAATAACCAGGCCTGACCCTGCTGTTCTCGGGTAGGCAGGCAAAGGTTGTGGCAGCAGTGGCAGCCACAGTCAGCTGGGGAAATATGGTCATGCTGGCAGTGGGCAGCCCTCTGAGTGGCCAACTGGGGATGGTCCCAAGCTGTTGCCTGAGCCACATGGCTCACCGCGGCTCATGCCCTGAAGAGTGGCCTTCTTATTTTTCCATAGAGGTCCTATGTCTAAAACAGGGGTGGGGGTGGGGAGGCAGGGACATAAAATAATAGGATTTTCACAAGGTCCAGTCTCCTGCTCTTTGGTGAGGACACCATTTTGTGGCCATTGTGGGAAGGAGGGGGCAGGGGAAAACTGCGAGTGGCTAACAGTCGTTCAGCTTGGAGCCTACTTGCCAGCCACTCCACCAGATAGATGTCTTGCTTTCTTTAGGGAACACATTCTCTGGCAGAGTAGTGGCTAAGGGGTGCAATCCTACGCAAGTTTAGACAGCAAAAAGGCCTACCACTCCCAGCATGCCCCAGCCAGCTGGCTGGGGCATGCTGGGAATGGTAGGCTTTTTTCCTGTCTAAAAACATACATAGGATTGTGCCTTAAGAGACTGAGCTATGAATCAGAAAGTCCTTGGTTTGAAACTTGCCTTTGCCATGAGCAGTCTAGGAAGCTATTTCCCCTCAGGAAGCTATTTCCCCTCAGCCTTACTCTCCCCCTCTGCAAAATGGGGGATAATAATACTGACCTACCTTACAAGATGGTTGGAACGATGACAACTAGATAGTGTACATGAAGCACTTTGAACACCTGAAAGCCCTAAATGAATGTTAAGTATTATTTACCTCCCTAGCCTCTTAGATGAGCTGGTAAAGTACTGATGATGTTATGCCTTTTTCAAGATATGAAAGATATGCGGCTTCTGCCCTTTACAGTTAGTACCTTTTAATGGATTGTTTTTGTATAGGATTTTAATATTAGAATTAATATTGTCATCCATTTTTTAATTGGCTTCTTTTCTTATAAGTCACCTCGTGTACTGCTAAGAAAAAAAGCAGCTACCGGTAATTAATTTATAAATACATAGGCTGGTGACACCTATTTTGGTGGGGCTCCTTTCCCATTTCAGGTTTTGCATCTTTTATTCTGAGCTTCATAGGAGCTATCCATGGTGGTGAACCTATTTTGGAGATGGGTAGCTCCTATAAAGCTCAGAATAGAAGCTGCAATGGATTAGGAACCCCACTGAAATAGGAGTTACCAGACTCCCCTGTAGAAATCAAAAGGTAATAAATCATGGTGAGGCGCATGATATGTATAATTGCCTGTGTTGCATGTATGTTATTCAAACAATGATCACAGTCAAGACCGAGAGCACTGATTTGAGCTTTTATCACATGGTGGTTCTCTGGCAATATCTACACACACACAGCCATCATCCACAAGCTGTACCTGTCAATGGGAGGAAAGCTTTTATGTCGTTAGATTATTGCTATGTGAATGGCTTGTTTACTGGATGTGTGATTTTTAGCTCCAAGACTTTAGGGGAAGGTGGGAGACGCTTGCATCTCCATTGGAAACTGCCCTTGCCTCTCTTTGGGTACTCTATTTCACACTTGAAGAACCCTGGATCTAGAAAATTAAATGCTGTTATCTGTTGCAAGGGAGTGAAAAGAAAAATAATTTATCGCACCGGTTTAAATTTTTTTTTTTTTGCAAGAGTCTTCCTTCCTCTTATGACCTAACTTCTATAATGAGTACCTGAAAACAACACCACAAAATAGTATGTGTAACAGCCTCTTCAATATTTTGCATTACCAACCATTACTAATGGGCTGTATACCCTTCTTACATACCTCTTCCCCTTTGATTTTACAGTTAGGATTGTGTGGCTAGGGTACTTACTATCAATCATGGCACACCACAGATGATTATTTTTGTATCAGACATGGTAGTACATATGACCCTGTAGTGACTACAATCCAAGAGACGGGTGGGGGTGGTTGCCTTTCAGTGGCACTGTAAACACAACTGCAAGCAAATATAGTACATAAAAGTAACCCGATCCCTGTGGTAAGGCGTGAAGGATGCCAAAACTATGGGCTGTTTGGAGTCATTCAATTTACGGCCTCGTGAATAAAGGAGCTCATATTCCAAAATGGGCCATGTGTTTGTCTGTCTTCGGATAGGTAAATTTATCCACGATCAGAGCTTCCCATATGGTTCCTTTGTGGGCCATCTGGTGTCTGGAGGGGAGGAGGTACAGAAGCTTTGCCACTTTGCGGCAACGACGGTCTGGGCTGCTACCAGGAGGAATTTCAACAAGAACAGCTGCATCTTTGCTGAATGTCCTCCTACACACACACACACACACACACACACACACACACACCAAAGGCACTTTCCAAGCTCATTCATTCTTTATGTGAACAAAAATCCCTCCCAAGCCATCCAACAAGAATAAAAAGCAGACCACTTTGTAAGATGTCACATGTACAAGGAAGTAAAAAAAGAAAGAAAAGAAAAAAGACTAGCAAATGTATCTGATCACTGTTGATTCAGCACCATTGTTAAAGTGAAGGTGGACAGCTGCCCATGTGGTGTTAGACAGTGAACCCTCAACCTTCAGGTTAAGTGACATCAGGCCAAGCAGTCTCAGATCTCCTGAAATCTGTGCAAATTTACTCCACAAAGCAGGGTTGATTTAGTCTATGGGGGAAATGTATTCAAAGCAGGAAATGTGCACAAATCGAATTTGGGATTGGGAACGAGACGAACGCAAGCACATGTTTGAGTATTTGCAAACATTTTAGGTGGAAACGTGCTTGCGCTTGCATTCAGGGGTTCGAATGGGCATGCTTGCATGTTTTGTGATCAAAAATGAAATTCTCATACATCCCTACGACTGAGCAGGAACGTAATAGGACACTATATCAGGTCAGACTATTTGTCCATCTAGTCTGGTATAATCTGTTCTGACAGGCAATGGCTCTCGAGGGCAGCCTTCTCCAACTTGGTGCCCTCCAGATGTTTTGGGACTTCCATCAGCCCCAGCAAGTATGGTCAACGATCAGGAATGGTGGGAGCTGGAGTCCAAAACTGGCAGAGGGCACCAGGTTGGGAGAACGCGCCTCTCAAGAAGAGCTATTTGCCAGCACCCATTAACTGATCCTTTTAACTCAGGAGTGTTGAACCTCCTTCAGCCTGAGGGCCACATTCCATTTTGGCAAAGCTCTCAAGGGCCACATTCCAGTGGTGGGTGGAGGAAAAGAGGCAGGGCCAGTGATACCAGCATATTTTAGCTTAAAGCTCTTGCTGCCAAAAACTAAGCCTTAGGGGAGGCATTTCAACCTTTTAGAATGGGGGAGGGAATGGAACAAAAACCAAGAAACCGTCAATGATTGGTTGTTGGGGGAAAGTGGGTGGGGCCAGGGGGAGGGGCATTCATTTTAAAAAAATTATGCTCTGAAGTCAGTGTAGTCAGCATGTGGGACAGGATGCTTCACACAGCGCATAGTTAAACTATGGAATTCACCTCCACAAGATGTAGTGATGGCCACCAATTCGGGTGGCTTTAAAAGGGAATTGGACAAATTCATGGAGGAGAAGGCTATCAATGGCTACTAGTCCTGATGGCTATATGCTACCTCCAGTATCAGAGGCAGTGTGCCTATGTACAACAGTTGTTGAGAACAGGGGTGGGAGGGTGTTATTACGCTCATGTCCTGCTTGTGGGATGCTGTGGGCAGCTGGTTGGCCACTGTGTGAACAGAATGCTAGACTAGATGGACCTTGGTCTGATCCAGCATGGGTCTTCTTATGTTGTACGGCCTTCTCAGTGGTGGTGCCCATAGCTCTGAAATTCTCTCAAGAGGCCTGTTGGGTCCCCTCCCTTTTTAGTTTTCAACAGCTTGTAAACACTATCCTTTTTGAGGGGCTTTTAACATCCTGAGTTTTTATGCAACCTAGCATTCCTTGGGTTTGGGAGCATTTGGACCCCAAAAAACAAGTGCCGTAGGTAAGGCAAATTGTGCATATGAAAGGCTGTTAAGATCAGAATAAGAATGGATTTCAGGTTTTAGCTACTTAAGGTAAGTAAAGACTTAATCTTTCCCACAGCAATGTAAATGCAGGAAATCTGCATAACAAAGGCACAGTCGAGTGCAAGTCAATTAGCAGTACAAAAGCCTGAAAAAAGGCCTGAGGCTTATAAACTTTAAATCAGCATAACAAATCATTCCCTCAGTGGATTTCTTTTCTGTTTCAAGGAGTGGTTTGCTATTGTTCCCGGCCATCAAAAGAGACTAAGATGACCTGTGGATGGCCTCCTAAGTGTTTCAGTTGTTTGGGATAAACTGGACGTCCCCATCAAATGTATTCTTATGCAGATTTTTGGGAGGTTTTAGACCCCTGGCATATTTGGTTTATAGAAAGAAAACTGTAAAAGGCAGGTGGCTGAAATTTGATAATATTGTTCACTACCCTGTTTCAGGCAAATTCCTACCAGGATAGGATTGTAGGTCTACTTATGTGTAAATTACACAACAAAATGTGAGCCAGGGGTAGGAAGACCCCCCAGAATGCAGGATGAGGGTATTAATGGTAAATAATCTCTTCTCCAGATGAGTTTGTGATCGGTTGCTCCTGTTACTGTTTTTCTAAAATCTATCTATCTATCTATCTATCTATCGCCTTTGTGAAGTCCCTGCTGTGGATCTGTTCTTCTGTTGCCTCCCTTGTAAACTCTTCTTGACATTAGGGATGCTTGAAGATTTTGTCCGATCCCCATACCAAAGCAAACTGACTTGATCCACACCTCCTGTGCTAGTGTGTGGATTAGAACACAGTTGTATTTATTTATTTATTTGTACTACTTCTATACTGCTAAATATTAAGAAAAAATCCTAAGCATTTATCCTGTGGAGTTTTGCAAATTTTGTGATACAGTGCTTGGCTCAAAAAAACTGCACCATGGTGGCATATTAAAATGTGTATTTTAGGAAAAAATATGTTTACAAATATGTACTTGGATGGAAAATATGTTTAGAAAATATACATATTTTGTGAGAAATATGCTCAAAAATACATATTCAAATATGAACTTTTGTGTAGACTTTTAACAGTTGCAGATTAATGCAGAAATGGGAATGAATGGGCTTATGAATGAACACATGCAAAACTGTCAAAAACTGCCAGTAGACTGATCCATTCAGCCCTAGCTGATGTATGCTTTTGTGCTTGTTCTTCTGAGTAAATAAAACTTACGTAAATCAAGGCTGTGTGTGACTTAACAGTGCCCAGACCTGATGTTGGCCATCCAGTATCTGGGCCAAAATAGGGGAATCTGAAAAGTGGGAGTGGACTTTGGGAAACTGACCCCTCTCTAAGCAATTATAATGCCGCACAGCAGGATGACTGTGCTGACCAGCTCCGATATACTTCCAGTGGTATCAGTACAGGCAGAGCCGTGAGCCTGGAGAGCTGGCATCATATACCACCTGGCTTACAGCTAGTTCAGGCACAGCTTTGTCTCAATGGAGGGAGCTAAAATGCAGCACTGCTAAGGAGAAAAAAACTAAAACAAAACACACCCAAGCTATCTGTAATATTTTCCCCCTGTAAAGTCTCTAAATGATTGGAACCATTTTTATAGGGGGATTTGCTGCAATAAATTTTGCTTCCAGTGAGGTCAATAAGAAAGCAGACTTACTCCAGGGTTTTATCAACTCTGCACTGGTTATACTGTTAGAGGAACTCCAAAAGGACGAATGAGGTCTTGCGGTTTCAAGATTCAGTTGCCACAGAATCCCATATTTATGGCTATATCACCATACAGGAGGAACTGCTGGAAAATTATCTCCCCTCCTTTTTGTACACAGATCCTGTACTTCATAAATACACAAAATGGTATATAACAAACATGAAAGTAAAATTTGGTACAACTATTTGGATAGGTGCCTTAGTGGCTGGACACGCATATTATAACGACGTTTTTCTTGGACATCAAGAAGAATCATGCTTCCTATTGATACGGGGCCACATGCTGGTGAACAGTTGCTGCAAAACTGCATGCATACATCGCATGGAGAAAAATATGTGTTGCAATCAGTGGTGTAGCAGTACATTTCGAAGTGGTAGTCCCTATAGTCATGCCTTGAAGGAGAGTTTAAAATTTCAGGCAGTTGTGTTGATCCATATCAATAAACCAGATTTAGGAGTTCTCATCTGCTAGGAGCAGGGTTTTTGTGTAAAGCTATTGGGTCTTAATTGCCCATGCAAGACTAAACAACCACCCCAAAATATTTGTCATTACAGCAAAGAGCAATATATTGTTACTGGGAAAATTCATTTCCTCCCAGCTACTGTGAGGATTTCAGCTATGGGATTTCAGGGAATTCTGAGGGGAGTGGCAGATGACATCAGCATTCCTGCTAATAAAAAAAAAAGGGCCAGCACTACATCCCTGCGAGCCCACTACACCACTAGTTGCAATGGCCGGTCTATAAGACAACAAGGATTCCATAGGTGCCCCCTGTTCGTCGCTCAACCAAAGTAACACTTTCAAAGTGCAATCAGTACTCAGAGACAACAGAGCCTCTTTCAACAAATCTTATACAGTCATGCCTTGGATTGAGAGCATAATTCATTCCGGAAACATGCTTGTAATCCAAAACACTCTTATATCAAAATGAAATCCCCCCCAAAAAATTTGTACAGAGATTTTTAATTTTAAGCTGTACTACAGTACTTGTATTGCAAGACGTCACTTGTACATCAAGTAAAAAATAAATAAATAAATAAATATTAAAAATTTGCTTGTATTGCAAAACGCTCTCAAACCAAGTTACTTGCAATCCAAGGTATTACTGTAGTGTGCAATCAGAGATTGGTGCATTGAATGTATCTTGAAGGGCCCCGTAATGGAACGGTACAGCTTCCCCTCGGAGACTTGCCTGGTGTGGTTCCGTCAAAGTGGGTACAGCTCTTGTTAATTCCATCGTTGAGTGTGTACATGTTGGACGGAACGTAAGGTTGTATGTGCTGCTCTGCCTTGCTGCAAGATAGTTATGATGTTTCCATGTGCTGTTCCGAATAAAAAGCAAGTGTTTTGTCAGCCTGCCTGTTTTGACAGAGCGCTGAGCTGACAGCAGAATCTATAGGGCAGTGTTCTCCAACCTTGGGTCCCCAGATGTTTTTGGCCTACAAAAACATCTGGAGTTTTTGGAGTTGTAGGCCAAAAACATCTGGGGACACAAGGTTGGAGAACACTGCTATAGGGGACATGGAAGACTGAGTAAGTAAGTACTCCACCCCTGGGAACCTGCTGGCAAAGAAGAAATATTATATGGACTTCTCAAGAAGTCATTAAAAGGAAACAAGTGTAGCTCCATTATTTCATGTTGACCACTAAGGAGAGGGCCCTTTTGGCAGTGGCACCCCAGTTATGGAACAGCCTTCGCAGAGATGTTCACCTTGCACAATCCCAGTGCTTTCTCGGAACCAGGTGAGAACGTTCCTGTTTATCCAGGGGCTTTCTAAATAATCCATATAGTCTGGACCACCCAGTTTGAAAATCTGTGTGTTCAATCTGTGTGCTCTGAGTTTTGTATCATATTTTATTTTGCTTTTGCTTTTATTGTTTTATGTTTTATTTTGTGTTTAAATTGTTTATTATAAGCTACCCAGAGAACTTTATGTTACGGGGGTGGGGAGACAAATGTCTTACATAAATAAATATATTTTATTTTATTTTAAAGACACTATAAAACGCACTTCATCCACAAAGGCTCCCAAGGTGGTGTACATAAAATTATAAAAAACAAATACAATAATAACAATTAAAACAGAAGATGAGAGGCATAAAAAAACTATTCAACCGGCAAGCAACAAATGTATGTCCTCACAACAGGCCTTGGCATTCGTCACATGCGCCACCATAACTGGCTTTTTAAATTTCCCTGTAGTTTTAAAGAGCAGAATGTGATATGCTTAGATACTGCTTTTAATGCTCTCCACCGTTTTGAAAGTTTTAAAAAATATTTATGGTTCATTAAGATTTTTCATTATCTACCAGAAGAAATAATAATAGAGAATAAGGAGAGAAGCTATAAGTAAAATTAGAACAAAAAACTAAAATCTTGCTACATTGTGAAAAATAGGTAGTATATCATCATTTTGAGTGGTACAGAATGCTTGGGAGAAAAAGGGACTCATAAGAATGAATAGATGTCTCCATTCTTAGTCTTGAGTAGCCTTTCCCAACCGGCTGCTTTCCAGATGTTTTGGATGACAACTCCCATCAGCCCCAGCCAGCCTGGTCAGAGGTGATGGGAGCTGTAGTCCAAAACATCTGGAAAGCAGCAGGTTGGGGAAGGCTGGCCTTAAGACTCTGGAATTATTGAAAATCCAGCCTTCTGTTTTCAGTCAGGTAAGAAGGAAGATAAGGAATAAGATAGAAGAAGATAAAAGGGGAACAAGAGGTAGGAAAGAGGGGGATGTGGGATACAGGTCAAGCAGTGAAAAATAAGAGCTGTCACTTAGTGACAGAGGACAGATATTAAAGCTGGGGTGGGGGGAAAGCACCACCTCTCTTCTAGATGACAAGTGGAAAGGATCTTCTGGTCTGGCACATACTACAAAACCAACCATTGCCAAGATTAGTCATGCCTGGAGATAGGATTTTCATCAGGACCTTGTGCATATGTTGATGCAAATGGGGTTGCACTTCTGCCTTCTGGCTTGGTATATCAACACCTCCTGTTTGTATGGATTGCAGTATTCAGGACACAGTGGGTTACAGCAGTCTTCTCAGTGATGTTATGACAGAGCACTCCATTTCAAATCAATGTAGCTAAAAATATAACAGGAAATCGATGAGTAGGAGATTGAAAGGGTGGGGGGATGGAAACACCTGTCAACTGGACCATCGTCTTGACTCAGTTGCCTGGGGTAAACATGGAAGATTGCTGGATGGTGGATTAGACCAGACTGAAAACAAGCTGAGGTCTACTTTGAACAAAATGGGTTGAGTTTTGATATGATTTATGAAGGATGAAATCAAGTACAAAATTTCTGGAAGAACAGATTCATTGTTCATGGCCAGCATTTGAGCTCACTGGGTGAAGTACACATGGATATCTGTACATATCTGTACATATCAGCTACCAGGCCTTGGCTGGAGCTGGGGCCATGGTGGGCATACCCAAATCTATGCCCAGATGGAAAGGAGAAGCAGAAAACAGCTGGAAGCAGCAGGAAGCTTGAGCCTTAAGTACAGTAGACAGCACATATGAGGGATGGGTGATCAGCCACCCTTTAATAGTTCTTCCTGTCTAGGAGTGCCCAATAGCCAATCTGGGTGGGCTAGAGTGAAATAAATGTGTTTGATTCGCATTTTAATGCAAACATAGCCTAATTTGTACTTCCCGAACCAATGCACAAACCGAAACACAGTTATCCTGCAATATTCGATACAGGCCTGTGGCTTACACTGGCTCAGCTTGTCTGAGCGTGGAAAGCTAAGCAGGGTCAGGCCTGGTTATTACTTGGATGGGAGATCCCTCCTCTAGTTTCCTGCATTGAGCAGGGGGTTGGACTCGATGGCCTTGTAGGCCCCTTCCAACTCTATGATCTATGAAATCTATTCACACCTCTCTGAATTTTGCGATATAGTTCTACGATCAAACAGTGCATGCCAAAATGCATATATTAGTGAAAAATAATGCACAAAAAGGCATTATATTAGGCAAAATTGCCTGCAAAAATGCATGTATTAGGCAAAACGGCACATATAAATGTATAGATAAGGAGAAATGCACATGAACATGTGTACGAGATTTTGTGCAGGCCTGAAAAAGAAAATAACAAACTGATGTGGAAATTGGATAGAAAACTTAAGACTGTGAAAATGAGAAAAACAGAAACTGAGAGAGTCATCCATCCCTAGAGAATACTGCACTGCTTAGGAAGGTGCTCCAAACTGCAGTTAGTGTCGCTTACCACATAGGACAGCTGCACTAAGAGCAAAGGTTTCCAGTTCTAGCCCTGAAAGGGACTTGGCACTTTCCCACTGGTTTTTCTTCTTCTTCTTCTTCTTCTTCTTCTTTTTTTTTTACAATTTAAATTGATATCTTAAGATCTCTAAGCAGTGCATATAAAAAATACATGAAATACAATATAAAAACCAACGTAAAAACAGTATAAATAATAAATTAAAAACGTTACATGAACAATAAAACACAGAGCAGTGCGATTATGAGTCAGGAAAGCTTGAATAGATAAATACGTCTTCACGGCACATTAAAAGTCTCCACTGTTCCTGCTTCTTGGACTACATGTGGGAGAATGTTTCAGAGGTGGAGCATCCACCCAATGTAGTGATGGCCACCAATTTGGATGGCTTTAAAAGGGGATTAGACAAATTTCTTGGAGGATAAGGCTATCAATGGCTACTAGTCCTGACAGCTATATGCTTCATCCAGTATCAGAGTGTGAGGGATTGGCGGGGCTCGCCGTCTGTTAGCCGAGCCCCGCCAATCCCTCATTGTGTCGCTAGGGCACCCCACACTCTCCCAGCCGCTGGGCTCATTGAGTCTGGCTATGCTGGGGCAGCTGCGAGTGGCAGGATTTCATAGATCATTTATTTATTTATTTATTATATTTATACCCCGCCTTTTTTCCTGCAAGGAACCCAAGGCGGCTTACATTATCCTCATCCTCCTCTCCATTTTATCCTCACAGCAACCCTGTGAGGTAGGTTAGGCTGAGAGTCAGTGACAGGCCCAAAGTCACCCAGTGAGCTTCATGGCCGAGCGGGGACTAGAACCCGGATCTCCCGAGTCCTAGTCCAACACCCTAACCACTACGCTGCTCAATGCAGGGAACTAGAGGAGGGGTCTCCCATCCAAGTAATAATCCAGGCCTGACCCTGCTTAGCTTTCCACACTCGGACAAGCTGAGCCAGCGTGAGCCAGCACGAGGGAGTAACGGCGCCAGCCAGCACATACTCAAAGCTCAGCTTGATGGCTGTAATCTGGCTCACCTGGTAGAGGGAGGAGGGGAGGAGGATAGGAGGAAAAGCAGGCAGGCATTAGAGGAAAATGGGGGAAAGGAGGCAGGAGAGGAGGGATGAGGAGAAGAGACAGAGAGATGAACAGAGGCCAAAACAAAAGGTGAGAGAGACGCAAGACAGCTGTTTACAAGGGAAACGCCAACCTCCGCTCTTCTATACACCTGCTGGGAGCCACTTAACTCATTGGGGAGAAAAGAGACCCCGTCTTCCTACATTGCCCCTTTAAGAATAAGCTCCAAAAAGGCTTCAACAGCCTTAACTGCTCAAGGCTGGAAGAGTCCATGTTTTCTCGAGGAAAAAAACCAGGGAAACAAATGTCTGAGAAGGATTTAGCAACTGTCAGCATTGTTTCTCCTCCTACATCTGGCAAAGATGAACTGAGGAAGAATTATTTACCTGCCCTGTGCCGGTCCATGCTGTAAGTGAAGCTGGAGAGAATGTTCCTATTGAATGAGCTATTCCCCAATTGTTTTATGTTCTGTTTTGGAGACTTCCAGTGTTGTAACTAGGACAGTCTCTCTCATTAAACTTTTGAGTTAAAACATATCCCTAGCTGCTGTGTCTCTGATGGAGTTAATGCACCAGGGAGGTTTTGATGTGCCTTTGCCAGAAGACCCACTTACACAGAGGCAGTATGCTTATGTACACCGGTTGCTGGAGAACACGAGTGGGAGGTGCTGTTGCACTCATGTCCCACTTGTGGGTTTCCCGTGGGCAGCTGGTCGACCGCTGTGTGAACAGAATGTTGGACTAGATGGACCTTGGTCTGACCCAGCAGGTCTCTTCTTATGTTCTTACATTCTTATGGCGGATGGGTGCCACTACTGAGAAGGCCCGCTGATGTGCCGTTACCTGATGACAGTGTTGCAGCCAAAGGCTCAAACCCCTTGCCCCCGTGCACTCACACTCAAGCACCAAAAAGCTTACCTGGGGCAGGAGGAGGCACCAGCAGTGTTGTCAGGGGCTTCCCAGCAGAGCGTATTTTCCAACTGGAGACCAGGACTAAATGCTCTCTACTGGGGACTGGGAGTCCCTTTGCTGCTGCTTCTACCTGATTTAAGGTAAGCTTTTTGGCCCTTGGGGCAGGGGACGTCGGGGACGGCTTCAAGCAGATATTGAGGTGGACACAGTCTGCTTGCAGCATGCTATGCCTGCCTTGCTTCTGTTTGCCAGAATTTGTACTGGGGTGTTCACCTAGGCAAACAACTTCAGCAGGGAATGCTTGCCTTGTGGACCAGGCAAGGTGCAAAAGAGTTAGCCTCTTCATATTTAGGCCAGTCACGGTCATCGCATAGGCTTCTCACTGTCTGCCAACTAGAGGGCTGATGCCACACTCCTCTATTTCCTTTTGAACCTGAAGAGGTCTCTGGAATCGTGAGTCCACCCAGAAGTCCCAGGTGGTTCCCCAAGCTAGGTCCCAGCTTCAGAGCACGAGGCTCTTAGCTCAAGATGACCGGGCTCCCTGAGATGCCCCTTCATGGAAGGCACCATCAAAAACCAGACATGCGCTCAATATTGAACATGAATCTGGATCACATTCTGGCTTATCCACACTTACTTTGGTTGTGACCCTGAGCCCTACCATGTTTCCTACAGGCGGCTGGTTGGCCATGGCATAAACAAAATGCTACACTAGATGGACCTTTGGTCTGATTCAGCATGGCTCTTCTTATGTTCTTATTTGTGGAGCATGGCAGGTACATGTCCTTTCTTCTCCACTACTGACAATGGGAGAGAGTTCTTCTTGGATACACAGGGCATTACTACTCCACCATTTCATATTGATATTTCATTCATGTGTTCTCTCTCTTAACTTCCTCCTCCAGTTTCCAAGTGTCTTGTTTGCCCAAAACACACCTGCTCCACCACATTTACACCACCAAGTTGTCATTTGAAAGGACAGGAACCTTACTGGGGCTAGAACTGGGAACCATTCGCTCTATGTCAGGTACCCTTTATGGTCAACCACCAGGATTGCAGTTTGGAGCCTCTTCTTGGCACTGAAATATTGTCAGGCGCTGGATTAGCTCTGCCCACCCAGGTGGCCAGTGGGCCTTCCTGGACAAGAAGGGCTATAAAGGGCTTCCTGTTTGTGCTGGGTCTTTGCATGAGCAATAATAATCCTCCAGTTTCTGATGTTTTTCTGTGTTGGGGGTCAGCTCTGACCCTCAACTTTCTCCCGTGTTTCTAACTCCTTGGCAACATTTCTGGTTCCTGGCCCCCATCTGACTGCTGCTTACAGCTCAGGCTTAATACCATGATATGCAGGCATTGTGTCTATGTTTTAAGTTCCCCAGGGACCAAGGATTTTGAATGCTAAGGTCTCATCTCCCTGACCCGAGGCTACTTAGACTGTCTGTGATGTCAGAGAAGATCAGCCAATGACAACTAGAAAGGAGGACCAGTCCGAGAGACACACGGAGGAGGCGATTGCAAGAGGCCAGAGGAGGCGGAGGGGATTAAATGGGAGAAGGAAAATTGAGCCCATCATATGGCTGGTCCCTTAGTATGAAATGAAAATGTGGTTTCTCTTCAAAACCTCCACTATCCTTTCTCTTTTAACTATTTTTGGAAATTGAAAAGTCTTCACAAAACCCCTTGCGAAGCAATCTGGATTTAGCATCAAAGCTTTGATGACTCCAGTTCCATTGAGTTACTTATCCTGGTTAATTGGATCGATGGTGACAATGGTAATTACCAGAGATGAGACCGCTTGTACTGTAATTACTTGTCAATCTTCAGCGTGAGTTGGACTATAGGATATATACAGTAGATTCTCCCAATTACAAGCAGGTTAAGGAGAACATGATATATTGGAGCTAATCATGTTTGTTATTGCATAGAGGGAGGAAAGAAAATGGCAGCAGCTTAAAGAATTTCTAATCGGAAGCAACTTTCTTGATTCAAAGGCATTAATCCACAAAGCTTTACTGCTACATGGCATTGCAAGATAAACACACTATGGAGGAACTGAAAGGTTTGGGGGGGGGGTGTTTTGTTCTTTTTTTTTAAGCTAAAAAGTCATGAGCTACTCAGAGCATTGCAATGCCAGCAGTTACTCTGATTTTCACATTTTTGTTATTACATTGTTTAAAGAAGAAAGAACTTCTTATTTCCAAAATACACATTGAATATGGGAATAATTTGAATTACTGTAATTGCTTTTTGAAAAAAGTCCCAGCATTAAAATGTATGCTACCCATATGAAGCTGCTACAGAAAATAAATGCATCCCACACAAATAATTGGGATGCCGAACTTGCTTAACGCTTGCAAGTGAATAGTTATTTGGATGACTGAAAGGAGATGAAACAAAAACACAGATTATGTTCATTGGCATTTGGAAAAGTTTTAAACCTCACTCGAACCTTTACAGACTCACAGAATTACCTCCACCTTTACAGACTGTGGCCATAATCCAGAGGTGCACATGCATAGATAGATGGTCAGCACTATCAGAATTATAGCCCTGGCCACTTTCTGTGACATCAGAGAAGATCAGCCAATGGCAACTAGAGATGACTGTTGTGTGCAGTCCCATTCCAAGCCTGGGAACATGCACATAGACTAGAGCAGAGGAAGTACAGATCCAGCTCAAGAAATGCATGGGCAACATCAGAATCGTCATCAGGGGTTGGCATGGTGGGACATCAGCCATGGCCCATACCTCAGTAGAGGGTCCACTACTAACCTGCAAGAGCCCTCTGGTGCTGGTCCTCTTTCTTGCTGCCACTGCCTATTTACCTGCCTTCTTGAAATGTGCAAGTGAAGAGAAGGAGCAGCAGCCTCCACTGCTTTGCCCCTTCCTTCTTGGTAGTAGCGTAGAGTGTGGTGTAGTTAGGTGATTTTAGAGTCCAAACCTAATGGCCTTACTGGGGCGCCCCTCTTTAGATGGTAATGTGCATTACTACACTTACTTAAAAATGCAGTAAGTCATTTGGAGGTCCCTCCTGCTGAGTAGGACCCTGAATTTCCCTAATCCTAATTCTCTAAACCCCCTAATCCTACCCTGATGGCACCAGTGGGTGCAGATTGGGCCCAGAGGGAGAGAGCCAATGGATGGGCAGTGATAATAGTGGCAAGGAGGTGGGACCACACAGGGAGGACATTGAGAGACACTATTTTGCTCCTTCGTCATCAAGAAATAATACTGGCTGCATGGAGAATTGCTACCGATGCTCGAAGCAGATTTAGAGATTGCTCCTCAAGAAAAAAAAAAACAACCCTGAGGAATTTTGACACAGCCAGAGTCAAAATTCAGAGATTAGCAAAGAGTAGCAAGTTTTTTTCAGGAAGGTTCTTTATATGTCTGCATGATTCTAGAGCCCTTTGAAGAAAAACACTGGCTGGAGGCAAAGGCTGCAATCCAATGCACACTTATCTGGGAGCAAGCACCATTGAACGAAGTGGGATTTCACGTCTGAGTAAATCATAGGATTGCATGGCAAGAGGCACTCTCTGTTGCTTTCCTTTATTCAATTGATATCCCGCCTTTCTGCCAAAAATGGTGCTCAAGGCTGGATGGGACGACAATAGGTACATTCCCAAGATCCACAAGCATTTCTTATATCATACACATCCTTCAAAGTACACTGCTGGAGTACAGATGGCACATCCAAGCATGGTTATGTCCAGAGAGAAAACCCCACTTAATGATGAAGCTACTGCATCAGCCACCATTTGCAAAGTGTTTTAAAATGAAGTGTTTAAGGATGAATCTGCTGTATCAGATCTTCACCGGTATTGCGCAGATCTCCTTTCTGAGCATGGAACCCAAGTGAGCTGGAGCAGAAGGAGAGGCTGATGGGATGGATAGGAAGGCCAGGCAGGCTACATCTGACCCGCAGGCTAGAGATTCCTTGTCCTTGTCATACAGGGACAGGTACCAGGAAACAAAAGACTGTCTCTTTTATTAAAAAGGGACAATTGGAGTTGATGCCGCATTGCTTCATTACTGAATAACACACTAATATTATCAAAGACAATCAATGCCAAAGGTACTTCTCCTCCAATGCCATTACTTATCTGCAGGGTTGTTTTTTTTTTAAGTCCTTTAAGAAAGATTTATTTTGTGTTAGAGGAAGAGGCCCCCAACGGTCCAGTTCACCTCAGCCTTCAGCACAAACCTTTAGAGGAGCCTTAGAAATGAATGGAATCTTTTATACCCTTCAAAAAATACATAAAGCCAATGCCTAAACTCTTTCCAGAGCAGGGATCATCATCACGTTACCTGAGATTTTAATAACAAGCTTGCAAACCAGGTGGTGCCCATTAGAGATGACCCCTTTAAGTGGAGTAACAATGGAGCAAAGTGTCCTTCTTTTATTCCATAATCTCAAAAAATGAGATCCAGACATTTCCAGCCATGCTTTGATTGATACTATTTGAAAGCTGAACAACTTAGTTAATTAGGCAGTCCTGCAGGGGCACTGTCTGAAGTGCAGGGAAAACCATAATTAAAATATTACATTACAGGGATACATCAAGACAATCCACTTTCCTTTCCTTTTTAAAACTAAGCCTCAAGAACGGTTCTTTCCCAGAGGAGCTCCTCTTGGGCTAACAGACTCATACAAGGATCTCGCCATGTGATCTAGCTTCAGGGATTAGGAGGTTGTCCATTTGTAAAAGAAACCCAAAGACAAAAAGTCTCTTCCTCTTGCTAAGGATCGCATCCTGCTTCATTTCTTTTGATCTTTAACTCCCAAAATACAGCCAAGAAGTCACTTTTTGTGCAGTTCACATACAGTGGAGGCTGGTGACTCCTATTTTGGTGGGGCTCCTAAACCATTGCAGCATTTATTTGGAGCTTTACAGGAGCTATCCATGGTGCTACATGGCGGTTAACCCATTGTGGGGATGGCGTTCAGCACCATAAAGCTCCAAATAAAACCTGCAATGAATTAAGAGCCCCACCGAAATAGGAGTCACCAGTCTCCCCTGTTCACACATCTCACTCTAGTTTATAGAAATGGTGTCATTGACAAAATGTATTTAACTTACAGGTTCTTTCAATTTTCAACATAAACTACTCCAACCAGGGACCCCCAGAGATTGATTGCTGGGGGGAGTAATCAAGAACAACCTGTGACTGTTGTTTGGTTACATTTGATCTCTTTCACTTTGTATATACGATTCTTTTTTGGATATATTATGGACCCATGATGATGTATTACAGACGTTAACTCTTGGGAATGGTCACATAAGCAAGTGTCACAAATGTTATTAGCAGTACCCATGCTTCCTAGAGTGCATGAGAATGTACTAACATAACGAAGAGTGCACACCAGGGGTATACACTGTGGTAATCTTACCACTCAGTAGTAGAGCACATTATTTGCATGCTGAAGTCCCCAGGTTCCGCCTGTGGCATCTCTACTTAAATTATATCAGGCACGAGGGATGCAAGAGACCAGAGCCAATGCCTGGGAGAACCTGCTGCCAATCAGAGTTGACAATACAAGGATAAAAGGATGTCTGACTCATTTTAAGTCAGCTTCATATAGACTTTGTCAGATGGGACCTGCAACTCCTTTCATTTAACACCTCTGGCTATGCACATACAGCCAAATGAAGAACAAATGCCACTCTTAGACTATTTCTGTAATACTGCTGACTGATCATTAGCAAAGCTTCACCGTGGGATCTTTTTTTTTTGTTAAACGGACGTTGAAAAACACATAAATGCTAAGGATATTGGCCACAGAGTTCAAGACAGACAGCACTTACCTTCCTCAGATAACTGGATGCCAAATATTGAAACTATAGGGGAGAGGGAGAGAGAGAGAGAGAGAGAGAGAGAGAGAGAGAGAGAGAGAGATGAGCCAAATTATAAAATCCCATTAATGTAAAACAATATTATTTATTCACATATATAGTGAACTTCATTATGAAGGTTCTTAGGCCAGATAACCATAAATATATACAAGGGAAGGGCTGTAGTTCAGTGGTAGAGCATGTGCTTTGCATGCAGAAGGTCCCAGGTTCAATCCCCGGCATCTCCAGGTAGGGCTGGAAGAACTCCTGCCCGAAATCCTGGAGAGCCGCTGACAGTCAAGTGTCGACAGTACTGGGCTGGATGGACCAATGGTTTGACTAAGTATAAGGCAGCTTCCTTGTGTAACTTCACCCTCAGAGGTGATGACAGTGACCATGAAAACAGCGGCATTTCATGTGAACACACTGGGACAGTCAATGTTGGAAGGAGTAAGCCATGCTGTGGGTAAGTTTTCCTATGTAACTTTTGTGCAAAGACAAATCTCCCAAGCCCAGCTGTTGGGAAAACACTTCCCTTGCAGATCTTATTCATCCCTGAATTTCGACGCATTCTGCAACAAAGCCTGCAGATGGATCAGCTATGTTGATGCAATCAACTACATAGGACCAGATATATAAATACATATCCTTTTTATACTTTGTAACTAGATATAGAAATATTTCATTTTAAATAGTTCATGGAAAATGAAGCATTTTAACTTTTTATTTTTATTTTTAAAGACTGCTAGAAAGACTGCTATAAGAATTTGCAAGCTGTTTAGTTTTCTTAAACTTCAAGGTTCTCTTTAGATTTACAGTTCACCGTTTAAAAAGCCCTTAAAAGAAACAAAATTCATTTCAACATATAACAAGTTAGTCTAAATGTGATTATATTAATTAGCACCACTTTGTATGCTGCAGGAGTGGGGAACCTGTGGTCCTCCAGGTGTTGAAGGATTCAAACTCCCCATCAGCCCTAGCCAGCAGGGTCAATGGCTGGGGATGATGGCAGTTGTATTTTACAACTCGGGGTAGGTCTTTAGGGCAGAGGCACAGTGCCCACCTGGCAGTACATCAAATATCCTTGATCCCTATTCATGAGGAAGAAGCATGCTCTGGATCAGGGCCCAAATGACAAGCCAGGAAGGAGCAGGGCAACAAGATATACAGGCCTGTGGCTTACTTTGGCTCAGCTTGTCTGAGCGTGGAAAGCTAAGCAGGGTCAAGCCTGGTTATTACTTGGATGGGAGACCCCTCCTCTAGTTTCCTGCATTGAGCAGGGGGTTGGACTCGATAGCCTTGTAGGCTCCTTCCAACTCTATGATCTATGAAATCTATGAACATCTCATATAAAGCTGCTCAACTGGAGTTTCGCCCTTGCTGAAGCAACATCTCTCCTAGTGTGCTGTCTGCTGGACAGCTCCCCTGACCTTCCTGATCCTTGAAGCATAGGACTGCTCCTGATAGGGCAGGAATGGACCTTTATGGAAGAGATGGCAGGAACAGAACAGAGAGTTTCTGGCTGACTGGTTTTAGGAGGAGGTCTGAGATTACTTACCCTAGTCCTTTTTTAAATCCAGCATTGGATTAATTTTCCATAGGGTAACCATGCATCCTACTATGCAGAGGACAGTCCTCTATTTCAAGGGCTGTCTGTCCCATTTATATCTAATTTTGATTAGAACATAATAAGAGCCCTGCTGGATCAGACCAAGGGTCCATCTAGTCCAGCATTCTGTTCACACAGTGGCCAACCAGCTGTCCATGGGATCCCACAAGCAGGACATGAGTGCAACAGCACCCTCCTGCCCATGTTCCCCAGCAACTAGTGTACATAGGCATACTGCCTCTGATACTGGAGGTAGCATATAGCCATATATGATACAATTCCATTTATAATTCCATAAATTCCATTTATGATATTCTTACAACATGAAAACCCATCATGACATTTTTTCTTCTAAACTTACATACTTAAAATAGTACTTACCATTTTAAAAAATATATAAAGTAAAATAAAGGACAGCGATAATCCTCAAGGGAAAAAAAAAAGATTTAACGCTTTTATCAAAATGGCAATACGCAGGTTCTGAAAGCAGTTGCTATGCTTCTCCTTGTGCAAGAGGCTGCACAAGCAGAAGTACAACTAGGGATGCCGAAGAAATCCACAATGGACTCAAGTGAGTTCAAATTTCTAAGACTCCGACCCATGGATTCTGCAGCGGACTGGCTTTTCCCAAGTTGCGGCAACTTGCGGACTGGGTGTTTCTACTTGCTGTAATTTTACGCAAATTTAGTAGTAGAAAAATACGGGGGGGGGGAAAGAAAAATACTGATCAAAGTGCACATTTCCCCCATAGGCTAAAGCATGAAAATACACATGGGGGGGGGATTTGTGTATTTTCGGGAATTTACGTGCAAATGGATTTGCACAAAATCCGATTCTGTCAATGAGCAGAGGACAGAACAGAAGCTGTCCGACAATCTGTGAAATGTAGATGGACTGGAGTTTACAATGTCCGTGCATCCCTACATCTTCCACTTTTCTCACACAACACTGCAGCAAAAGATGTAATACAAACACATTCCACATGTGGAAGGAAAGCTTTGGATCTAACTCATAGTTTATGACATATGCATGCAAGTATCTAGCTAGGAGCTTTCTTTGGAACCTGAAAGGGGGTATAATAAACCAGTGCAAGTATATTCTGACAATTTTAGACCGATCGTATGTAAGTTTAGTTAGGATACGGATATGCACCAACTACAAGATTAAGTTCGGATCCCACTTCAGCAATTCAGGAAACAGCCCAATTTGGCTTGGGCCAATTTGGCGGCTGCCTACTTTGGCTTGAGTCTGAGTCTGAATTCGGAAATCTGAACTTCCATGCCTCCCACTGACTATCATTGGAAATCAACACATAGCCTTTTTTTCTGTTCAATAGGATTGGATGCAATTTGTAAGCCTAGTAAGCTCTTTATGGAGGGATTATGCTTGCCAAATTTCAGACAAATAGGTGTAGGGGGTTTTGTGCTACACTTTTACATTTTCATATTTCTTTCTTTCTTTTTTTTTTTAAAGGGAATTGCTGATACTTTAAAAAAAATGTATTGGCAGAATTGGATGGAATTTGCAGGTAATGCTGCTCCTTTTGAGGGGATGAGGCTTGTCAAGTTTAAGATGAACACCAGCAGGGAGCTTTGTGAAAGAGCAGCCTTTAGAATTTAGGAGTTTCCAAAAAAGGATGTGGCTTATCCCCCTGTGTTGTTTTGTGGGCAATTGCTCCTGATAGAGGGATCTATTATACTGCAAAATTCAGAAGTGGCATTGCTGGGGTTATGATGAAGGAACATTAAATGTTTGTTTTCTGCTCAATCCAGGCATAGAAGGGGTGATGGTTGTGGAGAAAGGTGGCAGAGGCAGAAGGACATGAACATCCAGCATTTTCCAAGCAAGCACCCAATACTACACCCTCCCAGGTCCCATAGACCACACCAAACCTCTTTTAACTTTCCTGCTCCTGGGAGTCAGAATTAGGAAGGAGCACTGAACGGTGGGTCAGTCCTGCAACACATTACTTCAACATCCCTCCCCCAAAGCCACGAGATTGGAAAGCCTGGTAAAACCATTCACTGTGATGAGAAGTTAGAGCCAACAGTACCAAAACTACACCCCTGGTGATTTCCTTATATGGAGAGACTTTGGGGAAAATGTGTTATTTTTTGGAGACATATTTTCTGTGTCGCTGTATCCCTCTGAATCCCGTATCTTCAGGAATGTTAAGATTCTTTCTGCTTTGGAGGAGCCCCTACTTTGATTTGGACATCTCCTGAATCTGTCCAAATCAGCCCGATTCAGTTCTGGTTTTGGCCAAATCCAATGCACAGCTCAAGTGTTCCCCCCTTCTATCTGCAATTTTCAGTTCCTTTTAAGCCACTGCAAACCATGCTGACAACTGATCTGTAAAGAATCCTTACTCTTGCTTCTGCTAACCCACAACTATCCAGTGACAGAACAAGAAGAAAAGAGTGGAGTATGGTGAGGTTAGGAAGGGGTTCAATGCAGCTTACTTTCATGATATTGTTCTTAAGACTGCAGTCTTTTTGTTGTCGCTTTTTAAAATAAGTCAATAGTGTGTTTTAAATTAAACAGAATAACCTCATTTTTCTTGGCACAGGAACGTAGCAGTCAATGCATGTGTAATTACAGGACAGCTTTTGGTTTTTCCTTTTCCTGCCCATTCTGTAGCATGAATAAATCCGATGTGATCATGGGCAGCTTTGTGTGTTCTCCTACAACCCCAAGAGTGATCTGTAGGCTTGGAACATTATGCCATTTCTTGTACATGCTTTCTGAATTATTCCAGTCGCTTGTGCTTTGCCACTTGAATCAAAATAAAGTTGGCCATGCTTACGCCCCAATGAAATCAATGGGACAAGTTAGTCTCCAGTTGCTTTAGCCCCACTGATTTCAATGGAACAAGGGCAACTAATGTTTGTTCGCTGGATCAGAGCAAATGCTTTCAACAGAGAATCACTAATATGAGGCATGAGCATGCCTTTTGTGTCAATCATGATAACATCCCTCCACCTTTTGCTTCACCTTCAGAAGTTCTGCTGTCCTACTAGACAGCAATATTATGCATTATAATGTTATTATGCATTATATATGTTATTATGCATTATGGGAAATGCATAACAACAACAACAACTAAAGTTTGCATTGTACTTTCAAATGTCCTTACCACCCAAACTGGTCACAAGTGCATTCATGGGCTTAATTTAAAATGCTGGTTGTAACCTTTGAAGGCCTAAATGGCTTGGGGCCAGTGATTTGAAGGACTATCTGCACTTATATGAACATGCCTGGGCCTTGCAATCAGTCACGGAAGCCCTGCTCACGCATTTGCCAAAAAGTGGTGAGCACAAGAGACAGGGCCTTTTCGGTGGTGGCCCTGTCATCGTGCAACCGTAGCAAAGAGTTTTAACAGTTGCTGCTATTTACTGTTGGTATTGAGTGTTTTGTTTCTGTATTACTGGTATTTTATTTTTTGTAATTGTTCATTTTTCAAAATTTGTAAACTGCACTGAGGGGGCTCTCTGCCTGGAAATGCGGTATATAAATACCTAAAATAATAAAACAAATAGTAATTTCATGGCAGAGATTTGGACCAGGGACTTTCTGACTCACAGCTCAGCCTCTTAGGGTGCCGCCTGTTCAAAGGAAGCCTTGGATCTTGCAGGATTCTAAGTATCCAATGTCCTGCCAGGCTGCTGCCAGCAGGGCGGGAGGAGTGAGAGGCAATTTTCGGCTCTCCATCCTTCTTTTATTTCTTTCCCCTCTAGATAGGCTTTGAGCCTGTCTAGAGGATGCACTCTGCCAGGGGCGGGGCTGAAGAGGTCATAGGATTGTTCATATCCTGCCCTCACCCCCTTTTGCACCTCTATGAGGTCACCTGAGGCCACTTTTGCAATCTTGGAAAGCAGGGGCTACAGTTCTTTCCACGGTGGCTGCAAGGTGGAGGAATCAGATCTTTACATACCTCTCCCGAGGTTGCAGCAGTGCCTATGGCTCCAGCAGGGAAAATCTGAAAAATCCTATGGTCCCTGGGATGCCCTCCATGGACCATAGGATTATGCTCTGAGAGCACTTCCCATGGATCTTAGTGGAGTTTGCACAGAGGAACTTCCCAGTGGATTGCACCCGTTTTGTACATGATGGGAATTTCTAGGAACAATGATTAACTAGGGTTGCCCTTTTATAAAGCTTTAGCCTCTGCTTGATCTAAAAATATTTATTTTATTTTAAAGTTTAGCTTTAGAGAGCAATCCTCTGGCCTCTAGATAATGTCCGAGGGGCCACAGGGTACAGCGGATCTCTCCTTCTGAGACCAGAGAGAGATCTCAGAGGAGAAGATCCCACTATGGATCTCTCCATCACTGCTCCCACCCTGCCAGCAAGAGCCCAGCGGGACTTTGGATGGACAGAGTGCTTCGAGATCAGAGTCCTCCATCACTTGGGTTAGATGTCCATAGGGTTGCTCTCTTAATCAGCATCTTCTCTCAATTTTTCAGGTGTGAGATTTTAAAATTAACCTTCCCTCAAAAGTATGAATGAGGAACACCCCCTCTGGCATGATATAAAATGAGACAGAATCATCTTTAAAGTTTTACTTTTTATGTAAGGGGAAGGAACATGCTAGCCAATTCTTTTGATACGTTAAGCCTAAACATTTCAAACGTTCCTTTTTTTTAAAAAAATATCAAAATAACAGAACTCCCAAATCTTTAGTTTATAGAATTAAATTACATTATAGAATTTAGATTACATTTAAAAATGTATGTGTGGGGGGTGCATGTAATCCTGGAACAAAAGGAGATTTGATGTCACTTGAATCACGTCTGAACACTGAGTAGGCCAACTATGCAGTCTGCTTAGTTTAGCTCTTGGGTAGGTTAGTCAGAAGGACACAACAACCTTTGCATGTTCTGCAAGGTGCGGAATCCATGTTTTAATTATTCATTGCATGGATGAGTTTGGGGAGATTAATGCTCATCACAGCAACTTGTCACTAAACTGTCTAGGCAAAATTTATTGCTACCTCGCTGCTGTTCCATTCAATCATGCACACATACACACACAAAACACCCCAATGACAAATCACAGATAGATGGTCAATCAAAATATGTATAAACAGAAACCATATATGTTAACGGAATACACAACAGACTATATATTCATGGAATACACAACAGAACACTCCCACACAGCGGTAAACTGGGAATAATTCAATTCAACACAATCCAGGGAGTTTTAAGGACTCACAAGGCCCACAATTATCATTAAAATGAATCATGTTATATGATTGCAACCCACACTCTCACACATACACTACACACACTCACACAAACACCACACACACTCTCACAGCACTCACTCAGTACAGTACATTCAGAAATAACAACTTTAATTCAAATATTAATACATCTCACCATAGTGGGGAAGAGAGTGATCAAGTCACCTGTGTTCTTGCTCAGTCTACTGTCCAAGTGCTCTTGGTCAACATCAAGGCCCCAGTTCTCCCTACTTAGGGTTCTTTAATGTTCAACTGGACAGCCTTTCAAATAAGGGATACCTCCCTTCGTGCCTAAGCAGGGTTCTGAGGCCTGAGTATGTACGGTTCAAAGATAATTAGATTTCCTGGTTTACGTTCCAAAGGCCCCAACAAAAATGGAATTGTCAGGAGAGATGGAGGCTAGCACCAGAGGTCTTCCCGCCCAGTGCTCTGCCATCCCATGTACCAAGCAATTTACGGTTCCAATGAGAAGACTGAAACAGTGATATGATATTTCCAGGATCCAGCATAACTCCACTTACCCAGGAATCCAGTTGTTCTCCCAAGGCTTGACCTGGCCACAAAGTTTTCTTGGTCAGTCCTCAATCTTTGCCTGGGCAACAACTAGAATCTGTCCTTGTCCATAAAGCTCTCCAGATGTTTTCCAAGCTCTCCAGAAGTTTTTCAAACCTCTGTCTTCCCCTGCAATGCCGGCTCCAGAAGTCTTGCCTTTGGGCAAGACACTCTCAATGGGTCCCCTTCCTTAATGAGTCTACCTTCTCACTGCCATTGTCAACAAATACTATTGCTTCTCATCCTCTTTCTCATCATTGAAACCACTCGCTTGCTTGACAGACAGTGAACAAATTGACAGTGACATCTCCTGCTCCTCCTCCTCCAAACCACCATTGTCTGGGCCAGAGTGAGAGGCAGGTGAACCAGCAGTTGCACTAGTGAAGAGAAGTAGCAACACCAGTGGGCCCCTGCTAGGAGGTGGGCCCTTGGCAGGTGTCCAGCCATGCCTACCCTTGATGCCAGCCCAGTGACCCTGCTTGGCTGATCTCTTCCCCAGGGTTTGCAGGTTTCTGTAGGTTTTGCAGCTTTTATTTGGAGCTTCATAGTTGTTATCCATGGTGCTCCATGGTTGTGAACCTATTTTGGGGACGGAGTACAGCACCATGGATAGCTGTATAAAGCTCCAAATAAAACCTGCAATGGATAAGGAGCCCCACTGAAATAGGAGACTGTAGAGGTAGGCCCACCAACACCGGGCCATAACATTGCTGTTACCAAGGCCAAGAAGTTGGCAAAGAGGGCAAAGGAAGATGTCGAAAGATGCAAGAGGAAGGAGCATCGGAGGTCAAAAAACTCCTCTGTTGGCAGAGGAATCGTGTTCTTGGTATTCCCAGCCTCCGCTGCATCCAACAGTACAAAACACTGAGTTTGTGATCATTTTTAGACTGCTTTCCTACTATCCAAAACAGAAAGAAAGAAGCCAGAAGCAGCTATTAAATAACAGCTATGAGTGCTGAGGTGGTCTAGAAGAGATTGCAGGTATTCACCTAATGGTACATTCTTCAACTCACTGATTCTAGAGTAGTCTGGTTCAAGTAAAACATACTTACTTTCAAAGAATTAAGTTGTAGCGGGTTTATTTATTTATTATATTTCTATACCGCCCAGCAGCCGAAGCTCTCTGGCAGTTCACACACCAATTAAAACCATAAAATAAAAGCATCTCTACACACATCCAGAATACTAGGAAAAGGCAATCCACACAGTGTTTGACTAGAGCAAAGCTCAGGCATTCTAATCCAGCCCGACAGCAAATTTGCACTTGTGCCTTTTGAAAAATAAGGGCACGTTTAAAAGGATTCATGTACTAACAGGTTCATTTTCAGGAAGTCAGGGAGACGTTATGTAGATACTAATTATCATCCAATTAAAAGGCAAAGGCCACAGATGTCCTCCATTAATGGAGACAGGGAAATATACCGTTATTAAAAGTTAAAATTAATAGCTGAAACTATCCAAAGACCAAGAGTGGGGAATTTTCAACAAAAGAAATCAAGGGTCTTTTCAGATACTTACAGGGCAATGCTACAGGGGGGGTGGAGAGGGAGAGGGAGGAACAGAGGCAGGAAAGCTGCAGGATCCAAAGCCATGCTGAGATTGTGGCAGCAAGGCAGAAGATGGGGACAGCGGGGGCGGAGCCGCAGGGAAAATAGGTATGCCAACTCCAGGGTTTACCGTATTTACATTTCCCCTCATTCTGGAGGTGTGTTGGGAGAACAGGAGGATCAAGTGGATGGAGCGCCTCTCCCGGCATGAACCTACCCATAAACTATGTTATTCCTCTAAGGCCCTTCTCCAGGTGCCTCCTCTGAGGGAGGCTCAGAGGGTGGCGACAAGGGAGAGGGCCTTCTCAGTGGTGGTCCCCCAATTCTGGAATGGTCTCCCCAAGGAGGCCCACCTGGCACCAAAATTGTTTATCTTTTCGGCACCAGGTTAAGACCTGCCTCTTCTCTCAGGCATTTGGCAGCATATGGCGAGGTTTTAATCATGTCCTGGATTTTTCTTATTGTTGATTGTTTAAAATTGTTTAGAGTTATGGTTAGGCTTAGTGGTGGTGCTCGTGCTGGACCACCAGGTGCAGGTCTTGGCCCGCACAGGCTGGAGGGACTAGCTAGAGGCACTCTGGGGAAATTCAGATGCCAGGCATGACTGCTGCTTCACACTGTAGCATGCTCAAACTCTTTTGTAAGTTGACAGAAAGAAATAAAAGAGAGAAAAGGAGAGAGAGAGAGAGAGAGGAAGAAAGAAAGAAAGAAAGAAAGGAAAAGAAAGCTCTGCTGCTGCCTGGTAAGTGCAGGAGAATGAGGGGTGGGGGGAGTGGAGAGAGTGTGTTGCCTGTGAGTTGAAAGAGTGAGCATTGGTGGGGAAGCAGTGGAGAGAGAGCTGGAGGAGGGGAGAACCCAGGGAGCTGGAAAACCCAGGGGTGCTCAATCCTTGCAGTCCCACTGAGCTAATCTCCTGTCCAATGAGAAGACTGGCCTATCTCAGGGGTCCTCAATCCTTTTGGGTCAGTGGGTCCATTTAGAATTTTGAGAGAGTGTTGTGGTACTCCTTCAAAATGGCTGCCCATCCATAAAATGGCTCCCATGGCCGGTGTCAAAACACTTACTTTCCAGAAGGCAAACTGCTGAGGCTAAAAGAAAAGAAGCTTGCCCAAGAACCTAAGTACAAGGCAGAGATGGTGTGTGTGTGTGTGTGTGTCTAAGCTTCAGAACACAAAACCAATCTTTTGAGCCCAAATACAAGATTGTGCCGGAGGGCAGCACTTTGCAGCATAGCCGTGTCTCACTTTTTAAACAATCCATTAAAATGATGATGATGATGATGATGATGATGATGATGATGAAATAAAATAAAACTCAGGCGGGGCTGGGAGCCTGGCGGGCAGCAAGAATGCACGGGCATCATATTAGGGACTCCAGGCCTATCTAGTCCAGAACTAGAGACAGGATTCAAACCCAGCATGCCAGGAGATCCAGAAGAGGTATTTTTCAACTCTGCTGTTTTGTAGCAGAAGACTCAAGGAATCGAAGTGTATGTGTGTGCATGTTTGGGGGGGGTGGGGCTTGGGCTGTGCAAAATCCCTTCCTCTGAGCGGTGGCATCTTCGTTTTAGCCTTGTAAATGCAACATCCAAAGAAGAGCAAAACTATGTTGGCAGGCCTCAGAAGAACCGAGCACGAAATCATCAGGCATCCAGTACCTGAGTGCATGGGGAGGACACAGCCTGATTTATGGCTTCCACATTTATTATCAGAACCTTTTAAAGACACTGCTGGAGCCACGTACAGTTTCAATTTTAAGTTTGTCCTAACTTTTAATGTGATAAAGAAGATTGACTTCTAGTTGGAAACATCTGTGTTTTCCGCCATGGGGGAAAAAGAGAGAGAGAGAGAGAGAGAGAGAGAGAGAGAGAGAATGCACACTCTTTTCGCGTCTCTCAAGAAAACCTGATAGATTTCTGGTGCGATGTGCCAAGCATTTTATTTGGTACAGGACACTGGCTAATTTCATGACACTGGCTTCTCTGGATAAATTTCTAGTTCTGCCACAATAGATTATTTCATCTTGCTGAACCTCCAGAGCTGGAATCCACACATTTCCAATTCCCACCCCACAGCAGGGCAACCGAGAGAGAGAGAGAGAGAAATCAAGATAAGGGTTGTATACCTCTTTTGCTTGTCCAATGCCAGCTCCAAGTTTTGGGCAAGACACTCTCAGTGGGTTCCTTCCCTCAGTGAGCCTACCTTTTCTCACCACCATTGTCACCAGCTGCCATTGTGCCCCATCCTTCTTCTCATCATAGCTCCCACTTTCTTGCTTAGCAGGCAGAGAGCCAGTGAGCAGGCAGGCATCTATTGTCCCTTCTCAACACCAGCATTGCCTGAGCCAGAGTGAGAGGCAGGTGAACAAGCAGGCTGCAAGGATGACGAGGAGACGCAAAGGCAGGGGGCTCTGATCAGTGCCCCCCCCCTGCTGTGTGGCACAACCATGCCTGCCCCTGACACTGGCCTTGCCAATTTCTCAATTTATATCACATCCTCTAGAGCAGTGGTTCCCAACCTTGGGTCCCCAGATGTTCCTGGACTACAGCTCCCAGCATACGCAGCCAGCATGGCTAATGGCAAGGGATGCTGGGAGCTGAAGTCCAGCAACATCTGGGGACCCAAGGTTGGGAACCATTGCTCTAGAAGCTGCCATTTGCCCTGTGGATTAAGCATATCCAAATATTTTCCTCTGTGGGGCAAATAGCCTGGGGACGGAGGATGGCGATGATAACATATACATTTATTTTAATACATTTATACTGCAGCTTTCTTCCCAGTAGCTCAAGGAAGCTAACAACAACAATCATAAATGTAACAATAAAAAACAAACAAACCTTCCTTGCAATTTCAAACAAAACACACTAAATATTTAAACACAAAAACAGAAGTGGTCCAAATATTTTAAATATTCAAGAGACAGAGAAAGACTGAAATAGCACATAAAAATAACATGAAATGCCTCCCTAGAAAGGAAGGTCTTCACCAGATTCCGGCCATTAATAAGGAAGTGGGATGGGCCTACCATGGAAGGAAGTTCCAGAGCCTGGGTGCAGCCACTGAAAAGGCCCTCTCCCCAGTCCCAACTAAGCGTATCTCTGGAGTTGTTGGGAAAATACAAGAAGATCTCTGGAGTTTATCTTAATAGGCAAGCAGTCTCGTATGGGAAACGGCAATCCTTTAGATATCCCAGTTTTAAAGCACTCAGGATTTCAAAGATCATCACCAGCATTTTGAATTGTACCCTGTTAACAACCAGGCCACTGCATTTTGGGCCAACTGAGGTTTCTAAATACTCCACAGAGGCAGCCCTATGTAAACTGCACAACAACAATCCAAATGCGATGTAACTAAGGCATGTGTTGCCTATTCTCCTATTCTCCCAGAATGGGCACAGTTGGTGCACCAGCCTCAGTTGGGCAAAGGCACTTCTGGCCACAGGCAAGACCTAGACATCCAGTGTCCAGGCCAGGTCCAGAAGAATCCCAAACTATGAACCTGCATATTCAAGGGGAGTGCTACCACATCAAACACTGTCTGAGCCTCAATTCCGGTGTCAGTTCTACTGACGACGTACATTTCTATCTTGTCTGGATTCATTTTCAATTTGTTAGCCTGCCTCCAGTTCATTACCATCTCCAGGCAATGGTTTAGAATAGGTGTGGGCAACTTTGGGGGGGGTACAGGGGTGATTTCCCCCCCCCCAGTGGATCCCCCATGGGCTGCACTCTTGCTGCTGCCCTGATGGCAAATAAATTAGTGGCTTCCTGCCAAAATGTGGCAGCAAATTTCAGTAAGGAATAGGTAAGAAGGTCAAATTTAGCTTGAGAGCAAGCTAAATTTGACCTTTTTACTGGTCTTAGGGGCTACAGCAGTGTGGCAGTGGGAGCAGTGAGGGTCACACTGGGGTGGGTGGGTGTTGGGGGCCACATGCAGCTCGTGTGTTGCTCACCCTTGGTTTAGAAACTCAACAACTTCCCTAGAATCAGCTAGAAAGGAGAGAGGACAAGTTGTCTTTCAAGGACAGTTGTTCACCATTAGTGATCTGCTGATCGAGGCACTCTCATGAGCTCCCAACGAGCCCCCAAAGTCCCCTGGAGCACAGCTAGATGACAACTGAAGTAGCTCAGAGGCCAGCGACAGAGTTCAAAGACATTCTTCTCTTCTGTTTCAGTAGCCTTCTGTTATTAAACTTCCCATTGCTGGGGGAATGATAAGGATGGAAAGCTGAAACTCTGTTTTGGCGCTTGAGGCTAAACCTTTTATTAACAGAAAACAGCAGTCTCTCCTCAGACTCATCCGTAGAATTGTCGGTCTGTGAGACTGCAGCCATCAGCGTGATTGGCTCAGGAGCTAAGACTTCCTTTAAACCCCACATTTACCACCCCACCCCCAAATTTGGGGGATTTGGGGAATTCTGTTGTGCACATGAGCCTTTCTCTTTTTTCCTATCTCCCCCAAAGTGAACTACGTCCGACAAATCTGATTTACAGAATGAAAGCGACAATATCGTGAGCTTTTATCGAAAGTATAAATCTTCAAGGGGAAACGTGCCAGCAGTAAAGGATTTCTGGTGTTTTTCCCATAGTTGTGACCAGCAGCAAAATAATGGCTTAGAAATGCAATTAATAATCTCCCATCATAACACACTCTAGTCCAGCAAAGCCCCTCTCAAGGCAGCCCTGCAGGGTGATGGGAGAACTTCGTTCTTATTTAGATCAGTGGAGTGCGTTGAGAAGATCAGGTCAGACTATAGGGATGGATGAACCTGTCAATTTTGGTTTCACTGTTGCTCATTTTTCTCGCCTTACATTTGTTTCACCCTGTTTCTGCATCAGCATGCGATTAGAACACACACACAACTCCGCATGAAAATTTGTACACATTTTCATGGACATTTATCCTAATATATGTATTTTAGTGCAATTTTGAGCAATATGCACATTTTTGCAAGTAATTTCCCCTAATATAATGCATTATTGTATGCTATTTTCATGAACACACACATTTTTGTATCACTAATATCATTGTTGTGTGCACGCTTCCCTACCACATGCAGTTTTAAACTTTTTTTGTTTTGGTTTGGAGAATTGTATCACAAAATTGGGGGGAAATGTGAATCTCAAAGTATAACTGTGTTTCAGTTCACATCTTGGTTCAGGAAGTGGAAATTTGGTAAGTTCTCCCCCACCCTTAGATCAGACACAAAACAGGTGGCCCTGCTGAGAGATGAGCCAGGAGCCAGTGCCTGAGCTGAGCTGTCAAGTAGAAGCCAGGAGCCACTGTCAGCAGGCTCCTGCTTCCTGGAGTCTGGACGTTCCTGGCTCCAGGAACAAGGGGAGGAACAAGCTGAGAATCAAAAGAAGCCGCAAGAGAGTGTCATTGACAAGGCAAAATCGGAGGCAGAACTGGAAGACTTCATCATCCCTCCTGTTGAGGGGAGCCAATGGCCAACTTTGGTGGGTGGAGCTCCAAGGAAGTACTTCCTTCACACAGCGCATGGCCTTCACTTCCACAGGATGTGGTGATGGCCACCAATTTGGAGGGCTTTAAAAGGGGATTGGACCAATTCATGGAGGAGAAGGCCATCAGTTGCTACTAGACCTGATTGGCTATATGCGTCTTCCAGTATCAGAGGCAGTATGCCTAAGTACACCAGTTGCTGGGGAACATGGGCGGGAGGGTGCTGTTGCACTCATGTCCTGCTTGTGGGTTTCCCATGGGCAGCTGGTTGGGCACTGTGTGAACAGAATGCTGGACTAGATGGACCCTTGGTCTGATCCAGCAGGGCTCTTCCTATGTTCTAACTTATAGCCCTACTACATGGGGCAGCTGTAGCTCCCATTTCTAGCCCCAAAAGCTCCACAGAATAGCATACCACTGGCCTGGACGAGGAGGTGGTCCAGCCCCCCTGGGTCACACATGTATCTGGTACTGCAGCTGCTTGGCAACACATTTCTTTGCAGGGAAAGAAATCCTACATCCTCACTGCAGGCTATGCAAGAGTAGTTGCAGGAACATTGGAGAGCTAGCAAGAAGTCATCACACTACTAAAGCCCGTTGTCTTAATTGCTTCGTATCTCATTCTTGTGTTGTTTTCATCTGTTGAAAGCTGCCTTGGAGATGTGGGATATAAACTAGTGCTGTGCCGAACATTTCTCCTACATCTTTTTTTACCAGGCTCATTCAATTTGATAGAAAAGAAATTGTTGTTGAAAAGAAATCCAAAGTAGAAGAAATTTCAGAGAAATTCACATGGGTTCAGGGTTCTCGTACTCATGAGATGGCTGAGGACTGTGCATGAGTGTGCCGTCTTTCATTGTACAATCATCCCTCTGGCAGCCTGTAGCCTCCTTGGCTTCCTGCACTTCCCACCCAGAGGAAGACATCTTAAGTAATTACTCCCATAGGGATTTTTCAGATCAGGAAGTGCATCCAGCCTGGGAGACTGCAGAGCAATGATGTGTAATAGAAAGAGAAACAAACACACACAGTACCCTCAGCCACATCCCAGTAATTAGGTAAGGTAAAAAAAAAAAAACGCCACCAAATTTATAAATTATAAAATACCCCAAGAATGAGGCAGAAAAATGGAATACTCTTTCATGGGAGAAGAACACTTTCAGGAAATTGGAGGTCAGATTTTTGGCACAGCATTAGCTCCGCCTCTTCCTGGGAGCTGGATGCAACACTGCCCCCACCGTTCAGGGTTTGCAGCGAAGGAGTGTTATTATTAGTACCTGCCTGCATTAGAGGCAAGATGTATCCACAGTCGCCCCTCAGAAATTTAACATTTGGAAGATCCTGAAGGAGGTGCTGCTGAATCCTGAAAAATGACAACTAGAGCCAAGCCAAAATTTCTCAGAATTCATTTTTCCTTAGAAAAGTTTTGAGATTTTTCTTTTCTTCACCATTATTATTTTTTTGCGTTGCTGCATTCTGCCCGCCCCCATGCCCTGGAATTATGCTAGGTATGGGGTGTTTGGTGGATGCAGAATGGGGGCCAGGCTGCCAACACAGTGGATGCTGTTGCCACTTGCACTTGTGTTGCACACAAACAAACAAAACCTTGGGGGGGGGGGGAAGTAAGAAGCTGTGCTACAACCCTTGTCGATGGTGAGCCCTACCTGCGAGAAATCGTTGGGGAATTTCTTCTTCCCCTAGAAAAATTTGGTGAAATTGTCTCTCCAATTTCTCTGCCCACAAATAGGGTGGAGAATTTCAAGAGGCCATTTGCTCACAGCTCATAGATTTCATAGATCATAGAGCTGGAAGGGGCCTACAAGGCCATCGAGTCCAACCCCCTGCTCAGTGCAGGAAACTAGAGGAGGGGTCTCTCATCAAAGTAATAACCAGGCCTGACCCGGCTTAGCTTTCCACACTCAGACAAGCTGAGCCAGCGTGAGCCACTAATATAAACAAGCAAAACCTCCCTTCTGGGTAAATTGCAGTTTGGGAAGGGATTTTTCTCAGGACCATGGTGTTGGGGGAAGGTGTAAACCACTCCTTCCCACGGCCATGGCCAAAATGCTGATTGCCCAGCATCCCATGGCTATTTAAATAAGAAAAAAACACACATGTTAAATGCATACATATATTTATCACCTAGTTCAGCCCAAAGACTACAAAGGCAAAAGTAACCAAAACTACATTGATACGTATTCCAAGGGAAAAAGTATATTTTATATAAGATTAATGGTAAAAATGTGTTATTAAAAATACTACACACATTTTATAGAGATGTTATCTGGTAGACTACAGCTGTTGCAAAAATATACTTAGGGTTGGTTTTTTTTATGAGCTAGTAACTGCTGTGGACTTATCTGCAAGGCTGCTATCATGGAACAATGAGATGGCATAAAAAATAAAATGAACCCAAACAATTAATTTCAAAGTTTGGCAGTGTGTGGATATAATTGCCAACCTCATAACAGAATTTTTAATGACCCCTCATCAACAAATGTATGCTAATGAAGCTCCATACTGGTTACATTTCTTAGGTCTCCCTCATCGCCTCATGCTTATTTCAGGGTTTCCACCCACCACCCCTGGTATAAAACGTTAACTTCAGATTTGGGGGAGGGGGAAGTAAACAACAACAAACACCAAATTCCCCAAAGATATTGTTTTTAGAGAAACTGAGTTTTTTTAATTGAATAGCTTTGGCTTGTTGTGTTTCTGCTTAATTTGCAGTTCCTACCCACAAGAGAAGCAGACTACCCACAGGGATCGTGCATAGATTACAGCTGTCAAAAACCCAAACTTTCAGATAGTTTGGCGATCTCTGAATTGTTCCTCCTGGGAGCATTTCCAGGTCCTTCCCAGCATGTGGGAATACAATATGAATTGGGACACTAATGTGTAACTCTTTAGACTTTGTGATTTCATCTCCGGGGACGACAATGGTGCTAGAACAAGCAGAAAGCAATGTATGTGGATGAAATAAGGAGCTGCCTTAGATGCCTGCCAATAAAGGTATAGGACCTGCCAATCAGTGTGTCAGTCCATCTAGCTCATTATTGCCCAACCTACTCTGATTGGCAGCAGCTCTGTGAGACCTCGGGTCTTTCCAAGCCCCCAATCCTTTTATTAAATTAGAGATACCAAGGATTGAACCTTCATTTTACAAAGCACAAGGGAACAGGAAGGAAGTGTTTGTTTTTTCTTCTTAAGAGCCTTTGATGTGCTATAAACTACCAACATACATCTGTGGATGGATTAGTTTTCTTTATGGGCAAGTACAGCTGCATTTGCAAAGCTGCTGTAACTAGAGAAGCTCAGCACTTGTAGTCCTTCACTAGTGGTTGCCCAACAGGTTTCCCATCAACCCATTCATGGGACTCTTCCAGCTAACAAAGCAGGCTATCAGTAGGAGGATATCACTGGCTACTCTAGTCATGAGGCTCACGCTGGCTCAGCTGAAAGCTAAGCAGGGTCAGGCCCGGTTATTACTTGGATGGGAGACCCCTCCTCTAGTTTCCTGCACTGAGCAGGGGGTTGGACTCGATGGCCGTGTAGGCCCCTTCCAACTCTATGAATCTATGATGGCTATATATTACCTCCAATATCGGGATACCAGCTGTTGGGAAACAAGAGTGGGAGGATGCTGTCGTGCTCATGTCCTGCTTGTGGGCTTCCCATTGGGGTATCTGGTTGGCCACTATGGGAGCAGAATACTGGACCAGATAGGCCTTTGGCCTGATACAGCAGGGCTCTTTTGTTCTTTCTTAACATCCTCAATTCCAGGCCTTTTCCACATATACATATGCAAGACCCAGGGTGTGATCTGAAAGCACATGAGGCAGCCACCATGCTGAAGCCAAGCAGGTCTAGGTCTGGTCAGCACTTGGAGGGGAGACCACTTGGGAACTGCATGTAGCCACCTTGAGTTCCACAATGGAAGAAAGGTGGGATATAAATGTAATACATACATACACACATACATACATCAGAAGACTATAGGACACCCAGTTTCAAACCCTGCTCAGCCATGAGGCCCACTATAAGGTTTTGGGAAGTTCCCTGTGACGATCAGTGTCTGGACCAGTATCACCATCCAGTATGTTCAGGCTGCAAAGCACTCTGGGAAGGCCCCCCAGCACTGATATCAACACCTGATTGACCTTTCTGACCCCGTTCCCATGGGCCTATTTATTTATTTTAAATTATTTTAAGGCACCTTTTAAGGGTAAAACCTTTGTATCGGGTGGCAGGTCTGGATTTTTAAGCAAACCAACCTAATTCAAACTTCCCAGACTATTATGCAGCTTGGGGGCACAGTTACCCTTGGGATCGCGCACTTCCCCAACTTCTGCGATGTAAGTACTCTGCTCAAAAATTGCATACAAAGATGTGTATATTAGGGGAAGTGGCATATAAAAATACACCTGTTAGGGAGAGCTGCATACAAAATGTATATGTTAGGGGAAATTGTGTACAAAAATGCATGCAGATTTTCATGTTTTTTTAAAAATCTTATTCAGAGACTGATGCAGAAACTGGATGGAATATATGCAAAATTGACATGGACTGGAAATAAGACTGATTCAACCACCCCTACTTAGGTTTCTGGTAAAAAAAGAAATAGATCAGAAGATCCTGCAAGTCTGAAGCCTTTCCACTCCTGAGCACTGGTGTAGTGTTGCTGGGGCTCTCAGGGACACAGCGCCAGCACTTTTTTAAATTTTATTAGTGGGGATGCTGATGTCCTCTGATACCCCACTCAGAATTCCCTGTTCCTACCTAGTGTAGCTGCAATTCTCACAGTAGCTGGTTGAAAATGAATGTCCCCAGTAACAATAACTTCCCTGTTGTAATGTAAAATATTTTGGGGTGGCCTAGTTTTGAATGGACAACTAAGACCCATTATGATTATGATTATTACAACATTACATTTGTGGCTTATGCTGGCTCAGCTTGACTGAGCGTGGAAAGCTAAGCAGGGTCAGGCCTGGTTATTACTTGGATGGGAGACCCCTCCTCTAGTTTCCTGCATTGAGCAGGGGGTTGGACTCGATAGCCTTGTAGGCTCCTTCCAACTCTATGATCTATGAAATCCCACCTTTTTTCCTCTTGCAAAGAACCCAAGGCAGCTTACAAGGTTCTCCTCCTCTCCATTTTATCCTCACAACAACCCTGTGAGCTAGGTTAGGCCAGTGTTTCTCAACCTTGGGTCCCCAGATGTTTTTGGCCTACAACTCCCAGCATGCCCCAGCCAGCATAGCTGGCTGGGGCATGCTGGGAGTTGTAGGCCAAAAACATCTGGGGACCCAAGGTTGAGAAACACTGGGTTAGGCTGAGAGTCAGTGACTGGCCCAAAGTCACCCAGTGAGTTTCATGGCTGAGCGGGGACTAGAACCCGGATCTCCCGAGTCCCAGTCCAACACTCTAACCACTACGCCACACTGTCTCTCCATTAGCCTTGCAGAAGACCCACTCTGGTAGAAATGAAGACTACTAGAACTGGCTTGTTGATATGGATCAACATTGCTGCCTGCACTTTGGGGCTCTCCTAGCAGGTGTTGTTATGAATAATGTCATGATGAGTCTCCACTTCAACATTTACCACTTCTGTCCCTGACCTATGGAAACCGTCAATTGAAACCCATGCATTGCATTCGTCAACCTTGAAAAGGGTGAGAGGGCAGTTCAACAGACCACCTTGAACTCAGGAAAAATGTGAGAAGATCAGTTCTTTGTCTTGTATCTAAAGTGTTCCTTGACTTGTTTTGCTTTTGTTCAGCAGAAAATGAGCAGCTGAAAATGGTAATGCTGTATTCCAGGCAAGAGGGTTAGGAAGTCAGCTGCGCTGGGAAACAAATTTCTGACCTTTTCAAGTGGAAAGGTAAACACCGAACTTGCAGGAGTTTGCATACAACTTTCTCCAAAGACAGTGCTGAGCAACAGCCCAGGAGGGCAATAAAGCATGCAACCAGCCTAACAGCCCAGGCTAATGCAAACATAATGTGCCATGTAAAAAGATATCAATCAAGGCTTTACAACAACAAATCTTGCTGTGCGGCAACATAACACCACCGCAAAAAATATATAAAGATCTCAGACTGGTGTCAGATTTTGGTTCTTGCCTAGTATTCCCCATGTACTCATTTTCTTTTCTGTTTGTGACCTTTAAAACTAGACCTGTGGACTTGGGTCAATTGCAAGACAGCACATGGACTGTGCACCTTAACAGAGTGGTTAATGGGTGGAGCAACCCTTCCTCTGCTCTGCCTATTCTTTCCGGCACCAGGTGAAGACCTTTTTATTCTCCCAGGCATTTAAATCATTTTAATCATCTTAATCATTTTTATCTGGTAGTTTTTAACTCTGTTACTGTAATTTGAACTGCTGCTAGCTTTGCTGTTTGTTTTAATCTGTGGTTTTAAATTTTATAGTTATGTTATATTGTATTTTATGGTTTTAACTGTTGCAAACTGCCCAGAGAGCTTCGGCTATTGAGCAGTATAAAAATGTATTAAATAAATTAAAAAAATAAACATCTCCCTGCATGAAGAAACTGCCAACTGGGCTATAATAATGCTCTCTTTCTGCCACTGGTCTTGTATCGACTGCAGTGGCTGCCAAGTAATTCCCAGGCACAATTTAAAGTGCTAATGCTTACCTATAAAGTCCTAAATGGCTTGAGGCCAGGATATCTGAAATGACTCTTCCTCCCATATGAACTTGCCAATAGCTTAAGATCTTTGGATGCCCTTCTGCATGTCCCACCACCAAGAGATGTTAAGTCGGTGGCAGGGCCATCTTTGTGGCAGCACCCTACCTGTGGAACCCTCTCCAAAGGAAGTCAGGCTGGCCCTGTTTCTGCTCAGTTTTAGGCAGGCTGTTAAAACTTTTTGTTCTGTATGGCCTTTTAGTATTTTAACAGTGCAATCCTGAGTTCAATGGAACTTACTCCCAGGTAAATGGGTATAGGATAGCAACCTAAATCTCTTTGCTCTCCACTTTGTTTTTCAGATTCTCTAAAGTTTCAAATTGCTGTTAAAGTTTTTAAATTGTTACATGTTTTAACTGTAAGCTGCCTTGGGGGACCTACTTGGGCCAAAGGGTGACTCATAAATTTACAAATAATAAACAAACAAACAAATATAACATATTTTTACTGTATTGTTGTAGTGTACACATGCACACATAGATTACTAATGGTATCTCTTGCACTTCAGCCTTCTTGGCCTCTCACAGTTTGCAATTCATAGAATCATAGAAAAGTAGAGTTGGAAGGGGCCTACAAGGCCATCGAGTTCAACCCCATGCTCAATGCAGGAATCCAGGTCAAAGCATCCCTGACAGATGGCTGTCCAGCCGCACCTTGAATGCCTCCAGATTTGGGAGAGCCCACCACCTCCCTAGGTAGTTGGTTCCATTGTCTTATTGCTCTGACAGTCAGGAAATTTTTCCTGATGTTTACCGTAGGTGGAATCTAGGTTCCATTCTTTTTTCTGTCTACCCATGTGTATGTGTAGCTATATCTACAGACCGAGAGAGAAGATAACCTGTCGACAGGTAATACTTTGTGCCTCTGATGAAGTGGGCCTCTCTCTTCCAGGAAAGCATCTGCCACAATAAATTTGTTAGCTTTTAAAGGTACCCACTGCTCCTTTTTGTGCTTGCTATTAACAGAATAAAACAGTTCTCCACTCTGTGCTGTTAAATGAATTAGCCGCTAGAGCAGATGTGGTGACTAGTTTAGGAAGGAAAGGGAAGCCACACGGGCACACACCGACTACTGGCATGTGTTAGGTGCTTCTGGACTATTGCATGTTCAATTGGCTGATGATGACAAATACCAGGACTATTTGATAGGGTGGTCATTGTTAAATCAAATCCATCATATCCATGGATTTGCACCTGATCTGATTTTATTTATTTATTACATTTAGATCCCACCCTTTTCTTCAAGGAATCCAAAGCAGCATACATGATTCTCCTCCTCCTCCTCCTCCTCCTCCTCCTCCTCCTCCTTCTCCTCCTCCTCCTCTCCGTTTTGTCCTCACACAACACCCCTGTGAGGTAGGTGTCCAGTGCCTTTCCCCTGGCTCTCTTTGTCTTTAAGCAATCAAGTCATATTTTTAGTCAATTACTTTTATGCAAACTACAAACAAGCAAGCATTGCCTCAGGCCACAGACAGCTTCCTCAATGCAACTAAAAGAAACAGAGGTTTTCTACAAGCTTTGCATAACACAGAACTGTGTTAGTTCCAGTTAGTTTCTTAGGTGAGAGCACCATGAACGAGAGCTGTTATGAAACACTGACTGGGTCTAGGCCTGTCCTCAAGGTGAGCAGGCTTGTGTGACCCTCAAGGTGGGTCTGTCCACATGGTCAGCTCTTTGGCTGCAAGTCTCTTCGAGCCCTGAGTGACTCTGCATTGCTGCTCCCTTTTCATCTGATGCCTAACTCTTGCGTCTTGTATTTCTATGTTATCCCTATCCCCCAAAAATCAATCAGAATTCCATGCCCACTGAGCATGCTCAGTATTCATTGGGTTGTGTATTTTTTTGCCATTGCCACCCCAAAATATTTTTTGTACTTCTGCAATCTTGGGGATCCCTCCAAGCCTGTTGTTATGTTAATAATAACATAGCAGCAGCAGCACTTGAGACTGATTGGAGCATAATTTTTTTTTTTTACAATCAAATATCTATATGTACCTGTAGGAACACAGGAAGCTGACTTATCCTGAGTCAGACCCTTGGTCCATCTAGCCCAGTATTGTCAACACTGACTGGCAGTGCCTCTCCAGGGTTTCAGGCAAGATTCTTTCCAAGCCGTACCTGGAGATGCTGGGGAATTGAACCTGGGAACTAAAGTCCCTTCCTTGTGTACATGGATGGTGCTGCTTTGGCTACATCACAAATAATAACATAACAACAACAGCAGCAGCAGCAGTTGATACTGATTGGAGCATATATTTTTTCACAATCAAATATCTATATGTATATGTATGATGTCATATGCATTGTCCATGCTTTTCTTTTATTGTGATGGCTTGGCATTCAAAATTCAATACAATTTAGTGTTCCAGGAGTTCAATAAGCAGGTTGTCCTATTTAGCAATTACCACAGGAGTACAAACAAGTTTACAGCACACGGAGAAACTACAATGAAATCGTTTAGACAGGTAGGTGTGCATAAAAAGGCAACCACCAACATAACAATTTCATACCACTAAAACATTATTACTTTTGAAATAGCTTTAACAAGCGGCTGGTTAAACAAATTAATTGGCATTCAGCAGCAAAGAGGTGATACATTAAAGCAAATATTTGTGATCTCAGAAGCATAAATGGAAACCACACAAGCACTATCTGAACTGTGATGGAAACTTAATAGTCTTACTGACTGCATCTGAATCTGAAGCATTTTCCACCTTCAAATGAAGCCTGCCTTTCCTTTAATCCCTCCCCAACCCCAATTTTTTTTTTTAAAGTAAGGCTTCGAAAGGTGAATCAATGGTCTGTTTCAGTCAAAACAAATTGGGGACAGATCCATGTTTTCAGTAATACTAATAATATGTAATCTGTGAATAGTGCAGCTTTCCCTAACCTGTTGCCCTCCAGATGCGTTGGACTGCAACTCCCATCATTCCCAGCCACTGTGGCTTGCCTAAGGCCACCTACTGAGTTCATGGCAGAGGCAAATTTGGACTTCCTGATTTGCCGATCAAGCCCCTTAGCCACTTCATTACATCTCCTTGAGAGCAAGCCCCACTGAAATTGGTGTGGACTTCCTCCCAAGATAATATGCATAGCAGGAGGATGCATAGCTGCAATCCTATGCATACTACTCCAGGAGTAACCCCCTTTAAAATTTGTGGGACTCACTTCAGAGTAGGTATGTGTCCAAGACAGAAACTGCAGTGTTACATTGTGGGCAAAGGCACCTGTCAATACCGGTCTATCACTGCTGTAGTGATATATTATTTGTTTACTCTTTAGCAACCTGCCTGCCACTAGTGTAAAAGCCAAGACCATGTTTCAAACCCATGGCATTAGCACATGGTATCCTTGGGCAGCTGCTGGAGCCCCAATCCCCTGGCAGGGTCCACTCCACTACTGACGGCTAGCTCCCTGCCCTTGGCCCCACCTTTATTTATGGGGAGAGGCTGTAGCACAGTGGTAGAGCAGATGCTTTGCATGCAGAAGGTCCCAGTTTCAATCCCTGGTTTCTCCAGGTAGGGCAAGGAAGGAATCCTGCCTGAAACCCTGGAGAGCTGCCGTCAGTCAGTGCTGACAATATTGCGCTAGATGGACCAATGGTCTGACTCAGTAAAGACGGCATCCTATTAGGCAGCCTCCTATATTCCTTTGTTGCTTTACTGGGGCTCCAGTGAGTGCCCAGCTGGGTCTCAGGAAGCCACCATTTAAATTCCCACAATGCCCCGATGTCGCATTGCTCAAGAGCATCGTGGGGAATTCAAATGGCAGCTAACAGTGTCACCCAATACCTATCATTACTGCTACCTGCCACCATGGAGAACTCACGGATATAGGAGGGGGTCCCCACAGGGCCCTATGCCAACCCCCCCCCAACGTGGAATCAGTCTTGATGTGCAAAAAAAAAAAAGGTCCTATGCTAGCAGGTGGCGTCGAGAGCACATAATGCAGGCCACATGCTGAAGCTAAGCAGGCATGAGCGGGTCAGTGCTTGGATGGGCGACTGCCTGGGCTGCCCACATCTGTTCTCCTGCATTGAGCAGGGGGTTGGACTCGATGGCCTTATAGGCCCCTTCCAACTCTACTACTCTATGATTCTACCTTGCAGGTTATCCAGAGTTTGAAATATACTTCAACAGCTGCAAGTATGTAAAATGATAGGCTGGCACAGCACAGTGCCTCAACGTTCATGCACACACATTTACATGCATTTGCACGCATGACAAGATATGCTCACTACCCACCCTTGAAGTTCAACTTGTAGAGATTCTCTGGGGAGGAAACTGAACCTTGAAGAATGACAAACTGCAGCCATTCAAACTAACAAGATTTTCACAAGGCATCCCCCAAAGCAGGGTGGAATAAGGGAAAATAAATAAATAAGGGTAGTGGTTTAGTAGGGAGCAAAAAACAAGGACTCACCCTAGCAATTGGGGAAGCATACCTAGCAGCAGAATTGAGGTCAAAGAGACTGGAATGCATTGAGGCCATTAAAGTATCAGACCAAAGTTGCAGACCACATATGATTGTGAATAAGGAGGGTACATAGGAAGGAAGATCCAAATGCTGTGGTCAGAGCAAAGTCAAAGCCGGGTCCATGGAAAAGGATCTCTAGGGCACAAGCGAATGCAGGGAAATAAAGTGACTGTGCAACAGATAAGACAGGTAAAGATCCTGCCAGGATCCTGAAGGAGGAGCAGAAAACAGTATTAACATGAGGTCAGTTACTGCTCTGGCAAGAGACTGAGATGTGCAGGCATCAGGGAAAGCTGGTAATAGAGCTGGCTGTGTGAAGGTTAGAACATGGTGGCCACTTGGGCACTGCCAAAAAGGAGGAAATACAGTGCCGGGGGGGGAGAGGACATAGACCTGCACATAAAAACTGCATATCCTAATTTACAGGCATACATGCAAATTTAGAAATGATTACTATAATTTCAATAGCAACCTAATACACCTCACCATTGGGTGGAAGATTGTGGCTAGGTGACCTGGGTGCTTGATATTCAGTTTGCAGTCCAAGTACTAACTGCTGATGGGCAACTTCAAGCCCCCCCCCCCTGCTCTCCCAGCTTCTTAGGGTTCTTTATCTTTAAATGGGACTTGGACCAGAGAGCCCTTCAAATAGAGGTACCTCTGTAAGGTAGGACACATGGCTACCCGAGATTAGAGGTCTCTGAAGGTACAGTTGACAAACCAGGATAGCTCTTGGTAACAGGTGATGCCAATATCCCTACTGCAAGGCTGTGACAATACCTCAGCTGCAAAGGGGCCAATTAGCATGGGTTGATACAGTTACCGGTAACTGTGTTGCCTACAGTGCTGCTGCCACTCCAGTTGGACAAGCCTTGGAATCAACACATACTACATGTGGCTTATGAGCATCAGGTGCACTGACTCAGCATTGCCTAAAGGCATGCAAACCCATCTGGAAACACCCCAATGTACTATGATCCTAGCCTAGGAAAGAAATGAAGCACCGTTAATTCACTGTACACACTACTACCGACTCCTTTGGCTGGGTGGTTCAGTTGGTGGAGAATCAGACATTCAATCTTTGGGCTAATGTCCCTGCTCGGGCATTGCAAAATCCTGGGAAGAGCTACAGCTCAGTGGTAGAGCACCTGCTTTGCATGCCGAAGGTCCTAGGTTCAATCCCTGACATCTCCAGGTAAGGCTGGAAAAATTCCTGCCTGAAACCCCGGAGAGCCACTGCCAGTTGGTGTCGGTCATACTGGGTTAGATGAATCAATGGCCTGATTCAGTATAAGAAAGCTTCCTATGCTCCTTTGAGGCAGCTTGCATACTACCCTGTGTATGCAGGCCCTGCAGGATTGCACTTTTTAACTGTCTTTTAACACCATTCCAATAACTTTGATCTCTCTCCTGCTCCCCAGCCTTTTCTGGAGGGTTCTGCCATTAGAGAAGATCCTAGATCCTGTCTTGTCCAAGTGCCAAGAAAGACTTCTTTGCTTGCCTGGACTGGGCTTTATTTCTGGTTCAGCTGTGAAGATTCTTTCAAAGAGATTTAATGATAAAACAAGTAATAAAGTTATTGCTTGTGAGCATCCGATATCAACAATTTGCATCTCAATTGTTTGGTACATTCCAAATTTCCAACGGCACTAAGATCTGGAGACTAAAGCATTACATGTTGCTACAAATATATCCAGCAAGCAAAAAAGAAAGAAAAAGAAAGAAAGAAATAGAGCTAGCAAATCTTTTTCAGAATGATCTGTATATTAATATACTAGTCCAGAAAAGAAGACATAAACATGATGGCAAACTCAATTTCCTAGGAAAACATTTTAATTCTATTGGGAAAGAGGACAATTTTGAGTAGGGAGCTGTTGGGTTTGGGAATGTTAACTGTTGGCTTTCTTACATCCCACACCCTATACATTGATATAAACATGATGGATGTAGGTGGCATGGCTCATTAAATAGGCACTGTGGAAGGTTGACTGGCAGCCATTTTGGAAAATGGTGACGGCAGACATATGCTAACCTGCTCATAATATCTATCCAAGTTTTTTCTCATTCCAAACCATGGCCAGTATCCAACGAGGCCACTCCGCCTCCACTGGTTCTGTTATGCTTGCGGGAGCAACCACTTGAGTAATGGGGCTTCTGCACTTCTAAAAAAATAACCCCTAAAATGAGAGGAAACTCTAGTTTCCAGATTGGGTAACCAGCGCTCCCTTCTGTGAGTTCTACTGACCTGTCCTGTTCCAGAAATGAGTATTTCTGCTTGTTTCAAGTTATTTTTAGAAGCTCAAAAGCTCCATTGCAGAACTGGTTGCTCCCGCAATTGCACAGACACACCATGCCTTTTACCCCATACAGGTAGAAATTACGGCCAGCATGAAATCCCTATCCTATGGAGATCTATTATAGGGATAAGACTATGAAGGTTAAAGTTGTAATTGGATACCTAAGAGGCAACAAGGATTTTATGCCTGCCACTTCCATGTTTTATATAGCTGTTGTTGTAGCCTCTGAAACGGAAACAATTATTTTGGAAAGAAGTAGCACTTATTTGTCTTCTGGAGAATCTCTACCTGCTCATCTTCCAGTGTGAGATGTGCCATAATTTGCCAGCAATGCCCTGCTGCATTCTACATAGGACAAACAGGCCAGTCTCCACGCAAAAGAATCATAGAAAAGTAGAGTTGGAAGGGGCCTACAAGGCCATCGAGTCCAACCCCCTGCTCAATGCAGGAATCCAGGTCAAAGCATCCCTGACAGATGATTGTCCAGCTGCACCTTGAATGTCTCCAGAGTGGGAGAGCCCACAACCTCCCTAGGTAGTTGATTCCATTGTCTTATTGCTCTGACAGTCAGGAAATTTTTCCTGATGTTTAGGTGGAATCTAGGTTCCTGTAACTTGAGCCCATTATTCCGTGTCCTGCAAACTGGGATGATCGAGAAGAGATCCTTGCCCTCCTCTGTGTGACATCCCTTCAAATACTGGAAGAGTGCGATCATATCTCCTCTCAGTCTCCTCTTCTGAAGGCTAAACATGCCCAGTTCTTTCAGTCTCTCCTCATAGGGCCTTGTTTCCAGTCCCTTTATTATCCTTGTTGCCCTCCTCTGAACCCTCTCCAGTTTGTCTATGTCCTTCTTAAAGTGAGGTGCCCAGAACTGGACGCAGTACTCAAGATGAGGCCTAACCAGTGCCGAGTAAAGGGGAATTATCACTTCCCGCGATTTGGAAGCTATACTTCTATTAATACAGCCCAAAATTGCATTTGCCTTCTTTGCAGCCGCATCGCATTGCTGGCTCATATTCAGTTTGTGATCTACCACAATTCCAAGATCCTTCTCATTGTAGTATTGTTGAGCCAAGTGTCCCCATTCTGTAACTCTGCATTTGGTTTCCTTCCCTAGGTGCAGCACTTGGCATTTATCCCTATTAAATTTCATTCTGTTGTTTTCGGCCCAGCGCTCCAGCCCATCGAGGTCACTTTGAATTTTGTTTCTGTCTTCCAGAGTATTAGCTGTTCCACCCAACTTTAATGTAAAGATTAAATTTATTGAATAAATGAACACAAATCTGACAATGGTCAGAAACCAGTTGGGGAACATTGCAACTTCCCGGGACACTCTGTCATGGACCATAAGGTCGCCATTCTTGAACAAAGGAATTTCAAAGACAGATATCAACATGAAATTGCTGAAGTACAATTCATCAAGAGATTCAACTTTATTTCCTGTGGTTTGAATAAGAGCATGACTTTTTATTATTATTATTATTAAATCACACTACATATGCTAATTGGCTCACCATTGCAATGAAGTATGTGTTATCTCTCTGTGTCATCACCCAGCAATGTTTCATGAATGGCAAAATGTTAAGGTAATCATCGCGATCTGTACTTTTTGCATTTCAATTCCCTTTGAGAAAACAGCTTATATCTCCCCCGCCCCAGCATGTGTTCATAAATGTGCCAATTTGAGGTCAACACTTCACACATCTGACAAAGTAGACAGTAAAGCTTATGACAGAATACATAAGAAGAAGAGCCCTGCTGGATCAGACCAAGGGTCCATCTAGTCCAGCATTCTGTTCACATGGTGGCCAGCCAGCTGCCCACGGAAAACCCACAAGCAAGACATGAGTGCAACAGGACCTTCCTGCCCATGTTCCCCAGCAACTGGAGTACATAGGCACACTGCCTAAATTTGTTAGTCTGTAGGTGCCACAAGACTCTTTGTTGTTTTTAAAATCAATGCTTTAGTCCTTACGGTTACAATAAAGGCTGAAGAACCGTAATGGCTCTTGGGCAGGGTACTCAGGAGTCAGAGAGGGTGTTCAGTGCCCTGCATAGCTCCCTGTTCCTCTACATGGCTGCCTCCTATTCTTGTTGACCTATCTATAAATCTCCTCCATCTTTGCATCCATACTCCATGTATTTGCCAAAGCATTCAAAACTCTTTTATAATAAGCCAAGCAATACATTCTGCATAAAGCACATTTGCGTTAATTTATATTGTTTAGTCCTGAATACAAAGTGTGATGCAGAAATTGGATTTTATTTATTTACAGCCATATCCAATGGTTGTTATTGCTGCAGCACAGGTCTCTGTGCAAAGACAAACAGGTTACTTTGCCCAGCCTGTTGTTAAAAGCAAAGAGGAAGGCCTCTCTTCAAGTTCTCAGCTGGGACTAAGCCATGTTTGTGTGTGTTTAGGATGAGATGCAAGAGACTGGTGTCAGCTCTTTTCCATCTCCACAAATGCCTCATGCACAACACACTTGCATCATGTAGGGACATTTCCCCAGCTCTGGAGCAACAGCAGCTACCTGTGTGAAGCAGTGGATGAAGTGGATAACCCCACCCCACCCCGCTGGTGCTGGGAGCTCCATTCATGACTACATGCTTTCCTCTATGCAGCAGGGCACAGGAGGATTGAGCTAACATATTTTGAAACACAAAACAAAAACAGAGCATACCTAAGTCTGGCTTTTAGGCTTTTGGCACAGAGCCTTGAATTCTGAAAAACCAAAGTCTGGAGTTTGCAGGGAAGAAGCTCTTGTGAACCACAACTTGCTATTTTTTATTTCCCATTTCACCGTTTCCACCCAGGAGAAAGGAATAAAGTAGACTAGGTTATGCACATTTACACCTTAATGATGGGAGTTCTAGTCCAACACTCTGGAGCTCACCAGTTTAGGGAAGGCTGCAAGGCTGCTATAAACAAAAATGTCATGCTGCTTTATAAGGCCTGTAAATTATATCATCTTTTTTTTTTTAATCCTTCTTAGACATTTACCTCTTTTTCTACAATGCAGAAGTCAGGGGCGCAGAAATATGATTTCTTCTGTAATGGTCACCATTTCCTTTATCTGTTCCCAAGGAAAAGAAAGAAAGAAGCCATATAAAATCTGCTGATTGTATGCATCATAACTCTACTAGAGAGATATAAATTAGGCATTCTAGTTTCTGGTTCCAGCACAAAACTAAAGGTATAATTACCTATATTTAGCTGATAATGGAATCTCAACAGTCTGCCTAAAACCGGTATTGAATGTCCATTCTTGGTGCCCAAATGATGTTATTTAATGTAAATATTAAATTTATTTAATGTAAAATTAAAATGTATTTAATGTAAAGATTTAGTGTAAAGATTTAATGTAAATATTAAATAATGTGTTTGCCTTCCAGAAGTTATGCTTCTGCCCCTCAGAGACATGTGAATAGAAATTATGTCATTATTATTTAATCTTTATTAGTTACTTTGTTAAAGCTGGTAGCATCATGGCTAAGAGGTCATCAAACACAATCCTATAAAATCTACTCAAAAATAAGTCCCACTGAGTTCAGTGGAGCTTACGCCCAAGTAATTGAGTATGAATATTTATCTAGGAATATGCCCCACTGAACTCAGTAGGACTTGCTTCCAAGTAGACTTTCGTAAGATCACACTGTCAGTCATGAATCAGGAAGTTCATGCTTCCAATCTTGCCTCCAGAGCAAACTCACTAGATGGAGTTAGGCAAGCCACTCTCAACTCATCTCTGATCTGTAAAATGGGAGAAATATTACTGACTTACCTTACATGGCTGATTACAAGATAAAGGCCCAAGTTTGAACATCATGGTAAACCATGTTTTTTTTAAAAGAATCCTGGCATACTGTGAGTGAGCCAGCAACCCATGTATGTGGCTTGATCGCTGCTGGTTGGGTCCAGCGGAAGCGGCTAAACAAGGCAAGAATGCTCCATCCCTGGTTTGTTTTGTGTGGTGCTTGAACTGGGAACTCTGGCTCGTCTCTACCCTGACAAGCTAGAGTCATAATCCAAGAACAAACCCTAGTTTATGACTGGCTTCTCAGGGGAGAGATGACGAGCCAGAGTTTCCATTTCAGACTCCATGCTAAACAAACCAGAGACAGTGAGTCCCTGGCTTATTTAGCTACTCCCGTTGGCAGGAAGAGTCAAGGGGGAGTGACTGAATCATGTGCACTAGTAGCTGGCTTACTCAAGGTCAGCCAGGATTTTTAAAAATTCTGACTTACCGTGACATCTGAACATTAAAAGCATGGTGAGTAATATCTGCAGGCATTCTCAAGACCATATAAAGTTTCTTTACAACAGTAAAACTACAATATATTATAGTCATTCAACAAAAGAACTAGATAAGAAAGCCTACGGAAGGCCACATGTCCCCTCAAGGGTGGGAATTCCAATATTAAGTCACCAATGGACTACCCAGCTGTGAATATCTTACAGAGCCCAATCAATACGTATCCACATTATTCACACCATGATGGATAACGTAGCAAGGCTGACTTGATTTACCTTAATTTGCAAATCAATTGGCTACACATTTATGAAAAACTGCTAATCAATTTTAGATCAACATTAATTGAAACACAGTAAGACCAGCTACCGCAGTCCAAACGATTTTTTTCAATCCCTGACAGCGTGTCTTCCCCCCCCCCCGGAAAGTGTTTGCATCCAGGACCAACTCAGCAGTATCTCAGGGGCAAAGTGTATTGCTCTCTCTCTCTCTCTCTCTCTGTGTGTGTGTTTAAGCTACATTGCAGCTAGCCTTTGGCTTTACCATGGAGGGTTGCAAAAGATTCCAGTGACCCTCAATATCAAAACTGGGGGAGCCTTATAAAGCCACTGCTGATTCTAAAGCCACTGGATAAAGTGCGCATTTGTTGTATCAGACTCCAACCAAGGTGCCCTAATGTACAGAAGACAGTCCTCTGTTTGAAGGGCTGTCAGAAGACAGTGCTGTATTTGAAGGTGTCCTCTATTTGAGGAGCTCTCCAATCTAAGTCTGGTTTAAAGATAAAGAATCTTAAGAAGGGAGAGCAGGAGACTTGAAATTGCCCATCAACAGTTAGCAATTACAGTCTTCCCACTAGGATGAGATCTGCATTGTACTTTTATTTCAGTTAAAGTAATTATTGCTAAATTTGCTGTCACCTCTCTCTGGCCACCACCTGCCTGACTTCAGAAGTCGGAGGGATTGTGAGAAGGGCCACCGATGATGAATAAACCATTTGGGTAGGCTCATGTGGGAGAAAGATTAGTAATGTAATCAACTGGAAATAATTTAGATCAGAAATGTAATAAAAATAAATAAATAAATAAATAAAGCAGTCCCCGAGATACCCAGGTCCTAAGCCATGATTAAATTCTGGATGGAGAAAACTTTCACTTTTGCTTTCTCCCATATTCATTTTATTTTAAAAAAATTCTCAAATTCTTTCTGGCGGAATGAAATTCTCACCCACCACCTGCACCCGCCAAACTGAATAGGTGGTACAGCTATTCCCTGTACGGAGAGGACCATGTTGTACCTGCTTGTCATGTAGCTCTTCAAGATGAGGAGCCTGATGCGGGAGGGGGGAGAGGTGGTGAGCCTAATTCAGCACCACAAATGTGGCTGAATACACAGGGATTCAGAACCAGACTTTCAAGAGCTAAGCACTTCCCTCTGCCTGAATGGATGAATCTGTCAGTTTTGGTTTCTCCCACATTCTTCTTCTTCTTTTCTCCTTCTCCTTCTCCTTCTCCTTCAATCTCAAGTTCTTTCCATCCCATTTATGTAGACATTTGTGAATTTTGGTAACTCCGTATAAAAAAAAGTACGGTAGTACCAATTGCCCAGGGCCACCAAGTGAATTCATGGCAGAAATGAAATTAAGGTCAATAATTTCTAGATCTGTAGCTATGCTATGAAGATATTTCAAAAACAGTTCAGACTATTCAATTATTCAGAAACGTCAGTTTAACACCTTTTTATACAGTGTTGCATAGTCTACATGAAATCTAGACATAAATTACCAAAAAAATGTGTATCTATATCTATATCCTATGTAAGCCTTCCCCAACCTGGTGCTCTCCAGATGTGTTGGGCTACAGGGAGGCTGTTCTATATACTAAGAGTGAACCCATTCTCAGAATGTGGATCCTTATGTAGCCATAACAGCAACATCCACACACTAAAGAGAAGTATCAGCAGCCTCGTGGGGAGCCCCAAGGTTTGCAAAAGTGCAAAAAGAGCTTTTTTAAAATAAAGGTGGGGAATTCTCTGAAAACAGTGCAATAAGGGCCGAGCATGCTCAGTGGCCACTGAATGCTACTACTGTTGGGGGGGGGGGAGAATGGAAAACCAGGGGGATGGCAGAATGTGATGGAGTATTCTGGAATATGGTACGGCAGGCTGGCTGGCACCGTGAACATGAGTGCCCCGCATGTTCACATTTTGTTGCAAGTTCCACTTGTCTATATCTATCCTGCTGTTACATGGGGCTTCTGGGGAGCTCCCATCCAGACACAGGCATAACTTCATCAATACAGCAGTATTGCTTGGTTCCAGGCCACTTACTGGAGGCTGGAGCTAATTATTTTCATTTAAACCTGCTGTCGTAAATCCGTCCAGTTCCAAGACAAGCCGTAGTCGAGGGTCAAAGCCAAAATATATCATTCCAAAATAGAGCAAACGTAAACCAGTTCGGGATCAGGCAAAGTCAGTGGTCAAGATTGTTCCAAGGTTCAAAGGTACAGAAGTCTGAGGTCGGGAATGCCAGGAGCATCTGGCTGAAGCTGTATCAGCAAACAATTGCTTCCAGCATCTGGGTGTGTTTGGGACCTGCCTTTTGAGCAGGCGCTGATTGGTAAGGCTGCCCAGCTGGGTCAGGCTGCACTTGGCCTGGCCCCGCCCCAAACACACTCCGGCCCGGCTGCTCTCTGTCTGACCTACTGGAGGCACAACACCTCATCCCTAAGAAGTTTAATAATAGCATGCAGCTGTAAAGTACACGTTCTGGTTCTAAACAAAATGCAGCTGGATAGGATCACAGATGAGTTGCAGATGCAAGATGTAACATTTTAAAGATGGAATAAGGCTTTTTTCTCCACCACTGCTGCAATGGCAGACAGTGCTGCTTCTGCCAATAACTAGAGGCTGGAATTGTCTAGCTGTTCCATAAGTACCCATAGCATCCGTAGCAGTTTTGCCTTTGTTTTAGTTGAGCATTATCTCTCTCTTTTGTTTCCCCTGCCTTTTTTGTACCTGGTGTTTGGCTCCCAGCTACTGGTATCCATAGCAGCACTGGCTGCTAGGCTGTACCATTGCTGTGATGGCAGTCCCGCCAGAGGAGGCAATAGAATAGGTGATGTGCAGGGCTGATGGTTCAAGGTCATCCTACTTGCCTCCTTCCCAGCTTTGGGTGTCTCTACAGCTCACCACCTGCCTGCTCTCATGGCAATGCTAATGTGCAAGTCATTTTTGTTTTGTTTTTCAGGTTAACTAAGACATCAGTGGGAAGCCAATGAAAGGAAACCAGGGAAAGGGAGTTTATGTCACTGTATATATATACCATAACATCCGGGTTTTATTGGAATGCTTTTAGGTTGTGCCGCAAGGCTATGAGGACTAGAAACTTCATTAAGAATAACAATTACAGAATGTGGAAATCCCCCCAACCTGCAAGTCACCCAGAAGGATGCTTTGAAGCCAATTGTGTTCTACTGCTTAATGCAATGTTGTTTATTTGGGTGGCCCTCATAAAAATTAACTTTGTATGCCCGGGCCCTAATAGGAGTGCTCCTGTTACAGGATCCAGTGACAGTTTCTAGGTTTTGCAGGTGGTGGTGAGGTGAGGAGAGGTTTCAGAAGGGCAAAAAGGAAAGAAAGGGGAACATACTTTCCCACCATCCTGAATCCTCTCCCACTGTGCAATATAGTACTAAGAGCCGGGGGGGGGGCATAGTGGTTCAAGGGTTGGACTGGGACTTTGGGAGATCCGGGTTCTAGTCCCCGCTCAGCCATGAAGCTCACTGGGTGACTTTGGGCCAGTCACTGATTCTCAGCCTCACCTTCCTCACAGGGTTGTTGTGCGGATAAAACGGAGAGGAGGAGGAGGACCTTGTAAGCTGCCTTGGGTTGCTTGCAGGAAAAAAAAAATATAAACAAATATAAGGGGGGCAGGTCTGCGCCTGGCTGCCAGCCCAGAATCAGAGTGGTATGTAGTGCGTGCGTGCTGCGTATGTGCAGCGGGAGGATTTTCTGGACAATGAGAACGACGCAAAAATGTGCTATATCCATTAAGAATGGAAGAAGAGCCCCGTTAGATTACACTGCAGGTCTAGATTCTAGTCCAACCTCCTATTTCCCATAGTGATCAGCCAGACGCTCTGAGGATGCATGCCCCATCAGCAGGGCGTAAAGACAACAGCCCTTCTCTGATGTTTGTCTCCCACCAACCAGGACTGGAGGTTTCATTTGGCTGTTATGACTAATAGCAGCTGAAAAGGCCGATTCCACTAATTTGTCCAATCCTCTTTTAGCATCTCAGGTAGTGGCCACCAGCACAGAGCGATGGTTCCTGCAGTAATCTGTTAAAATGTACATTCATTGTTTTGTGAAATGACACTCTGAAAGCTTACAATTTTGTGCAGAAAGGCATATAACCATCAGCCCTATCTGATACTATACAAGAAACCGTGTATGTTAGAAAGTAAACTCTTGTCCTTCACATGGCAGCTTTGTATGTTTAGGGAAGGGTGTGTGTGTGTGTGTGTGTGTGTGTGTGTGTGTGTGTTCTGGGTAACAGTCAAGCAAGCTCTCAGTCTACACCTGGACACTGAAGTGTTACAACCTAGCAACAGTTCTATCATATTTACATTCCACAAGTTAATTTATTGCTAGCTACATATTTTTCTCTCTTTTAACTGTGGAGCAGGGGAGGGCAACACGTGACCCCCCCTGTGCCCCCCCCATAATTATTTCAGGATAAAAAGAGGGGAAATCACGGTCTGCCACTGCAATTTGGCAACAAACTGCTACGGTGACCAAGAATTGACAAATTTAGCTTGAAAACAAGCTAAATGAGTCCATTCTAACTAAGCCTTTGTAGTTGCTATGAGGGCTTTGGATGGACTTCCCCCCTTTTTTGCTGTAGCAGTGGGGGCAGGAGTGTGGCTTGTGTTGGGTCTGGAGGGAAAATTGGCCCCCAGATTGTCCAAAGTACCTGATCTGTCCATCAGAGAACTTAATCCGGCTAAGCTAAGCATTAATACTTTTGAAATCCCAGTCATTTCAATAGAAGTGTAGACTTGCCAGAAGGCAACTGGTAAGACTAAAAGAAAACTAATTTGCCCCCAAACCAAAGTACAGGACAGAGATGTGGCCTGAGCTCCAAAGCAACAAAACCACTCTTTGGAACTGAAATAAAGATGGTGCTGGAAGGCAGCACTTTGCTTCGCAGCATGCCAGCTCCCCGGCCCCCCATTAATTAAGACTAATTAACACTAATTAATTAATTAATTTAAGAAATAGAATTAAAACCAGGAGGGGCAGGTTACATAGTGGGTGCCAAGAGAGATGTCCATGGGCACATTAGTGCCAATGGGCACAATGGCAACCAAAGGCACAACATTGAAGACCCTAGATGAGGGGTGCAGAGCCTCAGGCCCAAGGGCCAAATCTGGCCCTTTGGGTGTCTCAATGTGCCCCCCTGGGATTCCCCCAGAAGGCCATGCTCCTTTCCCCCAACCACCAATCATTTTGTGGTTTTCTGGCCTTTGTGCACCCCCCCCCCATTCTAAAAGGTTGAAATACCTCTCCAAAGGCTTAGTTACTGGCAGTAAATACTTTAATAAACATGCTGCCATTTTTGGCTTTTGGCCCCACCCCTTTTGCCTTCAGCCATGCCCACTACTGGAATGCAGCCCCACAATTTCTCCGAAATTGGATTTGGCCCTCAGGCTAAATCGGGTTCTGCACCCCTGCCCTAGATCTATGCTTTGGCTTTTTCACGCCTCTAAAAAACCATGCAGGCTCAAAATGCGTGGTGGGTGACATGGGACCATGCCCGCCGTCCCCACCTTTGACCTCCTTGCATTGATTAAAATTTCCGAACAGAGCTTATCCATAACCTGATAACCTGACATTTGCCGGGTAACAGATTGCAGAAGGAAAGTCTACGTGCTTACAAGTTGCATGAACGTAGGCTCTGTTCTGAGCTTTGGATCAATACATCAAGGTCATGGGTAGGAATGGAAGAATCTGTCTGTTTTGGTAACTATAGTTTTCACATTTTGTCAAGCACAAGTTTGTTCCAACCTATTTCTGCATCAGTTTGTGATTTTTATTTTAAAGTCTGCATAAAACTTCATGTACATTTTCATGTGCGCGGAAATGTGTAGGTTTTTTGTATGCAATTTCCCCTAATAAACACCTTTATTATTGTTATTATTTTCTTTTTGCAAGCACTTTCCCCTAATATCTGCCTTTTTGTACAGTATTTTCTGCAACGTCCTCATTTTTGTATCAGAGAACTGTATCAAATTTGGAAAAGTGTGAAAACTGAAGGAAATTGTGTTCTGGTTCACGTATTAGTTCGCAAAGTGCGAATTAGGTTGGTTCATATTAAAATGCAAACCAAATGAATTTCATCCTCTTCTGTAGTCATGGGTAAGGGCAGTAGGGGTGTTTCACTTCCCCCTCTATGCATTGAGCATATACCTCTATGCACTGAGGCTATGCATTGAACCTGAAGGTGTGAGCAAGGTATTTTCACTTTTGTGTGTCCCATTTTCTTATATGTCATCATCTATTATTCACCTAATATATATTATGCAGAAAGAGCATGCTTTCAGTCTCATTTTCATTGGGGTGGTTAATCAACTATCAATATCAAAATTAATTATAGCATGTCGTTATGTTAAGCCTTTTTGTGAAGTTGCTGTCGATAGGTATCACATAATAACAGCCAGCTGTATTAAGGTAATTATTTTAGGGAGCGTTAACTATCTAATCATAAAAGAGCCTAATTTTGATCCTTTTAATTAGCTTATTTAGCATTCATGATGGAAACATATGAATACATTTGCTCATGTCCCTTTGGACCTCCTTAAAATTGAAATGGTAATGGCTCCAAGAGGTTATTCCAGCAGGGGCATTTTGGAAAATAAAGTAATAATTCTTTAGTCAAGAAGTCAGCAAGCCTTGTTAGAAAGTGAGTGACGCACACAGTGGCCTACCAGTATCAATGAATACAGGTGCCAGTTGGCAGCTGGATTTGTGCTGTTACTTAGGGATGGATGAGAAATTCGTTCAGTCGAAATTTTTATACGATCCTACCCAATTCGCACCTCCTGAACCTATATATCAGGGTGGAGATCCTATGGCCTTCTGGATGTTGGTAGACTCTCATCAGCCTTAGCCAGCATAGCCAATACCGAGGGATGTTGGATTTGGATTTGCAGTCCAATGACGTCTGGAGGGTCACACATTCCCCATCCCTGCTGTATACAAACTGGAATGCACTTGTGTACCAAAATCCACACTTTTCAGAAATCTGTAATGCAACTGAAACACGCACATCAAGGAAAAGTGCACACCAAAGTGTGTACAGTAGGTGCATGTTGAAGACTTTTTTTTAATTTGCCTTGGCATTTGTTGATCTATGACACCAGCCGTCATTATTTTTAATTCATGGCCACTGGTTTTAGTGTAAAGTTGATTGTTTCAGTCTAATTTATATTTGTATTGAAATTTTATCATGGTAAACTACCTGGAATTGTTGCACATGACAGGAAGTACAGTATGTTTTTTAAAAAATAAATAAGAATAAAACAAAAGCGAACTTATGGCTAGGAAAATGAGAAGCTGGGCGAAACCAAAACTGACATTCAGCCTAACCCTACACTGGATAGCCACTGCCTGTATAGATAGGCATTTGTTCCAATCATCCTTGATCTGGTAATAAAAGTAGACATGGCTGAGTGACCTGTAGCCTGCATCGGATCAGATCAGAAATAAGTAGGCATCTTTCCACCCCCACCTCCCTGGAAAAAAAAAAGGGAAATGGCTCTGCTCAATCTTAGCGAAGCCTAATTTTACACCACCATTTGACAGTCAGGCATTACTTCCATACTTCCCCGATTGTCTAATGTCAGCTTCACACATTTTATATTCTCTTATCTCTCACCCCCCCCACCACCATCTTTTGAATGCATTTCTTAATAAAGGTCAAAACTGCATTCTACAAACAACATAGGGCTGCGACAAAGTGTGTGAGGTAAACAAATTGCATCTGTGAAAACTCCTTGGGGTAAGAGGGTCCCCTGAAAAGGGGACTTCCCTTCCCCACCAGTTATTTGTATGTGTGTGAGTGTGAGTGTGTGTGTGTGTGTCTTTGCCAGTTGTTTAAAGGTGGTCCTATTAGATCAAATAGACGGATAAAGAGGATGTACCCATGAAAACAGCTGGTGAGGGAAGGATGCCCACCTGAAGAGAATCAATTTCCCTTAAAGACAGGCAGCACAGGAGTTGTCATGTCCCCACCATCAGCAATTCCACTGCTTCGGTTTATTTACTCTCATCCAGTCCATCACTCATTTCTGGCAGCTATTAAGGGAATGGATTGCAAAAAGGAGAAGTGGAGCTGGGTGTCGTCAGCATACCAATGGCGCCTAGCCCCAGATCTCCAGATGACTGCACCCAGTAGAGTTATGCACATCAGGGGTAGAGATGTACCCAGCATGTGGGACAAATGCATGTGGGACAAATGCCACATGCCTCCATATCTGAAAATGATCACAATTTATTAGCCCAGAAAAGGTGTACATTTGTACTTTTATGAAAAAGCGTATGATCAGTGTATGAGTCAGTGGGTTGGATCCATACTTAGTCATACTTAAAAGGAGACCCATTGAAATTGATGGGACTTAACTTAGTTATGGCTGATAGAAGGCAAATTGGCATGAGAAGATTACTTACTAAATTTGGAAATTACTGTAAACAGGAAGGTCTATCCATTAATTACAGCAAAACAAAAGTGGTCATGTTCGCCAAAAGGCATGAGCAGCATAAATGGACCCTAGATGGACACAGTATTGAACAATGTCGTTCATTCAAGTATTTAGGATTGAATTTTTCTGAAAATACCCTATGGCATACCCACTTTGAGGCAATTACGTCCTCAGCTGCCTGTTTACTAGGACCTATAAAGAGACTGCACTATACTGAGGGCCATTGCTTAGTAGAACCAACTTTAAAGATCTTTGCAGCCAAGATTGTGTCCCATCTCTTATATGGTGCACCAATCTGGGGCAGTTACTGTAGAGATGAACTTGAGATAATACAAAACAAGTTCCTGCGCATGCTCTTGGCAGTGCCACACAGTACACCTGGTGCACTATTAAGGACTGAACTAGGTCTCCCTTCCCTGAATGCACGTATACACAAATCCATAATATTATACTGGAAAAAATTAACATCATTGCCAGAAAACCATTTAGCAAAACTATGCTTTTTGGAGTTGCAGAATAGAGAAGGCTGGGCAAACTCTTGCAGATGCTTGATGCTGAGTTACTCGATTCCCTTAGCAACAACAATGCAGGATGTGTCCGATTATAAGATCCGAGATATTGTGTTTGGCGAAGATGCCAAAAGAGATCTTGACTATACAAAAAACTGCAAATCTGCCACTTGGTACGCCAAGATTAAAACAGATCACAAAAGGGCAAAGCTATCTGCAAGAGCTAACCTTCTTCCCTGTTAGGCATGCTTTTACCCAGCTCAGATTTGAAACAATGCCCACTGAGTATTTGGCTGGAAGGTTTTCTAACAGACCTGCACAAGAGCGTTTTTGCATATGTGAAACAGGGCACATTGAAGATCTGGTACATTATATTCTATATTGTCCACTATATAATTCACCCAGGGCCAGATTTATTCTTCCTTTTCAGACTACTTTAGAAGGTCAATCAGACGATTTTAAAATTAGATGGTTGTTGGCTGATGTGGGCAAATTTATTAGCTACAGGATAGCTTTATTTGCGTTAGCTGCAAGGAAAATAAGGGCAGCCTTTATAAACCAAACTACTGCCAAACCATAAGGGGGCCATACAGAAAGAATGTTTCTAAACCTTGATTATTTTATAGCATTTTGTTTCATTATATTTAATGTTCAACCTGTTTTTATTTTATTTTATACTTCAAGTATATATGTATTGTGATGTATTGTGATGGCCATTGGCTATAAACAATAAAATTCTGAGAACGATAGAAGGCCCATCAATTTCAATCGGTCTACTCAGAGTATGATTAAATCTATATCCAGCCCACTGTGTGTTGTGTCATGCTCCATTGTTACAATCGACTGTGCATGCACAGTCGTATGGTATGAACAATACCATACGTGCAATACCACCACAAATTGAAAATGATCATCATGTAATTGTCCCCCACTGGTGAAGATTTGATGCCTTTATGAAAAAGTGCACAATTGTGAAAAATTGAGCTATGCTAACAAACTCAGTCAGGGGTTTGCTTGTGTTTGGTTGCCAAACCTACCGTATTCATAAATCTTAAGAAGGCAGGATTTCTCATCTCCTCTCTTCAGGGTTCATGCTCAATAGAGGACCAAAGCAAGCTCTTGCTGCTAGTTTATTGACTATTAGAGCTGCTTTCCCTGCCCTCAAACCTCTGCACACACCCACCAACATAAAGTAGCTATTAGGAAAGTAAAATGAGCTCCCTTCAGGCACATTTCATTTCCTTTGTTCTTCTATTGACACCTTCAGGATACCATTTCAGCTCTTGGGTTATATTTGCTTCAAGAGGTTTTCACTCCTAAGAATCTAAAGACACTGAAGAGAACCACTGATCTAAGATGAAAAGAATGAACAATTGAAGAAGCTGCAAAACAGTCCTTATAAAATAAGTAAAGCACAAGCACAATGTCAAGGATCTCTTTAGACGGCATCATCGAAAATTGTGAACCATCAAATTTCCACAGCAACAATGCATGTTGTCGAAAGGCCTTTTGGGGGTCAATAGATCATTTTAAAAAGGAATCAAACAGATGCACCCTATTTACAGGCCAGAAGGGATGAACAGAAAGCTTTCTGTTCATAAATAAACTTGGGGATTATAAAACTTTCAGACCGTTCTCCGTATTAGCACACTGAACATATAGGGTTGCACAGTACTAAATTTAGTAGTAACCAGATTTTACAATGGAAACGACAAAATAAGGTGGTTATTTATGTTAGGGTGGAATCAAACACCTCATGGACAGGCTTCTACTTGTGCAACAGGGGTCTTTCCCAGCCCTTCCTGGAGATGCTGGGGATTGAATCTGCGACCTTCCGCATGTAAGTCACATGCTCTACCACAGGGCTATGGTCCTTCCCCATATTGTAATGAGCAACACATTTACTGTTTCACCTCAATTTCTCCTTGGTGTTGGGTAAGCCTTTTTTCTTTCTTCTTTTTTTAATCCTGAAGAAGCCTTATTAATTTGGATAGTTGATGATATGGCTTCAGTTATTACAACAGCAATACAAGCCACCAAGAGGACATTTTAATATATAAAACAGGAGTGAATTGAGGCAATGAAAAACCAAATGAGTCTCTTGCAATAGCAGAGTTATGTTCATTTTCTATCTCCTGAGGAGTAAGGTATTAAGCTTAATATGTTAATTCAATGTGGAATAGATTGGTTTCAAGCCCTGAAAAGAATTCCATACCCCCTCCAATATTGGGCTGCATATTCTTTTGAGAATTCTTCTCATTTGCAAGAGGTAACACAAAAACTATATGGAAATTATGAAGCGACTCCAGTTGCTTCCCCTTTGCAACCATGTTGGGCGAGCCATTTATATGCCTTTCTTGCTTCCTGCCTGATGAATCTATCTGGGGGCTTATTTGCATCCAAGCTATTTAGGATTTAATAACATACCAATGGACAAAACAGAGATTAGGAGCTATGTGTGGCCATCTTGTAGAACTTAGTGGGTGTGTTGATAAAGCACTGGTGTTTTCTACATCAGTTTGTGGATGTTAGAGAAGCAGGGAAAGATTCTGTGCAATCTATTTGAGCTTCATTACCAGGCAAATGCATTTATTTATTTATTATATTTATACCCCGCCTTTTTTCCTGCAAGGAACCCAAGGCAGCTTACATAATCCTCCTCCTCTCCATTTTATCCTCACAACAACCCTGTGAGGTAGGTCAGGCTGAGAGTCAGTGACTGGCCCAAAGTCACCCAGTGAGTTTTGCCCACCTCTGCTTTAGCAGAAACCATTATCTCCTGCCTTTTAAATAATAAAGGAAAGAAGGTGTGGTTTAATTTAACAAGCATATATAAGGGATGCCAATACATTTTCACCCATTTAGGATCAACTTGGGTGACAGAAGATGTAATTTATAAAGTCCTGCAAATGCTTTCTCCACAGCGGATGGACACAATAACTTTACAAGTGTTGACACATCTTGGACAAACTTTTTTTCAGGGACAATGTTTACAAGTGGGCAAAGGAATAATGGATTTATCTACCATATGTCAACAGAGTCTAACATTACCCATCCATTGCTCCAATGATGCATGAAGGCTTTGACAACAGCAAAAATCACTGTTGACCTTCCTGAACCATCGTGGATGGAATGAGGATCTGACATTCAACTTACACGAGGATCTGACAATCAACTTACACAATGGTCACGAAGTTGACCGACATCAACTTACACAATGGTTATGAAGACGACCTCTCTCTATAGTAACTATTTTGATGATAATAGTAATGACAATAGACATGACAGTGATGTTATAGTACAGTGAAATGGGAATGAATGACTTCACTAGCAACTCATCCAGAAACGTGGTTGGATCAAGCTAAGGTGGGACTTGATGGCAGCCACCTCTACCAAGACCTGGATGCTAGATGACTAAGTTGGTAATAGTATATGCTAAGAGCTGTTTAGGGAAAGATGTTTACTGTACATCATGGGTCACTAAAATTTTAACAGTACATTTTATGCATGGAATTTACTGTTTCAACACTTGTTATTTCATAAAAAAGCTAATAAACATTGAAATTTGGATGCAACACTGGATAATCTATAAAATGAGATGGCACACATAATTTTGGGTGATCCCTTTCTAAAGATACTTCCTGACTACTCCTGTTCTTGTGCTCTGAAGCAGATCTCCAAAAGGCAACAATGAAGAATCAAATGATTATGGCGGAACAACATGCTGATTAATTAATTACAGTAGCCCAGCCCAGAATTCTCCTCTACTAGCGATACTCACTTTTGGCTATGTATGGCATTTTCCAGAAACAGTGCAAGGACTAGGTAAGGAGATATTATAGCTGAGTGTAAATTGCATGCAATTTTTGCATCCTTTATATCAAGGGTTCCCAACCATTTTGGACCCATGGGCACAATTGGGAATTTGAGAAACTGCTGTGGGCAGCACCACAAAATATACCTGTTGCATCTATGGATTTTAGGCTGTGTCTAATTCAGCAAAAAACTTTTGTTTTGTTTCTATTGGACTCCACAACATCTCTTTAATTGTCTAATTCAGCTAATGGCTGGTGGCTCAATACAGCTAATGTATTGAGCACCACCACAAAATGGCTGCCATGGGAGGCGTGGCAAAAGACAAGTAACTTGCCCAAAAGACTGAGTACAAGGCAGAGATGGGGGCTGAGCCCCAACACACTAAACAGCTCCTCTGAACCCACAGTTTTCAGCATCAACAGAAAATCTATTTCACAGCAATCCCACGTGCCAGTAAGAAAATGTGTTATTATTTATTTATTTATTCAGTGGGAAGGGTAAGACATATTGGCGGGGACCAAGAAAGTTGTCCGGGGGCACATTGTTGCCTGCAAGCATTGCGTTGCCTACCCCTGATTTATAGTATATCATTAGTTGCCCCAAGAGCTCTATTGAGTCATGTTGGCAGGGTGCACATTTTAAAATTCATTTCAATAGGCCTTCTCTACATATCTGAAGGATCGTCTCCTCCCATATGTACCTGCCCAGACACTAAGATCTGCATCAGCGGTCCTTCTCCAAGAGCCCCTGCCAAAGAAAGTGAGGCAGGTGGCTACCAGGAGGAGGGCCTTTTCTGCTGTGGCACCCCGGTTGTGGAATGAGCTCCTCAAAGAGGCTCGCCTGGCGCCTACTTTGTACTCTTTCCGGCACCAGGTGAAGACTTTTCTATTCTCCCAGGCATTTTAATCATTTTAGTCATCTTAATTATTTTAATCTTGTAGCTGTTTTTAACTGTTATTGTAACTGCTGCTGCTAGCTCTGCTGTTTGTTTTTAATCTGTGGTTTTAAAATTTTAATATTTATTTTATATTGTATTTTATGGTTTTAAACTGCTGTAAACCGCCCAGAGAGCTTCGGCTATTGGGTGGTATACAAATGCATTAAATAAATAAATAAAATAAATAAAAAATGAATAGCATCATGTTTAACTCAGGAGTTTCTGGGTAAATGGGATTTGCTTGCTATATGTATCTGAAACTGTTGCACTGGGGAGAATTTTAAATTAATTTATGATGTGGAACATCTGAATGCAGACCATCTCAAGGGACTGTTGTGAAGATATCACAGGAAATAGGTGGAAAATGTGCTCCCTGACATAATTTAGCATGTATTGTTTAAAGCACATTGTATTTAGGAACATAGGATAGTGTCCAATGTTATTCCTATGTAGATAAGGCCCATTGAAATGAATGGGAGGTAAGTAAGTTGTGACTAACTTAAGTCTCATTCATTTCAATGGCTCTACTCGATGTAGGACTAACACTGGATACTACCCATAGGAACCTGCCTTACACCAAGCAGATTATTTGTTTATTTAGATCAGGATGTGTAAAGCCTACAAGTAGTACATGAGTCAAGAGTACCCTCCCACTTGTGTTCCCCAGCAACTGCTAAACAGAGGCATACTGCCTCTGATACTGGAGGTAATATATAGCCTTCATGACTGGTAATTTGTCTCATCACCTTTTAAAGCTCTCCAAGTTGGTGGTCATCATTACATCTTGTGGTAGTGAATTCCATAGTTTAACTATGTGCTGATTGAAGTAGGGATGGGCAATTCTCTGGGACCCACCAACTCGTCAGACTTTTGGGTTCCCGGCAGGCTGCTATTTACGTAGAAAATGCCTTAAGATACATCAAAAGCAGCTGCAATTTGCACAAGTTAAGCAAATTGCAGCCGCTTTTGGCATCTCTGAATAATAATAATAATAATAATAATAATAATAATAATAATAATTATTATTATTATTATTATTATTTACATTTATTAATCGCCCATCTGGCCGGCAACCGGCCACCCTGCTGAAGGCATTTCCTATGTAAACAGTGGCCCGCCAGGAACCTAGAAGTCACTTCCCCAGCTCGACTCGGGATAACGCAAGTTGAGCCAGGGAAGAAGGTAAGCGAGATGGAATTCGGGGGTGTGGGGGTTGAGCCCCGCCAGTCCCCCGGACTTCCACCCCCAAACAAAATCTTCTCATATCCCTAGTTTCATGTACTTCCTTTTATCTGTCCTGAATCTCTCACCATTCAGTTTCACGGGGTGACCCCATTTTCTAGTATTATGAGAGAGGGAGAAAAACGTCTCCCTCTGTCTACTCTGCCAGAAGTTTTCCAGGGTTTCAGACAGAGAACTTCTGCATCACCTATTGGCTGAACCTTTTCTGGAGATGCCAGGGATTGAACCTGGGGGCTTCTGCATGCCAAGCAGGTGCTCTAGCACTGAGCTACATTCATTGACCCCTTGTTTAGAGTTCACAGGGAAGAACTGGGAAGAAGCCGGATTAGCCGTTAGGGAAGGACAAACAACAAAAACTATCCAAAGGCAAGTTATTCTATCTTCTGTCACACCAGTTATTCTTCCTGTTACGGCAGAGTTTACCAGCAAAGTGTAATATAAAAGCCAGGTTACAGGCTGCTTGTCCCTCACATTGTAAATGTGCAGTGGAAAAAGAAAAGAAAAATGTTCCGTTTCATCTCACAGTGAGCAGCTAAGGAACCTTAAAACCAGGCCATAAATGCATCCTGATAGTTAAAACCAAATCATTGACTAAGTTAATTCAAATGCCAAAGTCTGCCTTTATGACCTTGTTTTTGTTGTGCACTGCAAAACTATTCTACTTTTCAATACATCCAGAAAATGCCTCAAAATAATAAGGCTACAGAAGCTGATAATGGGTAATTTATTTTAGTTTGAATGCTACTCTGGAAATTCTCTAATGCTCAGCTAAGATAGATTCAGTTCTCAGATTTCCTTCTAAACTTTATACTGATGTATGCTTTTATTGCTCATGGGAGATTTGTGTAGAAGCCCCTCCCCTTGCCCAGCCTTTAATTTGGAAGTTTTCAAGTGAAGAGGTTATGGGCTGGCCCTCTGCGGGGGGGGGGGGGGGGAGGTCAACTTTTCCAATTTTTTCTCAGAAGATTCCTGGCTTTTCAGCCAAGGGAGACCAATTTATCACCTCCGGCATGTGCCTCTCTTCTGAAAGCAATCACAGCAGCCAACTATTGTCCTTCAGCACTGCTGCTCCCCCCTTTTAAAGTCTTTTTGTTTTCAACGTTAATAAGGATTATGAGCTCTCTTGCACTGTACGGGTGTGTCAAGTTTTTAAAAACAAAACCTAGAGGCAAATATAATTGTGTCGTCAACAAACTATCTATAGTCCTAAGGTTGGGAGAGGCTACATCTGTCTACATGAGATACAAATGCTAGTGGTCCCAGACACCTAAAATGGCTTAAGAAATAAATTCCCTTAAGTCAGCTCGAGACAAGACCTGAAGTCATTTAAATGTCTAAATCTTAGTGTTCTTATGCCTGGTAGTAATGTTTACCATCTGCCTGACTCAGCCTGCTGAGGTAATTGTGACACTATAAATAGGCTAACATATGCTACACATATTCTGGACCTTGAGTACAACAGGCGTTGTATAAAACAACTGGAAATAAGATGTGATATGACTTCAATGGGGGTAGAGGAGACGCTTCTTGGAGATTTTGTCTATTGCTCTTCTTTGTACTAAATGCTCGTATGCATACAGAGCAGAGGACAATGGATTTGCTTAGTCAATATTACCGATCTGTTCATTAAAGAATATAAACATGGTCTTACTAGATCAGATCTAGCTCCATCTATTGCTTTTTTTAAAGCTGCCTGACCTAGTGGCAATCACCACATGACCTGAGAGCGGATTGTGTAACAATGAAGACAGACATAGTTTGTTTAGAGCAGTGGGGTTGATGTGGTAGTGCCCTTGTTGCACCCAGTCCAATCTCCAGGGTTGAGCTCTGCAAGTTTGTAGCAGCAGTAGTCTGCGGTTGATTGGCTAGCGCCCATATTGTCACCAAGAAACCCTCACCTCAATTCCCCCAACAGTTATACACTCTATTTTATTTTTTAAAGGTGAAGGGTAGATGGACAAATTGGCAAGTGTGCATATAACTTTTTTTTTTAAAGTGGGTTACCCAACTGAAGCAGGTGGGGGGGGGGGCAACATGGCTGAAGCATTCAGTTTGTCAGTTTGTACATCTGTTATTCAAACTGCAAAGCCAGGAGAAAGCCAGATTTCCTCTGTGGCTGGCAGGGTCTCTGAGAATTCTATTTTTTATATTACATTTGTATTCATCCTAAGTTGTTGTCATTTATCATTATGATTATCATTATTATTATTGCATTCAGGTCCATACATAGGGTCATTTATTTTAAGCATGTATATGCTATTCCACCCCACAAGCTCAAAGAGGCTTACAACATATAAAATAAAACAATTGTGGTATAAAATTAACAAGAAAAGTATCTGGGTGGGGGAAATTAACTCGTAGGCCATAAATAACAACAAAAGTAATCTTGGGGGATGAACCCAAAGCCAATAGAAGCTAAGAACTCTTATATCTCAAATAGTTGTGAAACAGAGATAATTTTGTGAGATACAGCTTCTCATTTCCCTGCAGACACAATGGTCACATTTGCGCACCATGCTAAACCATGGTTTAGCACGATCTGGATTAGCCACAGCAAGCCTCAGGCTTGCATGCTCCCCTTTCTCTCTCTCCTCCTCCTCCTGCACAGCTTAGAGGAGTTTGGAAAGTCCCCCACACACACACACTTTTAGTTCATCATAGCTTCCCATGTCATCCAAACCACAACTTGTGGTTCACACACAATAAGACAATGGAATCAACTACCTAGGGAGGTGGTGGGCTCTCCCAATCTGGAGGCATTCAAGGTGCAGCTGGACAGCCATCTGTCAGGGATGCTTTGACCTGGATTCCTGCATTGAGCAGGGGGTTGGACTCGATGGCCTCAGTAGGCCCCTTCCAATGCTACTTTTCTATGATTCTATGATTCTACACTAACTATGGTTCAGTTTTAACAAGCCAGCTTCAGAAACCATGGCTTCTCCAGGAAATTTGAGACAAAATGAATAGATTCAGAGGCAAGCTGAGGAGACTTCACCCATCACTAATGACAGTCCTACCCTCTAACTTTTACATGGCAAGAACCCTGGTTTATGAGTGTGAAACTAGAAGTGTGATGCAAGCCAGCTAGCAGGCCACTTTAGGGAAACTCTGTGGGAGGATGACAATTCCAGGAAGTCCAGCAGTTTTATCAGGTTGGCATGGAGCCTGGTGAGGCAAATAGCAAAACAAAAAACAAAAAACCCCACCTTTTTTTCAGGCCAGTTCTGAAGTGTAGCATGGTTGAACTAGTAAATAAAGGAGGTTTTTGACAGCCTAGGGATCTCAGAATATACATCATCCTGTTGCAGACATTTTAACATCTGTGGAAGACAGAGACCTTATTAATAACTTGAAGTTTGCTCATATCCTTAACAGAAGCTGGTATGCACTGCTGAAGAACAAACCTCCAGAATTTACCTGGTTTCCTTACGGTCAAACTTCAAAGTGAGACAGTCGCTTTTGTGGGGTGAATGAATGGGTCAGTGCTCTGGGCAGCCTATTGTAGTCATTTATTTGATATCAAAGAGGGGATTGCAATTTCCAACAGAGGAAATGCAACGAAATTGGACTCTTATCAAAGTGGAGGAAGATTTCCTGCCCCTCAAGCTGGAGTTATAACATGTGCTGGAAGTATTATTATTATTATTATTATTTGGTGGAGGGGGTAGTGATGATAAACATTGAGAACATATGGTAAAGATAAAACATACAATTATAAAATTTACATTGGCTATGGAGGCTATCCTAGGGTTGATTGCTCTATTATCTATTTGTTACATTTTTAACTTGCCTTTCTTCCATCATGGAACTCAATATGCAGGCTTCCCGAACACTTCTGAGACCAGTTCCAGCTATCCTGAAACCTCTCCCACAGGGCAATATAGCACTAGGGATACTATACACAATATACACAATATATTGTGTGTAGAGCCAGTGTGGCGTAGTGGTTCGAGTGTTGGACTGGGACTTGGGAGATTCAGATTCTAGTCCCCACTCAGACATGAAGCTCACTGGGTGACTTTGGGCCAGTCACTGAGTCTCAGCCTAACCTACCTCACAGGGTTGTTGTGAGGATAAAATGGAGAGGAGGAGCAGCCATGTAAGCGGCCTTGGGTTCATTGCAGAAGGGGAAAAAAGCAGGATATAAATATAATAAATGAATAAAATAAATGAATAGAGAGTACAGTTCTTTGGCAGCCCTTTAAATAGAGGTCTGGGCCTTGTCCAGTGAGTTTACCATCTATATTAGAGAACACACACTAGTGGTGGGGAGAAAACATTAGATAATGAAGTGGTAAAATGCTGGTGGTACAATGGTGGGTGGGTCAAAGCTAGATAACAAAGGCTGGTTGGGGAATTTATGAATGGCTGATTGGGGAATTTATGAATGAGTGATGATGATGATGATGATGATGATGATAGAGAAAGTTGAGACTGGAAATGGGAATGCAGATATGATGAGCCTTGAGGAGGGAGCTTGTGTAGGATGCAGGGTGAAAAAGAGGGTGGGGGGGGATGGAACCCTGGAGACTTGAACAAAGCAGGGGAAAGTTGCCTTGCAGGGGCAGAGCTGGTTGACCAGCTGCAACCCCATCTTTCCAGGTGAGGAGGAGATCGAGAGCAATCATGAGATCTCATCATACAAAATATCTCACCACTCTTTGTCCTGGGTGGATTACATAATTTCTTTTAAAGTCTGTGACTGTCAGGATCTCTCTCTCTCTCTCTCTCTCTCTCTCTCTCTCTCTTTCTGTTTTGGGGGAAAGTCAGGGTCTGGAATCCCAGGGAGTTGTTAGCAAAGTTGCCCTCACACTCTGGCTCTAAACTCCTGTGAACAGCATTCATGAAGAAACTTGAATGGATGGATTTGCAGAGTCCCTTCATTCCAGGCCTGGCATCAGCGTTAGGCGTGGCCGGGCAAATGCTAAGGTTAATGAGCTCCAGCGGGCACATGGCAGCTGATGCCGATCTCCTCTTTCTCCCTCTCTTTTACAAAAACACATTTTTATGGGCCCTGCTCTGCAAAAAGAAGCCAAGCAGCTGCAGGCAAAGAGTCCATTTCTATTACCCCTAATACACTATGTCGCGACCCAGAGGCATAGTAGGGAAATGAAGATGGTGGCAGCTGTAAGAGCCACTCCACCTGGCACTTATTCTCTCAGTGCTGGGCTGCCTGCCATTGCCCAACCTTGCCCATCTTTCCCATACCTGTCCTCTCCACCTAGCACTCCACCTCTTGGTAAACTTTTGGAGGGACCACTAGAGTGGTGTGGGAAGGAGACACCAGAGTTGGTGCGGGAAGGCTGCCAGGGTGCTGCTGGGGGTCCTCGAGGGCACCTTGCCCAGAAGTCCCCTCAAGCTTGGTACTGGCTCTGAAATACTTGCCGCTGTTAATTCAATCTGCTTCCAGCTTGCATCTGGAATCTCGGCGGCAACCTGTTTGCTAAACTGAGAAATTTCATTGTGCTCAACACAGATGCAATTACAAAGCAGAGAATGTGCAGCCACCAAAGGAAGTTTTGTTTTCAACTGCAGCCGGCACTGGTTTGAGAGACTTGCATTGACTCAACTGTGTGTGCACGACATATTTGTATGTAAGTTAGAAAGCCAACAGGGGCATATCAAGGAAAATTGCTGGTTGTTCCCTGGCGGTTTAATTCCTTTTTCATCACACCTGATCCTTATGTTGGGTGTCCTCGGAGACTCAGCTTGTTTAAGGCTAAATACAAAGTGTGTCTATAAAATGTATATTGATTACTTTAACAAGCTCATTAAATTTGATTATCCTTCGTAAGACCATTAGCTGGTTCTCCCCCCCCCATCCCTCCTGTATCGAGCTGAAAGACACCTTTATGCTAAATGAAGGGCACCTTGCAACTACCTCATACTTTTATTAAGTAAATGTATGAACGCAAGTTCTGGATTTTTAGAATTCAAAACATAGCCCCTAACTACAAGCCTCTTTTTGTGTCCGCACCGCGGAGGCACATATACATGGCCCAACACCTTATTACACAGCTATAAACCTGTTTTACTGCTCATAAAGAAATTTAGATGTGAAACACAGGCCATATAGGAGGCGTAATGCCCGGGGAATGGGGTAATAGATTGGCACCGCCAACCGCAAGTTGGAAAAGGTGAAAATATCCACGTTTTGCAGCAACGTGAACCATTAAGTGTGACAAACTTGGATGCAGATTCTGTACCCGTGATCTTCCCTGTTTTTCAAGCAGGAGCCACTTTGATTCCAGGCACTCTCTGCAGAGCTCTCCATGGTTCTCTTTCTTGCCCACACATTCCATTTCCCCTCCACCTCCGGCAGCAGCGCCGTGCATTACTGCAGCCAGCGAATCACATTGCTCTTTGCCTCTTGGGCTCCTCCCGCCATCACAGCTCATTGGCTGATTGCTGCTGCGTTCTCCTCTCCTCCCTCCAGTCATCTTACAGCTGATGAGTGCCAGGTCTCCTGACCCCCCACCTCTAAAAGCTTCCTCTGGTACCCCAGATCACGGCAGATGGCCAAACTTTAAAGCAAACGACAAGGCAATGCTAGACAGCCCTGGCTGAGACTGAGCAGCTACTGCAGAGAGAGAGAGAGAGCAAGGCAGAGGGCCGCACTTGAGGTGACTGGGAGCCACCAGTGGCCATGGCAGCAGCGGAGGCTGGTGGCTCCGATGTCAGCGAGGCTGTGTATCCACTCTGGATTTTACTCTGAACTTTAGAAGAGCTATGCATGGTGCTTAAAGCTCAGAGTAAGATCCAGAGAAGATACACAGTTCCGCTGACATCGGAGCCACCTGCGTGGCAGTGCATATTTTGTGATTGGCCATGCCTCCCCCCCCCATAGCAGCCATTTTATGAGAGCACCCATGACACTCTCTTGAAATTCCTAATGTGCCCACTGACCTAAAATGTTTGGGGACCCCCTGGCCTAATCATTCCCCAGATCACGAAGCAATCAAGGAGAAATTGCAATCTATTTCGAAAGTCTGATGCAAGTATGGGGCGTGTCGGCATTCACACACAGCCGCCTTGGCTTCCGGGGATGGAGCTAAAAGTCCAGCGCAGCACAGAATAGCTAAAACCCACCACATGAGACAGTCATGTGAACAGGCCTCCAGGTTTTGGGCAGCTTCTACTTTAGTTGGCATGGCTACTCTCAGTGCGTCTGGAAGCTACACGAACACATCCTAAATCAGTCTTGGTTCACAACCTTCTCGGTGCTTGTGGTCATTGTTATACCTGGAGTGCTACTTTGCCATGATGGCTTGGAGTGCTGTGTTCTTCGCAGGAACCTGAGAAGCGGCCTTACACCAAGTCAGACTGCTTGTCCGTCTATCTAGCTCAGAGATAGCAGTGAGTCGCTAGGGATGGGTGAAAACTTTATTTCAGTTTGGTTTTGAAAAGGATTTACAAACATTTGCAAAATTCTGTATATTTAGATCAAAAAGAACTTAAGATTATTCTTTTGTAATGAATGTGGGAGAAACCGAAAGTGACACATCCATCCATCCATCCATCCATCCATCCAGACCCAGGGCTTGCAGTGCTTAGCTCTTAAAAGTCAGGGTTTGAATCCCTGTTATTTAACCATGCTAATACTGAATAATGGTTGCCACCTCTTTCTTCTGACAGGCTCCTCATCTTCAACAGCTATATAACAGTCAGGTATATCATGGGCCTCTCCGTGCTGGGAATAGCTTACACCTATTGAATATGGCTGCTGCAGATCGGTGAGAATTTTTGTTTCAGTTTTGTTTGGGATAAGAATTTAGCAAACTTCACAAAGTTTTTTCATATTTGGGAGAGAAAGGGCTTGAGATTTTGTATTACAGTCATGCCTTGGATTGAGAGCACAATTCGTTCCGGAAACATGCACTCTTATATCAAAATGAAATCCCCCCCAAAAAATTTGTACAGAGATTTTTAATTTAAGCTATACTACAGTACTTTGTATTGCAAGACGTCGCTTGTATATCAAGTCAAAATTATTTTAATAAATATTTTAAAATTTGCTTGTCTTGCAAAACGCTCTCAAACCAAGTTACCGTACTTGCAATCCAAGGTATTACTGTATTATTATTATCATCATCATCATCATCATCATCATCATCATCATCATCACCATCCAGGCCTGTGGCTCACGCTGGCTCAGCTTGTCTGAGTGTGGAAAGCTAAGCAGGGTCAGGCCTGGTTATTATTTGGATGGGAGATCCCTCCTCTAGTTTCCTGCATTGAGCAGGGGGTTGGACTCGATAGCCTTGTAGGCTCCTTCCAACTCTACGATCTATGAAATCAATCATCATCATCATCATCATCATCATCATTATAAACTGAATGCAGGAGCAAATGAAACCGAGAGTTTCACCCAACCCTAGCTAGTGGCTCTCCAGTGTTACAGATCGAGAGAGGCCTTTCCAACTTGCTGTAGGGGAGAAGGCAACAGCACATTCTTCCTGACTCAGACCCAGCGGCTGCCGTTCACACCTTCCTAGTCTTGAGGCTACACTCCTTTAAAGCACTCGGTGGCAGTTTGAAAGCACCAGCTGGTGCTTAATGCTGCCAAGGTGTTTCATTTTACCCTGTTTCCACTCCATGTGGCACTGCAGCGTGGATCCCTGAAGTTCAGAGGCAAAATCAAAACACTGTAATCATTTCAGCTGAGAAAAAGTAATTGAGTAAATCACATATATAGCATCTTATTGTAGTTTAGGAGGAGGGAGAAAAAAGAAGAAGAAATACGTTAGCAATATAAGCATGTTGTTGAATGATCTGGAGGCAACAATGTTGGGAAAAGCCGACAGCAGCTGTTTGTCGTGAAAAGAAGTTACATTAACTGCGCTCCAGCCAAATGGTCTATTACTAAATTATAGAAATTATCCACAAAGCTCATATTAAAACTTCAGGAGTAACGCTCTGAGTGACTGTCAGGTCTGCTATTCGTGAGTTTAATGCTGTGGGGAATTTCTTCCAGGACATTAACAAACTCCGTTTGCAATGCCTCATGCTGTTGTTTCCTAGTCAGCAAAGGCATCCGTTGTAGACATTTTCACTTCCTTCACTGCTGATGGGTTTCATACAGTGTATCAAATTTTACTGGGAAGGCTGAGAATACATTACTAGGATATTGAAAGCCGCAATGCCGTTGAGACAGACTCATTGCTGTTCACAGTACTCTTTATCGTTTGCTTTTTGATGGTCATTTCTGAGTGGAATGAAAGATGATGCTACAATCACATTCAAACTGGCAAAATAGCCAAAAATGCATGGGGATTGCAGACAGATAGACTTGAACTCATGAACCAGAGCTGAGGAAGCTTTTTCAGCCAAAGGAACACATTCTCTCGTAGCTAACCTTCCGGGGTCCATATGTCATTGGTGGATGGGGTCAAATTTAAAAGTGGCTGGGGCCACCCCTACTCTCTGTCTCTCTCTTCTCACACACCGCTCTTTGCTGCTGCTCAGATGTTTCTTGAGCAGCAGGAAGGGGAAGCCTCACAGGAAAGAGAGGATTAAAACTTCCACAGCTCAGGTGGTGGCTCCTGCTGGATCTGCCTTTTCTCCCCCTTTGCCTTTCCTGAGGAGTGGAGATTGGGAAGGAGTCTCAGCGGACAACTTGGGGAGGCCTGGTAGGCCAGGTGGAGGTTCCCCACTGCTGCCCTAAACACTACCCAACTTTCAAAACATTGAAGTATCCACCTTGCCTTCCTTCCTGAAATATGATTGGCTCCAGACAGAGGAAACAGGAAATGACTACAGAAGTAGGGAACCAATCTGGGGATAGACCTCAACAATGAGAATGCTCAGGAAGAGAACACAGACATGCAGTCTGCTGTCCAACATCCTGGAATGTCAGCGGACCCCTGCCTTGCTATTTGGACCATTTCTTGACCATGTTTTTTGGACCAAGGTTTTGGCTTTCATTTCATAATCTTGTTCTGGATTGCATTTTGAACTTAAGGGATTGCTTTTAGAAACGTGACAGTTGGTCTTGGGATGCTGTTTCACATAGGGCTGGATCAACCATTATGCTATCTACTCTATAGAGTAAGCACCGGATACCTAGGAGCTCTCCAACTGTAGAGAATAGACCTATCCTGTTCTCTGCATTCAGAATAACAACTGAATTATCACCTGTGTGTGTGTGTTCTGGTTTGCATGATCACGGAAGGGAAATAAGCTACAGTGGCTTATTTCCTCCTCCACCACCACCCTGCATGCCAGGGGGATTTGCACAATTACCCTTGGCAGTGTGGCTTGCCGTGTCATGCAAACCTGGCCAGGGTGGCCTGTTACCATCAGTAATGAGCCACCCAGAACCCTACAACAGCCCATGGGTTCTGGGTGACTTCATACCGACAGCAACAAGCCACACTGGCCAGGTTCACATGACACAAGAAGCTGCGCTGCTGAAGGTAATTGTGCAAGTTGCCCCCAGCATGCACGGGGGGGGGGGAGAATCTTATTTCCCCCTCCATGATCATGCAAATCCACCATCTGTGAGTGTGTTTTTGGAGGGGGGCCATTTTAACACACCTGTAATCTCTCTAGGATAAAGATCAGAATGAGCCTGGCAGTTGGGCAGAAAATACCGAGTCTGTTTTCTCCTCCAATTACCTTCACTGCTGCTCTTATACATATGTATGCACTCAAAGTCCTCCACATAACTACTATCAATCAATCAGTCTTAATTTGCTGAAGACCAAAGGTCATCGCAAAACAAGAGAGAAGGAAAAAACAAGGACCCAAAACCACAATAAAGGATCAAAGGAGATTATCCCCATCACTAATAAATTAAACATCATTCTGTCTAATTTTAAAAGCAGCTGTTGCAAATAAGAAAACTTGATACGTAACAGATTTGTCCTGATCAGCCAAAAGCATACACATTTCCCTAACATCTGGTATGGGGCAAGAAAGAAAACTGGATAAAAATCTCTCTCTAGGTGCTTTTACAATGGGCAGTATGACCAACAATGACAGATGTCCTTCACCGCTCCCCACTCACAAACGCAAATATCTTGCTCCCTTGTAAGGAATCTTCCTTCCAAATAAACAGTAGGCATAGTTTGAAAGTGCAGCTTAGTAAAGTCTTTCTTAAGACTTTACTAAGTGTAAGACTTTACTACTAACTGTAAGACTTTACTAAGTGTAAGCTCAGGTAAATATTGCTGCAGTGTGTTTTACCTTAATATGTCTATACAGTACCACAAAGAGAACCTGACATTTACTAGCTCAGTGCATAGGGTGTTCAATGTGGACTTGGGATCCCATGGTGTGAATTCATGTTCTGACATGAAATGCATGTTAGCCCAACCTACACGGAGGGCTTATTGTGAGGATGACATCTGACATTATTTTATTTATTTAAAGGATTTCTAGGCTGTCCTTCAGCCCAAGGTTTCAAAATGGTTAACAAAGCAATACAATAGAATACAAAATAAATAACAGGGATGGGGACTCGGACTCGAGGACTCGACTCGTGAGTCGGACTGAGTCCCCCCTCTGACTCGAGTCCCAATATTTTTAATGGGACTCGAGACTCGACTCGGGACTCGAGACCAAGGACTCTTCAACATCCTGAGCTGTTCCAGAAGGAGAGGAGAGGAGCGTGATTGCCAGCGAAAAGCGCAGGGAAGCGAGGTGTGCCGCTGCTCGGCCATTATGGACGGCTACCAGGAGTGCAGCCCCAACAGTGTGTCAAGATTTATTTCGATTGATGTGTTGCGTACTTGGGAGAGGCAGAAGGACCTGAGATTACTCTGTGTGGCTGCTCTGAGTGTGTTTCTGGTTCCAGCAAGTTCATCACCAGTGGAGCGGGTGTTCAGTGAGGGTGGAATTGTGATGAGATCTCACCGTTCCAGAATGGGGGCCAAACATTTAGAAAAAATCATGTTCCTCAAATGCAACATGGATAAGTTTTAGGAAGTACAGCACGTTTATTTTTTAAAATCATTTTTCTAAAATGCAACCTTTCAGACATTTTGGGTTTGGCTGCCTCTGCCTGCCTGTCTGGGGTTCCCAGCCTCCTCTGCCTGCCTGGTCTCTTCTTGACCGGTTCAACAGTTGAATTGTCCAAGACAAAGGCCTCTGCCTGCCTGCTTTGGAGTTCCTTGCCTCCTCTGCTTGCCTGGTTATTTTGGGTTTTTCTGCCTGGTCTGTTCTTGCCAAAATCAGTTGCAGAGTTTTGAAATAAAAAGGCACACGTGCCTAGAATTTATTTAAACCACACATCTGAAGTAGCCTTATTTTGTTGGGAAAAACCCCCATTGATTTTAATAGGGACTCATGGAGTCAGCTTTGGGAGTGACTCGTAACTCGTGAGTCACCATTTTGGACCAAGGGCTCGGACTCGGACTCGAGACTCGTGTCCAAAGACTCGTGACTCGAGACCAAGGACTCTTCAACATCCCTGATAAATAAATCAGAAACCAACAAAATTTAAAATAAAAACCAACAATAAAAACAGCAGCTAAAATCATTGGTAAAACCAGCAATAGAACATAAAATAGCAGAAATAAAAGTATCCATGAAAAGCCCGGGAGAATAAAATCATCTTTACCTGACACTGAAAGAATAACAAAGCTAACACCAAACTAAATCTCCACGGGGAATCACAGAGTTTTAGAGTTGGAAGGGAACTAGGAGGTCATGTAGTTCAACCCACTGATCACTGCAGGAATCTTGTAACTACAAGGTCCTTATCAAGCAAGCCTCTGCTTAAATACCTCCAGTGAAGGATGCCCCCCCCCCGAGTCAGTTTCACTGTTGAACACCATTAGGAAGTTTCTCCTAATGTTTAGCAAAATCGACTTCCTTGAAATTTCCACCAGTTAGCTCTAGTCCTGCATTCCACAAATGGGGTGCCACCACTAAAAGGGCCCTCTCTTACCTCTCACCTCAACTCATATACATACGTGTGGGGGGGGGAGTGAAGGTGAGGAGCACTGGTCTGAAGATGGTGGCACCATGTACACCAGAATAAGCTCCTTTGGGGAAGAGCCTGTTTCAAATGGCATGAACAAATCAATCAATACAATATGTGGAATGCAGGAACAGTGGACCTGTTTTTCTTCATAACTAATCACTGTTCTAAAGTTTCAGAATTAGAATTGAAACAAGTATTCACTTTTACACAAAAGGCTGTATTGTGGGTAACCAAACAGAGGTCCATGATTAAGTTGCCTCTGGGATCAGGCCTTCTTGTTTGGCAAGGTGTCCCCACTGCCTGAGCCACACACACACACACACACACACACACACCTGGCTTCTCTAATATTCCAGCTTTACAACTGTGAACATTTATTGCCATGTAGGCTATTCAAGATGCTATAGTTAAAGGTTGTGTCAGCAGTTCTGCTATAAAACCCATTTATGAGGGGTTTATAACTCGAGCTATAAAAATACACTTCAGGATGAAAAGGTGCTACACAAAGTCTCAGGCTGACTTTTCCTTTTTTGGCTTTAAAAAACCCCTAAACAAAACACCCTCCACACAAATTGGTATTGCTATTTTAAGGTTTTATGAGCCTCAGATGAACAAGTCTGCTGATTTAATACACTTTTGCTTGAATGGGTTACAAAACAGCAACTTCACAATCACACGGCTTTCATTTTTTTTTTAAAAAAAGCAAATAAAATAAAATAAATGAACAGATATCTTTGGGTTCAGATTTGTAATCGGATTAGGGATGGTGCTTAAAAACCCTTAGTCAGCGCAAAAGGGACATGAGGTAGGTTGTTGCAGAAAGTAAATATAGCAAGCTTCTTCATTAAAAAAAAAAAAAAACCCTCAGGAGAGCAACTAGTTGTTTTCCTGGAGGACCACTTTGAGAACTGAGTGAGGGGTGGTGTGTGTCGGGAGCTGCTGAGAACTGTGGACAGTTGCCCCATGTTGTGAACCCCTGAACTGGAAGTGGCAGCTTCTTAATGTAGTACTGTCAGGACCTGGACTGTCTCCACCCACTTTTCTGCCTGCTTGTTTGGTCAGAGGTCTTTCCCTGTAGCACTGGTCATGACACATTGGGAGAAGGTGACTAGAGCCAGTGTGGCGTAGTGGTGAGAGTGTTGGACTGGTTCTCAGGAGATCCGGGTTCTAGTCCCGGCTCTGCCATGAAACTCACTGGGTGACTTGGGCCAGTCACTGCCTCTCAGCCTAACCTAGCTCACAGGGTTGTTGTGAGGATAAAATGGAGAGGAGGAGGAGGAGGATTATGTAAGCCACCTTGGGTTCCTTGCAGGAAAAAAGGCGGGGTATAAATATAATAAATAAATAAATAAATTGATGAGACAGGCAGCTGTCCCAGGCCAGTAACCAGCAAGCACTGCTGTTGCCAGGGTGCCAGCTCATGAAGATGGGAATAGGTGTGGGGTGGGAATGGCAATGGGGGCTGCTGCCTCACAGCATCTACCGCCTGAGGCAGCTGCCTCACTCTGCCCAATGGTAGGGCTGCCCCCATCTCAATGCTTTTCACTGGAGTGAGTTCACATGTTCTGCTGAGAGTAATCAAGTATAGCTGCCCCGCTCTGTCTAATGGTAGGGCTGGCCCTGTCTCAAACACAATGCTTTTTCACATTCAGCTGATGGGAAATAAACACTTGATAAGAAATCAAGTGATGGATATACATGCCTGAATGAGTTCTCTTCTGGAACTAATTTTCACCTCATCCCACTATCATTCTTTCTTGTTTTTTTCTGCAGTAATGATGTGGAGTGATAGACAGCAAACAGAACCACAGAGCTTCCTGCATTTGACACTGTATTCTTTCATGCTACTCAGTCTCAATTCTAATGGAACACTATTGGAATTATCTGCTGTTAAAAAATAATAATAATACACCAAGGAAGCACATCAAGAACCATATGAGCTAATGCCAACATGGATGGTCTTATTCCTTGGCTTTTTGTCCAAGCCACTGAGGCCTAATGTTTTCCTCTCCAAAATATGGAGCTGTCCACCTTTAACACCAGCAGCTATAAATTAAACTTCCTAGTTAGTTCTCCTATTTCAGTTGCTGGTCAACAGGTAGACAGTCTTTTCTAGCCTTCCAGCTAGAGCTTCGTCAAAAGTATTCCTCATCATTTCTGAACATGTTTGGCCATATCAAGAAGACAGCTTCCCCTTTGGGATGGTCTTTTGGCAACCCGTGTCAAAATGTTGTGTTTACATCCTTCTCCATTGCTCTCATTGTCCTCCATGACACTGCATTGGATCCAGATTAACAGCACAATACTTTACATGTCTCCTCGAAAGTAAGTCCAACTGAGTTCAATAGGGCTTATTTCCAGGTAAGTGGGTATAGGCTTCCAGCCTTAGCTGAATGTAGGTCCCACTGAAATTGATGGGAGTAAGTGATAACTTAACCCATTTAATTTCAATAGAAATGAAGTTCAACTAACTTAGTCTGAATCCAGCCCATTAGCACGTAGCCAGATGTGGTCCTGTGATGTCATATTGTGGGAGAACATGAAGGAGAACATCCCCCAGCAACTGAGGGGAAACAGGGACAAAATAACAAAATAATGGCACCAAACAGAATAAAAAACAAAGTGCTTATTCATGCAACCACAGTGGAGTTGGAGTCAAATCTCATGAACTCACTTGGTGGCCTTATTTAAGCCGTTCTCTCCAGTGGTGCCCTCAGGGTAGCACTTTAGGGCAGTCACCCAGGGCCACACTCAGCAGAATGAGCAGGAGGGCCCCCAGACGCAGCAAATCTGGCTTACCACATTTTTAAGTAAGTGAAGTAACAACCATTATCATCTAAAGGAAGCAGGGAGGCATAAGACCATTAAATCTAGAAATTATGTAACTGCACCCAGTGGTGGAGTTAGGGTCGGACCTTGGGGCCATGATTCATTGCCCCAAAGCCCAGGGGAGGTTCAAATGACCATCCAGAGAGTGGCAGGTGATGGGGGCCGCAGCAAACAAGCCCAGTGGCATAATTGAGTATGAATATATCAGAGCTTGCCAGGGCTGGGGTTACTCACGATAGTCTTTATTTCTTCTAATTAACAAAAAACAGTCTATAGACTGCTCGCTGAGCATGTACATGGTCAAGATATTCATTTTATTATTTTTACTTTAAAAACATAGGGTAGTATCCTACTGTGCCTGTGCGCTCACGGGACCCACCACTTGTGCAACAGGGCTTTGGCGCTTCTAAAAATAACCTGAAACAAGTGGAAAGACTCATTTCTGGAATGGGCCAGGTCACTGGAGCTCACAGAAGGGAGTTCCGCTGACCTGTCCTGATCCGTTTCCGCTCACTTCCAGAGTTATTTTTAGAAGTGCCCATGTTCCCTTACAGAACTGGTGGGTCCCGCAAGTGCAACTGAAGCAGCGGAGGCAGAGTGGCCCTACTGGATACTGCCCATAGTATCTTTTTCTACAACAACATGGTGCTTATTCCCAAGTCAATGTGTTTAGCATCAGGGCAGCAGAAGCAAACCCTGTTTTATTCCTGTAATCATGATGCTGCCATGATTTAAGTGAGTTTAACATGCAAAACTGCACATGTTCAGAGTATTTGCTTTTTTTCTTAGAAAATCAGGGTTGGCAAGCAGTTGGAGTTTTTTGCTGTTAACACATGGGGATGCGGGGAGAAAGGAGGGAATGTTGTGTGCTTCACAACTGAAGTAATACAGATGGATGTCTCAAGAGGTGCCTCCATAAGACCATTAGGTCCAGGGTCTAAAACTACCTAGCTGCACCACTGATTCTCCCTTAGCCTCCACCCCCAGCACCTATTTATGGAGATAATAAAAAACACCTAATTTTCAGGTGTGTTGCAATGATTGCTGATGCACAGTGCTTTGAATATTCTCAGAAAGCTATATAAATTCTAAATATTACTTGTACTTATTTATTACATTTATACCCTAAGCCAGTGTTCTCCAACCTTGGGTCCCCAGATGTTTTTGGCCTATAACTCCCAGCATGCCCCAGCAGGGCAGTGGGGCATGCTGGGAGTTGTAGGCCAAAAACATCTGGGGACCCAAGGTTGGAGAACACTGCCCTAACCTTTCTTCAAGAGGCTCGGGGAGGCACACATGATTCCTCCCCCCATTTATCCTCATAATAACCCTGTGAGGCAGGTTAGTCTAACACTCTAACCACTGTACTGGTGTATCCAACCTAAATCTCAGATATACTGAAGCCAATTCAACAAACACACGAAAACCCAGAAGGATTTGAAATGTGGAGAGAATACAAAAAGCCCAAACTACTGACGATTGCAGTGCAAAATCTTTTGGATTAAATCTGAAACCATTATTTTTAATGATATATATATAAAAAAACCATACACACGCACAACACCTGGCTTCTTATTTCAACTTGAAATCTAAGCAAGGTTTGTCAAAATGCTGCCTCGGGGCTTCTCTTTTGCTCCAGCTACATAGTGAAACACACACAATGTATACATTAAAACAACATTCGATCTAAGGTTGAACATGCATGACCCAACATAGCTGTACAAAGGATTAATATCAATGTCGTCTCCTTACCAATACACAGCTACTATGCATTATTTGGTAGGAGCATACCTGGGGCCAAGCAGGGGGCATAGCTCAGAATGAGAGAGCACCTGCTTTGCACGCAGAAGGTCCCAGGTTCGATCCCCAGCATCTCCAGAAAGGGCTAGGAAAGAATCCTGCCTGAAACCCTGGGGAGCCACTGCCAGTCAGTGTCGATAATATTGGGCTAGATGGACCAATGGCCTGACCTAGTATAAAGCAGCTTCCTATGTTCCTGCCTGTCTCTGCTCTATTATATAGCCGCTCCCCTCTTGAAATGGCAGGTGCTCTCTCATTCATTAAATGACCAAGCCACCCCAAGCCACTTACTCTGCTACTGAGGTCTCCAATGTGGTGCCCATGGGTGCCAATGTGGCTGCAGGCATCTCTCAGCAACTGCCAGTCCCCTCCTGATTTTTATTTCATTTCTTAAGATGATGATGATATTATTGTTGTTGTTGTTGTTGTTGTTGTTGTGAAGGACCGCCACAAGTCCGTTTCAATAATAATAATAATAATAATAATAATAATAATAATAATAATAATAATATTGTTTGAACTGGGAGGCATGCATGCTGCAAAGCAAAGCGCTGCCCTCCAGTGCCATCTTTATTTGGGTTCAAAAGAGTGGTTTTGTGTTTTGGCGCTCAGGGCCCACTTCTGCCTTGTACCTAGGTTCTTGGGCATTTATTTATTTATTATATTTTTAAATCGCCCATCTGGCCGGTCACCTGGCCACCCTGGGCGATGTACAATCATTAAAATACAATAAAATACAATAGAACACAATTAACACTACATTAAAACATAATTAAAACACAATTAAAAATAAAAGTTTTTTTTTTAAAAAAAAACCCTAACCCACCCCATATTCCTGCCTGAAAAGCCATGTTTTTAAATCCTGGTGGAAGTTCATCAAGGAGGGGGCATGACGAAGGTCACTGGGGAGGGAGTTCCATAACTTGGAGGCCGCCACAGAGAAGGCCCTCATCCTAGTCCCCACCAACCTGGCTGCTCTGGCTGATGGGACAAGGAGAAGGCCGTCCGTCGCAGACCTTGTTGAGGCGCTCCTTGAGATAAGCTGGACCGGAGCCATATAGAGTTTTAAAGGTCAAAACCAACACCTTGAATTCGGCCTGGCAAGCAACTGGTAGCCAGTGCAACTCCTTCAGCACTGGTGTGATGTGGTCTCGCCGGCGGCTGCCTTTAACCAGGCGAGCTGCCGTGTTTTGTACCAGCTGTAGCTTCCGAACCGTCTTCCAGGGTAACCCCACGTAGAGCGCATTACAGTAGTCTAGGCGAGAGGAGACTAAGTTACTTTTCTTTTAGCCTCACCAGTTTGCCTCCTGGGAAATGAGAGGTTTTTTGTCCAGCCATGTCCACCATAGTAGCCATTTTACAAATGGGCAAGTCCTCCATGGCAGCCAATCTGTGAGAGCACCCACAACCCACTCTGAAAATTCCTAATGTGCCCACCAAACCAAAAGATCTAGGAGCCCCTGCTCTAATATACTGCCATACCACATGCCACAAAGTAACAATGCTATTAAATTTGGTTTCCCTTGGATGAGGGAGCACTGGAGACTTTAGCCGTCTTTGTTTACAAATATACAACGGGAGCACAAGTGGAGCTAGACAGACACTCCTAAAGCACAGGATATTCTTCAAAGAGCAACTTCTGCAGCCCCTCAGGCTTCATGTTGAGTTTCAGCTAACTCCAGCTAGAAATTAGGGCTGGGCTGAACCTTTGAATCAAATGTTTAATCTAAGAATTAAAAAAATATATAGTGTGTTGAAGCACATACAGAGAGAGGGAGGGGGGGGGGATTCTGTTCTAAATGCCTTCTTCCTTTTATTTATTTTGTTCAATTATACCTCATGCTATCCACAAGCCAAAAGGACGCAAGTTAGTTTTTACATGACAAGAGATTTTGGCCACAATCCAGCCCGGACTGATTTCAAAGGACTTCAGTCAGTGTGCCCATCTCTGTAATTTTCTCTCTCTCTCTCTCTCTCTCTCCCTGCACACACATCACGCTACCACAAATTAGCTGAGAATATTGGCAAAGAATAAGATCATTTATTTAAAGTATAGCTGCAACTTTTAGTGGATTAATTTAAAGCTGAATCTGATACCCATTTACATGGGAGTAAGCTCCACTGAACGCAATGGGACTTACTTCTGAGAAGACATGTGTAGGATTGCACTGTTAAGATTTCTTTAACGACGCAACACCCTTAATTTTAAGCCTTTTTTATTTCAGAAATACCACTTTTGTTATTAGTGCATGGAATGTTTTTATATCTGAAATGTATCTGTATATGGGGCCAAAAAAAGAAAAGAAGAGAAAAGAAAGACAAGAAAAGGAAAGGAAAGGAGTAAGTGTAAAATAGGTTTTCACTTGTCCATATGGCTTCCTTTATTTAGGACAATGTTTGGAATTCTGCACTGAGCGGGACTCCTTCTTTATATAGTAATACCTTGGATTGCAAGTAACTTGGTTTGAGAGCGTTTTGCAAGACAAGCAAATTTTGAAATATTTATTTAATTTTTTTTTACTTGATATACAAGCGACATCTTGCAATACAAGTACTGTAGTACGGCTTAAATTAAAAATCTCTGTACACATTTTTTGGGGGGGATTTCGTTTTGATATAAGAGTGTTTTGGATTACAAGCACGTTTCCGGAACGAATTATGCTCTCAATCCAAGGCATGACTGTAATCTATTTCACTTCTTTCTGTGATCTTTCACAGGCACTTATTTATTTAGTTTTAAAAAACATGTTTGCTGCAGTATTTCTTATTAAATAAATCTGTTTCATTCAGTTCCTTCTTGGAGAGGACTATTACTTCCTATCCTGTTTAAAACACATGCACGCACAAATATGCCAAATTGTTTGAATGTCTTTCAATACCTGAATGTCATTTCTATGAGAAATCACCCTAATTACTGCTCTCTCACTCGCGCTCACTTGCTCTCCAAAAGCCCATAATAACCAACACACAATCAGGACATCAGTTTCTTTATTTTTGTTTTAATAATTCCCCCCCCCCTCCCTACAATGCAAACACGTGTGTGGTCTTTCAAATTCATTTACTAGTCAAAGAAAATTTAATTATTGCTTTAAGCTGAAAAGCTTCCAAATCTAAGAGTTAAAAGAAAGAAAATCAATCTTGTCCTTTACTAATGTTCTCAGCAACTGAAAAAAAAAACTGCGCACTCTCTCTCTCTCTCTCTCTCACACACACACACACATATACACACGCCGCACGCCTTCCATCCTTCTGAGTTACATTTCGAATTCTATTAGAGGGTTGTTGAAAGAATGTCATACATTTCTAGAAGCACAAACTGAATTAATTTTTATAGATCTCATTGTATTTTCCCCCCTTTTACACAGTCTATTTTTTCCCCTTTTACCCTCCCAATGTTTGTAATGCTGTCTTAGAAACGTGAAAATATAATTTTCTTTCTCCTGATATTGTCTTTTTCCATTAGGCAAACATTGATTGCCCCCGCCCCTGCCCCTGCTCAGTGTTTTTAATGGAGATAAAATTAACTCACTAACACCAACTTTATTTCACACAAGATTACGTAAGGGTTCCATAACTAAACCTATATATATGTATGTATACACACACACACACACACACACACGTATATATAACATTTATAACATTTGCTTTTATTTCAGCTGCCAGCCCTACCATGAGGCACACTGAGCTTCTGTTCACAGGTGATGAACAGGGAGAACATGCCTTCTCCGCCACCTGTCTGAGCCACTGCTGTGGCCGCATGGCACTTTCCGCCAGCCACTGACACTCCAGTCCCTGTTGCCGGCAGCTGCCTGGCCAGGAGCTCCAAAACCAGGCCAGCACCTTGCTGGAGCCCCAGCACTGGGCAGGCACTCCAGAACCAGCCTGGCAGCCTGCTGTGGTTCTGAAGACCTTCTGGCTGGGTACTCCATGGCAAGGCTGTCTCCTTGCTGGGCTGTGGGGCCATGCGAGTGGGTCGCATTCTCTTTCTTTTGAAGTGCAGCAGCTGCCATATAAACAAAGGAGAAAATGAGTGCTGGCAACTGCCCTGCCACACCCTCCATGGCTACTGGCATTTAGTTATACCAGCAGGAGGCCCAGACCAGGCGGTGGCTGCCCACAGACTTGGGCTGGCCCGTGATGACTCCTACTTCGGCGGGGCTCCTAATCCATTGCAGGTTTTATCTGGTGCTTTATGGGAGCAATCCATGCTGCTCCATGGTGGTGAACCTATTTTGGGGGTGGAGTTGAGCACCATGGATAGCTCCTATAAAGCTCCAAATAAAACCTGCTATGTATTAGGAGCCCCACCGAAACAGGAGTCACCAGCCTCCGCTGCCCGTGGTGGGAGAGGCCTCGCGAGACTTGGGAGTGGCTTCTCTGTGGCACCACAGCATCTGCAGGAAATAGTTGCTGGAAGCACACAGGAGTGCTGGTGCACTGTCTCAGGTGGTGAAGTGGTGTGGGCTGACCCTGAAAAGACCGCAGTGTGAGAGGGATACTGGATGGCTGTGGCAACTATTGCAGACACAGAAGCAAAGGGGAGATTGAGATCTGATTCTTAAACTATGTAGACATATTTTGTGTGTGTAGCAGAACACACACACACAGAAGTCAGTAGCTTGACCCATGTTTCCTTCTTCATAGAGGACCGTCCTCTATCTGAAGGGTAGTCACAGAGGCATCCTCCATTTGAAGATAAAGAATGGTTTACAGATGAAGAATGGTAAGAAGAGAGAGCAGGTATCTGGCCCATCCACACTTAACACCTGGACAGCGGATTGGGCAGGCACACAGATCACCTAGTCATAGTCTTCCCGACTAGGGGAAATGTATTTCTATTTCAATGATAGTCATTATTTCTAAATTGGCACACACACACCCATACATCTAATAAACTGTTAATAACAAAAACATACTTCCTTTCGATTAACTCACAGTTTACATATCAGGCCAGCCTGCCTGTATATTCTTTTACATAACTTGTCTTTCTCCTTAATGGAACACATTTACAAGTAAATGTGCATAGGATTGGAGCATAAGTAATGACCTGAATTTACTGAATTACTGAAATAAATGTAGGCACAATATGACGAGGGCATGACTTATATTTATGTCAGAACCCACCCACCCCGCTCAGACCAGTGTTGGCTTCTTGCTAGCTATGCACCCCCCACCCCCACCCCAGCCACACACAAAAACCAAGACTCACTAGATTATTCCAAAAAGTCATTATGGGTGTATTGACTAGCACTGAAATTAAAAAGTGAGTGGAGAGGATTATTTTTAATTTGCCCTTCTTTGTTCCCTCAAGCCATCCAAACCTAATACTTTGAGAACAGAGCTAGATATTGATGAAAATTATATAAGCCATCCCGAGCCTACAGAACAGGATGCAATATAAATACAAGACACAGACAACGATGTGTGACCATGTTATGTACATCTGCATCATGCATCAGAGACTCCTATCCTAAGAATCTATGTCACTTCAGCACGGTCTTGCCTGTAATTCCTGACCTCCCATTGAGGGGATAAAGGGTCTTGAATCACTTTCTTTACTTTTGTGTAACACTTTTCTGCAACCACCTGAGTTGCTCTGCTTTTTACTTAATAAAACTCTACAAAGAAACCCGTGAGCTGTGTTTGACATTCTGGCTGGAGAGAGGGGGAGTAGGACACACACACACACACACACACACACCAGCATGCCTGTGCTGTGCGCTGCACATGTGTATCTGTGCATGGTGTATTTGTGCAGGGTGTATGCTTGTGTGTGTGAGAGCGAGAGAGACAGAGGGCCAGTTCATACGACCCAGGCGGTGAGCAGGGGAGGCACCATGGGGCCGTCCGCAGGCGCCCTGTGCGCGTGGGTGGACCCTGGTGGAGCCGGCAGTCCCCGCACCGCAGTGCAGGCCTCCCAGCGCTAGGGGGCGGCAGCTTGGGATGCCCAGAGGAGCCGTTTGCCTCTACAGGCCGGAGCGGCCACAGCTCCGGCCGCTCTGGGCTGCCGCCTCTGTGTGGCCCCCGCGGGACGGCCGCCCGCTATTCGCACGGCAGGGTGGCCACACACGGTAGGGGCTTACCCCTCTACCGCCCATGGTCAGTTTGCGTGCTTCCCACACGCGGCCTTCCCATGGGTGCGCCCCCGGCCAGCATTCACACGACACGGGAACCGTGGGGGGCTTCTGCTCCCCCGCGGTTCCCATGTCGTGTGAACTGGCCCAGAGAGAGAGAGAGAGAGAGAGAGAGAGAGAGATGGGGGCAGCCTCCTCTTTCCCATTTCTCAGGGGAATGTAGATGGATGGATGGGAGGAATTTAGATGGATGGACAGGTGGAGAACTGTGGATGCATGGAGGAATGTGAATGGCTGGGTAGGGATTAGGGAATGTGCATGGAAGGATGGACGGATGGACAGGTGGGGAACTGTGGACGCGTGGGGGCATGTGAATGGTTGGGTAGGTGGATGGGAAGGTGTGGATGGATGGATGGATGGGAAGAGTGTGGCATATGTGAGAAAGAAGAAGAGAGTGTGGTGATGGCTGTGAATGGGGGGTGTACTGATGTATGGATGTGTGTGTGTGTGTCTTTGGCCCAGCCCACTGCTGGCATGTAGCCTCCAGATGTTTATCTATGGGGGTAAATGCAGCCTTTGGGGTGAAAAACCTTCCCTCCCCCTGCTTTAGTTGCCTCTTTTTCATTTGTGTCTTTTCATGCTTTATGATGGCCAGCACTGGCCACGTTTACTTGGACAGTCCCAAGAATCGTCACGCTGTGTGAACAGTGAAGGAGAGATGCCTGCCTTCAAGCATGCTGTAGACAGAGGCTAGGGAGCCACACAGGCAATCATGTAGCCACTGGGGTATAGCTGAATGTTAGGAGGCGCATGTCTCCTCTTTACATTCTCCATGTTTGCTAGAGGGAACACCAGTATAAAAGCACCAAACGTACGACTTGCCATAACGGCTTTTTGAACCTAAGTAAGAGAAAACATCCAGTTACAGAAGAATCCGCTAACTGGGCACCATGATCCAGTATTAATCAACCAGATCCACCAGCAGCAGCGCCACATCACTGTTTTACAAAACAGTCATAGAAATCATTCAGCCAAATGCAGGCATGATAATTCAAATTCACCCATGAGTTTTTATGGGAAACATTCCATGCAGGGCTGAAAAGCCACGAATGTCCTCAAAACTAAAGTGCTGTCTTAAGGGTATATACTATAGGCACCAGTTCTGCTATACTCAAACCACTACAATTAAGTTGCAGAACTGAAGCATTTTTCTTGATCCTAAATCCCATATTTTTTTTCTTGAACCAAATCCCATAAATTGATCCTAATCCTTTAAAACCTTTCCCTCCTGAAAAAAACAACAGCCACCCAGCACTGCTCATTTCTTATTGAACTTGTCTGCCCACTTTTGACAGAATTGAATTAAAAGAAATTGATTTCATTACCTCATATTGTTTCTCCGTGAGACAGGATTGTATCTAATTTGCCATCCTGATTTTTGGTAAGCAAAATGAAGTTATGTATTATATATCTGAAATACATATATTCATACATATTACATATATTTTGAAAGTGTGTGTGTTTGTGTGTGTGTCTACACACTTATATGTACACACAGATTCACATATAGTTATAGAGTGTGTATATTATAGACTACATTTTTTTTCAGTGTCCCCAACTTTAAAAGCATCTAAATTTTATAGGCAACCCTCACTACACTTGAAATTCCCCCAGGATGTAAACAAAATAAGCAAACATATTCATTCAGGAATATTCTAGTGGTACAGCCAAGTGCAGCAATATGCTATATTACATTTTAGCACCTTCTTTGCCAGCTGCATGAATGTGTAATTCAATTGCTCGTATCTTTTTTTTTTTTTTTAAGGACAATTAAGAGGAGATATTTACTTATTTTTAAATCACCCTGATCTATTGCCAACACACACAAGACTAGAAGCAATATTGTTTGTGTTAAAACCATCGCCACCAACTCCTGTCTGTTTTGCCTCTCTAAATATCAGTATGCTATAAATAGAAGCCCAGTGGACTTCTCAGTTGTGACTGTGAGTTTCTCCACATTAGACCACTACTAACTCCTAAAGCTATGCTTCTTCATCATTTTGAACTTAATGACCCTGGATTCCTACATAAATACCATCTTAAGCAATTGTACACAGGAGTGAAGTTGTGTATAGCACATAATTGGAAGTCTCCCGAACAACCTTCTAAACAGCAGTGGGTTGATAAAACTTGGGAGAGCATGATTATGTACGAACTTATGCAGCAAGTGCAACAAACTAGGAATCCAATTGTTTAAAAAGATGTCATGGCACCATGGCTTTTTGTCTCCTGTGTAGAAGCCTTTCAAGCTTCTGATCATATTCCAATCAAATACAGAAGCATTTCTTCCTGGCTGTGACTGGGCTACTACGTTTACACATTCAAAGCTGCTGAAGCTCATAATTAGCTCTCTCAATATAAACTTGTCCTTGCATGTGATGTTCAACTGCATTGTGAAACAAATGGCATCTCCACCAAAAGTTTTATTGTGGCTCAGAAACTAAAAACTAAGCCTTGTATCCAATGTTATTCCTACTTAGAGTAGACCTATTAACATGTAAGAGACTTAAGTTGACTAACTTAAGTCTCATTCATTTGAATGGGCTACTCTAAGTAGACCTAACATTGGATACAAGGCTTAGACTGCCTCCCTCTTTGATTGCTACAATAGCAATAGTGTAAGGAGGCCTAGGACATGTAAGGAATCAAGCGTGCTAGGAAACTACATTTCCCAGCAGCCCTGGCAGATGAGATTCTGCCGCTGCAGTATTTGCAGCACCAGGGAAGAAGGAATGGAGGCTTCCAATGGCCACCACCCATTAGATAAGTGAGAAGCAAAGGGGGTGGCAGGACAGAATACAGGGGCTTCATGGTTTGGAGAGGCATTTGGGGTCCATCTCACTCACTATGATATAACCAGGAGGGGAACTTCATCAGGAGTTTGGAACCGGGCTCACAAAAAACCTAGTTATTTTCTCTCTCTTTTTCCTCCTCTGCAGGCACGAACAAAAGGGAGTTCACTGATCGGTAGTCATGACTCACTAGCTACCACAAATGAACATGGACTATTTTTTTTAATTTTAATCCAGTGGAGACTTATGTCACTTCACAGTGTGGATAAAATAATGTTTTTTTTGCTAAATATTGGCCACAGCCAGATGGTTCCCAAAAGAAAGGTCATAAAACAACCAAGATAAAGCCTGTGGTGCAGTTATACCAGTGGAAAGTAAATTATAACATGAGACCACTTGACACATTACATTTTTAGGTGTATATCTAGGACGTTTCAAGTACACAGCTAAAATGATAATGCATGTGAACACAACAAACATGACTTTGCAAACATGTCTCATACAGGTACACTAATCAGGGAGCTGTGAGACTGGCTGCAATTATCTGTTGAGAATATACCGTATTTTTCGGACCATAAGACGCACTTTTCCCCCCCAAAAAAGGAGGGGGAAATGTCTGTGCGTCCTATGGAGTGAATATAGTAAAAAAATTTTTTTTTTTTTTTTTTTTTTTTTTTTTACTTTCCTCTGCTGGTCCAGAAGAGCAGAGGACTCCTGGGTGCGGCGGGGGAAGCCCCCACCTCTCAGCTGATTTTTTTTTTTTTTTTTTAAATTTGTACCATACAGTAAGTGCGTCTTATGGTCCGGTGCGTCTTATGGAGCGAAAAATACGGTACTCTGGCAAACCCTGGGTCTCCTCTGCATAATGCAGAGCCTATAAAGGATATTCCATAGAAATTCAGCCCAAGAGAAGATCCAATGCCTACAAATTGCTGCCCACAATCTACTTGTTTCAGAATATACTCTCACACATGCATGATTATAACATATGATCAGATTTTATTGGTCTAATTTTGTTTCCAACTAATGCTACAGTTTGTAGTATAATGATGTAAGATTGCAATCCTATAAACACTTGGAAATAAGACTCATTTCCAAGTAAAACATGTATAGCAGAGGTGGGCAACTTCTAGCCCACCAGATGTTTTGGCCAACAACTCCCATCATCTCTCACCATTGGCTATGCTGGCTAGAGCTGATGGAAGCTGTAGGCCAAAACATCTGATAAATTCACCACACTCCTGATGTATAGGATTGGGGTATAGCATGGGTAGCCAACCTGCTGCCCTCCAAATGTTTTGGACTACAATTCCCATAATCCCTAGCCAGCATGGTCAAATGTCAGGGATTGTAGGAATTGTAGTCCAAAATAACTGGAGGTCATCACCAGGTTGCCTACCACTGAGGCTATAGAGTTTATAGTTGTATGCTTCCTTTTAAGTTTATTTTGTTCCTTTTTCTTTGGGTACAGACAAATGCATCACATTGTAAAATTAAAAAGAGAAAACCAAATTTGAAAATTTAAGTTTTTACAAATACATTCATTTAAATATGTATTATATAATACCAATAGTGGTTCTTCATGACATCTTCTGTGATATCTACATTATCCTTTTTAAATTATTAATCTAGCATTCATCTTCCTCCCACATTTGGAGAATTTTTGCATGACTAATTGATCCGTAAGTATTCCTAATGCTATGAAAGTCATTGGCTACAAAATAGGGTTCGATTTTATTTGATTCAGTGATAAGGATATCATTTATTTATTTCAAAATAGAGATGTCAAAAGAGGGAACTCATAAGTACTCCAGCTACCCTTTCTTTTATGTCCCAGAACATCAGTGTCATAGGGCTTTCCTCTCTTGCCTGCTTTATCTAGGTAGCTGATACAAGGAATGCTTCATATGAAAAATTAGGAAAAAAACCCACACAACCTTAGTGAGTAATGAAACCAAAACAATACTGCAGAGATATACCTGGGTGCTCTTTCCTTGATAAATTTGACATGGTGGTGACCATAAAACAGAAAGCATTTTCACCACACCACTACATTTAGAACGTGATAGTAAGGAAGGGATACTTAAAAAGAATGTTGTAATCTGGATTAATCTAATTCATCAGAGTGATCTGGAAGGTCTATCCAAAGTGCTTCACAGCGTAATCCAGTGTGGCTGCCCATAACACTCCAAACACAGAGGATTAAGGGCATCCCATGGAGGGCAGCAAAAGCACGGGGGCAAATGTCACCTCCACGCTTCTCCCACCCTGCAAAAGAGGAGAGGCTGAGGCACCACCAGGATACTTCGTATGCTGGTGGAGCCTCTCTCCTTCCCTCCCCGACCCCTGGAATGCCCACAAACCTTGGGCTGCAAGGGAGGAGGGAGGGCCCCCAAAGTCAGAATCCCAGCTCCGACCTCTGAGCGCGTGTCCAGGGTCGGAGCTGGGACTCCAACCTCTCCTATGGGTGTCCAGACTCTGTCTAGTGGCCATAGGATTCCCCCCTAGATGTTTAGGTAAATGGAAGCACCAGATGCTATGCTGGTAAGGGAACAGTCATTAGCCCCTTTCAGACTAACTATTTAAGCAGAATAAACAACTGTTGACTGGTACTGCATTATCAGGATCTGCCCCCAAATTAAGCACATTCATTAAAACACCCAGCATGGACAGGCTTGCTTCACCTCCACTAGCATTCATTCTACACACATAATGGGTTGGATTCAGATTTATCTATACAGTTAGAGCAGACCCATTGAAATCAGTGGGACTTAAAATTTCTCATGATTGCCTTAAGTCCCATTGCTTTCAATGGGTGTATTCGAAGTATGACTAAATCTGAATACAGCCCCATATATTTCAAAGGCTATACTGGTTTATATAGTGTTGAACTAGAATCAGGACCTGAGTTCAAATCCCCATTGGTCATGAAGTTCACTGGGTAACTTTCGGCCAGTTACTGCTAAGAATGCACGAGCATCCTGTTTATTGCCTCAAAAGGGGCTGAGCCTTTATGAGTATTCACTTCAAATGCTTGCAATGGCTCAAGGTTCTTTTGTTTTGTTTTTTAAATTATTTTTAACTTTTATTACATTATCTTCATTAAGTTGATAGATGTTGAGTTATAATTGTAATATAGATTAAAAGAAGATGACAACCATACACAAATACATTTCTAACAAACCATAAGGAACATCTGAACAGCCCTGAACAGCCCGATCTCATCTGATTTTGGAAGCTAAGCAGGCTCGGGCCTGGTTAGTACTTGGATGGGTGACTGCCTTGGAATACCAGGTGCTGGAGGGAGAGACCATAGCTCAGTGTGATAGAGCACCTGCTTTGCATCCAGAAGGCCCCAGGTTCGATCCCTGGCCAGGTAGGGCTAGGAAAAAATCCTGCCTGAAACCCTGGAGAGCCGCTGCCAGTCAGTGTTGATAATACTGGGCTAGATGCACCAATGGTCTGACTCAGTATAAGGCAGCTTCCTATGTTCTTATGTTCCTAAGGAAAAGGTCGATACAATCTCAAGAAATTATACCTAAATCTCCATGAATTATATCTAATAGAAGCCCACTGTATGTATTAAAGAATGCACACGAGGAATGACATCTATCCATATGTCCACACAGTTATCTTTCCAAAACAATCGATGCTAAAGGGATGGGTACTTATCATCTATTTTAATTCACAAAAGAAATATAAGGTTGCCAAGTAGAATAAAAAGAGTCCTGTCCATCAGTTTCTTCATCAAATGAATTATGTCAGTGAGTTATTTCCTTCAGTGCCAAGGCTCACACCCTTTGATATCAAAATTCAATAGAACACTCTTGGGTGGCCTTCCAATATAACACAATTTCCTCCTGAGCTGCTGCCACCAGGAAGGCAAACAGATCTTTATGCAAATTGTTTTGTGAGGATTTGATTTGAACACTGGAAAAGCACCCTCCACAGACACCATCATGCACATTTTTCCAAATGTAAGCTGCAATTGTGTGCATTACTGAAATGTATCCATTTTCTCCTATTGATTAAAGTAAGTGTGTCTGTGCACATTTCCCAAAAGTTAACATTTTTTCATGCACATTTTTCAAACGTATGCATTTTTCGAAAGCATATTTTGGTTCTGTGAATCGCATTACAAGCTTGGAAATGTATGGACATCGACCGCAGATTGTGTTCAGTTCAATGTGCAGTTCCAGGAAGTGTGAACTGGGTAAATTCTAGTAAAAAAAATGAAGTGAAACAAATTTCTCAGACATCCCTCTCTCACAGTGTTATTATGAGGGTAATACTCCACCCTGAGCTCCTGATGGGAAACATGGGATATAAATGTGCAATAAACACACACACACCCCATTTATTAAGTCCAAAACGTTAATCTAGGGATAGGCAACTTGATGTCCTCCAGATGTTTTGGACTACCTCTCCCATCATCCCTGACCATTGACCATGTCAGTTGGGGCTCATGAAAGATGTAGTCCAAAACATCTGGAGGGCACCAAGTTGTCTACCCCTGCTCACAGTGCAGGCTCCATGTTTCTGAGAACCCTTGAGCAAGACGCCCTCAATGGGTCCCTCCCTCAGTGAGTCAACCTTCTCACCACCATTGTCACCAGCTGCTATTGCTCCTCCTTCTCTTTCTCATCACTGCTCCTCACTTCACTCATCACAGGCAGAGAGCCAGCAAGCAAGTAGGCAGGTGCATCAACTGCTCCTCCTTCTCACCACCACCGTTGTCTGGGCGAAGGATAGGTGAACAAGCAGGTTGCAATGGTGAAGAGGAGGAAAAAGTCCAGGGAACCACTGTCAGTGGCAAGTGCCTCAGCAAGTGCCCGACCATGCCTACACTTGATGCTGGCCCTAATCAATACAACACACTACAACACACACGCACACCTATTTATTTTGTTTATTGTTAGCAGTAATAAACTGCCTTATTTGCTAAAAAGCCATCACTATGAAGCTTGGCCCACACACAGCTCATCTTAGTGACTCAGACTTGGCTGGAGTTATACGTACTCTTTGCTGATGGATGATAACGGGTTAACCAATTAATTTACTTTTTTCTTCTCTCGCTCTCTCTTCCGGGCTCTGTAGAGAGCAGAAGAATTAGTGAGGAAAGTTAAGTCCCAAAAGGTGAAAGAGAAAAATCGTACTTTCTATCATCTATGCTTTTTCTATGGCATCCCTATTTTCTCGTCACAAAATATTAATTTGAAACTGTGAAAAAATAATGCTTGGTGGCAGGACCTGAGGAGGAAATTATCTGTCGTGTCTATTCAGAGCTACACACTTCACGCCAAAATTGAAACCTGAGGTTCATTCACACTGCTTTTGACGCTTTCTCAGTAGCAGAAGTGTAAAAGAACCGGCCTTGCTCAAGGGTGGGTCCATGACACTTCACTTCTCTCGCAGCCACTGCATTCGTCCCAGATGTTCACATTGCCACAGCTGCTACCCAAAGTGGGAAAACACACGCACACACACACACCACTCTTCTAGGCATCTTGCGCAAAAGACATCTCACTTTGCTTTGTGCTCAGATGGTCTGAAGGGCCCTACGGTTACCTGGGATTGCTTGTGAACATTTGCAAACGGCTGCCACAAGGCAAAGTGTTGATGGGCATCATGTGCCATCCTTCATTCCTACTGCAACCTGATCCTATTGCCAGGTCTGCATTTCCTCAGTAGTAGCGGTGGGCGATACTCCTGGACTATTATATCTAATTGTTGGCACATCGGACTGCCCAGGTAAAAAATTCCATGAGAGGGGCCTAGTTCTCACTAATAGCAGATGTGTTGGTAAACCCCTGCTGAGGGAGCCAGGTTGGGCCCCTCTCTGTTGCTGTTCCACTGGCAGGCAAAGACACCTTTATTCAGGGAGGCCTTCGGTGTAGGAACAGGTCTTTTACTGAAGGGGTGGGGGTGGAATTGGTTGGTGCTGTCTATTTCTTTTATTGTTGTGTTTTTAATTGTGAATTTAATGCATTTGTTTTTATGTTATGTTTCAATTAAGCTATTGGTCCCCCCCCCAAAAAAAAATCTGGATTATATCGTTAGCCACCTTGAGTGCCATTTTTTTAAAAAAAATTGGGGCAGAAAGGCAGGATAGAAAATAAATAAAGAAATGAATACATAATATTCAAGAAAGGCTGAGGATCAGGCGGCTCGACCTTCTAAAGAACTGGGCCCCCACAAGCAGTGCCCTTGAACACTGAGAGCCTTTGGAGGGGGCGAGGGTACAATGTTCAATTGGCGGCTCACAGGGATGTTGAAGAGTCCTTGGTCTTGAGTCACGAGTCGAGTCACAAGTCTTTTCCTTGGTCCAAAATGGTGACTCACGAGTCCCGAGTCCCAAGTCACTCCCAAAACTGACTCCACGAGTCCCTATTAAAATCAATGGGTTTTCCCCCAACAAAATAAGGCTACTTCAGATGTGTGGCTTAAATAAATTCTAGGCACAAGTGTGCCCTTTTATTTCAAAACTCTGCCACTGATTTTGAGCAAGAACAGACCAGGCAGACAAACCAGGCAGGCAGAGGAGGCAGGGAACCCCAAAGCAGGCAGGAAGAGGCGTTTGTCTTGGACAATTCAAACTGTGGAACTGGTTAAGAAGAGACCAGGCAGGCAGAGGAGGCAGGGAACCCCAAACAGGCAGGCAGAGGCAGCCAAACCCAAAATGTCTGTCCCTAACCCTAACCTCCCACAACAACACATCAATCAAAATAAATCTCGACACATTGTTGGGGCTGCGCTCCTGGTAGCTGTCCATAGTGGCCGAGCAGCGGTGCGCCTCGCTTCCATGCGCTCTTCACTGGTGATCGCGCTCCTCTCCACTCCTTCTGGCACAGCCCAGGGATGTTGACGAGTCCTTGGTCTCGAGTCCCGAATCGAGTCTCGAGTCCCATTAAAAATATTGGGACTCGAGTCCGAGTCGAGTCAGAGGGGGGACTCAGTCCGACTCACGAGTCGAGTCCTCGAGTCCGAGTCCCCATCCCTGGCAGCTCACAGGGACTGGATTCCAATTATGCTGGCTAGCCAGGAGGGTGTCCCTCTCTGTCGGCACGCTGTGTGCACATGCTGGCTAGGGCAGCAGGGGAAGCGCCTGTCTCGTTGGCAGGGGAGGCTGCTGACTCCTATTTCGGAGGGTCCCCTTAATCCATTGCAGCATTTATTTGGAGCTTTATAGGTGCTATCCATGGTGCTCCATGGTGGTGAACCTCTTTTGGTGATGGAGTTCAGCACCATGGATAGCTCCTATACAGCTCCAAGTAAGACCTGCAATGGATTAAAGGCCCCCACCGAAATAGGAGTCACACCGGCATCCCCTGCTTGTTGGCCACCATTGACAGAGCATGCTCTGTTTCTATGTTGCCAGAAAGGTGGGGGAATGTCCTCTCACTGCCCAGCCTAGCCTGGTGGGGTTCTGCAAGCAGAATGGGTGGGGCATCCCGCTTGAGGCGGGCAGCTTATCCCTAATTCTGCTTGCAGAAAGAAAACAGGCCTGTTCACTGTAATAAGCAGCCCTGTTCGATTCCTTGTAACATCCTTAAACCTGTTTCTGGACTGTACCACTTCAGACCACAGCTCACCTGATTGAATGTTCTTCACTAATAATAAAAAACATGGATGGCATTAAAATTAATCAGATCCAGAGGCGAGGGTCATAAATGGATATTCACTATGATGGCTGCAGGGGTCTCCAATGCACAGAGGCAGAATGCCACTGGATACGGGGGTGGGGGTGGCGGCAATGGCAGGGAATGGCTGATGCTTTCATGTACTCCTTGTAGGCTTCTCAGAGGCATCTGGCTGGCCACTGTAGAAAGGTTGGTCTGATCCAGCAGATCTCTCACATTCTCACCTGTCACACCACTACACCGATACCAAGCAAACATCAGAAATACCTGTCATTTCATTCATTCATTTATTTCATTTCTATACCGCCCCACAGCTGAAGCTCTCTGGGCGGTTCACAACAGATTGTGCATAAAAACAACAATAAAAACATACAAAATAGTTAAAAAGATTAAAAACCAAATTTAAAAACACAGTGTAAAATAACAATCCAAAGTTAATAAAACCAAGCCTACAGGTGACAATCCCCCCCCCCCGTGCTATTTTGAGCTCTTAATTATTTAATTATTGAATGCCTTGGCATAGAGGGAAGTCTTAACCTGGCACCGAAAAGATAGTAAGGTTGGCGCCAGGCGGGTCTCAGTGGGGAGCTTATTCCATAATTGGGGGGCTACCACTGAGAAGGCCCTCCTCCTTGTTGCCACCAACCGAGCCTCTCTTGGAGGTGGCATCGGAGGAGGGCCCCAGATGTTGAGCGTAGTGTCCGGGTAGATGATTATCACCACAGAACGGTACTTCTGCATACATGGCAAGAAGGGTTGGCTGCTAGTTGGAGCCGTGACTATACGCACACGCACACACCCAAGTCAGCCTGCAACTATCCCTCCCAGCCACAGAAGGAGAAGGGCTACGTGATTTCTGGACCCGAGGTATAATTGGGTTTTGTCAGGGCTGTGGGTGCATGAGCGCAGCTGCTTCTAGTGTTGAACAGTACAACAGGATTATAAGAAACAGAGGAAGCTGCCTTATACGGAGTCAGACCCTTGGTCCACCTAGCCCAGTATTGTCAACACTGACTGGCAGCGTCTCCCTCCCCTGTCTGGAGATGCCGGGGATTGAACCTGGTACCTTTTGTATGCAAAACATGTGCTCTACCACTGAGCTATGGCCCCATCCTGGATATTATGGATCAGGTGTTAGGTCAGGCATTTGAAAGATATTGCTTTTTTTAAATACCTCTGTGTCATATCTGCCAGGTAGATTACATGCAAATCTTTACATCAAGTCAGCATTACGTAAAACTGTGTTCTACAAAATAATACTTTCTTGTTTATGACTTTCAGTTCAGTGATACCATCTTACAGAATCATGATTGAGAGAACACACTTTTCCAAATTTGAATGAGAGGCAAGCGTTCCGAAGCTTTCCAACCTGCTGCTTGAAAAATGCCATTCCTGGATTTGAATCTCTTTCCCTGTCTCCTAACTCCATGGCTGCATCAGGACAGATGTGGTAGCAAAGGCATCCGTGGTTGCTTCAGATGCTACAGCCAGAAACATCAAGGAAGAAGGAGACCTGACGGCTGGATGGACTAATGGGAATGCATCAAACATCTGCTATGCATCAACCTCCATCCCCCCCCTGGAAACCTTCTCCTTTCCTGGGATGGACCCCAAGTGCTTTAAAATTGATCAGGAATCATATTATCTCAGAAATAGTTGCCAAGTAATTTGCCACTTTTCCAAATTATTCTCAGCTGCAGGTGTCACTTTCAGAGCTCTAGCTCTGCGGGACATCGCATGGAGGAACAGCATACCCGTCAACATCTGATACAGGAAAATTGGTGCATTTATTTGGCTTTTAGTAAAGCAGCAATGATGGGGTGAGCTTCCCCCTGCTCATTTTGTAATTAATTCAGGGTCCCCCCCCCTCTATTCAAGCCTTCTTGGAGAATTCTTGAGAAAGGCTCAGGTCTTTCTGGGGAAACAAAGCCTTCGGGAGTTTGTCCCTAGCTGTCCCTGCCAATTCAAGCCAAACTTTAACTTACCATTGGGAATGGGGGTTGGGGAAAGAGACTTGGACTGCCTGTGGTGGGTGGGGGGTCGCTAAAGCCAGAAATACATCCTTAAGGCCTGGACATTCCTATGCATGCTCAGGAGCATAAATTCCTGTTCGGATGCATAGGATGTGCAGCTTCATCTGCTTCCTGATTCATTAATTTGGGCGAAGAGATAAGGAAAAGTATACATTCTGTGCTAACTTAATAAATAACTTAATGAATGCTACTGATATGCTCAGGTGTGCCCAGAACTTGAAATGTAGAAGGATAAGGCTATCAATGGCTCTCCAATATCAGGGGCAGTATGCCTATGTTTACCAATTGCTGGGGAACATGGGTGGGAGGGTGCTCTTGCACTTATGTCCTATTTGGGGGCTTCCTGCAGATAGCTAGTTGGCCTCTGTGGGAACAGAATGCTGGACTAGATGGACCCTTGTTCTGATCCAGCATGGCACTTCTTTGTTCTTATGCCTCTTCTTCTCTCTGCATTAGGGGAAGGCATGTAGCCCAGTGTAGAGCACGTGCTTCCCAAACAAAAGGTCCCTAGGTTCAATCCCCAGCATTTCTAGATAAGGCTGGGAAACACTCGTCTGAAGCCCTGGAGAGCCACTGCCAATCAGTGTAGATAATGCTGAGCAAGATGGACCAATCGTCTGACTTGCTATAAGGCACACAGAAGAGCTTTCTTGCACACACGCCAAGGCTCCTCACTGAGGATCTACCCATATACAGCCATATGCCTATTCAGTAGGGCTCTATGCATAGCCCCAATAGAATATGTGGTGAAAGGGGCACGGACAGTGGGCACAACCCCACTCCACCTGTTCCCTGAGCATGCAGAGAGGGATCTACTACTATCAGGGGCATTTCATGCAGGGGGTGGCACATCCAGGGCACAGGGGCAGGCCGGCAGGCCGGCACCCTGTCCTCAGGGCTCCCATGAAAACACCGATTGCGTGGAAACCATGTGGTGTGACTGCACATGATCACTGGCATGTGCGAATGTGGCCGACGCCCACAATTACACCTCTACTTTGAAGGGACTTGCAGATATAGAAAGTTTCTGTGTTCTCGTGCACAAAGAGATCAGGGTTCATGTTTAAGCTTCTAAATGCTACCATACTATATATTTTCAAATCACCCACTTTATCTTAATCATGTTTTTTTTAAAAAAAATAAATAAATTGTGGAACAAAGGGGAAAAATGAATAAGTGGCACCCTTTCCCCCATCCTTCTTGAATTATTTCTTGTCAAGGAAAGTCTGTTTCCTCAGCCAGAACTAATTTAAATCAATCTGTCATTAGACATGATAAATAATACTTACTGGGGGGGGATGGGGGGGAATACACAATGGTAGCTTAGAAAGTTCTGCTTTCTTCCTTAAAACTTCCCAAACAAGCACTCAGATGTAATTGCTGAAAGCCGACTTCAAAAGGTTCCATTTTAATACAGCACTAGACAGCTGCTGGCAAAATGTATAGCTCTCACCATCTTAATTATCTGCTCCCCCCCCCCCCCAATCTTTACTACAAGGCTTATATATGAATAGAGATGGTATGGTGAGCCAGATTTTATGCTTAAACTGTAATACCTTGGAAACAGGGTAATAATTACAGAATTGGTTGAAGCTTGCTCAGCTTGAGTGGGTTTAACTCAAGTAGACCCACAGGTGTTTCTCTTTTCCAAGTTTAGTGAATAACTTCACTTATACATCTGGATTACAAATTATTTAATAGCAACACTTGGCATGATCAATTCTGCTCAAAAATCAAAACAAGAAATTCAAGAACTGCTCAGCAGTAGGCTTTCCGGCCCACAGACCATTTCAAATCCATGTCGTACGTACCCTGATGTTTTTATGTTGCAGGAAAAATTAAAAGTTACCATCACTACTAATGCAAGTTATAAGCCCCCAGGTTCTGTCGCCATGCAAAGCTTATGCATATCAATGGCACATATGTAAGGAGCTCTGTATATTATTGGGAAGGTTATCGCTAGAAATGAACAAAAACTATTCTCTCTCTCTCTCTCTCTCTCTCTCTCTCTCTCTCTCTCACACACACACACACACACACACACTCATCACCATTTTCAGCAGTGGCCAAAAAGTCCCTTTATGATAGTTTTTGGGCTCTTCTTGCAAAAATATTTGCTCATTCATTTAAGTTGCTCTCACTCTCGATTGTTCTCACTTGCCCTCAGTGATATCAGGCACCCAGTCTTATCGGCTACAATATTAGTGTCATGATGCAAACACATTCACCGTATGATCTCTGATTGGGTAGGATAACCCATGTGATTAATTCAGGAAAAGGGAAGCAGGACCAGTCAATATTTTTTTAAAAAGAATAATTTAAAAAAATAGTTCAGAAAGATAAAGCAGCTTAGGATGGGCATTTACGCATTGCCAAAAAGAGAGAAAAATGTGAAATTTGCATAAAATTTGCATACATCAGTATAGAAGTATACATGCAAATTCAGAAATGATTACTATAAATAAAATGGAAATACAAGCCATCTCACCATGGTGGAGAAGACGGTAACTAGCTCAGACGGTCAAACTGCTAACTCTTGATGGGCAGCTTCCAGGCCATTGGCCACTCTCCCTTCTTAGGGTTCTTTATATTTCAACAGGACTTGGACCAGACAGCCCTCCAAATAAATAGAGGAAGCCTTAAAACAGAGGACGGTCCTCTCACAGCCCTTCAAATAGAATACTTCTTCTGTAAAGCAGGCCACACGGCCACCTTACAGCAGCCTGGGGAAACAAGAGAACCAAACAGGATTGCGGTGGAGAAAGCAAATATTGGCACAGTCTAAATATTTTCAGTGGTGTGGGTGTGGGTGGGAAACCCACCCCACTGAAACTGCTGGAAGTGGAGCATAGTTGGCACAGTTCTGGTTATCTCCTGGCTATTAAAAAAAACAAAAACAAACCACAGTCAGAATCTTGGGTACTTCATTTAGAAGTTATATGGTAGAATGATCCAATATTTTCTCAATCTTAAGATAGAATGCTGAATTTGAAACCTGTTTTTAAAACAGAGAAAGCAGCGTGTGTGTGCTCCCCCCCCCCCACATACTCACACATCTGAGAATTAGTAACGTTACAGTTTTGTTATCTCCAGCCCAGGCCATGCAGTTATTCTATTTCTCAGCCTTTCCTGTGTGTTCCAAAACTTCAATTTAGACAGAGATCAAGACACTTTGCCCTTTTGCCCTTATTCTAATCATACATATTGAATTAATCAGGAAAAAAAATTTAGATTTCCATTCCCAAGGAAAACCAATTTTCTCTAGAACATGACAGGAGCCTAAATATCCCACTCTTCCTCATTTGTCTCTAGTCATCTTGAAAAAGGATTTCTCCCCCTCATCCCAACCCCCAACCCCACTTTCGTCATCCTAAGCTATTTTCAAAATGCAAAGTGTTTTAAAGGCAAACCAAGGCTACCATTTTTAAAGTCAAGAATTAACGAAGTAAGGCCACTGAAGTGCTCCTTCAAGACCCACACATGCCTGGGGAGGGGGTGATGGAACATGGGGGGTGGAACAAAGGTTATTAGGTTCGGACAAGGAAGACTGACTTCATGGTGCCAGCAACACATATGGTTGCCTGAATTGGACTACAATTCCCATCATTCCTGACCATTGGTCATGCTGGCCAGGGCTAATGGAAGTTATAGTCCAAAATTATCCGGAATGCACCATGGTCTAGGGCAGGGCTCTCCAACCTTGGGTCCCCAGATGTTGCTGGCCTACAGCTCCCAGCATACCTAGCCAGCATGGCTAATGGCAAGGGATTCTGGGAGCTGTAGTCCAGCAACATCTGGGGACCCAAGGTTGGAGAGCCCTGGTCTAGAGAATAGCGGGACACAATTATCACATAGTCTGTGGAAATCACTCTTGGGCATATCTCTTGGCTCTAGTGGGGTAGCTTCTTAGGGTCCAACAAGAATAATGGATCAGCCCTGGGAGTAAGCCACAGACACTCCACAACCAGCTCAGCAGCATCTCTTGGTCTTGCAGTGTTACCTGCATTCATTGTTTTTCCCCTGCACAGATGTTCAACTTCACGCTTATAAATTAATTATCTGCATAAGCCTACTCCATCACTAGTTTCTGACATTGGCCTGGTACAGTTGCAATGGCCAAACTACGGTCATGTACCCCCCTTTCCAATTCCTTCTTTACTTCCTGGTTCATGCAAACCAGAGTTTGCCACGATGTCTGAATCAGGAAAACTATGCTACATATACTGCCCTGGTGCAGTCAGAAGGACACGGTTTCTCTGCTTGTCTGCCTCATTGCACACAATTATTCGGACCTTATCTCTTTTCAGACAATCAAGGTAAGATGCCTGAATGTGCAAGGCACCGCAGGCCCTACTCTTGACCTACGCACATTCAGCAGAATGTGCGAACAGGATCCATCTGTCCTGTGCATATAAACTATGCATGTAAGCCTGTTTGCACAACTGCAGAGCCTGCTTTTTGCAGACTTCTTGATTACACATACAATTTATACTTGCATGACTGCTGAATGTGTGTAGGTCAGGGGGGAGCCTAATGCTGCAATCCCACCCACCCCCACAACACACATCTATTCATTCACCCTACATTGATTGTCTGAAAAGAGCTAATAATACTATAGATTCCTCCACCACCCCAATCACCCTTCTCTCCTGTTTTGCTGAGCAAACAGAGGTTCATATTTTCAAGTGCCATCAGTTGGGTTAAAATTGAACATAGATTTAATAGGCACTTCTAGAGCTAGGCCAGAAGTGTGTCTACCACTGCTCAACATTATCTCTGCAAATATTAATTCAACCAGACCCCTTAGTTGTAGGACAATCACATACCCATGCTGCACCCATCAACCCAATTCCAGAATCAACAGCTTCCCACCCTTTCCCCCCATCTTTTTTTTTGGGGGGGGGCAGGTAAAATAATTTCCATTTGTTTTTATCTATATTTGCTCTGTATATGTGCTCAGTGAAATCATTGCTTAAAAAAAATAAAAATGGAGCCGCTGCTCCAGTTTTATCAGTGTAAATAATCCAGAGTCTGTCTAGCTCAAGTCTCTTTATTTGCTTGAACGCATGCTAAGTTTCTAATAACCAATACAAAACCATCCTCCTACTTGAAAGGATCCAAAGCACATCAGTCATTTAGGGATTCAGGGGCTGCAATCCTATAACCACTTACCTGGGAGTAAGACCCATTAAATGCAAAGAGACTTGCTTTTGAGTAAACATGTAGAGGACTGTGCTATTAATGTACAAAACCTGCAGTGTTTTCAATAGTGAACAGCATCTCGGGTTCTATACTTATTTACTGGAAAGGTGGGGTACCAACCTGGGGCCCTCCAGACATTTTGAACTATGACTCCCACCGGCCCCAGCTAGCATGGCCAGGGATTGTGGGAGCTGTAGTCCAAAGCTCCAAATGAGGCAACACAGATACTTGAACTCTCTTCTGGTTGTTTTAAAATGCTCATGGAGAGAGCAGATTCCCTCCCAACATCAACCAATACATGGAGTGCTTACATCTTGCTTTCTCCCACATCCTGCCATATACTACTCCCATCATTACAGGCCTTCAAGCAGGCCCTAAAAACGTACGTGTTTACCTTGGCCTGTAATTGAGTCAGGACGTTATTGGGTGCCATTGTGTATATGTTGTTCTCCAATTTTAATTATTATTTTATTGGGTTTTATCACTGTTTTCTTCCATTTTCTGGTTTCAAATTCACTATGCCACTTGGAGGGGGGTCCCTAAAAGAGGACTTATACATCTTTTAAATAAATAAATAAATAAATAAATAAATAATTCCCCCTTCTTTAGACCAACTGCAGCTAGCTTTCAAAGCACCAATATATCACCATCCTTGATCAAAACAGACTCCGGGGAAGTTTAACAACGTAAGAACAGAAAACAACATGTAGAACACAACACACGAAAAACAGGCCAGATATATCAAAGCAGCGGATGGATAAAAGATCTGAAACAGACTGGTAGATTAAATATTTTTGCCTGGTGCCTTAGAAATAACAAACGTTGGAGCCAGGTGGGACTCCATGGGGAGTGAATTCCATATGTAGGATGCCAGAGCGGAGAAAGCCCTTTCTCTAGTTGACATTAGCCTCACTTCTGATGGGGATGGCTAGGAGGGCTGGTCAGAACTCAGAAAGTCCCCCTCCACACACTTTCTCAGTCCCATTCTTGGGCTTCCTTAAGGTACATTCTGCACATTCGAGGGTGGGCTGGAGAAATTCAGATGACTTTCTTAGGTGGGGGCTTTGCATTTTTAGCAGTCAGAGACAGTATCACTGTCAAAGGCTTCTTCTTTTTAAATGTTGCTTGCTTGCTTTCCTTCCTTCCAACAAATTTTGCTGCCATTTTCCCATGGTGGTGATGATCCTCCTCCACCTGGGGACATCTCACCCTACAATGCATCTATGGAAAGATGTAGCGTCATCTGGCTCTGCAATGCATCGGAGAAAGGACACAGTTTCCTTCTTCCGATGCCTTGTGGGAGGATCACTGCCACAATGGTAGATCACTGCCAAGGAGGATCACTGCCATGGTGGCAAAAACTTTAAAGCAAGCGAGCAAGCAAGGGGGGGACGCAGTTTAAAAAGAAGGAAACGTCCCTGATTTTCCTACTGTCTGTGTAACTGATAAAAGATAAAAATGTAAAATCCTCATTTTACATAAGTGCCCTCAAGTCATCAGATGTCTTACACCCCATTTTTTTTCTCCCCCTGATTTTGCCTCCCGCTATGACTGTGCTGGAAAAAAAAATCTCAGCAAGTAACAGTGCAGTTCTACCTCTCCAAACACATTGCAGATAAATGGTTCTGCAGAACTTCCAATTTTTAAAGTATTTTGAAAAAGGAGATTTGCTGTTACTTGCACTGATATGAATTTAAACAATTCTTCCTGCTAGAGTCCTGCTTGCCGTATTATTAACCATTTCCTTTTGCGTGTGTGTCATTTTAGCCTGACCCTCTTCTCATACCGCTGTTCAACAAATTTCATTTATTCATAGAAACGTAAAACTGCATTCATGAAACATTGGAAGTATTAATTTAAGAGGAAAGCATGAGCTTTTCTTCAATTTAGCTGAGTTCTGATTATCCCCCCACCCCCCCATTCTTACTGTTAGGTAGTCCTAGCATTTTCATTGCTAGTTACACAATATTAGAACAAGAAATGTATTAACATATTTTTGTTTTTCCTGTGAAATTAGATCTGGCTTCATAAGCTGTGAATGAAACACATTTTATTTTGGAGTACCCAAGCACTAAGGATCTGTTTGCATTAAGTTTCATATTACTGCATAATTTGTATTAACAGGATGGAAGAGTATTTGAATATCATTAGGTGCTAATTCTTAGGTTGCCAAAACCATTAGGCTTTTGTCTATTACATTTCTACCTGTGTGGCTTAGTTCAGTGGGTAATTCTATTTAATTTACTTAAAATATTATATGTTGCCTCTCTGCCTGATAACAGACCTACCTACAAGAGAGCTGGCAATAGGAGAAAATTAAGATCTGATAAGATTTTAAACATAATAAGATTAAAAACAAAACTGGACAATGATGCAGAATGTCCTCTCCCAAGCCCCAAGATGCTACTGCTGCTGCTTCTGTTCTTTGAAGGTTCTGCGATGGCTACAGGAAAATAACCTCCCGCTTGATAAGACGTATGCTACTTAGCAACCAGGGCCAGATAGAACCATATGTTTTTGTCGCTAGGGGGCAGGGCTTCTCTTAGGGCCAGCATCTGGCATCCTTGGACACCTGCCAAGACCCCAACACCCTGGAAGGGCCCACTGCTAACATCTTCCCTGCCCCCTATAAACGTTTTCTTCCAGGCCCGTAGCACTAGGCAACTGAATGTAGCCACCATTTTAATTGTCCAGAATGTCCCTAGATAACATTGCTCTAGGGCATTGTGAGAAATGAAAACGGTGGCTCGATGCATCTGCCCAGAGCAGTGTTGTTGCCTGACACTGCCAGGTAAGCCCAGAAAGGCACACCAGAGGGTATTTTGACTGCGGCTTCCTCAAACCTGGAACTGGTTCTGGCTTCTCCCATCTGAGCAGTTGGACAGATACTATACTATACTATGTCATGGATGTTCGTCCCATGATAACATCCTTGGCATGGAAACTGTTACTGATCAGTGATAGATGATCTAGAGCAGGGATGTTGAACCTCTTTCAGCCAAGGGCCAAATTCCATTTCAGAGATGCTCTCGGGCAGGACTGGCCTTCCCATGAAGCAGCGTGAGGCACTGGCGTCGGGCAGCAAAGCGAGTGAATTGTGCATGATGAGGCAGTCAGAGGATGGTGGTGGCAAAGGAAAGGGGGGCATGGGACAGGGGTGGGGGGAGGCGTGGGATGGGGGAAGGGGTGGGGTGCAATGTGGTGGTGGAGGTGGCACATGTTCTCTCCCGCCTCAGGCGCTGAGAGAGCTTGCACCAGGGCTGCTCTTGGGGGGGCGCATTTCAGTTGTGCACAGGGCCAAAAACAAGAAGGCCAAATCCCCAAGAATGCAAGCATAATTTGGCTTAAAATGCCTACTGCCAGTAACTAAGCCTTAGGAGAAGCATTTCAACTGTTTAGAATGGGGGGGGGGGGAGAAACTGCACAAAAGCTGGGAAACTATCAAACAATCAGGGGAAAGAGGTTGGGCCCATGTGGGGAAGCTTGGGGGGGCAGATTTGCCCCCAGGGACTGAGGTTCTGCACCCCTGTTCTTGACCTCCCTGAGCCAAGCAGCTCAGAGTAGCAGCCAGCTTCAATGGAATTAGAGGCAGATCACAGGGATCCTGGCTCCCTGGGAGGGACAGCTTCCAAATTGTTCGCTTGAGACATGGAGAGCTCCCCTTTGGAGGCAGAAGTCAAGCCACCACCTAGTCCAAGGGAGTACAGGCGCTTAGGCTTGAGTGTGGGTCATCGTGTTGTCTGGACCCAGCCACTGAGTTCAGTGGGGCTTATTTTGAGATATGTGGGGATAGGTTTTTCTCCAAAATCAGTAAAATCTGTTAAAATGTCTGGGTAATTGAAAACTGACCCCAATGAAAACATTGTCATCTATTTGGCACCAGGTTAAGACTTCCCTCTAGTCCCAGGCACCTGATGACATATGATAGGGCTTTTTAAATGTTAGTTGTTTTATCAGGTCCTGGTATTTCATTGTTAATTGTTTTTAGTTGTTTCAAACTGTTTTACATTTTTATACGTTGATCATAGAATCATAGAAAAGTAGAGTTGGAAGGGGCCTACAAGGCCATCGAGTCCAACCCCCTGCTCAATGCAGGAATCCAGGTCAAAGCATTCCTGACAGATGTCTGTCCAGCTGCACCTTGAATGTCTCCAGAGTGGGAGAGCCCACCACCTCCCTAGGTAGTTGGATCCATTGTCTTATTGCTCTGACAGTCAGGAAATTTTTCCTGATGTTTAGGTGGAATCTAGGTTCCTGTAACTTGAGCCCATTATTCCGTGTCCTGCAAACTGGGATGATCGAGAAGAGATCCTGGCCCTCCTCTGTGTGACATCCCTTCAAGTACTGGAAGAGTGCGATCATATCTCCCCTCAGTCTCCTCTTCTGAAGTCTAAACATGCCCAGTTCTTTCAGTCTCTCCTCATAGGGCCTTGTTTCCAGTCCCTTTATCATCCTTGTTGCCCTCCTCTGAACCTTCTCCGGTTTGTCTACGTCCTTCTTAAAGAGTGGTGCCCAGAACTGGACGCAGTACTCAAGATGAGGCCTAACCAGTGCTGAGTAAAGGGGAATTATCTAATTATTATTAGTTGAAGGTTTTATATCATCTTTTTATCATCTTGTATTTTAGGGATTTACTTTTTGTGAGCCGCCTTGAGAACTTTGGCTATTCGGCAGTATAGAAATGCAATAAATGAAATGGGTAATTGAAAATGTTTCCTGCCTGTCTGTTGCCTAAAACGATATCGGTGTTGATGGCTGGAAGACCAAAATATGCAGCCTTGAGCTCAATGGAGGGAGGAAGTGTGTGTGTGTGTGTGTGTGTGTGGGATAAATGAAATCAGTAGCAGGGGTAGGCAACCTTGTGCCCACCATCTGTTTGGGAATAGAACTCCCATAAGCCCCAGTCACCATGGCCAGTTGTCAGGGATTGTGGGAGCTGCAGTCTAAAACATTTGGAGGGGGGACCAGGTTGCCTACCCCTGGGTCAACATGTCAGGCTAGGACTGTGGAGACCTAGGTTCAAATCCTCACTCAGCCATGAAGCTCACTTGCTGCTTGGAAGCCTCTGAACTCAGAGGCTTCCCAGATTCCTATGCTGAAGCCAGCAGGGTAGGAGGAGGAGTGGGGGGTGATCTTCGCCTCTCCATCCCCCCCCCCCATCTTGGGTGAGTTTCGCTAGACCGGCTTTCCAGCTTTGGAAGGGGAGGGAAGGAGGCTGGAGGAGGCTGAGTGTTGTGCCTCCAGTAGGTCAGACAGAGAGCAGCCGGGCCGGAGTGTGTTTGGGGCGGGGCCAGGCCAAGTGCAGCCTGACACAGCTGGGCAGCCTTACCAATCAGTGCCTGCTCAAAAGGCAGGTCCCCAACACACTCAGATGCTGGAAGCAATTGTTTGCTGATACAGCTTCAGCCAGACGCTCCTGGCATTCCCGACCTCAGACTTCTGTACCTTTGAACCTTGGGACAACCTTGACCACGACTTTGCCTGATCCCGAACTGGTTTATGTTTGCTCTATTTTGGAATGATATATTTTGGCTTCGACCCTCGGACTGTGATAACGACTATGGCTTGTCTTGGAACTGGACGGATTTACGACACTGAGGATATCTCGTATCCCGGCCTCTCCAGTCTCCTCCCTCCCCTCCCCTCCCCCTGGAACGCTCCCTTTCCTCCTATTCCGAGGTCGCTTTTCCAACCTCGGAGGGCAGCCGCTGCAGTTCTTTTCCATGCTGGCTGCGAGGGGGCGGCGGGCTGGATCTCCGACTCTTCCTTCCGAGGTTGGAGTGCAGTTCGCCGACCTCGGGAGGGTTTTTCCGAGGACTCCTATGGTCCCTGGGAGAGCGGGACCACAGGATTGCTCTCTTAGGGCGCAACCCTATGCAGGTTTAGACAGAAAAAAGTCCTACGACTCCCGGCATGGTAGGCTGGGGAATGCTGGGAGTTGTAGGACCTTTTTCTGTCTCAACCTGCATAGGGTTGCGCCCTTAGTGGCTTTGGGCCTGCCGCTATCTCTCAGCCTAATCTACCTTACAGGGTTAGTTGTGAGGATAATGGGGTGTGTGTGTGTGGGGGGGGAGAGAACTGGCATGATGATGATGATGATGATGATGATGATGATGATGATGATACTAAGTAAATATTACTTTAAATTTTACCACATCACATTTTAGTCCTATCATCCCTGTCAAAGTTAATAGTGACCAATCAATCAAAGCTGCATTTTCTGCACAGGGACGTCACTGCTAGCTTTAATGATACTGGACTGACGTCACTTTTGCACATATTATGCTTAGTATGGTTTGTGGATTAAACATTTCTCTTGTCCTTTTGCAAGGAAGGAGGGATTGGGGCTGGGGGGGGAAGTAACTCCTCTATCAAGAAGAGAAGACATGCAGATAACTTATTACACAAAGTAATAATCCTCTATTGAGACATCACACAATGACAGTGGTAACATTAGTAGGCAATATTTATTATAAATAAAAGGGACCATTGAGGCTTTCAACTCATTAGAGGGAGGTCTGCGCAGATGACTTCATTGTAGAGAGTCTAAAGAGTTATGAAAGGAAGAAACGATGTATTTATCCACAAAATACATCTTCATTAGGAATTCAGTACAAGGTCTTTTACAAATAGATTTGGAGAACCATTCGGTGTTGTTATTTTTTTAATTTGCTAAGTTTTTAAATATATATATTTACATTCTTATTAGCAATGTCGGATTTCTGGGGGGGGGGGTAAGAGGCAATAAACATGGAACAACAAGAGATTCCCTTTTAACTTAATTACTATAGTAAGCTTTGCTAATGATACTTTGCTGAATTCCCCTCATTATGAGGGCTCTCATACTGTCAGTGTTAAACAATAGTTCCCAAGTACTCTAAGCTTGTCTCGCTGATGTACTAGTTTGTTATGTGTTGGGAACGTTTGATCTGAAGACATATGCAAATTTTCGACACTTACCATTGACTAGCCAAATTGGTAAAGTTCAGAATTCTACCACATGTTGCATAGTGCGTAGACCAGTGATCTCCAAACTGTGTTCCAAGGATCCGTAGGGTTTCCTAAGCATGTGTTCCCCAGTAAGAGGATCAGTAATGGTAGACCAGGTTCCATGGAAGACAACTTGCCAAGGCTGGGCCAAACCTTCAAAAACTTGGCCCATGTTTTGGAGGGGGAGTTAGGGTCAAAAGAGAAGGTGAAACTGCCTCCTCTTCTTTTTGGCATTTTTGGGGAGGGCCATCAGGGATGTGGTTAGAACTGACTACAGCTCTCTCATAGCTCTGACTGGCTGGTGGCTAAAGGTGGGGTACCCTGGAGGAGAAAAGATGGCAGTCACTAGCCAATCAGAGTTGTGAGGGAGCTCAGAGATGTAATCCAAAGTAATCTCACCAAAGTAATCACCACCAAAGTAATCACACAGTTTTGTGACCTGAGAATGGGGCTGAGAAACAGACGAAGGGTATTTCAGCCCAGACTATGCACCTATATTCTTTGCAATGTACCACCGTAGGGAAATGTTGAGTAAGGCCTAGGATGGATCCTCAGCTCGCTCACGATAACGAAGTGGCCTTATAGGGCTAGCTAACATGGTGCATGAACCAGCTGCATTCCCTCATGCAATGGACAGGAATTCTGAGTCAGGTTAAGTCCAAGCGGCAAGAGGTTCCTGAAGATGGAAAGTATGTAAACTGCCCTGGGAGGGGTTCTTCTCTGAAAGGAGGCCTAGAAATATTTTAAATAACTAAACAAAATCATTTCAGACTGCCAGAAGGGAGAAGATGACACATTTCTTAGTACTTCCTGCATGAAAAACTCCCTGAAATAGAAACCTAACACAACAGGGAATGAGCTGGGGGTTAGATCTTCTCTCCCTGATGTGCATTTTTTCACTTGGAGGAGGCTGGGTTTCTGCTGTGAAGCATTCAAAACAGGTGCCCATACCTGTGACCTAAAATGGTACTGTCTACTCTACCAACCCAGGATTCTTACCATCTTGTTATTTCCCATCTGCAGGCAGGTGGGCCTTCTGATCCTAAACAGCAGATGTCTCCTACATCAGCAATTGCTACCTCCATCATAGCTTTTATAATTAAGCAGGACAACAGGTTTAGCATTTGAAAGGACTTAAATTCCTAAAACAATGGTGGGAAATCCATACAATACACAGAATCACCACAGTACTAAGTGAGTGATTGTATGCATGTTTGTATTGTATGCATGTTTAGACAGGAAAAAAGTCCTACAACTCCCAGCTTTTTATGCAGGAAAAAGTTGTAGGACTTTCTTCTGCCTAAACATGCATACGATTGCACCCTAAATTGCTCATTTGGAAGCACCTGCACAGATTCATCCTAAGTAATAGAAAACACAGAGGCAAATGTCCAGTTCTGCTTCTGCAGGATGTTTGGTGGTGCTATGGTAAAATTATTGTTGAGAAGGATTACCCCTTAGTGAGTAGGCTGGTCATGTAAATTCATCACAAGTGTATCTAAATTATGTTTTTCAATCAACCATTCAATTCTGGATAGTCAGTTCTAAAAGCACGTAGTAAAACAAATCCCAGCAGGGATGCAAGGGCCCCACCCCGTCCTGGTGCTAAAATAATCTTCAGGTTCCACCCTCCCCAAGCCCCGTCAATCACAGGGCAAGTTGCTGCTGACTTGGTTTTGGACTGGAGCTCCAGTTGTTAACTTCTAATATTAGAAAAAGTAGTAGAAGAAGAAAAAGATAAGGAAGTAAGGCTTCCAACCTATTTTCTCCTCATTTCTGCATTGCATGTGGCATAAAAATAGACTTCTTTTGTTTCCATAATGGATTTTACAAAGCAATCGAGGTGGGTTGGCAGCTCTGCAATCTGACAAAACAAATATTTCTTTTCACAGAAAAGTGCATATGAGTTTTCCCCTCCTATCACCCAAAAATCTCACAGAGCTTTTCAGAACCCAACACACGTCCTTTCCTCTTCGCAACTCATTTTCCCCTCTTTTTGTGACAACCGAGGCAATAATTCACAGCTCACTGGGTCTCCTAAATAACCCCCTTTATATTTACATGGTCAGCATTGCCCATTACCCAGCAGGGATCAGCTGTACAGGCAGGCAGTCATTAGGCATACTTAAAACTTCGGAGGTTTAACATACCCCATCTCTAGTTAGTATCTTAAGGGGGGAAAATACCCCTCACATGGTTACTGTCTCAACACCAAACAATAACATAACTGTGTCATTTTGTAATTTTCGACAGCTTCTTTCTCTGGGTCTCATCCAGACTCCCACATCAGGTTTTTAAAGCTCAGATGTGTTTCATCACGCGGAGGACTGTGACTTCCCTCTGCACCCCTCACTACCTTTTCTATAGGAGATTAAATGAGGTACTTGAGTTTCTTTGCAGAAACTTTTATAAGTGTAGACTTGCTCAGTCTTACGATGCGCTGCAGTTAATTTAATCCAGAGGCATTCAGAAGTCTGGGAAAGAACAACACTTTCACCCACCGCTAAATAATGAGAGCTTTCTTAGAGGCCAAAAAAAAAAAAAAAGAGCTTGAAAAGAGGGAAATATCTATCTATATATACAGTACAAGAAAGACACATTGTTTGGTTCCATAAAAGTGCTCTTTCGAAACCAATTTAGCAGTCGGTTTGGAGGATTAACTACCAGGATCCTGGGGTTCAAATAGCTTTATTACCAAGCCTCGTTTTGTACTGGGTTAAAAAGAGGTATTGGTGTTGGATTACTAGCAGCCATCTTTTGGGGACTGAAACAGTAGCAATATTAAACTTTCTTCATAACCACGGCTGTTAGTTGTTTAGCGTGTCAAGGATATTGTCTTAGTGTCATGTGGAAATTTCCCATTGAGTTTAGTGGAGCCTTCTTCAACCTCTAGATCAGGGCTCTCCAACCTTGGGTCCCCAGATGTTGCTGGCCTACAGTTCCCAGCATACCCAGCCAGCATGGCTAATGGCAAGGGATTCTGGGAGCTGTAGTCCAGCAACATCTGGGGACCCAAGGTTCGAGGTCCCTGCTCTAGAGCTATCAGCTCTCACATGTAACTTGAGAGCTGCTGGAAACAAGGTCTTACTTTCAGCCACAGTCTCTGTGCGCTTTGCTGTGTATCTGGACTTCTGTGCCTACTGACTCATCGTGGGCTCCTACCTGACTCTGCTTTCTGCCTGTGTTTCTACTTGACTAATCTCCCAGCTTTTTGACCTTGGCTGTGCCTCAGTCCTCTCTCTGGGGAAACCCCAACGTCCCTAGTAAAACTGTGCCTGACCATTTGCCTGCTACAGTAATTGCCTTCTGTACTGTATACTTCCCTGTATTTGCTTTGCTGTTTAGAGCAGCACGCTCTGCACTCACCAGAGCAGGCAAAAAGGGGGCTCAGGGCAACAGCATCAGCAGCAGAGGTTGCCCCCAGCAGGTGGCCCAAGGAAACTGCTTGAGGACTCCAAGCCTGGAGTATGCCAGGATGAATACGAATCAATTGCAAACTTAAGTCCAATCGGCTTTATTGTGCTCACGGTGACATTACTACTATTGTTATAGAATTTTCAGCCTTCTCAGTTGTGAACTCATCACGATATTTTAGGGATTAATATCACGACTTCAATTAAGATAATTTAAGAAAGCATTTCTGTTAAAATGGATTGTTTGCTTATAGTTAAAAAAGTAACTCAGAAGAGTTATTAAAACAAAAACTCCTGGAAGCTGAATAGTACTCCCAGTTACTAATTGCTCAAGTTACTAGTCATCCATGAAGCATATGCTGAACACATTCCAAATGGTTCAGAATTGTCTCCCTAAGTCATAAATCTTTCACAGGTACCATTATGTGTGAACAGTGGTAGGAAAAGCACATTCAACAGCTGGAGTCAGGTGGGTTTACTGAAGTAAAATTGCAAAATTAAATTTAGATGAACTTAATTAAAAAAGGGGATCCAATTTAATATGGACATTCATCACACGCTCATTGAAACCCTTTCTTGTGTCAAGAAAATATATTAAAGCATGAATTCAAAAGCCACATAAAGGCTGAAATGAAGTGTGAATGGATGGACAAATAATGTAGCTTAGCCAGGAGGAACTTTGTGCGTGTATATATGTGGGTGTTCATCCATCCACAGTTACTGGGGAAATAATGCCTCTTGACGGAGTAGCAACAATAAAGAGAGATGATCGCTGCTTATGTTCCTAAAGACTTTTACAACAGCACTGATGTGACCCCCAAAGGCATTATTACAATAGAAGCATTTCTTTGAAAGAAGATCAGGACCAGGACAGGGATTGGTGAGTTCCTCAGCAGCCCTACCCTGGGTGGTGGGGGCAGCAAAGATGAAGCCCCCTCCCTGGGCTGCAGCAAAGGTGGTGGCTATGTTCTGCTTACCTCCCCACCCCTTAACATAAGGTGGGCATGTGCCAGCAGCAGCAAAGAAAGCTGGTCCAGTAGCCAGCATGCACTGCTCTTGGTGATCACTATTTTAATTTTCCCACAGTGAGTCAGGGACCCAAAGATAGCATCACTTTGGAGTGAGGTTGGGGCCCCAGTGGCATCGCGGAGGAATTAAAATGGTGGGTGCCACCAGCAGCATTTGCCAGCTACTAGACCATGGGAGGGGGTAGCTGCAGGTGCACACCTCCCTCAAGGCAAGGGAGGGGAGTTGGGGCAGCGGGCACTCTGGGAGGCTTAAGCCACTGGCGAGCGCCCAATCATGCTGACCCCTGATGGCCTCAACAAGATTGATGACCAATTCAAATATGTAGGAACTGAAATGGTATAGTCTTCTCAGAGAATGATACTACCTCGGATTTCAGTTGAGAAGTTTGACTGTTTGGAACTTCTCATCCCATGCTAATTCCTGCCCCCCTGAGGAAGAAAGATTGTTCTTTTCCTTGAGCTGGTAAGTTTTAACATGGGGCATGAAAGCGAATTGGTGAGAAATTTGTTTGCTTCATATTTTAAGGCAAACTTACCATATTCACACTTCCTGAACCTGCACATGAACTGGAAAGCAGTTTTATGGCGATATTCACACTTTTCCAAATTTTGTGATTCAGTTCGCAAATAAAAAATGTGCTTAAATACATATAACAGGGGAAGGAAGGTGCACACAAAAATTAGGGGAAAGCATGTGGAAAAAATGTGTGTTTGGAAAAGTGCATACAAAAAATGCATATTAGGAGAAAAGTACACAAAAAGATGTATGAAGTTTTGTGCAGAGCTTTTAGGGGGAAAATTGGAAACTGATATGGAAATGGGATGGATTGAACTTAATGTTGGCAAAATGAGAACATGAGTGGAATCGAACTTGACAGATTCATCCATCCCTAGCTTTCAAGTAAATACCTCCTCCCCATCAAAATGCAAAGATTCCCCTGTCAAATTTCAGCAAAATTTGATTTTTGGTAGAGAATAAGATCTTTACATTGCCTTCTTACATGACCTCATGAAGAACCAGCAGAATTACAACTGTTAAATATTAAATAGATGTAATATTAGCTCTGATGCAAGCAGGTAGAGCAAATTTGTAAGGGGCTCAGCTGAGGCTCAAAAGCAACCCAGTGGTACACTTAGATAACTTCAGACTCTAGATTTAATGGTCTTACTGGGTCCCCTGTACAGGTTGTAGTGTGTGTGGGTCCTCTTTATGGTAACCTGTCTTACTTCAAATGGTCTTCTGGGTCCTCACTCTTTCATGCAGTGGTAGGCACCGTTTTGAGCCTCTGGGCACATCTGGACATTTGGGGAACTATCCTGGGCATGGATGGTCACAAAGGATGAGCAAGCTGCAGAGAGGTATTCTTGGGAAATTAACATGGTAGCAGCTAGAAGCTTCCATGTCACTTTGAAGCAATCCTAGATGCAAGAAAATAAAAAATACATTTTTTCAAAATATAAATTGGGAAGAGCAGGGTGTCTTGGTGGGCACCAAGGAAGGTGTCTGGGGGCTTGATCTAATTCTGACAACTGGTCTCCCTTGGGCCACTTTTCTGAGTGTATGTTGATAATGGGTAATTGACTGCATTTACGCTGACTTCAGACTGCACAGCAGTGGGAGGTCCAGATGCCAACTCAGCAGACTTATACATAATAATTAATAGAAGGACAAAAGTACTTGTAGTGGTACAATGAAATGATGCAGCTCAGCTGGAACTAATGCAAAGAGGTCATCTAGTCTTACCTGCACACTGAGTTATTACACCCATGAGCAACTGCTGAGGGCCCCTTTTGGTATAACTTGATGAACCCAACTGGTTATATATTGATGACAAATGGCAAATACTTAAAAGGTGGAACACTTACAAAAGGTTCTGAACAGCTAAAGCATTCTGCACCCAAAGCATCATTTGAAAATACATTCCAATCTGGATTAATGTTGCCCAGTGTTCCTCAGGGACTTCAGAATTCAAACCACCCCCACTCCTGCACCCAAACCTCTTTGTCTCAAAATAGCCAATTGTTTGGGCCAAGGCTTACAAAAGGCCCTCTGTGATATCACCACAACTAAGCCAATGGCAGCCAGATGGGCTTTAACATCTGGTGCCTGTATCATGTCCTCTGATGTTATTGAGGGCCTTGAAAACCTAGAGCAGGGATGTGTCTCAAGCCAAGAGGAAGATCCAGTGCTGATCAAGGGTTACTCATTTTGAAAGTTACCCTGAATATTTCTGTTATTAAAACTTTCCTAACTCGTTTCTGTTTTTAATGCTTTCCTAACTCACGCCTTTGATTCCTCTTCTACTGTTGAGGGAGTAAAGTAGAAATATGTCAAACATAAAGGGTGGGTTCACATGTCATGGTAAGCCACCCTGGGAATAAGCCATGCTGGGTTGTTTGTTTGTTGAACAACTGACAGCAGATGATCAGGCTCATCGTGGTCTGTTCGCCCCTTCTTCCCCCTTGGTCCTCCAGCCCATATCCCATTGTCCTTCACAGCAGAACCCATCTTGCCTCCCCATCTCCGCTCTGATTGCTACCCATCTTCATTTGCTGCTGTTTTTGTTTGTTTGTTTGTTTTTCCCCGGAGCCTTAAAAAAGTGCAATTGGGGTCGTATATTTTTTTCCGGACCCTGAAAATTGTGCATGTTTTAAAAATTATTTCATTTGTCTTTCCCAGGTGTGCAAGTGCACACTTATGGCTATCCAATATGTGTAGTCTTGCCAGGTCAATATCCTTGCCAGTTTCAGCTGTCAAAGCGAGGACAAGGCAAGACTACATATTGGCTAATTTGCACACAGTTGCCAGGGACCAAGCTGCCAAGCTGTCAACTGAAAAGCACCAGTAAAAGGGGGAATGGGGGAAGCAGCAACTGAATGTGTGCCAAAAGAGGGTGGGGACAATATCTCCCCCTTGGCAATGTAGTAATCCAGGTCATGTCTGTGAACCAGGTCAATATGTATCATTTGGGTTTGTGCTTTTAAAAAAAATCCTAGTACAGCACTGTTGTTACTGTTTTCAAACAGTTCTTTGATGCTGTTGTTTTGTTTTAAATGCTCTGCATTACTGCCACTTTAGTGTGTGTGTGTGTGTGTGTGTGTGTGGTGCGTGCTAAAAAAATAAAGAACTGCTCAGAAAACCCTTGGCTGAGGGGGCCAAAGAGCAGGGCACAAACATTTCAGAATGAATGAATGAATAAGATTGTTGTGGGTACCTGAAAGATTTAACACATTTACTGCCTTCTGAGGAGTCTCTCTACAAATTATTGTTGAATGTTCTCCCTGAATAGAAGGAGGCAAGCCCAGACCTGTAACTCATTCAGAGAGAAAACCAGCAGCCTCTTTGGTGGGCAGGTACATTCTGACGTGTCTCTGCATTGGAAGTGATTGAATGATCCAGTCAGAGCTGATGCAGAAGGCTGACCCCTCCATGGCAGCAGCTGACTGGAAGAGAAGGCAAGGGCAGAGGAGTGAGTTGTGCAGAGATGTGACGGACGCAGCTTTGTAGGTGCGTGCTGCATATGAATGGGCAAGACCCTCAGAGGCCTTAGCTCAGGGCCCTAGTCCGTAGCTCAGTGGTGGAGCCCCTGCTTGCATACAGAAGGTCTCAGTTTCAATCCCAGGCATCTCCAGGTAGGCCCAGGAAAGAATCCTGCCTGAAACTCTGGAGAGCCACCATCAGTCAGTGTTGTTGATGAATACTGAGCTAGGTGGACCAATGGTCTAGAAGGCCGTTTCCTACATTCCTAACCTTTACTTACAAGTGGGATCTGCAAAAAAATAATGAACAATTAATGAAAAATAATGATTTTCATTCAGGGTTCCAGGCCAGCCAGCCATCTCTACCCTTTTCCAATATATTCCATTCCACCTGCCAGTCACACAGCATTGTTGGGCCCCTGAAGATAATCAGCCTCATTGTGCTGTTTTTTGGGGGGGGTCTCCCCTCTTTAAACCTTGAGGTTCCCCCAAGCCTACTGATACTTCCCTCTTTGTGCATGGATGGTGTCATTTTGGCCACATAAGAATCTGCACTTGGAGAATAAGTTTACGATTAATATATATGATTTCTTGTGGCATGTTAGCAGAACTCTTTCTGCACACTGCATCCTTTGACAAATATTTTGGGAACGACTGATGAGAGCAGGGGCCAGCAGACTTCAAGCATGCGTGATCTACTTGGTTACTCAACCTCTGAGGCCCACCAACTGGAGCCTCATGCAAAACATGGCTTTGGTGTGTGTGTGTGTGTGTGTGTGTGTGTGTAGCAAAATGCAAAATGGTGGCTTAGGAGCTGGACCAAATGATTTAGGACAGCTCATGAACAATATACTTGGATGACCAAGTTCACAACTCCTAGTTTTCCTTGCAAGCTTTCTTCATTTTGGCAGATTAATTTGGAGGAGGGGGAGGAAGGCTTTTTGGTTTGTTGGTTTGTTTGTTTGCCGCTGTTGTCAAGCAACTGGATGTCAGAAACACTTACCTGTCTAGGATGAATTATCCAGCTACCTACCAGTAAATCCCAACCCAACTTCTGCTTGCCCCCGAATGAAGAGGGTATTCCTGTACATTTGGACTCTCTTTCTTAGGTATTTCCTAAATATTTTAATTAATGGGGTTCACAACTTAAGGAGCTAACAATAGCTCCATCCTACAACAAGGTGTAACACCTCCATCTGCCAAGGGGAAATGTTTCATCTTCCACACATCTTTCCTTTTTCCTCCAATCACCAAATAACATCTGAAAGACGTATCTCTAGGTCTTACCCTTGATCCCTTGAGCATCAGTGTTGATGTTCCCATACAGGCTGTCCTCAGCTCAGGCGGATGATCTGCCAAACGAAGTCAAAAGGAGAATATTAATGAGGTGGGTGGTTATTGAAAACCTCAGCATGCTAGGTATCCATGGGAAGCGTGAGCTGTTGATGGCTACAACTGGTTTAATGATGAAACCACTACATTAGGAATGGGACACCCAGCATGTCCGTACCCCGACTATGGAACCTGCATATTGATTTCCCAGAGCGTATTTTGAATAGAGGGCATTGGATTTTCACAAATGCAATTGCAATTATCCAACCAGGAAGGAACAACATAGCACGGCATGGTTAGTTTTAATAAACAGCATTAAAATTCAAAAAAGAATGAAAAGGTCAATGCGGGGAGGGAGGGGAACTCAGTGACCAATCTGAGATTAATGAAGCATGTACGATAAAGTACCAATTATTTAATTAAAATCCCCAAGATGCCTCCAAGTTCAGAGAAAATTCAGTTCCTCTCACTTCTCCTTTGGGAGTCTTCCCCTAACTATCAGAAAATGAACATTAAAGAGATGACATTTTAGCAGGGCTTTTTTTTCTTCACAAAAAAGATTATGACTATATGATGCGGGGACCACCCAAGGGCTGGGGGATGGGGCTTGTGGCTGTTTACAGAGAGAGGAGCTGGCCCAGTTCTTCCTTAGTGAGGTTGAGACTAAAGTTCTTCCAAACTAAGCCTCTGCAAGGAACTGCACAGCTCTCATATATATGAAACTTTGGTCAGCTTCATCTGGGATTGAGTGCAGACCTCAGCCTTTCTGGAGATCTCACATGAGCTCAGAGGACTCTGTAAAGTCTTAAGTGGTAGTGGTGGTGGTGGGGACTTGATGGATTCTGTTGGCCATCCCCAGAATTTCTTTGGAATTTGATTCAGAGGTGGGGGCAAAACACTGTATAGGATTCCAAAGATGGCTGATATTGCAGCTGTTTTTTCTGCACTCTTTTATCGAGGTGCATGTGTACTTGTGTGCACTGATAAAAGGACTGATAGAGGACCTGTAAAATAGATCACATGGTTGCCTTAGCTAGCATTCCCTGCCTGCTGTGCATGCTTAGTCCTCACTGGGCTGGTTTTGAGGTGCACACCCTTAGGGATTTTTTCTAACTTTTTGGGGACTCCTGCAAACTTTCCAGTCCCCGCCCATCCTGCTGCTACCTCCCTTTTGTGTGTGCATGCATGTGGCTTACGCTGGCTCGGCTTGTCTGAGCGTGGAAAGCTAAGCAGGGTCAGGCCTGCTTATTACTTGGATGGGAGACCCCTCCTCTAGTTTCCTGCATTGAGCAGGGGGTTGGACTCGATGGCCTTGTAGGCTCCTTCCAACTCTATGATCTATGAAATCTATGCTGCCATTTTGGTTACATAAGGACTGGCACTTGGATAACTGAGTTCCCTATTGGTCTAAATCAGGGCTCTCCAACCTTGGGTCCCCAGATGTTGCTGGACTACAGCTCCCAGAATCCCTTGCCATTAGCCATGCTGGCTGGGTATGCTGGGAGCTGTAGGCCAGCAACATCTGGGGATCCAAGGTTGGAGAGCCCTGGTCTAAATGATTGGAATGCGAGGGAAAGTAGACCCGAGGAAGAGGAAAAGAAAGGAACGGAGGAAATCCTCTCATCTTCCTTAATAGAGAAAAATGGATAAGTAATAATAGCTACACTTGTTTGAGAGAGCAAATAATAACTTTTTTTAAAAAAGTGACAGGATGGACAAGCCTCCAGGACATTTTGTTAAGCAAGCCACATTGAAATTAATGGGGGCCACCTGAGAGCACTGCTGTGCCCCTGTGTGGCTCCCATTCGTGTCAATGGAGCTTGCTTGCTCAGAAGAGCTTCCCAGTAGCTTTTGTCCTAAGAAGGAAAGCCAAGATGCAACAAGGAGCAGGTAGTGAAACACATTAAAATCCACGGGAATTTTGCCAACGCCACCCCCACCCCCCTTAGTGGGATTGGGGATTGCAACCATATGTAGAAAAAAAGTACCGTAAGCATGAGACAGAAAAAAGGGGAAATGAAAAGAAAACCTCCATCGGGGAAATTGGCAAGAGAAGCTACATTAAAACTGAGAGCAAGTCATAATTAGGAATGTACAGCTTTTACGTGAAGCATTGCTTTATTTTGCAGTAAAAATTTCCATGACACACTACTCAAAAAGTAGCTATTTTATGACAAATTTTTTAAAAAAAATCATATGAGAGAAATAACCTTTGTGGCTCTGGACAAATTGCATCAAAAATCTGGGCCACTGATTAAAAAATGCAGAATGAGTCACACAATTCCTCCTTCAAACACAGAAAGAGGATGATTTTTATTTTTTTTAAAAAGTATTAAATGTATTTTTCATCTAGTTTAGCCTGAGGTTTGGTGTTTCTCACAATACATCCAAAGCAATCCATGTAATCCTATTAATAGTAAGCCTGAGCCAAAAGTGGGTGCTTTTCATGAACATCTAGAGCATCTGAAGAAAGTGATACTTTATAGTGATCAAAGAAGCATCGCTCTTATTCACAACCGGCTTTCTTTGTCCTCAGTGTCATCATCACATTGCCAAATCTGACTGGCTATGAAGCAGTGTGATGTCACCACTCTTGTGATCCCTGACTGGCTGGGATCCTGTAACATCTGAAAAAGCAGGAAAACAATGGCACCAAAACAGCGGCAGTGAAGGGAAATATTGTCTACAAGCAGTGACAAACACAGTGGACAGGATTTGTCCATCACTCCCCAAAGTGCACTTTCACTCCAAAAATTACCATTGTCATGAAAACAGCATTGGTGTTGTAAGGTGACCAGTAAGTCAGGTACAGATTCTACTGAGAACTGGAAATAAAGAGGTGAGACACAGATAAATGGGTTGAGCTAAGGCTGCATTTATAAAAGTTACAACATGAACTCACAGAGAAAAATACTTGTTCAGGAAAGTAACTCACAAAAGGTCCTGCAAGCAATTAGCCTGTAAGTTATTTGGGTGAGCCTACTTCTGCCCAGAGTGAAGGGTGGCAATTTTTACCACCCCTTCTCTTAGACCACACCTTTTCAGGTGAGTGGAGAGGGGAGCATCAGGCCCCCACAACTCTGAGTAGGTAAGACAGGTGCCCACAGATCCCAAAGCCCTGAGCAGCATGTCTCAGGAATCACATGTTACCACAGAGGTGCTTTGGGATGCTCACCTGGCAGCTTTTCTACCTGATAATGTCTCACACATCCCTTCCAAATGTGACAAGATTGACCTAATTAGTAGGCACACTCGCACTACTTGCTACTCCTCACCCTGGCAGACAGTGACAAGGCCAATCCATAGGCAGGTAAAAAAAAATCTGGTGCAGCTGCTTAAGTGACCAACTAATCTTGCACTGCTGCCAGGGGAGGTTGGGTGGGTGTCGGATATTAAGAGAGGCCAAGGATGGGGCAGAGCAGGTTTAAACAGCCTTGTAGGTTCCACTCCCACCAGCACTGATGTGGTGTATGTTCACACACTGATGTCGAGTGCTGCACATCCCAGCCCAGGGGCAATTCCGTCCCTACTTTTATCTCATCAGAGCTTTCCCTTTGGAAATTTCACCTGCAGCTCACAGTTACGCAGACACAGAAGGAAATTGATGTAGCTACCTTAAAAAAAAAAAAGAAAGCAGTATTATAACTATGCTCTCAAAATCTGATATGACAAGAGCAGAGCTGCACGCAGCAAGGGAATTCTGCAATTTAAAAATTTTATGTGTGAGGGCGGCAGGGAGCGGGGAGGGGGATTGAATTATGTTTAACACTGGATTGCTGTTAACACTGTAAAATACATAGTAACCCAAATTGCTTTAAATATGTGCTCCACCAGTATCAAGAAGACAACACATACCACTGTAGAGGAGCATGTAAATCTCTACCAGATCTGGCAAGATGGGGAGCACCTTCCAATGAACAACAATTAAGAAAACTGAGAAAGAACCATGGTCTGATTTTATCAGAAGGCTAGTATATTGCTAGGGATAAGAACAGAAATAGGAACCCGCCACAAGGGGAACATTTTGTGGATGAGTTAATCTTCATGCTCAAATGACAAGAAAAATGGCCCACTGGTACAATTAGTGCTCTAGTGATCCAAATCAACTTCTGCATCCCTGGAGAGATGACTTAGTTCACTCAATCCAGGCTGATGCAGGGAAATGTGGGACAAGCCAACCCACGTACTTTACCTTTTCATTTGAGATACAGTAGAGTCCTTACCGTCCCTTAGGAAATCCTTTGTAGCTCTAAATTAACCATGTATGACTAAGGAAAATTCACTAAGGCTGCAATTCTATACAGACCTACCTGGGAGTAAGTCCCATTGAACCTCTGAGTAGACACATATAGGATTGCACTGTAACACATATGTTGACCATAAGGCTTTGTATCTTTGGGTCCACTTAGGAGGTACAAAATGCCATCCATTATGTATTTATATGTTCTTTGTATAATTGTCCTAGGGGAAGTTTTCTTGCTAGCATTTTTACACTTACTTGTAAACATGTGCATTCTAGCAGAGATATGTATCCTCCTTGCAGACAGTCATTTGTTTATTACATGGAGGATTACAAAATTTGCTTCTGACAACCAAGAAAGTCCATGCTCAACATAGAAAAATCACTGTGTTTACGGTCATTTTATTTGATATTATCTTAATTAAGAGGTATACCAGGGTATTTAAGGTTGCAATCTTATACAAAATTGCCTTGGAATAAATGTCATTGAACTCAATGGGTAAAATCAATGTAAGTCCTACTTAGAGTAGACCCACTGAAATGACTGGGACTTAACTTAGTCATGATTAACTTAAGTCCCATTCATTTTAATGGGTCTATTTTAAGTAGGACTTGTGTTGTATTTTACCCAATGGGAGTTACTTCTAAGTAGACATGCATAGGATTGCACTATGACATTTTCTTCTTTATTTATTATTATTTATTTATTACATTTATACCCCGCCTTTTTTCCTACAAGGAACTCAAGGCGGCTTACATAATCCTCCTCCTCCTCCTCTCCATTTTATCCTCACAACAACCCTGTGAGGTAGTTAGGCTGAGAGGCAGTGACTGGCCCAAAGTCACCCAGTCAGTTTTATGGCCGAGCGGGGACTAGAACCCGGATCTCCAGAGTCCCAGTCCAACACTCTAACCACTACGCCACACTGGCTCTTTGTTGTTTGTTCTTTGTTGTTGCTTTCCATTTTAACCTATAGAGGAGTTCTTGAAGTGAATGTTATAACGTATTTGTTTATTTAACTGTACATTTGTATGTTGCATTTTATTTATGTGTTGTTGGTGGCCCTATGACTTAAGAATTAAGATTTGTACAGTTGTGTTAGAGATATACACCAAAGATTTTTTAAAAAACCATTTCCTTTTTATTTATTTTGGATGTACCTACCACATATTTTCTAAACCTCTAAATGTTCTAATGGACAAGGACTGGGGTTTTCCCCATTGAATTGAAGATTTGATTACCTTATGTGTGTAATCTTTTTTTTGGTTTTAAATTAAAATCCTAGTGAGTCTTTAATACCCAAACTAGAAATTAAAAATTCTCTCTGGAGATGGTCAGGGGGGTTTGATTACATTGCACATAAAAAGTGTTTATCACCCGCTGGCAAAATCATATTATCGTCACAGTGTAAACTGAGCCAGGCATGGGATCAGGATGGGTGAAGAACCTAAGCTTTGCAATATGTTTAACAATATTTATTTATTGATTGATTTGATTTGTACCCCACCTTTCTACCAAGAAAAATGGCACTCAAGGTGACTTGAATGGAAGAACAGAAGGCAAAAGGCTGCTGAATTTAAAGGAGGGTATGGATTTATTTATTTTTTGGAGACATCTATGAATAATGCCATGGGGTGGAGGAGAAATCTCACTCCCACAATGCAATAAAAAATAATAATACAGAAGCTGCATGACAGGCTGTGAGGAGGAGGAAATAATTCGTCAGATTTCCTGTAGGTAATGGGAGGAGCTACAAGAAGGGAACTTGACCTCAAGGACCAATGCTGTTTGTGGTGGTGGTGGTAGGGATGGGGACAGGGGTTAGAAGAAAGCTGAAATGGAGCTTCATTCAACAAAGTCCTTCACCCACCTCCTGCCATCTGAGATAAGACCTTTTCTACTTATTTGCAGCCAAAAAGCACCTGCCTCTTAACAAAACTAGGGTTGCATATCACAAAAGCTGAGCTGATTTCTTGGAGTCAGGAGAGAAGAGAGCTAGGTATGTGTAACCATTGGTACCCAGTTGCAAATATCCCCCTTTTCAGCCATGGTGCTGAAGTAGGTGATGGAAGTCCATCTTCAGACCCTCTTGGATAAATTGGATTATATAGACTCATTTTAATAATGAAATGGCCTTGGTCACTCTGAGGAATGACTTCTGTTAGGAGAGAGTCAGGAGAAGTGTGACCCTGTTAATTCTCCTTTATCTTTCTGGACTTACTCTGTGGATTGTGGGTGGCAGGCATAGTGATACAATGGCTAGGCTCCTACCTGCAGAAGGTAGCCTTGCGGGGTGGTGGTGGTTCTGCTCGACCCTGTGGCACTCAATGGACTCAATATGTCCATTGAGAGCCAGTGTGGTGTGAGAGCCAGTGTGGCGTAGTGGTTAGAGTGTTGGACTGGGACTCGGGAGATCCGGGTTCTAGTCCCCGCTCAGCCATGAAACTGACTGGGTGACTTTGGGCCAGTCACTGCCTCTCAGCCTGACCTACCTCACAGGGTTGTTGTGAGGATAAAATGGAGAGGAGGAGGAGGATTATGTAAGCCGCCTTGGGTTCCTTGCAGGAAAAAAGGTGGGGTATAAATATAATAAATAAATAAATAAGGTCCCACAGGGTCCCATCTTTCCTCATCCTTTTAAATGTCTATATGAAGCAACTGGGTGAGGTTATCGGACAATTTGAGGTCATCCCATGAAGCTGATTGTGGGAGATTCAGGACAGATAAAAGGAAGTACTTGTTCACAAAGTGCATAGTTAAACTATGGAATTCACTTCCACAAGGACAGGCCTGTGGCTTATGCTGGCTCGGCTTGTCTGAGCGTGGAAAGCTAAGCAGGGTCAGGCCTGGTTATTACTTGGATGGGAGACCCCTCCTCTAGTTTCCTGCATTGAGCAGGGGGTTGGACTCGATAGCCTTGTAGGCTCCTTCCAACTCTATCTATGAAATCTATGAAGATGTAGCGATGGCCACCAATTTGGATGGCTTTAAAAGAAGATTGGACAAATTAATGGCAGAGAAGGCTATCAGTGGCTACTAGTTCTGATTGGCTATATGCAACCTCCAGTATCAGAGGAAGTATGTCTATGTACACCAGTTGCTCAGGAACATGGGTGAGAGAGGGTGCTGCTGCACTCATGTTCTGCTTGTGGGTTTCCCATGGGCAGCTGATTAGCCACTGTGTGAACAAAATTATGGACTAAGATGGACCTTTGGTTTGATCCAGCATGGCCCTTCATATTTTCTTATGAGCTTCATGGCTGAGTGGGATTTGAAGCTGGGTCTCCCCAGCCCTATTCTCACATTATTACCACAATACCGCACTGGCGCTCATGTTCAGTCTCCTACATTTTCGATATATCCTGTTTCCAGTTGTTTGAACAGGGTTTCTTGAGGCATCCATGTTGGGGAGTGCAGCAGAAACCTGGCATTGCTAGTTAATCAAACCCAGAAGCCCTGTGCTTGAAAGAAATGATCCACAGCATCTACTGGCGTACAAGGATTAACTACACTTGGGAAAGCCAGTCAATGTTACTGTGGATATTGCATATTAATGGTGCATTACTAATTTATGAAACTGTTATTGCTGTATGGAATTACCGTATGCAATAAGTTATATTTTAAGCAATACCAGAATGGAACATCTTTCTTTTCTGATTTCCATATGAAAACAACAACAGATTTTTAAAAAATGTACCAGATATTATGCTATCTTTTTCTGCCCAACAGGCAATGGCAAATTTTTAATCTTCCACTCTGCCAATAAGATTTCTTTAAACTAGTAGAAGTTTGAGGATGGGCTGTGACTCAATGGTAGAGCACATGCTTAGCACGCAGACGGTCTCGAGTTCTATCTCTGGTATCTCCATTTTTTTTAAAAGGATCATGATGTGAAAGATCCGTGCCTCAGATCATGAAGAGCCACTGCCAGTAACAGTAGATAGTACCAGGGTGAATGGACAAATAGTGTAACCTGGTAGAAGGATTACTCATAGTAGCACATGTATGGAGTACGTTCCACTGGGATGGCTTCGAGTCCCAGTCCATTGAGATGACACTGATAAATAACTTAGCATGATGTGGCTGCAAAAAAAGGTTAATTCAATTTAGGCTGCATTAATAGAACCATCGTTTTCAAGCCACAGGAAGCAAGAATTCCACTTTATCCTGAACTAGTTAGACCTCATCAGGAGGCTCCAAGATTACACCTGCAAGCTTCCTTTAGGCAACCCATCAGACCTGAGGACTTGAATTCATTTAGAGTGGCTAGGTGCTCTCGCACCACCTGTTTACCTATCTTGGGCTGCAAGTCTTTCCCTTCACCATTTGATCGATTTTTTCTAGGTTGAGCACAGTTTCCATTGTGGGAGAAGACTGAGGCAACTCTCTCTCTCTCTCTCTCTCTCTCTCTCTCTCTCTCTCTCTCTCTCTCTCACACACACACACACACACACACACACACACATCATTTCAAGGTATATTTGGAATACTTGGGTATTTTCCCCCCTCTCGCTTTTGCATTGGTTTAGTTTCACACTGCAATACACATTCTACCCTTTTGTTGCGGAGAAAACCCTATATGCAATTCTCCCTGTACTTTGAGTGTGCAGTAGGTTTCACACTAGTAGCTATGCTGAAAGCAAACTCAAAAAGCAATTACAAATCATCATCAGTCATGGACAGCTCTAAAAAGAAATTACCAAGTATGTAATTTTTAATTTTTTTTGTAAAACTTAATTCAGTATAAACATTCAGCACAACCACAGGTTCACAACTGTGGTCATCCCATGAAGCTGATTGTGGGAGATTCAGGACAGATAAAAGGAAGTACTTGTTCACAAAGTGCATAGTTAATATCACACTTAATTATGGAAATTGTTAAGTTAAGATGCTCACTTTACAGAGATCAGTGAACACGGGCTGTGGGTGTAAACTCATTTAAAACAAATAATATCAAGACACGCAACTCCTAAAAGCATTCATAGCGAACAACAGCATCCTACGCAAGGCACAAAGGAGGTGGCTCCATCATGCAGTTCCACTGAAATGTTTTAATAAAAGATCTCTGGTGCGTAGAAGCACACAGATGTAACTGTTTCTGTACTGCAGACAAAATGCCATAGGATGTCGTTTAGGTGAATCCCGTCCACGTTCTATAACAGCAGTGGGCAACTGTCTGGAGGCCTTTGGCCTAACTTCAAAAGCACTTGGAAAGCGATTACTTCAGACCTCTGGCAAGAGCATTCTGATCCTCCCCGGGCAGCCCCCCTGCTGGCATGTGCCCCCCTCCCATGTTCTATAACATCATCCCACTTCTGTGGGTTCAAGCTTGTCTGCCTGCTTTTTCCTCCTGAAAGGCTTTTTCAGGACAGCTGGGAGAGGTTCCGTTTGAAAGCTGAGAAGGAAAGGAAGGCAACAGACTGTATTTAGGAAGCCTGCACCCATCCATAGCCCTTTACCCCAACGGATCCTATAGGAAAAAAAGGGACTGCAGACTCTGGCCTCATCCATCGGACAGAGAACCAGGGGCCACTGGGAGGCTGCACCCCTGCCTCCCAAGATAAATATCATGGCAAGGGGGAGACCAACCCGGACCCCATACATTGGCCAAAGAAGGAACAGCTGCAGGGAGCTTGTTTTGCCCTTCCCTGCTAAGGGGGGGGGGGGAATCTGTAAGATCCTTGTAACCAAGAAGTGGTGCCTGAGTTTTGCTTTCTTCTTCTACCTCCCTCCCAATCCCTTTTCCTTTTGTGTCATGTCTTTTAGATTGTAAGCCTGGGGGCAGGAACTGTCTAATATTAACCTTTCTAAGCCACTCTGGGAGCCTTTTTTGAGTGAAGAGCAGGGTAAAAATGCTGCAAATAAATAAATGGAAAAAATGGCACTGCTTTAGGGAGACATTATTACATTAGAAGCCATTACACCAGTCAAAACCCTCATCTTAGACTTATTTGCATAGTTAGAGAAACCAATGTATCTCACAATACAGATATGCTCAGGAACGGGCTGCAGCTGAATATGTCTAAGAGGAAGAGGACAAGGCAACTGACTTAAGGCTACAGAGGACGACCAAAGGCAATGGCACAAGGGATAGATGGAGAGAAAGAGGAAAAGTTTTCTCCTGATATGCTGTATATGTATAATCATATTCAGTAATTTTACCTCCCTGCAGTCTGAAAAGGCACAACCCAGTGTGGTGTAGTGGTTACATTGCCTGACTAGGACCCAAGAGTCTTGGGTTCAAGTCTCCACTCAGCCATGGAATTCACTGTGTGAACGTGGGCCAGTCAGCCTAACCTACCTCTCAGGCTTGGCGTGAGTACAAATGGGGTGGGAAGGAGATCCATGTATGATGTCCTGCGCTACTTGAAGGATGGGTGGGATAATAAAACACATCTCTAGAAATTGAAACAACAGATAATATCATGTGGGACACCAGCTCACTCGTTTAGTCTATAAGCCAACAGGAAGAGAGGTCTCGGGTTGGATGAATCTGTCTCTTTCACTTCCCATAATGTTTGCATTTTTTCAAGCATATGTTTGTTCCATCCTGTTTCCACACCAGTTCACAATTTCTTTTGAAGTCTGCACAAAAAAATGCACATCTTTCCCAAGCAATTTTCTCTAATATATACCTTTTTTGTATGTCATTTTCCTGAATGTATGCATTTTAACACAATTTCCCCTAATGCATGCATTTGTATTATTATTATTATTATTATTATTATTATTATTATTATTATTATTATTATTATTATATCGTGGAATCACATTGAAAAATTCAGAGAAGTGCAAATACCAAAGGATAATTGCATATTAGTTTGGGACGTGCAAATTAGCTCGGTTCGTATTAAGACGTAAACCAAACAAATGTCTTCCCCATCCCTACAAGAGATCAAGCCTCCAGATTAACTTCCATTAGGTTCAGTTTTAATTGAAAGACGCTTTGGGGGCAAGGTGAGGGGTGGAAGGGAAAAACAGAATAATATGTTCTGAGAGGCATACTTCTATGTATGTTCATTAGCTGCTATAACATCTTTCCTCTCTCCCAAAGAATTACATATGGAACCCCAAATTAAAATCAGCAGCTTAATGTCAGACCAGAAATATTTTAATGTTAAACAGTACACACTCAAGCAACACATCCCACTGAGCAAGAAAACCCATGCATGTTCATTTGGTGCCTGCCAGCTCCTTAGCTGGGTAAGGTTGCTGTGAATGTTCTGCCCGACAAGCTGCATGTGAGTTTCCAACTATGTCACAACCCCACTGATTTTAATCAGATCTTTCTCATTAAAATCCAAATTGGAGCTGAGCAAAGGCCTAAGATTTGGCTTGTTGCAAGCAGGAGCCATTGCAGATCTTTAAAAGATAGCCACTTAGAAGGAGGTATCATTATCTTTCAGCCTAGACAAGCTTGGCAGTCCTGTCAAACGAAGCCTACTTTGCTTTAGCCACAGCTGCTGTCTTATCAAAAGAAACACACACACAGTTTAGTGGGTAGCATACTCAAAGAAGTCAACCTGAAATGTGGTGGTGTGAGAGGGAGAAACCTGAATTTTAAAAAAACAATATATTAATTATATATATAAAAAGATTGAGTACATGTTATGTGTGGGACCGTTTCTCCTAGGGGCTTTCTTTGATAGCGCACACCTGCTGCAGATGGCTTCTGAGTGTGAAGGACCAGTGGAAAAGGAGCTGCTTAATTATTTTCCTTTCTTCTTTCTTATTCAAATTATCATCTTACTTTTCCACACTAAGGCCCCAAGGCAGCCAACATAACATTGTAATCAAAATACAATATAGGTGGCACCATGAATTAAATGAAATTAAAGACATGTTTATTTGTACACGCTTGTGGGGGTAGGGGCAAGTGTTTTACCTGTTTTCTGGTGTTGCTGTTATGGTTTTCTTGTATTTTCTTGTGCATTTGTAATTTTAGAGATATGATTTTTACAGTGTTCATATATTGCATTGCTTGTATATGATGTTGGCAAGACACAGAAAAGGGCCTCTCCTTAAGATCTTGATATCTGGGCAGGTTCTTATTGGAGAAGATGGTCCTCCAAGGTAGCCTGGTCTCAAGTCATTTAGGGCTTTAAGGGTCATAACCAGAAAGATGAATAGTGCATGGAAATGAACTGTGTACAGTTCTGGTCACCACCCCTAAAAGAATGATATTGTAGAGTTGGAAAAAGTGCAGAAAAGGGCAACTAAAATTATCAAGGGGCTGGAGCAACTCCCCTATGAGGAAAGGTTACAGCAGCTGGGATTGGTTAGTACCTGCAGGTAGCGTCGAGAGAGAGCTTAGAAAAGAGGAGAGGTAAGGGGAGACATGATAGAGGTATACAAAATTATGCATGGTGTGGAGAAAGTGGATAGGGAGACATTTTTCTTCTGCTTTCAGGATAGATAAAAGGAAATACTTCTTCACACAGCACATAGTTTAACTATGGAATTCACTTCCACAAGATGTAGTGATGGCCACCAATTTGGAGGGCTTGAAAAGGGGAGTGGACAAATTCATGGAGCATAAGGCTATCATCAGTGACCACTAGTCCTGATGACTATATGTTACCTCCAGTATCAGATGCTGTATGCCTCTGTATACCAGTTGCTTGAGGAACACGGGCGGGGTGTGTGTGCTGTTGCACTCATGTCCTGCTTGTGAGTTTCCCATGGGCAAATGGTTGGCCACTGTGTGAAGAAAATGCTGGACTAGATGGACCTTTGGTCTGATCAAGCATGGCTCTTCTTGTGTTCCTATGAACTAGAAGTCAGTGAATCTGCTGTGACAAGGGAGTCATATACTCCCAATAACCAGCTCTGGTCAATGTTGTGGCCACAGCATTCAGAACCACCAGATATTCCCAAATACTTTTCAAAGGCAGCACCCCCCCCCGCCCCCATAGAGTGCATTAGAGTAATCCAAACATGATGTAACCAAGGCATGTGTCACCATGGCCAGATATGATGTTTCCAACAAGGGGTAGCTGGTGCCGCAGCCTGCGCTGCGCAAGAGTGCTCCTGGACCTCATGGACACTTTGCTATCTGGGTTCAGAGCTGTGTCTAGGTGCATACCCAAACTGCAGACCTCCCAGGGTGAACAGCAGCTTCGAGTGTGAGGGCGGTTTTCACCAGCACTGCAGCACAGGGAGAAAGGCTTACCAAAACCTTCCCCCAACAGCATGCCAATTGCCACGGTCCCAATTCTGATCCCCCTTGCAGCTGCTAGTTTTAAAGGAAATACAAGACACATCAGATCAAATGCATAGATGCATTTAACTTCTTGACTAGCTTGGCCCTTGAATACTAACTCAATTGCTAGCTCTCCCTATGTCTTCTATATAAAATAAGGTCACATAAACCAAAGATGGCTAAATTGCTTCCCCCTAAGTTTTGACATTTACAGTTCCAAACTGCAAACAAGTAGTCAGACTCTATTTACACAGAGACTGGACTTGCTCTTGGTCAGCTCCCTGTTATATGAATGATTTGGTCTTCAGTTTTACATCAAGGCAGTATTTAGCTCACCAACTCCCAAAATAAGCATGGGTTTTTTTAGAAATGTCGCCAGCTGTTTCCTTATGTTGGACTTGGCAATTGCTTGCAGAACAAAATAAGTACACATTTCTGGGTAAGGAAGGAAAGTATGAACTAACACACACACACACACACACACACACACACACACACACACACCTTCTCTCCACCCCCCTGCAATGAAGGATGTGGTGGGAGAGGCGGCATTGTGTCTGGGCCCCAATGTGGTGGGGCATGCAGGCATTGGCATGCTAATGCATGCCATGCAGAACCTGGTGGGGTTATTTAAGCCTGATTCCTCCCCTCTCCATCCTCTGTTTACTACTTATCTCTCAGCCCTAAGATTTTGTTGTAGTAGTGGTGAGGTGTGGCCCATTCAGTATGTGGAATCCTGGCAGGCCGTGGCAACAGTTTGCAGCCCAGAGGGAGTGGCACAATGGGCCTGGGATCATGGCCAGGCGTTCACACTAGTGTCCTCAGCAGCCCAGCCAGGCCCTTCAGGGGGAAAGGACAACAAGGCCTTGAGAATGAGAGGCACGACTGACCCGACCAAAGGGTGGAATGAGTAGCAGCCACCACAGTTGTGTGTCTGCAATGCATGAGGCCCCTCAAGACCTGCAGAAAGGTGACTGGAAGCATGACACCACCCCATGGGACAGTGGCACACAACACTGTCTGCTTTGCTGGGAATTCAGCTTCCTGTGCTACTCTAACTACCATCCCTGCAGATACCACCACGAGTGCTCGATTTGTGATTTATTCAGTAGCTGCTTCAAATATTCCAGTGTGGAGGAAGCTGTGAGTGGAAGGGCTCAGTCACAGCTTTGTAAAAGGAACTCCTATGTCACTTGCTGGAGCATTATCTCAACAGGGACGATGCTAAGTATCTGTACATGGGGTTTAGGTATGTATTTAGGATTCCCTATCAAGAATATCGGAACATAGGGAGCTGCCTTATACTGAGTCAGACCATGGGTCCATCCAGCCCAGTATTGTCAACATTGACTGGCAGGAGCTCTCCAAGGTCTGGAGATTTCCCCTAATAGTCAACTTGGGTGACAGAGCGCCTATCAGTTTGGAAGTGAGATGGGCCCAACCAAAAATAAGGTTCTGGTTACTATATACCTGGGTGGCTCCCTTGGTAGACAGAACTTTAAATATTAAAAGAAAAATAAATAAGGCCCCCAAAATTGTCTGAGAAGGACCTGTGAGCTTTATGTAGTTACGGAATGTTGAAGGGGAACAAAAAGAAAGTGGAGGTGAGAAAAAGAAAAGGGACCCTGACCTGCTCAGCCTACAGTAAGCAGATTTTAGGATTGAGGTCGGGGGGCACTCCCTTCCCTGTATTATACAGGGATATTATCATGGGTGTTTTAGGGATACACTGCAACATTTTGTTTCAAGCCTCACTTGTTAGACCAAACAGGCTAGTGAAATTACAGTAGCTTATGACAATGTATTAAGTTCGGAATTCTTTATTTCAAAGCCTGTTTGCAATGCGAAATTACATTATTAATGATCTATTTAAAAAATAACAACCAGGATATACTTTGAAAAATATTCAGGTGGCTCACTAAATGATTGTATAGGAGCCTGGACACTGACTCATGAGTTCTGTGGAGAAATATATTACCATCTGGTTCTATGAATGTAATTATGCTGTCACTTAGACCTGACTGATCACCTCCATGGTGCAAGAGAACCACGTGATCTGTCCTCTTATATAATCATTCTTAAAGTGTTCCTAAAATACACAAAGGGAAAGCAACAGGCAAAAGAACAAATTATCTGACATGGAAGGCAGGAAACACACATTTAAAAATGAAAGTAGCTTTCCTAACAGATTGTTATTTGGAACCAGATAAATGAGGAAAGCAGCAACACTTTCTATATGCTACTGGTGTTCTAATTATATCCCCCTGTACTGTTGCCACCTGGGACTCATCGGGGTTTCTTTCTTCCTTGTGAAAAATGTCCTCATTCAGTATTACAAGAAAACAATGAATGAATAGAAGTTAAGGGCCTGTTTTTGTTTTTTTTAAAAGAAGACATTTGTCTATATATTTTAAGGATTTATTTAAGATCCAGGTCTTTGGCCAGGTTCTAACGTTACCCTTGGAAGGCCTCAGTTCTGTGGTAAGGTGTAGCATGCACACAGTATATCACCACAATTTCCCGTGAGTTTATACATTCCAGCATACTTTATGAAAGCTCCTGAGCAGGTAATGTTGTCCTTGACACCCAACACTTATGTAACGTGAAGGATGGGGCCGTTGTGCTAGATTCATCTGGGCTAGCAGCCCCACAATATATCTTTCATAGATCTCATAGATCATAGAGTTGGAACATCTGTAGCAGATGTACAAACATCTGTAGCAGAGCTACCCAATGTGCGACGATCCCAGGGCCAACAGGATCAGAGCAAAGCCCTTGCAACATTAATGGTCAGTCAAAGAGTGTTGTGGGTGAACCCTGCTGGATCAGGCCAAAGCTTCTTTTTTATTTTTATTTTTTTCTCATTGCAATATTTTCACAAAGGAAAAAATGGGAAATAAACAAACAAATCAAGACAGACAGACAGACACAAAGAGGGAGGGGAAGGGGGGTTGTTGTGTTTCAGGCACATGAACTGGTAGAAGAAACCATGTACACTAAACTGGTGATCACTGAGCACCCGTCTCAGGAAAATCTGACTGAATGTCTTCTTAGATGGTCCTCTTTGCACTCTCACGTGGATACAAAGCCAACTCAAATAGGGACGAGGAGTGCAACCATTAATCCACTACTGTGCAGAAGACACTATCTTCCCTCTCCATTTTTGGAAGTACCATAAACTTAGCCTGTCCCTATTGCACACATGGCCCCATAGTCAGGGATAGGGACTGTGTGGCCCCTCCAGATGCCTCTGGACTGCAACTCCCATAATCCATCACCATAGGCTATGGTGCAACTCCCATAATCCATCACCATAGGCTATTGGCTAGGGCTAATGGAAGCTGCAATCCAACAACATTTGGAGGCCCACACTTTCCCCACCTCTACCATAGTTCATAGTCTAGTGTAAGTTCCAGATGAAGGGTTTATTGTTGACTCAAATGTGCACGTCTTTAAAATACAATGACTTTTCCCAAACCTAGCATCCTGCAATGGCCAACCAGATGCCTGACGGAAGCCCACAAGCAGGACATGATGGCAATGGTCCACTCCTGCTGTTGCTCCTTAGCAACTGGCACTCAGAGGAATGCTGTCTCTGAACCTGGAGTTTGCAGACAGCTCTCGTGACTAGCCGCCATTGATAAGATTTATCCTCCATGAAGGTGGTGCCCCAGCCAGAAAACACAGTGTAATTTTCAAAATTACTTAATGACATCTGTATGATGATGCCATTTGTCTATGGAGCTTGGGCTGGAGCTCTAGCCTCAAGACAATCCAGTGAGGCTGTGCCTTCCCCAAGGCTGCCTGGTGGATCTCAGAGCAGGAATCGCCCACAAAAGCTAGGGAAGTGGTTCGCTGGAAGGAATGTCTGGCCCCTGTTGTGAGGCAGCTCTGGGGGAGGGAAAGTCTTGGGGGTGTTCGTTGATCCAATATTGTCACTAGAGGCCCAAGGAACCTCAGCGGCTCAGAACACTTTTTATCGCAAATTGTGGCCTGCTTTAAAAATGGAAGTCCACCTGGTGGATCAACTCACGTCAGCACCAGTACATGGAATCCATGGAACCGAGTTGAGAAAATCCATTGTTTTTTCACACACCCCTATCGAATTACTGACACATCCCTAACTGTGGCTGATGAGTCCGGAAAGGCTTGGTTAAATAAAAATGTCTTCAGCAGGTGCCAAAAATGAAACGACATCAGTGCCTACCCCCCATCAACAGGCATGGAGTTCTACAGAGAAGGAGTCAATACACTGAAGGCTCCAACTAGACTCCAAACAGTCCGCCGGTTGGATTACTATGATGCGTTTATATGCCAGGCTGCCCTTGAAGATGGTTCAGAAGCCTCAACTAGTGCAGAATTTGGCTCCTAGAATTCTGGCTGGTTTATCGAGATCAGGGGTGGGGAACATGGGGACATTCCAATGAACTGCAACTCCCATCAGCCCTACCTAGCTAGCATAGCTAATGGTGAGGGATTATGGGAATTGCAGTCCAACAACATCTAGAACGCCACATGTTCCCCAGCCCTAATATAGATGGAGCCATGTTCTATCACTTCTGAAAGAACTATATTGGCTGTCTATTCACAATTGAACCCATTTCAAAGTGCTGGCACTGTCCTTTAGAGCAGGGTTGGGCAACTGTGGGAGGTCTGGGGGCCATTTTGTGTCCCCTGCATCCCCACACCCCTGAAGAGTGCATTGTTAAAAAGTATCTTTTAAATTTTTTTGCCAGATTGCCATCAAAAGGTAACATTTAGTTTGTTTGCAAACTAAATGTAACTGTTTTAGCACTATATAGTGCCAATTTGTTTGTAACAAAAGTTCCGCAGTGCGGCCAGGGACAGCGGGGGCCACACCAGGTCATCAGGGGCCACATCTGTGTGCTGCCCACCTTTGCTTTAAAGCTTGTCTCAACAAGGCATGCCTGGCTCTCTGTGGCCTCCTCTAGAAGGCAACCAGGCTGCCACATTCTGGACCAATTTGCATTTTCCAAATTGTCTTCAAGGACGGTCCCAAATGGGGCACAGTAAAATAATCTCATCAGGATGTTACCAGCACAATTATGATTGTCACGTGGAGTTCTGGATCTGGCTGATTGGCTTCAGTGGGATTAATATGCATAACTGGACACATTCCAGTATCCAATCAATGGGCACTGGATTGTAGCGTTTCATATTGTTGAACCACTATTCATAACTTTACAATGTACTTACCATAGTATTAGCTAAAAACCCCCACAGCAAATACTTAGCAAGCCATCTCATTTGGCATTACAGCCAGGGCTGCTCTTGACAGATTAAAATACCTTAGTATTTCAATACATGTTGCAAATTATTTTGCTAAAGTATTTAAATCTGTGCTTAATAAAGCGAGGGATGTGTATGAATCAGAGAACCCAGGATTCTAATTCTAAATTTATACTCTGAATAGAATAAATTATTAAGTCCCGTGGAAGCTGTTCTGCATGACAAGGGGTGGAGGGAATGTACCGCATTAAGAGGAGATTTCCCCCCCATTCTTGCATGACTTACACAAGCCATTTGACAATATAGATTGGCTGGGCATTTTACCCCATGCAATGAGGATACATTTTTAATACCTGCAATACGTAACTCTCATTCTCATGCTAAATCAATGTTAAAGTGTAACTGAGAAAGATCGGCTTATCTAATTAACTCTCTTACGTCTAGAAAGTTATTGCAAGCCTGCAAGCATGAAAAAATATTGTAATGTTCGTTAAATCATTTATTAAGCAAGCTTTGGATTATATATTATTGAACAACCAGGGAGAAAAGCCCATGTATATAGTCATTCTATTAACTTCCTATTTGTGTGATGGCCAAGCTGGTGGCTAATGACTCTTCTTTCCCTGCCATATTATATCTAGGAATGCCTCTGAAACTTGAAATTAGTCAGTCTGTAGGTTGAATCTAGTGTAGGCTGGTAATTCCTGATTGTGTAACAAGCCTGGAATGTGATCCAACAAACCTTAATATTTTCACAATTCAAATCAGGATTGATTACGTTAATTTATGTTTTCTGGATCTGCACAGTCTGTATGACTAAACATCCATACACCACTATTTTTGCACAGGCTCAGATGTCAGTGAAAAGGGTACATTGTGATGTATGACATCATGATGCAAGTGTTTCAGGGGGAAAACCCATATTATGTACAGCATATTCATGAGATGCACCTTTGTGACACACATGTAGATGCACAGATATTTAGAAATCTCAAAAGACACCCAAAACCCCCCAGAGCTTTTATTCAAGTTTTTAATGCTGGATTCATAACCTGGCAAGCCAATTATGATTTTTGATGGGGTAGCTTCACCCATCACAAATGATCTCATTAAGTGACATGAGTTTAACTTTTCTAGGATTTAGATATAGGCTTCCTTTTGTTTTGCTTGTCTTAAATGGATAGTATTATTCTTAGGGTCAATGTCAACCCATATTGTAAGGGCCAACAAGACTTCTCCAATAACTATTAGAATGTTTCCTTTTTAGCCATTTATGTCTGCTTGAGCTATATCCTGTTCCACCTATCTAAGCACACAATGACCTGGTTGACTCATCACAAGCAAACCATGGTTTGGCCACTGGGAATGTGCTGCAGCCTCCTCCTCCTTCACACATGCACAATCCTCTCCTCTACTTCCATGCCTGTGGTGGTACCCACTGTTTGCTGTGAGCCTGGAATCAGGAAAACTATGATTGCTGCTAAACATAGTCTCCTTTTGAGGCAGAATGAGAAATGAATTTCTAACCTAGTTTCTGATTCTGGTTAGGAGGCAAACTATGGAAAGCAGTAAATATAGTTTACTCAGTTCAGACACTGAGGCAAGCTTTAGTTGCTGCAAACTTGGAAGTGAAGAAGAGAATCAGCGTGTGTCCAAAGAGTGTCAGTTCTAGGGTTTGAGGGGTCCTTCTTAGGCAAGTTGCTCCCAGTGTGCCTGCCTCTTACCCCTTGCCACTACCTATTCATTTGCCTCTCCATCTGATCCCAATCTGTACCACCTGCGTAAGGGAGAGGACAAGGCATGTGGAGGTTATTGCTTCTTCCCCTTGCTCCTCCCACTGCTTGCTCACTTGGAGAGGGCAAGTGAACAGGCAGCAACAGCGAGGAGGAGGAGGAGGAGGAGGAGGAGGAGGAGGAGGAGGAGGAGGAGGGGGGGGAGGTCAGGAGGCCCCTATCCTGTTCTGCTGGGGCTTAAGGCTTGCCGGGGAAGTGGACACTGTCAGTCTCAGTCTTTCTGGGCATGTCAAGTCAGGCAAAGGCAAAGCAGGTCCCTAAGCAGGAATCAAGGCCCTGTAAACCTCCCAGTGGAGTCTGCAGGCCAAGCTATGGAAAGATGTTGCCTTCAGCAGGGAGATGAAGCCACCTCAGACCTTATAAAGCACAGACAAGGCCTGTTCTGCATTAGGTCTCCATCTCCTTGAAATAACCACTGGGTGGCTGTCGAATTGCCTGATACAGTAATACCTTGGATTGAGAGCATAATTCGTTCCGGAACCATGCTTGTAATCCAAAACACTCTTATATCAAAGTGAGTCTCTGGCGGGCGTGAGCAGGGCCGATTTCGGCCTGATATGCCTGCTTGAGGCGAGCGGTTACATCCCTACGACTTGTATTGCAAGACGTCGCTTGTTTATCAAGTCAAAATTTAGTTTTAAAAATTGCTTGTCTTGCAAAATGCTTTCAGACCAAGTTACTTGCAATCCAAGGTATTACTGTATAGTGAGAGTGGGAAAGATCCCTTCTCAAGACAATGGAATTCTACTGCCAGCCTAGGACAGACTACACTGAACTAAATGACACAACGGTCTGACTTGGTATAAGACAGATAGGTTCACTTCAACAAAGTTTTCATGCATCTTTCTGAAATGTTCTCCCCTCCTCCCTGCCAGTACAATCTAATTACATATTTCAAATAGATTTAATTTTATTCACGTATATAGCCTCTAATTTGTAAATGTTATTCCTTTACAAAAGTCTGAATCTCCAGACCAAATTAGCAGGATACTGCTGCAACACCCACTGTTAATTATATTTCCTAACATTTATAATGAAGCTAAAAAAACAACAATCCAAAACCCTGATCCTTTGCTAGTCTTCAGGAGAAAAGCACACTGCAGATTAATCCCCACTTCTTGCCCCAAGACTCAGCAGAATTCATTGCCTGTTCTGCATTAGTGGAAACTTCCGTTTCAGCCTTACATAGGCAGGTTTGCTGGAGATAAGGCTTGACTATTTAAAGTTACGGGGTCCTCCACTTCTTGGCTTCAAAAATAGCCTAGCCTTTTTAGTACAAGCATCAAAACTATCATCAGAAAATAAATTATATTCTCGCCGAGAGGTAAATTAAATCAGAATTAGCACATGCTAAATATAAAATTGGTTTCTCAGCCTAGATTCATTAATCTACTTTTTAAAAAACAAAACAAAAAACAAGAAAAAGCAAGCTCAACACATCTTCCCTGGGCAGAGTATTGCAATGGAAGCTACGTGGAGAAACTTAACTCACAGAATAAATGGAACAGATAAATGTTGTTCAAGTTAGGTTTTCATGAGCTTTTCAGTAAAATGCATGGTTGCAATCACTGATCCTACACAGTTCTACAACTATTTTGTTTAAAGGGCATTCAGTAGGGGATGCATTAAATGGATCACACCCTTTCATCTTCTCATCCTCCTCTAAGTACCTCCTCTGAGGGAGGTTCAGAGGATGGCAACAAAGGAGAGGGGCCTTTTTGGTGGTGGCCCCGATTGTGGAATGCTCTCTCCAGTAAGGCCCGCATGGCACCAACATTGTCATCTTTTCGGCACCAAGTTAAGACTTTCCTCTACTCCCAGACATTTGATGGCATATGATGGACTTCTTTATTTAGTTGTTTTATCAGGTTGTGGTATTTTACTGTTAATTGTTTTTAGTGGCTTTACATTTTTGTATGGTTTTGTTGTAAGACACTTTGAGTCCTTTTTCCTGGGAAAGTTGTCTAAGAGTGCAACCCTATGCACGTTTAGACAGAAAACATGCTGGTTGGGGCATGCTAGGAGTTGTAGGACTTTTTTCTGCCTAAACAAGCAAGGCGTGCTTGAGAGGGAGTGTGTATCCCAGAGGAACAACTAGATGCAACCCCCACCCCGCATAAGCCAAGCATTATCTTGAGCTGCCAGCTACTCACTGAATCATGGCGTGTGCTGGTGTAAGAAGCCAAATCCCCATTTTGCAAGCTCCACCTAGTTAGCTCCCGGAAGGCAAAGGCCATCGAGGCTCAGCTTATGGTTCTCAAGTCTGTGCTCCTTTCCTGCAACCTCTTCAAAACAGGAACTATACAAAATTCAGCCTCCAGAAGTCTGCCCCACTAAGGACTATGGTTTTTTTTAAAAAAAGGTTAACAGTACTCTTATTCCAAGGGTGCAGAATCTCTTTTGGCATGAGGGCAGGGCCAAAGGCAAAAGGGACAGAGCCAAAATGCCACACCACCCCCAAATACCAGTGTATTTTAGCTTAAAGCCTTAGGAGAAATGAGGGGGGGGGAGACTGCACAAAAGCTTGGAAACCACCAAATGATTGGTGGTTGAGTAAAGGGGATGCAGCCAGGGAAAGGAGGCATGGCCTTCTGGGGACCCCCAGAGTGCCAAACTGGGAGCTTGGGCTTGAGGTTCTGTACCCCTGTCTTATTTGGACAAAAAATGTCTCCGGATTGTGGGTCAGTTTCTATGTACATGGAATGAACAGCCACCATTCACCACTTCTGATGAATCAATAACACAAGGCCTCCATCAATGACCCGAACTGTGTTCACAAGTCTTCTCATACTGAATGCAGAAGGGGTACACTGAATTGTAGCCTGGAGAGGAGCCCCTGTTGGATATGCTCCATTTGTAAACAGGGAAGGCCACCAACCAACCACAAGCTCAAGACTGAATGAACCATGAAACCCTAATGAAAACAGGTCTTACATGGAAGAGAGCTTTCTGGGTATGACAGAAGGGCCACCAAATATCTGTATGTGAGTGAAAGAGAGGACTCGTTTTTTAAAAGGGCATATATGGTGAGGAAAGCAAAAGGCAAACAACTCTTTTCCCACTGTAATGCAATTGCCAGAACAATTATGTTTGCAATTCAGCTTTGGAGGGCTCGCTGAAGCCATATTTTGCTGGTTTGGATACTAGGGTTTGATAAAACTGGGAATGTATTCAGCTGTGTTGAGGGGAGGAGGGAGCACGTGAACCCAGGACTTGTTCCTGATCCTCATATCATAGTTTGGAGGGTCATCTGAAAGCAGCCATGGTTAAAAGTTATAATTCATTACAATTTGTTTAAAAAAGTTAGTTGTATTGATTCTCAATAACAGTTTGACTAGTTTGGTTTTTGCAATCAACATACAATGCTAAACATTATCTTTTTGTGGTTCTAAAAGAACCATGTTTATGCTTTAAAAATACCTTTAAAAGCTTTGACAGGTCAACTGAACAAATCTCTTTTAACAGAGCATATGCCCAGCTCTAGACACCTCCCAGGTTAACTAACATTAATTAAGTGATAGGGTATAACAGATGCTGCAGTAGCTCTCATGCTTCTAAGGTAGGAGTAGGCAACTTGGTGCCTACCAGATGTTTTGGGCCTCAACTCCCATAAACCCCAGCCAGTATGGCCAATGGTCCAGGCATTATGGGATTAGTAGTCTAAAACATCTGGAAGGCACCAAGTTGCCTACCCTGTTCCATGGTAACACTGAAAAGGGCCTCCAAGTACGCATTCAAAAGTTGGGAATAATGGACCCTTGGGAATACTACACGGTAGTTAACTTATGGGGTAACTTGCCAGTGTTAAGCATTCTTGAAAGGGAACCCTCAGATTCTGTCCCACCACTTCCCCTTGGCTCAAGGATCCAAGGGTGGAGTGCTCAAAGCACTTGGAAGTCTGTAAAACTGCCAGTCAGTCCTGATCCTGAAGCTCTTAATTCACGGGTGCTGGCAATTTAACTTGTACTCATTAGGCACTCAACAGGTGTTCTTTTCCCATTCTGTTGGGGATGAATGACAGGATGCAAAACAGCCAAAGTAATGAATGGGTCAGCGGAAAGGGAGGCAGCAGGGAAGGCTTTTTCTGTATGCTTTCTACATCTCCCTTCAAACCTCCACTACCCTCCCATACAAGTTAACCTACTGGTTGCTCATGCTTCTCTATCAGCCAAGAGGAATGCAAAGATCTCCTCTGGTTTGAACACTGCAAAAAAAGGGGGGGAGAGGGAAAATGCTACCATTCCCTGCATTGTATGGTCCCCTTATATACACAGGGGGCCAAATGAGCACAAAGAGCGCAACCCAATGGAGAATAAAGTTTAATGAGTAACTGACATCATTACTGGAATCACTGCACAGTTTGCCCTGAACAAACAACTTCCTTAAAAACAGAACAAACAAAAAAGAAAAGAGAGAAAGAAAGAAATCAAAAGCTGGCACTACTGCTCATTTCTACATTGTCTACTCACATTTGTTTACTGTCCCTTGACAAACTATCTATACAGAGGCATAATAGTCTCACTCAAGTTAAATGATGATTTGGGTTTTGCAGATTAACATTTGCATTCCCTAAAAGTAGTAATTTTGCACAGACCCGAGGACTCAGGAATTGGCTAGGAATTAGCTGAGCACAAGCTAAAAGCATCCATTCGTATAACTACTGGGTGGACGGTATTTTTTGAGCCAACGGCTGTTGCCTCCAATCTTTCTGCTGTACAAACAATTTTGTCATACCGTTTTTGTCAAACCGGACAGCCCATGTTTATACTGAAGATACTACGAGCGGCTTGTTTCAGATCAAGCAGACCAAACTGTGTCAAAATATAGGTCACTAAACAACTGAGAATGACAGAATTAAGGTCTACCATGGAAAAAAGCATGTCTGATTTTTAATATGAATGACCCCCAAAATATGAAGTGTAGTCTGAGCCAGCGCTTAATTTCCCAAAAGAAATAGGAGGTTGTTTGGAAAACCTCTTCATCTCCAATTGATAGTGGTTATTCAGTGGCAAACTAAAAGCACATGGGAGCTCTCTCTCTCTCTCTCTCTCTCTCACACACACACACACACACACACACAGCATCGCAGAGCCCTGGGACAAATTAAGTCTTGAACAGAAGTGTTAAGAACTTTCATGTTTGTTTACATGAATGGTGCCTTTAGTTTACCTTTATGTCAACCATATATACCTGCCCGGACCTGAAGATCATCTTCAGAGGCCCTCCTCCAGGTGCCCCTGCCAAATGAAGTGAGGTGGGTGCTACTAAGGAGAGGTCCTTTTCAATTGTAGCACCCCGGTTGTGGAGTACCCTCCCTGGAGAGGCTCACCTGGCATCTATGCTGCAGTCTTTCTGGTGCTACGTGAAGGCCTTCTTATTCTCCCAGGCATTTTAGTTCTTCAGTTTTTCTTATTTTTAAATCTGTTATTGTTTTGGGGTGGGGGTTGTTTTCTTTTTTGGTTTTTTTTAAAAAAACCTTACACTGCTGCAGGTTTTTACTTTGGGTTTATTCTGTAGTTGTTGTTGTTTTAAGTTTTATATTATGTTTTATCACATTGCTGTATTTTATGGTTTTAATTGTTGCAAACCGCCTCAGCTATTGGGTGGTATAGAAATGTAATAAATAATTAAATAAATAAAATTAAATTAAAATGAAATAAAATAAAATAATAAACAATTTCTGACCAGATGTAGGGAAAGACAAGCATCAGGCTACTTGAACCTAAAATGGATGACGACCCCTCAAGAGGCCCAACGGAATGTGGAAACCCCAAGGGCGGCTCAATGATTGACTGGGCTAATCAAGGAGGGCCAGTCCATCATCAGCCAGTCCTGGCCTCACAATGGGGGAAAAGCCTACCTTGGAGATCAGGATGGCATAGCAGGCTTTGCTGGTGGATGCTCTAACACAGCACTGCCTTGAAAAGGAGAGGGCAGAGCAGGCCACTCCCTCCTTTCCCCACACCTCTTTGAAAGCTGCAGAAGACCCTTCCAGTGTATTGACGCTGCAAGCATTGCCTTCCACCTGAGATCATCGGTGTTAAACTACAACTCCTATCATCCTGGGTGGAAAAGGCCAAAAGCTGGGGTGATGGGGGTTGCAGCTCAAATCCCATCATCCCAGGTGGAAGATCTCATTGACATCATCAATATGGTTGTAGCATCTCCTGTGGCTTTCAGAGAAGGTCCCATGCTGAAGCCACTGCCACTGGAGCTGCCAACAAAGCCTGCTTCCCTGTACTGGCCCGCCGGGCACCAGGATGGTCTGGGATGGGAGGTACTTGAGCAGAATTGGGGCAGGCAGCCTGCTCAAAGTGAGCTGCACTACCTCTCCCAATTCTGCTGACAAAAATCAAAGAAGGGGGGTTGCCTCTGCAAGCACCCTACTAAATTTCTTACAATTAGGTGTCTGTCAGGTTGTTAAAACAGGGATGTGCAAAGCTGTCAGCATTCACCTGGCAGCAGCCAATCTGTCAGGCTTACAGCAGAGGGAGTGAAGTGAGACATGGCTATTCCATCACCCCTGCTGAAAGACCAGCTTCCCTCGGGCTCCCCCCTCCACAAACTGTTACCTGGCAGCAGCCATTCCATCAGGCTGTGGGAGGGAGAGAGAGAAGAGAAAGAGAGAGAGAGAAGGGAAGCAGACCACTCCATCAGTACTGCAGAGAAGTACTGCAGTACTGCTCTGTCAGGCTTTTCCTCTCCCTTGGCTGTCATCCAGCAACAAAGATTCCATCAGGCTGCAGCAGAGGAAAAGATGGGAAGTAGAGCAAATCCATTAGCTCAGCTGAGAGACTAGCAAGTTTGGGCTCCTCCTTTCCTTGAATTGTATGTACCCCACCTGGTTATTAAAAGAACTTTGTAGCTAAGAACTAATGCCAAGTTTTGCTTTTTTTTCCCACTTGCCCCTCAATCCCCCCCCCCTTTTTTTGTATCATGCCTTTTTAAATTGTAAGCCTGAGGGCAGGGCCTGTAAGAACAGGGTAAAAAAACACACCTTAAAATAAACAAAAAGATAAAAATAAATAATCATGATCCAGGCAAGCAAACAGAATGTATGCAAATTGGACTTTTTGAAGGGTTTTTCTGCTGGGTGGGGAGAAGAGAACAGCAGCTTCCATGGTAATAAGATATGGAATTATGGCGGGCTGGGGGCAGGTCTGATCTAGCTAGAGGTTTCTACAGTTATACAAAAGAGATCCAGACAGTATTGAGCTTAGCTCAAAGTTGCATTAATACAACTATTCTCGTGACAGCCAAATCACAAATTACTATCAAAGACCAAGAAATCCTGCTGTGCTAATAAGACCAAAAGCCCTGCTTGATGAAGGCTTTAAAAATAGACAGGCCGAGGTTGCTAATGGTATTTTAAATGGCACTGATGAAATCATTTCACAGTCTCTGCTTTTTCACTAGGAGCCAAACCATATTTTTTTATATTAGTCCAGTACACAGACAGTAAGTCACTTGGTACCCAGCTGAAGTTAATATATAAAAACATACAGAAGACACCAACAGCTGAGGTACACTGAGAAGACAAGAACAGCTCTGCTAGATAAGAACATAAGAAGAGCCATGCTGGATCAGACCAAGGGTCCATCTAGTCCAGCATTTTGTTCACACAGTGGCCAACCAGTTGCCCATGGTAAATCCACAAGCAGGACATGAGTGCAGCAGCACCTTCCGGCCCATGTTCCCCAGCAACTGGTGCAAATAGGTATACTGCCTCTGATACCTAGAACGTCTGAACAGCCCTGAACAGCCCGTTGTCATCTGATCTCGGAAGCTAAGCCGGGTTGGGCCTGGTTAGTACTTGGATTGGATGGGTGACCACCTTGGAATACCAGGTGCTGTAGGGAGGGACCATAGCTCAGTGTGATAGAGCACATGCTTTGCATGCAGAAGGTCCCATGTTTGATCCCTGGCTTCTCCAGGTAGGGCTAGGAAAGAATCCTGCCTGAAACCCTGGAGAGCTGCTGCCAGTCAGTGTAGACAATACTGGGCTAGATGCACCAAGGGTCTGACTCAGTATAAGGCAGCTTCCTAGGCTCCTATGTACCTGATACAGCCATTAGAACTAGTAGCCACAGGGCAGTTGCTCCAGCCCCTTGATCGTTTTAGTTGCCTTTTTCAGCACTTTTTCCAATTCTACAGTATCCTTTATTAGGTCCAGTGACCAGAACTGTGCACAGTTCATTTCCAGGCACTATTCAACATGTTGGTTATGACCTTTAAAACCCTAAATAGTTTTAAAACTAGGCTACCTTGGAGGCCATCAGGACTAGTAGCCATGGATAGCCTTCTCCTCCATGAATTTGTCCAATCCCCCTTTAAAGCCATCCAAATTGGTGGCCATCAGTACATCTTGTGGAAGTGAATTCCATAGTCTAGCATTCTGTTTCTCACAGCGGTGAACTAGATTCCTCTGGAAAGTCTACAACCGGGACATGAGGGTGACAGTCCTCTTTCACTGTTGATTCCCAGCAACTGATTCAGAGATGCAGGCTGCCTCTGAAAACTAGTGTTGGGCTAGGACTCGGGAGATCTGGGTTCTCGTCCCCACTTGGCCATGAAGCTCAGTTGGTGACTTTGGGCCAGTCACTGACTCTCAGCCTAACCTACCTCACAGGGTTGTTGTGAGGATAAAATGGAGAGGAGCAGGAGGATTATGTAAGTCGCCTTGGGTTCCTTGCAGGAAAAAAAGGCGAGATATAACTATAATAAATAAATGAAAATAAATAAATGACATGAACATACAAATGTGTGGAAAACCACAAGAATCTGAAAATGTCAATAGGAATATAATTTCAAAGTCTACATGCAACCTCTGAATACAAAAAACCCTACATCATTTTATAATCATCCCCTAATACAAACATACAAAGCAGCATGTTACAATATTTTTTTTTAAAAAACCAGATATGTCTTCTTGAATCACTGGTTGCAATCCCTGCTGAGTCAGACCAAAGGCATATCTAGTCCAGCATTCTGCTTCCCGCGGGCCGATCAGATCCCTCTGGGAAGCCCACAAATAGGGCATGAGTGCAATAGCACCTTCCTGCTCATGTTCCCCAGCAACTCGTATTGAGAGGCATGCTGCCTCTCATACTGGAAGTAATATACAGCCACCAGAACTAGTAGGCATTGATATCCTCCATGAGATTACACTCGACTCACAGATATATCAAATCATCAGTGTAAGATTTTTTTAAAAAAAATAATAATAATCATAGCCGAACACACCAAAGCAGTGAGCCAGAACAATACGATGCTAAGGAAAAGCTTTATTTCCAAACAAAATGGATGCCTCCCCATCCCAACTTCAAAATGGACAGAATTGACACTTTGCCAAGCTTGGCCATCATTCATACATGAGATAAACCTGCTCACTGCTCCAACATGAATTAATTGCAATGTTAAAGAGGTGTCAGTGTTGGCAGCTTAAAATATGGAAAAAGCACCATTATTATTTTCCCTAGCTATGAGACATATTAACTATCACAGAAATTGTGACAGAGTTCTGGATTAGTGATTACAGCTTTGTGACTTCATTCTAAAGAGATTTCCATTTTTGGTTGATTTTTTAAAAATGTGATTTTTAATAATCCCTTTCAAAAGCTGTGAGTTGCTGTAGCGCAATGGGCTACGATGACGAGCTGTGTGAACGCCCAGTTGAAATATTGCCCGGATCCCAAACTCGACAGTATGCAAAAGATGGGTGAACTGTCTCTCAACTTTCTTTTTTAAACAAAAGAGAAAAGCAGCTTTCGGAAGCTGTGTATTTCAGCAGAATAGCCTTCCCTAACCTGGTGTCCTCCAGACGTTTTGGACTCCAACTCCCAGAATTCCTGAACATTGGCCATGCTGACTGGGACTCTTGGGAGATGAAGTCCAAAACATCCAGAGGAGGTTGGTGAAGGCAGGGATTTATTTATTTACTGCATTTCTATACTACCCAATAGTCAAAGAATAGAGTGTGGTTGGTGGTGGAGAATTCTGCTTTACCCTTTCTCTCTGACCAACTTTAAAAAAAAAAATGCCTACTGCAAACTGTCTGTCTCCTTGCAAGGGAAAACAAGTGTAGTAGGAAACACTGGTGTGTGTGTGTGTGTGTGTGTGTGTGTGTGCGTGCATGTGTGTGTGCGTGTGTGTGTGTCGGGAAGGGATCTTTCCCCCTGCATGTGGAAAAGCAGCTTAGGGAAGAAGTGATCTTGAGCAAATATCAGGAAGCGGAAGAGATCAAGCAACCCGTCTGCCTCCGCGCTTCTGTTTCTGAATGCAGCCTCTGATGCCGGCTTTCTGTTTCAAAAAATCCACCTACATCGGGACACTGTTCACACACCTTTCCCATTTCATCCAGCTTGGCTCTCAACCACAAACATGACTTTAGGCAAGTCATGCTTCCTCAGCCCCACATCTGCAAAATGTATTACATTTATGCCCTGCCTTTCTGCCATAATGGAACACCAAGTGTAGCTAGATAAGAGACCTTATGTAGTCTCTGATCAAGGCACGGACCACACCCAGACCAGCTTAGCTTCAGCAAGGTTGTTGCATTATGTGGCTTCGGACTATTCTCTGGGAGCAATATGGGGATAATAATATGGGCAAGCCCCATCCAATGTGGGTGCCTGTAACCCTCCAAACTTGGAGGATTACGGGCATCCAATGGAAGGTGGGATGAACACCAAGCGTAGCTAGATAAGAGACCTTATGTAGTCTCTGGATTACCTCCGCGCACCCCTTACCCTCCAAAACATTTAGATGGGCAATTTCAGCCATCTAAATGCTTTTTCACTCCTCGTGAGGAGGAGAGGCTGAGGCACCACCTGGATTCCTCAGAGGACGGCAGTGCCTTGCTCCTCCCCTCTCCGCCTCCGGGAATGCCCCCTCCATGCCAGTTCCAAAGACGGTCTTCCATCTTTGGAGCCCAGCCAGTATGGAAATAACCAGACCGGCTGCGAGTGTGGGGGAGGGCACTCCACAGTCGGAGTCCCCATTGCAACCTCAGAAGTCATTTCCAAGGTTGGAGAGGGGACTCCAACCTATCCTATGGTCACCCAGACAAGGTCGGGAGGCCATAGGATTGTGCCCTAAGCTACTGAACAAGATTGTGAATGTATGTGATGCACTTTGAACATCTGAAGTGTTCTATATAAAAGCTCAATATCTTTAAACAGCACATCCCTCTCCTAAAATGAATGAATGAATGAACGAACCGCATCTGTTTCATTTTGATTCTCTTCGGCTGCTGAGAACAAAGCAAAAGAAGAGTGGCACATCTACACTGTCTGAGGCCTCTGTGACACTTTACACTTCCGTCCACTCTAAAATTGGGCTCACTAAGGTGTAGCGAGGAAAATACACACTTATGTTTCATCGTCAGATGTCAATACGCTAAAGTAAAGCATCTTGCACTGACATGGCTTTTAGCACAACATTGATCAAGGCTGAACATTCTCAAGATAGAACATTTGTATCAAATGGGGGGGGGGATTTGGGTGTCCTGAACGGGGTGATTTCAGGGGAACAAAAGCTCTTCAAAAAATTCAGGAGGGATTATCATTTGTGGTGGGAGTGACATGGCTGAATACAGTAAATTCCTTCACATGCTGCACGGGGGGGGGGGGGATGCACTCAGGTGTGCAATATAGTTCACAAACTTAAAGACTGTTGAACAAAATTTGCAAAAAGCAACAGTGAAACTGACATGCTCCACCCCCAATGAGTCTGAGAGAAGTCTATTTTCTGTAGATGTGAACTTGACAATGAGGTTTTAAATATGTTGTCAGTTCCACTCAACAGTGAAGGAGCTTTTCTAGACCCCCTGCAAAGGCTGCAAAGAGCAGTAGACAATGTCAACTCTAAAACTGGTTCCATAGACTTTCTCAAAATAAAGTGGTGTTTTTCCCCCCTTTCTCCCCAAAAGAAAATGTGTCAACTTCATCACTGTTCTTTGCAGTTTTTAACACAGGCAGTATTTACACGAACCTTTCTAGGATGGTCAGTAAGATGCTCTGCAAGCAATAGAGGAAAAGGAGAAATTTAGCGTTACTATTAGACAAGGTGATCAGGTGAACTTATGGGGAAGCTACCTATTTTCCCTGTATAATGGTTCTGGATGTACTGTCATTTCCTGGGGCATTTGAGGCTTGCCTTGACTTACGGCTTGCCTTTAAGGTTTTCTTTTCTTTTAAATAAGACCACCTGGCCACCTCATCTGATAGTAAGGCCACCACCCCATTGAACTTTGCCCCCTCGCAATCTGCAGGAGGGTCTCCACACACACACACCTGAAACCCCTACATTTGTGTAGCTAACATTTAGATCAGCCCTAAGAACAACAGGCTTTTTAGAGGGGGAAAGACTAAACACGCAGAGAAGTTGTTTGGAAATTTATGGATTACAGATACCCTTCCTGTGGACATCTTGGCACCACGGGGTGGAACAGAAGAAAACACAGTGAACAGAAAGGGACAAATACTGTGCAACTCTAATCTTGACAGACTTACAGGGCTGTTGTAAAAAAAAAAAGTATGTGAAATGCTATAGAAATACTATATAATGCTATAGAAATACTATATAAATTCGCTATATAAAATAGTAAGCTTTGTTATGATTGCTACTACAATTGTTCGGTCTGGTGAGAGAAATCAATGGCCTGTTTTTCCTGTTGTTCCAAAAAAAAAAAAAAGAAGAAGAAGAAGAGGATTATTCATAGCTATAAAGCTGGGGGAAGATGAACTCAAAGTGACAAGGAACTGGCTCTCTTGCTACTGACTTCCTGTTCCCCCAAAGGTTGAAAGATGTCAGCCTTTGCTAATGCTAGTTAAGGAAGCAGAATTGCAGTAGAAGTGCTAATGACATGAAGCTAGTTTTAATTCTCACCCAGCCTTTTTTCTTTTTTGTCATCTCACTGCTTTCCACCTTCTAAGCTGCTGTTGCTTGATGGATGCTGGAGAGATAAAGAGAGGGTAATTTCTTGCCTGCAACGCTTTCCTTGTGCTCTTCTGTGGTTTTATTTTCGTACTAAAGCGTGAAATATTCCTACTGTGCTGCCAGATGTTCCATAATCCTATTTTTATACAGCCCAAAGGGCACAAATCTCAGGTAATGTCTGTCCTGCAATGCCTTGAATGATGGGCATAGTTGGAATTCAGAACTACAGGAGTTTTGGGCAGACAGCAAAGATGCTTTTGCTAACAAAAACAAATGCCTCTTCTAATGTTCTGTCAATGCAAACAATATATTTGAACAACGAACATTAGGATCAGATTGGATCACATGTGCCAAAAAGTTCAGGTAACATATTAAAAGCTTGGGGCAATATCCAACAGTGTCATTCCACAAACTCAAATGGAGCTAGTGGAACTCCACTGAATCTTTCCATTGTGAAAGCGGTTGCCCATTACACTTGTGCAAGCGGTTGTGCAAGGAGTAGCACAACAGGTTACACAATGGGTTGCACAAGACTTAGGCACAACTGGTTGCACAAGCATAATGCAATGGGTTGCACAAGCATAATTCACAATCGCTTGCGCAAGTGTGCTTATGCAAATGTAACTTTAGTTGGATTCTTCTCTTTCGCATAGCTTAGAACCTACCGTACGTTTCCACTAGCTAATGGATATTGCCCTTGATTTACAAATAGAGTCTAGTAGGCAAGATCTAGGAGAGCAAACAAAATGTACGTGTGTCTGTGAGACTAAAAAAAAGTTTTTTAAGTGGGGCACAGGACATTCCATGCCAAGGTGTGGGGTGCTTTTTAGAATTTGGAGTGGTGGTATATTCACAACTAAATCTGAACCATCTGAATAGATCAAAGAAACAACACCAAGATGCAGTTTTATTTAATAAACACAATGGTTTACAATGGTTTTGCAATGGCCAGTCTGGTAACCAACCCAAATTAACCCAACAGAATTTGAATCCTTCATGTGATAGGAGACCAGCTTACAAAAGTTCAGGAAATTAAAGAAAGAACACAGGGTGTAGCCAAAGACAGAAGCAAATATTTATGCAACGATTGGCAGAACACATATGAGAAGATATACAGGATGCTCCGTATGCCAGGTCAGATCACTGATCCATCCAGCTCAGTACTTTCTACTCCTGGGGTCTCCAACGTGGTGCCGGTGGGCACCAATGTGCCCGCAGACACCTCTCTTCATGATTGCTAGGCTTCCTGTCTTAAGATTTTTTGCAATTAAAAAATTAACTGGGAGATTGGCATGCCGCAAAGCAAAGTGCTACCCTCCGGTGTCATCTTTATTTGGGTTCAAAAGAGTGGTTCTGTCTTGTGGAGCTCAGATCACACCTCTACACTTAGGCTCTAGGGCAAATTACTTTTGTTTTAGTCTCACCAGTTTGCCCTCTGGGAGATTAGTGTCTTGTGACTGGCTATAGTCACCATGGCAGCTATTTTAGGAATTGGCAAGCCCCTGTGGCAGCCATTTGTGAGAGTGAAATTCCAAATGTGCCCACCTGCCCAAAAGGTTTGGGGACCACTGGTCTACTCTGACAGGAGCTCTCTAGGGTCTCCTGCACAGGGTCTTTCCCAGCTTGCTACCTGCCAACCTTTTAACTAGATATGCCAAGGTTTGAACTTGGGACCTGCGGTATTTCAAAGTATCTGCTTCGTCATGGAGCTAGCTGTTTCCCAAATCTGCCCGTAAGGATGCCAAAAGCCCAACCTTTAAATCAATTAGATTTTAACCAATAATCTCAGTGATAATTTTATCACTTCCTCTGTGACATGTAAGAAGGACATTGCCCACCTAATCCCAGGGTGCAATGCAATGGTTTCGCATGTGTCCATTAACACACCTAAACTCAGAATCCAGGCACAGGACACGTAATTAGATTTTAAAAAACAAAAGAAAGATAGCCATGCTGGTCTATGAAGAAAATAATAATAATCAAAATCCACAATCAGACAATATCTTCCTTAGGACCAACCAACATTCCACAATTTTGTTCTGAGGAACTTGAAAGCTTGCACATTTTGGTCAGTCTTAATAAAGATATTGCCCAACTGTGGACAATCAGGTTTGTTAACTGATAAAATACTCCAACATTAGGTGCTCTATAACAATCTGCAACCGGCTTACAGCTCTACTCTCTCCACGCACCATGCCAGAATTGACCCAGCTGGGCAAGGCAAAGAAAGGCTTGCTCCTCCCCCAGCTACACATCTAAGAGCCCAAACTCTTGTGCCCAACAGAAGGCATCTTGTGGGTGAGCTGGGGCCTCTGGATGAGGAGGGAAGGCAGGCCACGCTGAGCAGGCATTCCACACCAACTGTGTCATAACAGCATAAGCCAGAGGCTGCTAACCTTAGAAGGCCACGTGCCATGGGAGAATGAGAAGGCAGGGGAAAGAGGGCAGGAATGCGTGTAAGAATTGATCTAGCCTATCTTAGATATTGGCGTAGACTAAATGCCTCTGATGATCACAACTTTATCAAGCTCTGCTGGTTAGAACAATTAAAGTCAGGGGGATGGGCTCGAAAATGTCAGGACAAGCTTATAGTTTATAATCTCCAGATGGAGGACTATTTATCCCTAAGCCCGTGTGATCTTAGAAATTGGGTTTTTGATCAGGATGCTAATCAAGATAGAGCATCCATTATTGCTGCTCGATACTCTATTTGGTATCCTCAAATTAATCATTCAAGGCCCCAATACTTCAAGACTTTGACTTTTCTGGCTATTGGGCAGTTAAATAGAAATGTAATGAACGAAATGAAACAACAAGATGCAAGAGGCTTCTTGGGTCTTGCAGATGCATGATGCTTTGGAACCCAATCTTCACGGCCATGTGTTGTCCCTTCCCATGACCAACATCCAGTATAGGTGCTTGGAATGCGTAGGTATGCAACTGCAGTATCCAGTCCATGTGCAGATGGGACTGGATCATACACAACGCCCAAGGTTATTTCTGCGCTTTGATTTCCATGTTTGGAGAAAAAAAATGGGGACAAAGAAATAATAATGTTTTTGTAAGGTTTTGATTCCATCATAATGTTCGGTCATCTTGAAATGTTAACAACTATACCTCATCTGTGTGTGTGTGTGTGTGTTGTGTGTGTGTTTTAAAGGAATTCTGTATAAAATAAAATGTAAGGGGACAGATTTCTCAAAATAACATGCAATGTTTCAGCAGGGAGCAGGTGTGAGCTCTTAGAAGTACCTTATTGCTGTTTAGGAGCAAGTATCATGATGATGCCACTAAGCACTTTAAAGCTTCACTTCTGCCCTGTGTTATATCAGGCAGCTGCTACTTGTCATTAAATAAGGCAACTCAATGAATATTTTATTTAATATACTCTAGGTTGCGTTCATAATATTTTATAAACATTCTGATTTCTTTACTAAAATACCCCCCCCCCCAAAAAAACAATTAAGACAGATGTTGGAAGCTCTTGAGGAAACTGGAAGAATAGGCTGTTGTTTTTAATGAATCTAGAGGTGTCTACTTTAACTGGATGACTTCTAAGTGTGTGTGTGTGTATATACTGGAGAATACCCACTTGGCATTGTACAATTAATGAAGTTAGGATCAGCCCCATCCCAGTGCATCAGGAAGGGTGGGGCAACCAGGATGAGTAAAGAATCTCCTTCTGCTTATGAACAAAGGATTTTTCAGTCCAGAACTTTCTGCTACGGGTGCAGTCCAAACTATAAGTTCTATAGATGGAAACCATGTTATTTTTTACCTTCACGGTAATTGCTCGTAAGTAGGGACCTTAAGACGACTTGTTCTGATGAAGTCACATATGACGAAACAGGCTTTACAATCCGTATTCCTGTATAACAGTCTGCTTATAGTAGTCTTATCTACTGTTATTACTTGCCAACATTGTTTGTCCTTCTTTTCTTTATCGTCAGCCTTGCTTTGATTTTGTTACCTGTTATTCATTACATTCAGAGTGTTTTTCCCTTCCCCCCCCTCATTTTGTCTTTGCTAATACTCTGTTTACTGTAGTTTTACTTATTGTTACTGACCTGCCTACTTTGTGTGTTATTGTTTTCTTTAATGTTAATATTTTTCATCAATTGTTGATTGGCTGTGTTTGCTTATATTATATATCTTAGCACATGCTTGCAGCATTTTGGTGTCTTCATTATTAGCTGTTACTACTACGTACCATATCTCATGTTGATTGTCACAACATGTTTTCTTATTGTTAGTTATTTACTATACTTTATATTTACTATATTTTTGTTTAATCCTTGTCATGGTCAGTCGACACATATCTCTTTCTGAGGGGCAACCGTGATAACAGAAAGTGGACAGAAATTAGACCAATTTTGGACAGATGAACTCAACCTAACTCATTAACACTTTGCCTCATCAGATGCCTAATAAAATATCTAACCCAAGCTAAGCACTTTTAAGTCCCAGTGATTTCAGAGGGGGAGAGCAAAGTACACAATAGTTATGACATTATCTTGGAACATATAACGTACGTATGTCATATAACATTAATGCAGTTATAACATTAAGAAATGGTGCCTGGGTTTTGGTTTCCCCCCCTCCCTCTCCCTCTTTGTGTCATGCCTTTTTAGATTGTAAGCCTGAGGGCAGGGACTATCTTGTTTTTATTGACCAGTAAGCCACTCTGGCAGCATTTCCAGCTGAAGAGTGGGAGTATAAATGCTTTAAATGAATGAATGAATGAATGAATGACTATAATAAAGCATTTCAAAATCAACTCCTCCTATTGGTATATTACATCTGACACCTTATCACAATATTCTCTCCAAATACAAACCTACTGCAATCTTTCCACAAATCAAAATAATGCAATTTTTCTTCTCTAAATCTTAGAACATGCTGTAAATAAAATCAACTTTAATCTAAATTTACATGATATGCAAACTTGAGCAGCCATCATGATTTTCAGGGTTTTGGATGATCAACTTTTACTAGCCAAACACATGCTATATATGTTGCCACTGCTATCAGAATCCTAAATTCCATCGGAACCCTATCTCTACATCTTTTGAACAACTGAGGCGGCCAGCCACTGGGTCCAATGGAAGATCCATATATATAAAATTAAGAACCTGCTCCCTGGATATATTTGATTCTTGGATTTGCATCTTGACGAACCTTTTTCCCAAAATCCCATTGCAAATGGGCAAAGCCACCAATTATCTTTGATCAAGTCTTTGATCATTATACTCCAACAACCTATCTTATATACTTTATACTTCAATGTGCATTTCAAGTTCCATAGAGTATGCTTTGTGGTTATTGTTATCATTCCTCCTCCTTCAGGAAAGTGATTGTTTCTTGACTTCCTCCCTCCCCATGAGAGTCTAATAGTACTTGGCTCTGCTTTATTGATTTGCAGCACAATCTATTCCTTCCTACCCATGCAGAGTTATTACCCACTGAGCTCAATGAAAACCCTTTAACTCTCCTCCTCCACAGGTTCTCAGCCAGAGATGTCTTAGCCATTAATTACAAGAACAAGACCCACTGGTGTTCACAGCACAAGTAGTATATGTGTATGTTCCTGGGGGGAGGTAGGACTACTAAGAACTTCCTGTGGGAACCAATAGGTCACTTATTCCATGCAAATACCACAGTGTACCACAGTGCACCAGCACTACACATGCACTTGGCTGAGAGGACCGGTGGTTGAAACAAGGGGAAGCAACAGACTCCACTGAGACCTATGGAAAATGCCCTCCATTCTATACAACTCTGAGGGTACAAAGAGCTCTATGTGAGAGCAGGAAGAATGCATGAGCTTGCCCAAAAGAGTCGAGGCTTTGCACATGTTCAGAGCAAATGTTTCCAAAACCCTCAAGGGTGCTGCCGAGATGCCTGTTCTGCTACCACAGCCTCCCCCTTCCACAAGGTGAAGAAACTTACTTTGGGGCATGCTGCAGGCTGGCCATGGGGCAGACTCACTCAGGGACCTTCTCCTTGGCAGGAGCAGTGCTCACAGTCTCAGTTTTCCACGGGGGATGTTGAGACTTATAGTCCCAGCCTAGTCCTCGGCAGTGGGGCAGTGGTAAATTTTGAAGTGCAGGCAGTTATCATGACTGTCCCCATAGCCCCGTCTCCCCCCCCCCAGGAGAGGCTAAACATTCAGGCAGCTGTGCTGATCTATATCAATAAACCAGTTCTAGCAGTTTTCATCTCCACCATTTGTAATTTCATTTGTAAAGCTAATGTGATGTAATTGCCCATACAAGGCCAAGCCACCCCAAAATATTTTGCATTGCAACAGGGCACCATATATTGTTGCTTGGAAAATTCATTTCCCCCCAGTTACTGTGAGAACTGCAGATAAGCTCAGAGGGAACAGACGGGGGTGGCCGATGACATCAGCGTCCCTGCTAATAAAAGAAGTGCCTGTGCTGCATCGCTGTGAGTCCCGGCTCCACCACACCTCTAGTCCCCGGTGGGGAAAGATGCTCTGCTGGGAGCTCCCAAAACCAGCACATCCACTGCCTCTTCCCTGCTCCAACCAAGGTATGTTTCTGGGAAGGCTTGGGGCATGTCCTGGGCATACAAGGTGGTGGAGCAAGAGAGCTGACAACTCATCAGAAGCTCAATGGGAGCTGACAACTCATCAGAAGTCTGGGAGAAGACTGAGGACTTATATACAGACAGTTCTTAATTCAGCAGTTACAGCCAGGTTGATTCTTCATCTGGTTCTTCCCCCTCATGAGTAGAACCTGGCTCCCAAGTAGAGCTTTCCTCCTGGGCAAAAGGGTCTTCTGGCAGCCAGGAAGGTGCTCTGATGATGACTCTGTGTGTCCCCCACCTGATTCATCACCATTGGTGCTCTGGTGCAGGGATGGGGACTCGGACTCGAAGACTCGACTCGTGAGTCGGACTGAGTCCCGCCTCTGACTCGACTCGGACTCGAGTCCCAATATTTTTTAATGGGACTCGAGACTCGACTCGGGACTCGAGACCAAGGACTCGTCAACATCCCTGGGCTGTTGACGAGTCTTCTGGCTGTGCCAGAAGGAGCGCGATCACCGGTGAAGAGCGCATGGAAGCGAGGCGCGCCGCTGCTCAGCCACTATGGACAGCTACCAGGAGCGCAGCCCCAACGATGTGTTGAGATTTATTTTGATTGATGTGTTGTGGGGGGGTTAGGGTTAGGGTCAGACATTTTGGGTTTGGCTGCCTCTTCCTGCCTGTTTGGGGTTCCCTGCCTCCTCTGCCTGCCTGGTCTCTTCCACAGTTTGAATTGTCCAAGACAAAGGCCTCTGCCTGCCTGTTTTGGGGTTCCCTGCCTCCTCTGCCTGCCTGGTTATTTCGGGTTTGTCTGCCTGGTCTGTTCTTGCCAAAATCAGTTGCAGAGTTTTGAAATAAAAAGGCACACTTGTGCCTAGAATTTATTTAAGCCACACATCTGAAGTAGCCTTATTTTGTTGGGGGGGGAACCCACTGATTTTAATAGGGACTCGTGGAGTCAGTTTTGGGAGTGACTCAGGACTCGTGACTCGTGAGTCACCATTTTGGAGCAAGGACTCGGACTCGGACTCGAGACTCGGGTCCAAAGACTCGTGACTCGACTCGTGACTTGAGACCAAGGACTCTTCAACATCCCTGCTCTGGTGAGCCACAGGGTGAGGGAGGAGGGTCAGAAACCGTGGCAGGGCTCAGGATGGTATCAAATGGGGTTGGGGGGGCTCAGACAAGGCATCCCCACATCAGGACTGCTGCAGGTTGTCCCATATCTTGCATGAGAGTGGGCTTTGCAGAGGGATCCGGATCCTCCTCCTTTGAAGAGGTCTCCCCAGGGCTTAGGTCAGCCAGGAGCCTGACAGGGAAAGGGAAAGGGCAGGTGGCCACTTGCAAGGTCAGGGCAGTCCTGCTGGCAAGCGTTCCATTGGGGGCATTTGCTTTTGCAAGTGCCCTGACTGAATGATTGCAACATCCGTTGGGCAAGGATGGATTGTGCCACTGATTTTGTGCTGTTATTGCAGGATGGCTCGCTTTGGTTTTCTGCGTATACTATTTGAATAACTGAAAACTGCTCTATCTAAAGAAGAGTCGTGTATAAATATCTTAAATAAATAAAGGACACTACTATTTGTGAAATAAGTCATAATTAGTGTCTGCAGAGGAAAAAGCAGAGAACATGGAATTCTGTTGGCATGTTGGACTATGATACAGGACAGTTCATGGGAAAATGGAAACCTTTGCCATCTCTAATCAGATACTCAAACTTTGCTTTCCTGCCTTCCATTAGCCTACTAAATAGGCCTTAAAGGATGTGTACAAATGTCTGATGATAAACTTATTCTGAAGAATTAAGAACCTTGTTCCCTGGGTTGTGTGTGTGTTTTTTAAAGTTCCTGGAGATGGATAGTTGGACATGCACGCTTTAGGCAGATTAGACAACTAAGTAAATCCACTTCGTCACTCTCTTCTATACGTCCCTGGCCAGCAAACAGAAGCACAATGTGGATTTTAAGCCCTTTTGAAAGCCACACAAATTTTCCTTTTAAACAGGATGGCAAACAGCCATTTCTAACCATAACTGTCGGCCTTTATCTTGGATGACAACCATACTAGTCACACACACACACCACACACCACACCACATCAAGCTTTGATGGCTACGTGTTTTCAGGAGGAAATGACATGTTTAAGGAAAACCTTTCGCCAGCATTTTCTTTAGCAGGAAATTATGAAAAGGCTTTATGAGGATAATTGCACATGAAAAAATATATAGTGTGATTAAGTCCAACAAAACCGGTTTAAATGGAAATGAAATTGGATGAGAAAACATGGGGAATAACTGTGTGGTAGGCAATTTGCACATATTTGCAAGGCCCTTTTTTCACTTTACTGTTTGGTTATTTACACAGTGATTGAAAGAGTTTGGACTAGTCTATTAAAGGTGAAATCTCAAAGGGAGTTGCCACTATCGTGTTCCATGCTTCTCTCCTAGAAAACCCAGCTGCTCTGCAACTCCAGTTCTATCAGATTTATCGATGGTGTGCTCTACTATGTCTTGCAAAAAGGAAAACAACAAGCCATGAAAAGCAATTCTGATCCAACTAAAAAGTTGGAGGTAAAAGGAAGTAGTAGTGCTAAATAACTCCCACACAGACACAACTTCTGTCCCCACCCCCACAAACCCAGACAAGACTGGATATCTGCAAATGTTGCATTACTAGCCTCCCGTACAATATTGTTTTCTGAACCATGCCAAATCAACCTATTATAACTTTACAGACTGAAACTGATTACATTTATTAACACAACAGTAAACAGGTCTGGGGAAATAGGAATTACTGTCCAATACACACACCCCGCAGGTGTGTGTGTGTGTGTGTATACATATGTATGTGTGTGCTGACAAGTGTCGGGATGTGTAATCAGTCTACCTTCAGTCCATTTCTCTTCTGCGGGTATTCACCACAAATCCGTTCCATCCTGTTTCTACATTAATCTCTAAATCTACACACACACACACAATCATATTTAAATACTATATTTTAATATGTTTTGAGCCAAGAGTTACATCAGGACATTTGGCAAGTGCGGGAGACAGTGAGAATAGCTAAGTTCTGAACCTGCACACGAACTCCAGTTGCTGGGGATCAAGACAGTCCAGATCGGAATTCACAATGATCACTAGATAAGCAAGTTTTCATTAAGGCCCAAAGACACAACATCATATGAAGGGAGATGCAAACATTTCTACGTTCGGGGGATCTTTTCAAAAGGAAGTTTCCTACAAAAAGGATTGTTTTAAAATGAAACCACAAAGAGGGGATGGAATTGCTCCAGGAAGGCTAAAGCTGTCTTTGAAACTGTAAACAAAGAACAGTTTATCGGTCAGAAATGCTTCAAGAATCCCATGGAAACAAGTCAAATGATATTTTATGAATCGGCACCCTTAAACTACATTTATAGGGCTGTCCACCAGCCTCTGCAAAAACATGGTCTTGACTTCTCTGATTCATAATAGTCAGCATAACCTTTTCTCACTATGCTAATGGCCCAAATTAAGAGGAGTAACTGTGAATACCTTTGTCTAAAAGATGAACTTGCGCAGTATCATACATGAGTTGCTCCGCTTCAGTTTCCTGGGATTTAAAATGCATTTTACACCAGAGTCCTATTGACTTGCTGCTGCTTCAGGTTGCAGAGTGAGCAAGATCTAACGGGGCAGGAGGTAAAGCGAACCCCAACTCTAGCCTGGCCCAATCTCATTGCTTCTGCTCAGAAAAGGCAGGGAATGTACAGGAGATAACACTGATAAAAAATGTGCAACCTAATGCAGTGTGACCATTATTATGAATGCAATAATTGTCTTGCTGAATCCAACCATAGGCACTGGTCCACCATTGCTGAGGAGTGAGATCCCCCCTCCTCCAGGAAGCTCACACGCAAGGCATAATAGGGATAGCCATACTCTGACATTGGCCTCTTGCACCCAAGAGTTAAAGGCATACTGCTCCTACATATGAAGGTTCTATTTTTTAGCCATGAGATTAGTAGTGACTAATAGACCACAGATGTATATAAGAAAGTAATGCCATATAAGTTACATAAGGTAGTACCCTCACCACAACACACTGGCCTCATTCGGATGTAATACCAAAATATGGTTAAGCACTATGTGAACAAGCCATGGCCTCAGACACACTCTTCCCCAGCCATGAGAAGATTTTGCTTCCATTTTTAACTAACTTGTGGTTTATCTGACCTGGTCCGCATGCCACATTGTGCTTGCAAATGCTGGTTTATCTGAACTCCAATAAACCCAGCCAGCATAACCAATGGTCATGGATTATGGGAGTTGGTAGCCCAAAACATCTGCCTGTCCTTGATTTACAGAAAGAAGACAACTTCAAACCATGCTTTGTGATTCTGGCTCATTTCCCTATACCATAGTTAGGATTAAACACAGTTTCCGGTCTGCAAGTATGATAAACCATGATTAATCAGAAATAGAAGTAACATCTTCCAACCTCTTCCTTGAAGCCACACTAGAGCAGAAGGGAGGGAGGAGCACATGAGCTTGAGACTTCTTCACGTAATGCTAAAACATTGCTCAGTGGTACATCCAAACCAAATCACTGTATAAAGCAGGGCTCTCCAACCTTGGGTCCCCAGATGTTGCTGGACTACTAGCTCCCAGAATCCCTTGCCAAGGAAGGCTGGGCTAGCCATTAGCCATGCTGGCTGGGTATGCTGGGAGCTGTAGGCAAGCAAATCTGGGGACCCAAGGTTGGAGAGCCCTGGTATCAAGCAATACTTCCTGTTATTCAACTGGAACTTGCTGCCTATATATTTCACTGTATGACCCCAAGTCTAGTTCTTCAACTCTGATCATATCTCCCCTTCAATCACAATTCTATGTGCGTTCATTGAGAAATGAGTCCCATTTCACAGGTTTCTAAATGTGGATATGTGCCACAGATACTAACATATACCAATGAAACATCATACATCTTAAGCAAAAGCTGAGTTGGACAACCTGCACGGTGTAGTAATAAATGCATCTGGTCACAGAAGGCCTGCATTATTGGCCTTTTTCTGCTAAAATTAATGTTTAATAGCAATAAGTTGCAAATGACTTAGAAACTCCGGATTTTTATTCATGTTCTGGATTCATAAAGGAAAATGTGGCATACAATATTAATGTCCAAACTGACATATTACAAGAGACTTTGCAATGATGCAAAAATAAGTGAAGAGTCCACAGTAGAAAATTGGCAGCCATTTATTTTATCTTGGAATTGGACAAACTCTTAGGAGACAGTAAGGCAAGAAGATAGATGGTAATTATAGAAGACATTCAATTTCCCCCCACTTTTATGGTCCTAGCCTATTTAATTTTACATGCTAATAAAATATTAAGAATAAAGATTTCTGTCTTTATGATATTTCAGATTCCTAGTCATGCAGTAGCACCTAAAATTGCCAGGAACAAGAATCACATTTGCAGGTACTTTGGCCATTGGGCACATGGGATTGTTCTAGTTTTGCCTTGTAATGAGGGCCTGTTCTCATAATCCTATCAGGATGTGGCACCCACTCTTTTGTTTATTACATTTATACCTTCCACGGAGTTCAGGACAGTGCGTAAGATCTCCACCCACTTTCTTTTTATCCTAGCCACCTCCATGTAGGATGGGGGTTAGGCTGAGTGAAAGAGCATGGCTGGTCTGTGAGCTTCATGGCTGAGCAAGGACCTGAACCTGGGTCTCTCTTAGGGATGCATGAGAATTTTGTTTTTGCTCACAAAACATGCACACATGCCCCGTTCAAAGCTCTGAATGTGAGCAGGAGTCCACAAAAAATATTTGCAAATTGTCAAACACGCGTCAGCATTTGTCTCATTCCTGATTCCCAGTTTGATTTGCGCAAATTTCTTCTGTGGACTGAGTCAGCCCTGCTTTAGTTTATTGAGGAGAGTTGCACAAATTAGGGGAAACTTGTGCAACTTTGGGGAAGCCTGCGCAAATCTCCCATTCTGCTTGATTTGCACAAGTTTCCTGTTTGCGCAGAGCAAGCAGCAATCGCAAGTGCAAACATGAATGAGGTGCAAGACCATCGCCAAGACAATGTTTGGAACATCCTGGCAATCTTGAGCATTGCTTGTTGGCCCATCCCTGGGCATAGTCCAATATTCTAGCCCAGCCTAGTGCCCTCCAGAAGTGTTGGACTACAACTCCCATCATTCCCAGCCCGCATGGCAATGTTGGCTAGGAATAGTGGGGGTTACAGTCCAACATATCTGGAGGCACCAAGTTGGGGAAGGCCAGGCTAGCCAGTTTTGAGGCAATCAATGGAGAGCCAGTGTGGTGTAGTGGTTATTGCACTGGACTGGGACTCGGGAGATCCGGGTTCTAGTCCCCATTTGGCAATGAAGCTCACTGGGTGACTTTGGGCCAGTCATGGACTCTCTCAGCCTCACCTACCTCTCAGGTTGTTGAGAGGAGGAGGACTATGTAAGCCACCTTGGGTTCCTTGCAAGAAGAAAAAAGTTGGGATATAAATGTAATAAACAAACAAACAATTTCCAGCCATGGCTGCCATATACTGAAGAAGCTGCATGCATCTCTCTCTCAATCTCTCTCTCTCTCTCATACGCACACACACACACACACACTATACAGACCTGCTTCAGTGACATCATACAGCTGATCTCCAAGTTGTACACATGGCATCACAACATGCACAACTCAGCACATGTTATCCATGCCTGGAGCCCAGTGGTTGTGAGAATGGGAACAAAGCCATCTCCGAATTATTTAGCTCATTTATATTTATTTATTTATTAAAAATAATAATAAGGTACTGCCCTTCATTATCACATCAGAGGGTGTTGTACAAAATGCACTAAAACAAGAATAAAAGGTAAAAAATAAAAACAAGAACAAAGAAAATCTACCAAGCTAGGTATTAAAATCAACAAATACAGAGAAATTTTCAACTGGTGCCTAAACTCCATCAAAGATGGCACCTGTCACTCTGCAGGGGGGGTGGCGGAGAGAATTCCAAAGGTGAGGTGCCACCACAGAAAAGGTCCTGCCCCTGGTTGCCATCAGATGTACCTGTGCAGGTGACAGGACAACCAGGAGGCCCTGGTCTGTGGATCTCAGTGAATGGGCAGGTTCATATGGGAGGAGGTTCATCTTATATCCCACCTTTCTTCTATTATGGTGCTCCCAGGCACGCTCCCATCCAGGCACTGATCAGAACCAGTCTTGCTTAGCTTCTGCAAGGTTGCTGTGTCATGTGTGCCTTCAGACCATAGCCCTGGAATGTAATCCTATACCATATATACTGATAGAAAAATCATTCTCTGAGTGTGGATCGCTATGTTGCCAAAATACCACCACCCACACAAGAGGGAGGTATCAGCAGGCTTGGGGGAACCCCCAAGTTTGCAGAAGTACACAAAACCTTTAGGGGAAAAAATACCTAAGAGGGGGACCCCAAAACAGCCTAATGAGTATTGGGCATGCTCAGTGGTCATACAATGCTGGCTAACTGCTGGAGAGATTAAAAAACTGGGAGTGAGGGAGGATGGAATGAAGTACAGTAATACCTTGGATTGCAAGTAACTTGGTTAGAGAGCGTTTTGCAAGACAAGCAAATTTTTAAATATTTATTAATTTTTTTTTAGTTGATATACAAGCGACGTCTTGCAATACAAGTATTGTAGTATGGCTTAAATTAAAAATCTCTGTACAATTTTTTTTGGGGGGATTTCGTTTTGATATAAGAGTGTTTTGGATTACAAGCACATTTCCGGAACGAATTAGGCTCTCAATCCAAGGCATGACTGTATTGTGGAAAAGGGTGTGGCTTGCTCGCTGTCTGGAACCCTGAACAGGAGCACTCCCCATTGCAAAATTTTGTTGCAGGTCCTACCTGTTTGGCTCTATTTCCAAAGTTACCAAACAAACAAACAAACAAACCACAGTCTGTCAGGGGTTATGGCATGTGGTTTCACTCACATACATATTTCGGTATGGTAGGATTAGCTACAGTTGTTTCAGATATCTGACAAATATGCATTTTTTGCATTGCCACCATAGCAATTACACAATGGTTTTATTGTGAATGCTCACAAATGTTTATGATGATGTACACAACTCTGTTTAAGTAGGCACACATTCACTTGCTATCACTGGGAATTTTTTTCTTTTCTTTAAATGCTTTGATTTTTTTAAAAAATAACTGAATTAACAATCTGTCCCTTTCTTTCTTCCCAGCCTGTAGGAGAAATTACAAACGCTTTTCATTTCTTTGGTGGGAAGGGCGAATGTGCATGCATTCTTTGCGTGGAGGAAATATTGAAGGAATGCTCAACCCACAAATGAGCTTTGCGTATATTGTGGTAGTTGTGAATCCTCTGGTCACATTTCTCCCCTGTAGGAGTCATGCTGTAGTCTTGGTTCAGATTCTGAACCATTTCCCTGGATTCTTGACTCCCTCACTATTATAGATTAGAACTTTGATAACAAAAACAAAAAGGCATCTTGTAACATCCTAAAGTCTAATTGATTTACAAGTGGGATGTGTATAATATGTTGGAGCATTGGAGTGCTTCCGTTCAGGGTTCCAGCCAGCCATGCCCTTCCCCAAATTCTCCATTCCTTTCTGCCAATTTTCTCTCTCCTCCACAACAGTCAGATAGCATTCTATGCCCCCTGAGCATACTCAGCCTCCATTGAGCTGTTTTGGGGTTCCCTCTTTAGGTTCCTCCCCTAGCATTTTGGGGGTGCTCCCTTGGGGGTAAAAGCTTGGGGTGCTCCCAAGCCTACTGATACATCCCTCTTGGGCATGGGAGGTGCTCTTTTGGCTCCAAAAGTGCAAGCACTCTCGGCGGAGGATTGGTATTAGCAAAGGATGATGGTATACCCTCTTGTGGACTAGAACGCACTGGATCATGTGCCTGAAGCGTTACCCTAAGTTAACAAGAGATGTCCTGTTGCATGAATTCAAATCGCCACCCCTTTCATTTTCAGAGCTAACCCTGGCTAGCATTATATCATCACCAGTTTCACTGTCCATGGTTAGAAACAGGCTTGCAAAATGCCAGTGTCACCGCAATGCTAACCTGGAATAACTCTGAAAATGAAGGGAAGTAATTCATATCTGATAGGCAGTGTGGCAGAATGGTTAGAGTTTTGGACTGGGACTGGAGAGATCTGGGTTCTAGTCCCCACTCGGCCATGAAGCTTGCTGGGTGACTTTGGGCCAGTCACTGACTCTCAGCCTAACCTACCTCACAGGGTTGTTGTGAGGATAAAATGGAGAGGAGGAGGAGGGGAATTATTTAAGCTGCCTTGGGTTCCTTGAAGGAAAAAAGGTGAGATATAAATACAGTAAAAGAAGGAAGGAAGGAGGGAAGGAGGAGTGCACAGGCCCACAGGGGTGAACTCCCACATCATGTAGGCTCAGAAAACCTATTTCCAAACAAACAAACGTGGAAAACAGCTCAGTTGATTCCGAGGCCAATATGGACCCTGTGCTTTCCCATCTAGAGTGTGACATGGTATGGTCCCTCCCACAACCAGGCAGGTGAGCCTCACCTCCCCATAGACACACACCTACCTGCGCTCTGCCCTCCCTCCCTCCCTCCAAATCCCCCCCCCCCAATGTACCTAGTTTAATACTATGTTGGTGGCAGTGGCCACTGACTTCCCCCTCCAACTTCTGGCACATTTCTTCATCTATGTACCAGACACTGGGGGCAAGGGGAAGAGTTTCTAAATCTCACATTTCCCCATGCTCCTGATGCCTGGCAGTGGCACACAGCTGTAATGGCATGCCATGCATCAACGGGGGTGGGCGGGGAGGCCTCCTATCCTCCCTCCATTCCACTGCAGCCAAAGAAGAAGGCAGGGAAACAGGGGGAAGAACAGATTTGAGGCAAGCATACGGGTGAGATAGGAGGAGGATGTAAGTTCTGACCACTGAGATGATGGGATCACGTAGGGATGTATGAGAAATGTGTTTCAGTTTGCATTTGATCAGGATTTACCCAGTTCACACTTTCTGGATTGAACACGGACTCGGATGCAATATATCCGTACATTTTTGAGCTTGCAGTATGATTCACGCCCCCCCCCCAAAGTGTTTGACAGAATGTGTACATTTGGAAAATGTGCATGAAAAATGCATGCGTTTGAAAAAATGCGCACAAATTCGCTTAAATCAATAGAAGAATGCATACATTTCAAAGATGCACACAATTGATGCATACATTTTGAAAATACACATGGATTTTCATGCAAAAAGAAAAAAAAAGCAATGCTTGCAATCTGATAGAGACCAGTTTTGGGAAGGAATTTGGAGAACTTCGACGAGCTCGTGTTTTTCTGGTTGTCACATCCTTAGCTGCAATGCTCGCCTTGCTTTTTAATCACAAGCCACCGAAATGCATATTTCCAAGCCAGGAAATATTAATTTTGGCAATATCACTAGTTAGGCGATCAGGCAGCATTATATCTGCACCAGTCGTATGTCACAGTGATCTCTGCCACACAGCTTGCAGCAGCAGCGATACGAGATCCATGAGCTGCCAACTTACATGTCACATAGCTTGTGGGGATGCCAGACACCCGAGAGTGAGAAGAAGAAAAAAAAGCTTCAGGCAGCCCCAACATCACACACAAATCAGGTCTTGCGCTTTCTGTGTTTCCATCAAAGCCACCGCTTCCTTGAAAATACATTAGCGTAGGATGTCCTGAAAAATATGTTATCAAAATAAAACAAGATCTTTTCCCAGGCCAGTATTTTTCCTGCTTTGTTCTTAGAATTTCTAGATGAACGGTTTTTCAGAGCACAGCCAAAGATGCCAGATTTTCCACCTGACCAGCTCAATATAGCCTTAATATCTCAATGGACTCCAGGCATACCTGCAGATCATTTTAAGCTGAAATCTATCACAACCCACCATGATCTTTGCAACCACTGCCTCTGCTTTTGCTTTTGTTTTTCTTTTCATTAATGTGAACACTTGTAAGTCAGACAGACATTGCTATGCATAAAATACCTTGTTCTTACAACAATTCTTTTCTCACTAACATATTCTGCTTTTTAAGGAAACAATCCCATACTTGTCCTCATTCACGAGTCCCTATTTTCTGGTCTCTGTCAAATCACTACTCCACATTTTTGTGTTTTGTGTTCTTTTTTGCTGTTTTGTTGCTGCTACTGTTGTTGTTAGTACAGTAATACCTTGGATTGCAAGTAACTTGGTTTGAGAGCGTTTTGCAAGACAAGCAAATTTTTAAATATTTTTTTTTTTTAACTTGATATACAAGCGACGTCTTGCAATACAAGTACTGTAGTACGGCTTAAATTAAAAATCTCTGTACAAGTTTTTTGGGGGGGATTTCGTTTTGATATAAGAGTGTTTTGGATTACAAGCACGTTTCCGGAATGAATTATGCTCTCAATCCAAGGCATGACTGTAGTAGTAATGTGTTGTCATTCTTCAAGGTTTAACTCATTCCACAGGGTCTCTAGAAGTGAAATCTTGGGAGTGGGGAATAGATGCACATCAGCATAAATGCGCCATGCATGAATGTAGAACACAGTCTGCAATTTTACATACTGCAGCAACCGAGGTAGGTTTTGGACTGTTGATAACATATTGTAGGACCATTATATGTTTTTGCCCAACTAGTATATCCTTAACTAAAGAAACTATAATCACTTTTGAATCAGCAGAGGGTAGGGCTATCGCAGTGTGAAAGGAATACAGTACACAACGGGATGGAGTGGAGCTGCCAGCAATTTGCCATGTTGATGGTGGGTGTTGGGCAGTGATCCTTGGTACGAAAACAGGGGCATTACAAGTGTGTCTCTGTTTTCATCTGTGAACAGTTAAGATGGTATGCAGTCCCTTCATCCAATAAACAGACAAAGATAAATGCAAGGCCTGGTCTGAAAATTCGAGGCACTGGGAAACACCCACTCTTTTAAGGCCTAGCCATATATTTAAGTGGAAGAGCAACTTTAAAAGCATCCCATCAGGCTGCAGCAAGGAAGAGAAGGGAAACAAGGCTTGTTCCATCAGTTCAGCTGAGACACTGGCTCCATCAGGCTCCTCCCTCCAACAACCATCACCAGGCAGCAGCCATTGCAGTGGGCTGCAGCAGAAGGAGAGATGGGACAGCAAGGCCCCATCCATTGGCTCATCTGAGAGATCAGCAACCTCTTGCCCCTCCCCTCCTTGAACTGTTTCCATCTCAGCTGGTCACTATAAAATCTTCATAACTAAGAACTAAAGCCTGAGCCTGTTTGTTTTCCCATCCTCCAGCCCAATCCTTTTTCCTTTTGTGTTGAGACTTTTATATTATAACCCAGAGGGAAGGGACTGTCTTATTACTGATCTTTGTAAATTACTCTGGGAGCCTTTTTGGCTGAAGAGCAAGGTAATTAAATAAGCAAAAAAATAAATAAATTTAAAAAGCAAGAAACAGTAGGGAAACCTGGGGGGTTTGGAACCTACTTCAGTTAGTCTGCAAAACTGGCACCCATGCCTAAAACTCCAGCTAATCCAGAATAAGGGCAGTTTGCATCAGTAGTTTTCTAACTTCTAGCTGCACATGAACAATACAAGCCTGTTCCCATCACTGGCACCATTGTGGAACACATGAATTTCCAGAGGGGAGAAAGGAAAGGGGACTGTAGTGGCAGTGTAATCTCACCTGTGAAAGCTTACTTAGCAGGAAGAGGAACTGGAGATGCGAGAAATCACTCTGCCTTCTGAAATCCTGCTAATATAGTAACAGCATGAAGAGATACCAATGCCACCCCATTAGACACATGACATGTGCGGTTAGATCCATGCATGCCAAAGTTGACTTTCGAATGTGGATTTGATCTTGAGTGTACTGCCTGTTCCCACTTCGGATGTATTTTATCAGCAGGGGTTCAGAAACAGGACTGATGCCTTACAGGTGGCGATTGCAGATGCAAGCAAGGCCGGAATCATCCCCATGGGAAGCTGACCCAGTCCAAGGCATGCATGGGCAATCCACGTACCTGATTTTCACAGCCAGGCTATTCTCCTGCTACCACCCAGCTTTGCTTCCTGTTGAGCATTCCCTGCCGGTCCAAAAAAGGTGTGAAATACTTTTGCCAAGCTGGGCACGGAGCAGTTTCAACTTCAGCCAGTCAGTCTAACAACAACAATAATACATTCTTTGAAAGGAAAATCACAGCCTAAGATGTTTGCTTGGAAGGTGGATAATGACTCTGTGCACTGGCTGTATTGCAAGAAGAGGGGCTGATGGATTACAGCCCTCTTTCAATAAGAGTACTGGGGCCTAGTTTGGAAAAACACCATCTCTGGATACAATGTCCCAAGGTCCCAAGATCCTGACCCCCTGCTCATCCGACTGATGCTGGGAGCTGCAGTCCAACACACTGAGAGGGCACCAGGTTCGGGAAGGCTGCCCTAGGCAACATATACGTAAGTACCTATTAGTACCAGTTGAAAGCGACAGCATTATCAGGTTCTGCCCAGATTTTCACCACCTTAGTAGTACATGCTGCAGTATGAATGCATTGTTCTTACTGGTTGCACGGTGGGACTTTTGTCCTGTCAACAAATAGAAAGGATACCTAATGTGTGTTAAATGTGCTCTGAAGCCTGCCCTTTAGAAATCTGAAAAATAAAATAAAATTGGGAGTCTGACAGAAACCCTTGCCAATATACTTTAAATAACTCAAAGATGTACCCCAACCTACCTTCTCTGTGTGCCCTTACATTAGAATTTTTTTTGGGCGGGGGGGGGATGTCACATCATGTGTACTTTAAACTGTTTTGAAGGGTCCTAATTTTTGGTAGGAAGATTTTGATGATGATGATGATGATGATGATGATGATGATGATGATGGGCTATGTGACAGTTTCATGTGTGTGTTTCTTTTAAATTTTTTTAAAGAGCATGTATTTATTCTGTATACGATTTTCATTTGCACATTCTACTTACAGGAACTGCAAATTTTCTACGCTGCAGTCTCAGAAGCTGAAAATGCCCAGAGAATGGTTTGCAGGCACTTGACACACAGCCCTTTCTCTGAAGCAAAGCAGGTCTAGGGCTGACTGGCACATGGAGATGAAATTGCCTGGGAAGACGATGTCACCACTCTTGAGCTGCTTGGAACAAAGGCGGGATACAAATGTTACAAACAGGATGATAAACCGGTGGCATAGAATCAAATATTACAGAGACTGTTAACCTGTCCAACTCTCTCCGTGTGCGGTGAGTGAAAGCTCAAGCCAGGCTGAAGCAACTGCCTGCTTCTTCTTGATGGGATAGTTTTATCTCCACATTGCCATAAGAGGCAATTAATTTCCTTTAATACAGCTGGTATAAAGGTGCCCTTTAGGTGAGACAGCAATGGGGTAAAGAGCTGCTTTCCCATCAGTCCTTCCTACTGTACTGCTGTAATATTTAAAGTACCACGTCAGTGGGGCCAATCGCACACGGTCCTTATACGGCACTCATCGCACAGCCATAATTGGGGGCAATGATTGGGTGGCAGGCACCTAGCCACACCCACATGGTGGCAGGCTTTTTTTTTTTTTTTTAATAGCAGCACAGGAAGTTGAACCTACAGAAAAGGAGTTCCTAAGCTGCTGTAACCATTCTGTACAGCTGCCATAGCTTGCTGCCCTTCCTTGTTAATACAGTGATCCTTTATCCTGGTTATGTTTTTTAAAAAAATCTTGATATAAATTTTATACACTTCGGGATGTATTGTTGATGTAATGGTGCTCTGTATGTTATATGTTCTGTTTATTTGATACTGTTTATTATTGGGTGCTGGTCGTTGACCGTAATAAATATATTCATTCAAGCTGCTGTAACCTCTAAAGGGTATCAAAGTCACTCACATTACTGTAGTGTCATGCAGATTTGTTTTTGATGATGATGATGATACTTTTAATTGAACTGTTTTTATTTATTTTAGAATATTTATATACTGCTTCCCATTAAAAAAAACCCAAAGTGGTTTACAGCAAAAATCATAAAAGAATACATCATTATAATAGTACAACACCTTTTAAACAAGGTAATGGCTAGGAAAAGCCAGAGTAAATAACTACGTTTTCAATAACAGTTGAAAGCACATGATCGTCAGTGCCTGACACAGCACAGAGGGGAGGTCATTCCAGAGGGAGGGTGCCACCACAGGCAAGGCCATTGCCATGTGGCTGCCAGATGGGACTCTGCAGGATGCGGCCTTGACAAGAAAGCCTCCCCTGAAGATTGTAGTGAACTAACAGGGGGAGTCAATCTTCCTTTTTAGGAAGTTGACTTATTTGGAGTCAGACCACTGGCTTGGTATTTTTTGATGCCGACGAGGAGGGGCTTTCCAGTGTTTTGTTACCAAACGTGCACCTCTAGAAATGTGTGCAAACGATAAGAATGGCTCCGCTGGGAGGACCGACCTGCCTCTAAGGTCTCCCTCAGCACCAGAGATCATCAGCAGCAGCAGCCTCCCCTTCTCCTCGTACTGTGTGCATTGTTGTGTATTGAACATGTGATTCTTTCTATCTTTCTCTTCTTGTGTGCATTTTATTATTGTGTGTTTTAGGTTGTACACCACTGTGGTATTTTTTTTTTTTTAGGTTCAGCAGCACAGAAATTTGCACAAATAAAACAGTCACCCAGAGATATAGACCAGGTTTGGACAACGCACCGTGGCTCGTTGTGGGCCATTTAATCTACAATGAGCTGCAGCGCCCGCAGGTGCCAAACTGAATATCCAACCCCCGCTTGGGGGTTGTCATGCTGTGCGAACCCAGTGAGAATGGGTTATGCAAGAGTTAAACAACCCTGCATAACACTAAAACACTAAGCCCATGGGTTATGCGAGGGTTGTTTAACCCTCGCATAAGCCACGCTCGCCGGGTTTGCACAACATGGCACCCCCCCAAGCAGGGGTTGAATATTCAAAATGGCGGCTCCATGTGCCCCACATGCGCCACAGCCCCACTGTGGGTTAAATAACCCATAGTGGGCTGTCCTGTGATGTAAACAGCCCCATAGAGAGAGGCAAGTGGTGTCCTCTCCCTCTGGGTGGCATTTGCTGCTGCAGCTTGCCACCAGTTGCTAAGTGACTTGGGTGACCGGCAATGGCAGCTACGAGTAAAAATCAGCCACTTGCTTGCATACCAGTGGCGTACCTAATGGCAGGCACTGGAGACCCTCTTCCCCAGGGACCTCCGAAGCCTGGAACCAGCCCCGACTTAGTCCTTAAGGCACTGCTGGATTCATTTTTCACCACCAGAATATTATCTTTGTTCAGGATCAGACCTGGCTGCAGAAATTAAATACTTTGGGCTTTTCTTCTCCTCAGCACCACCTCCTGGTCGACACTCCCCCCCCCGAGCCCCCCTTAAGCCACTCTCTTACCATTTCCAATTTCCTCCCAATTACTATTTTGTTAAAATGTCATTATATACTAGCGTGCAAACAGCATTTTGCTCTTTCTATTCATGTTTCTTTGTACGTTCACATCCCTTCCCAACAATACTCCATGAACAAGAAAACTCAGTAGGATACCAGATACAATGTGTAAAAGCAGGGCCATTGTGATAAACTGTACCAATAAACACACCTTTTAATAATACAATTAGAGACATATTTCCTTAATGCTCTAAGATGACGGGGGTTTGGCAATTTACTGTCGAGCAAGTGCTGTGCTGTTTTGAAAAGGAGGATGTGCAATTCAACACCTAACAGATTTGTAAGGCTTTTCAGTAAATTCAGGTAGGAAATACACATTTTAAATAATATATATTACCAATAATTCTCCAGAAAAATGGGCCACCTACGACCCCTCATCTTCCTACACTTTTTTCAGGTTGAATTCTTCTCGCTGAGTTCTTCAAAGCAACAGTTAAAATGTAAGTAGAAGGGGGGGGGAGAGAAATCCTCAACCCTATATAAACAGCAATGAAAGGCCACAGAATAGAGTGAACCGATAGCAGTATATCACTCCTGGGATTCTGCTTTTGAACATAAACAACTCAAAACACTCTCCTCCTAGGCAGAGCCCCTAGAGGGACTTGAAATTTGCTATTCATGCAACAACTATCCATTTTCCTATATATTTTAAGATGATGAAATTTACACCGCACACACAGATTTCTTTTCTCTTCAGAGCACGCGTTCGGGGTCTTAGGGCTACAACCCCCATTGTTTTCAGTGGCATATCTCGCTAAACCTTTTGCTACAAGTTAAGAATTTACTGTCGGATATTTACCTACGTGAAGCATCCGTTTCACTACGCTGCCTCCACTACACAAGCGTACGCTAAGCAGAGCTCTCTGTTTACTTGAGACAAGGAGATACGGATCAGAGATTATATGGCACAAATGGTGCTGCTAGCTATATGGCCCAAGTGCAATACAGGCAGGTGCTTCCCCCCCAAAAGAGAACCGACAGGTGTTCATAGGAGGTGGGCAGTGATGGAGGCTGCTGTGCATGGCCATCCAGCTCTTAAACGCAGCAAAAACTTTGCTCCCATGTCTCCCCATAGAACACACCGGGATTAGTGTGCAAAGATTAATACAAGCATGCCATCGTCATCACAGAAGCACGTCAGCTTGTATTCAGCGGCATACACAGGCACACGTACACGTCTGTGCCACCTAAAAGCTTCCACAGGGAAAACAGCATTAACAGAACTAGGACTGTAACCCTGGGTGGTCTCCGAACTGAAGTTCTCAAGGCAAGTTCAGCATTTCAGGACTGACATTTGGATTCTCTCCAGCTCACGCCGCAGTGGCTAATGCTGTGTGGGGCTGATGATATGCCTCCTCTCTGATGAACTTGTCTTTGGGGGAAGGGGGCCCCCAGTTGTCAGCTTCCAAAGCAGTTCCCCTGAGCTCTGGGAAGGCTGCAGTGCAGGGTGGGAAGAGAATAACTCGGCTCGCTGCCAGTCTCCCTGCCTCATAGGCCTCCCTGCTGAGTGTTGGGCCTCAGGGATTTGAGAGGAAGAGACCTGGCAGCCTGCCCTGTCCCAAGCACAAGGCTCTTAGTGGGAAGTGTGGAGGCCTGCCAAAGTAGGGTTAGGCGGTTGCCAGCGAGAAAGTGGGATCAATTCCCCCCTCCCCGAGAGTCTGCACTTGGCTGGGAGGCACATAAAAGGAACTATCTACGGTCAGATGTGGGTTCAAAGCTGGGCCTGCTCTGGGCCGTAGCTCAGAGGTAAAGCACATGCTTTGCATGCAGCAGGTACCCAGTTCAATCCCCGGCATCTCCAGATAGGGCTTGGGAAAACTCTTGCCTGAGATGCTAGAGAGGTGCTGCCAGTCTGCGTCAACAATACTGGGCTAGATGGACCAACAGTCCGAGTCAGTATGTCAGCTTCCTATGTGTTCATGTGCTCCTACGGGTCTAGGTGGGCCCCTTCCTGTGCCAATAAGCCCTGGTGAGCTTCCTTGGCCGCACTGGCAGCACTCAAAACAGTGCTGGGTAGCTGGATCTAGCCACTCTTTTAATTTCCCACAATACTCCCGAGCAACACTAGGTCAGGGGTGTTGTGGAAAATGAAAAGGGTATCTAAATGCAGGTGCCTGGTGCTGCCCGGAATGCTGGGACAATAATAATAATAATGAAGTTGCAGGCATCAGCTACGGGCCCTGCCATCGTAGTGGGCAGTAGAGGCTGGTGACTCCTGTGTCAGTGGGCCTCCTTATCCAGTTTATTCTGAGCTTTATAACTGCTGTCCATGGGGGAGTTCAGCACCATGGATAGCTCCTATAAAGCTCAGAATAAAAACTGCAATGCATCAGGAGCCCCACTGACATAGGTAGGAGTCACCAGCCTCCCCTGGTAGTGGGGCCCTAGCAGCTGCCCAAAGATGCCTGGTGCTGGTGCTGGCGCTGGCCCTAGCTCCAAGACCCCGAAGAACCTAGGTAACAAATCTCTTCTAGGTCACACAGATACTCTCTCAGTCCAACGAACTGCATTGCCTTACCAATTTCCTTTCTCGTTCTCAGAGGGCCAATATGGTACCAAGTGGCTGCGCTGAATAATCAAAAGAGTACAGAACAGAAAAGACAGCTGGACCACCCATACAAATAAGTCAAAACATTTTCTCAATACTTCCACACACACACCCCTATACAGCCCTATTCTTTTTACAGATCCATCTAGGCTTCAAAATAATGGAGAAAAAGGATCAACAATTCGGGGGGGGGGGGGACGACGACGACGACAAGTGCTTCAATATTAAAGAGCCCGGCCTATACATAAAATGACCCTGGGAATATTTCCAAAAAGGGGCACGGGGGGGGGGGGCGGAGAGAGCAGAACAACCATTTTAATAATTAACAGAATTCAGTCAGGCTTCGCAGACCAGCGGTTCTTCAGTTGTGTGCTAAAACCTTCCAACAGTCAGTCTCTGCTACAGAACCGCATGGCATGTTGCCTGTGCAGGATTGTTCATTAGTAATCTTCATAGTTACAGATCTGGAAAGCACACACTGCTTTGGCCCTGTCAGCCGCTTGTTGAATGACTTCCAAGAGTCAGACTACATATTACGCTCATCATGTACACTGTAGCTGAAGGTTAGCTTTTTGTTTACCCTAGTGTAAGCATACGCAGACTCAACTCGGATTGGGACCACGATGCAAGGGGAGTGGAGGATTAAACCTCCCCCTGCATTTTTCCTGGAATTTCCAGGGGGGGGGGGACACACCTAAAAAAAGAAAGCAGTTTCCATTGGTGTCAATGGAGGCTTTTTTAAAAAAAAAAACACCACACATGGGAAATTTGGGGGCGGGAACAGTGGTGGTGGGAGGTTTAATCCTCCCTCCCAGTGTGCAATGGTCCCAATCCAAATCAAGGCCATGTGCACTTACACTACAGTAAATAAAAAGCTAACATTCAGCTACACACTGTGTGATTCACGTAATACATAGTATGGCTCCAACATCAGTGAGAAGGGTAAGAATAGGGATCCAACCACCGCTTTACCCAGCAGCTTCCCCCAATAAAAATGCCACCCCCTCCCTATCCCCTGAAGCTGGTAACAGCCTCACTGGTTGGGGCGGGGGGAATGATCTGGACAATATCAGCACCTGTCTTTTTGCCTCCAGTGAGGTATTAGTAGCTTTGGAGATGGGTCGGTAATTTGGAGCAGGAAAAAGCAGAGCGGGGGAAGAGTTAACAACCCCTCATAGTGATGCCATGATGACCCCAATCCAATTGCCTCCCCTGTCCCACACCATGGCCGCTTTTAAGCTCTGGAAAAGATGTCAGAAGATTCGATCAAGGATCCCACGTCTCATCCAGTTTGGTCCCAAGAGATTCGCTGTAAGTACCTCTGAAATAATTCAGCTTGCTCTAATGGCTTTTCATGAAACAGTTCCTCTCAGATGCAGGCAGCATATTACTTATGGAGGCTTTTCATAAGACAGGGCAGACAGCTGCACTAGCTTCGATGCCTAACGTTCAGAATAATTGAACGCTGACAAGTATTTGAAATTTCCAACATATCCAAGTTGAATTGGCCTAGCAGGCCAGGAACTAATCAGCACCAACAGCTTTGGGTAGTTTGGAGGTTGTTTTAAGCAATACAGTCCATCGATACTTCCAAACATTTCCCTCTTCTTCCAGAAGGCAGGCCTAAAACTCCCAAGTCTTCCAGACTGATTCCCCATCCCGCCCTCCCCACCACCCTCAATCTAAACTTACATATTCACATGCTGCCAGCCATGAAGTCAAAAGAAAAGAATGAAGCAAAAAGAAAGAGAATGGGGCATCCACAGGAGTCCCAGCGATGTGCAAAGGCAGCAAGAGTTAGTGCTGGGAAACGTCCCAAGATTGGTAAAAAGATGCCAGGATGGCCAGTAGTCCCATAAGTGAAGGGGAGAAAACTGATATTTGAAAAAAAGAAGGGAGAAAGTATACAGGCCTAGTATCAAATGTAAAAAGGGACAATTAAAGAAAAATAACTTCAAGGATATTTGGGGACTATTCCTAGACTATGTTTTAGTAAAGGGAAAGGGGAGTAAGCCATGCCAAGATATGATGTATTTTTGGAATACCGAATAATAATGATTATGATAGAAATTTATTTCTTGGTCCCATGGTGATGGGTGCACCTTAGTAGTTATATGTATGTTTTTTTAAAAAATTGTTTTATATATACGGTAATGTTTGAAATAAAGTTAAATAAAATTTTAAAAAAGAAAGTATACAGGCCACTTTTTAGGCATCTGGGTTTTTTGGCCTGCATCTACAAAAAAAAACAAACACACACCAACCCCTCTATTCTTATATGACTGCTAACTTTCCCAAAAGGTGACTGCCATTGCTCATTCACAAGTCATTCCAACATTTACAATGAACAAAACTTGTCTCTCACCAAGGGTGGCCATGTGCCGTATTTTAGAGAGGACAAGTCCTCTGTTTGAAGGAGTCGTCTATTTCAGTGTTTCTCAAACTGTGGGTCAGGACTCGCCAGTGGGTCTCAGCCAACCTTCAGGTGGGTCTCAGTGCTTCAGACTTCCCAATACCTATTTGCTTGACTGCCCTGACCCATGGCTGCACCAGGCACACTGCATAGGCAGGTGTGGCAGTGGGCACTAGTTAAGAGAGCAAGGCCAATATTTTTAAGCATCATCATCATAATCATCATCGGGCATAAAGAGGGAAAGGGATAAAAGAGGGAAGCTGTTATAGAATGAAGGGAATGTAAAAGCAGCAGGAGGGAGGGGTGAAAGAAACTGGCATCTGGGAATAGGGTACAAGTGAAGTATGAAAGAAGAATGGGAGAAGAAATTACAGGAGATGGGTAAGAAGACTTACCCATTCCATCATCTGCTCATCAACCAGCAGAGCAATAATATATTTTAAAGGGAAAAAAAGGGGGGGGGAAGGAAACTTGGAACTAGTAGATAAAAGTGAAGACACAAGAAAAACATCATCTGCTCATTTATGGAATAGGATTTTTTAAACCAGAATTTCATTCTACTTGTGCTAATTCACATTAGTGCTGGTGCACACTTGTGCAAATGCTTATTAGTCCATGCGCTTTAGTGCAAATCCCCCCCAAAAGTGAAAAACCAGCATGCAAGTCCACAGAATCTGTGTGACTTGGAAAAAGCCAGTCCACTGAGTAATCCATGGATTGGATTCATAGAAATCTGAACTCACTTGAATCCATTGCTGATTTCTCCGACATCCCTACTGTGGATAGGGCTGGGAAGACTCCTGCTGGAAATCCCGGAAAGCCACTGTCAGTCAGTGTAGACCTGCCTTCCCCAACCTTGTACTCCAAAAGGCAGCCTAGGAATATCGGAAACAAACTAACCAACATACAAATAATGGTGTCAGATAATGTTTAAGAGCATTACCTAGGTAGGCACCCCAAGTTCAACTCTCAGCTCCACTATGAACTTCCTAGATGACTAGTTTTGGATTACAACTCCCAGCATCCTTTACCATTGGCTGGGGCTGGGGGACACTGAAGTCCAAAACATCCAGAGGGCACCAGGCTGGGGAAAGCTGATGTATACTGAGCAAGATAGACCAATGGCCTGACTTGGCAAAAGGCAGCTTCCTATCTTTTGTGATGCCCCCCTTAGCTACTGTTTGAAAAAGCTTATGGGGGCAGTGACTTAGCTAAAATTGGAAGAAGTCAGGGCTAGGACGTGTGGATTTCGTTACAGGCCCTGTACCTTCCAACACCCACATAATCCAAGCACTGCTTACGCTGCTCTATATGATAGGGCAAGATAATTACACTGATATTACAAGATGGGAGCTTGCCAAAAGTCATCCAGGAAGTTCATAGCGGAGCTGAGAGTTGAACTTGGGGTGCCTACCTAGATAATGCTCTTAAACATTACCTGACACCACTGTTTGTTTGTTTCAGATATTCCTAGTTTGCCTTTTAGGGCCAAGCCCTCCCAAGGCAGCTTTCAACACATATACATAATCAAACATCACAGATCTACCAAAAAAGTCACCATAAAATACAGCAGCGGGATCCAACAGCAACAATATAACTACAATAACAACCTCCAGCCCAGATAAAAATAGTTTAAATAAATCAGATTTAAAAATACAGTAGCTTTAAAATATTTTCAGCAGCAGTTTAAACCAGCAGAGCAATAATATATTTTAAAGGGGAAAAAAAGGGGGGGGAAGGAAACTTGGAACTAGTAGATAAAAGTGAAGACACAAGAAAAACAAGAGCAAATGGAAAAAGAAAATGTGAGATCAGGCACCATTTGTCAGTGTCCGAGCTCATCAACAATATGGAATTATAGGAGAGCACCGTTTGGAAGAATAAAAGCTTTAGGAGAACATTTGTGAATCATATTAAAGTCAGATTTGTAGTCATACACTTAAAAGAAAATAAATCGTCTCCTCCATTTCCTGCTACAGTGCAGGGAGTTCTTTCCTAGAGATCCACAGCTGCCATTTAATATCACAGCCGTGTCAAGAGCTTAAGCGCCTCCTGCACCAAGTCATTGTCATGAGAAAACATCCCTTCCACTCTGGATTGCACTAACTTTAAGTAGATACAAAAACCTGGGGAGTTCATACCACTCCATGGCTGAATTGTGTGTGTGCGCACACGCATGTGGAGTGGGGTGGAGGGAAAAGAGATTTCTAATTGGCCTTTAGAGATGTAGAATTTAGAAATGCAATATTTAGAAATGCCAGAAATTAGTATTTTAAGTACAGTAATACCTTGGATTGCAAGCATAATTTGTTCCGGAACCGTGTTTATAATCCAAAACACTCTTATATCAAAGCGAGTCTCTGGCGGGCATGAGTGGGGCCAATTTCGGCCTGCTATGCCCGCTCGAGGCGAGCTTTTACATTCCTACTTGTATTGCAAGATGTCGGTTGTTTATCAAGTCAAAATTTATTTTAAAAAATTTGCTTGTCTTGCAAAACGCTCTCAGACCAAGTTACTTGCAATCCAAGGTATTACTGTATTTTGATTTGAGCTGTTTTGTATGTTGTGAAGCAAGTTACAATACAAACCTACAAGTAAATGAGATGATGCAAACTGGGTCAGGCCATTGGTCCATCTAGTCCAGTGTTGTGTACTCTGACTGGGAGCAGCTCCGCAGGCGTAGAGATGGGTGAGAAATTTTGGGTTCAGTTCAGTTTTGACCAGGATTTGCACCTCCCGGAACAAGACGCTGACCTGAACACAATGTGCAGTCTGAAGTCCATACATTTCCAAGCTTGCGATGCAGTTTATGCAACAAAAACTACATTAGGAAAATACGCAGATTTGGAAAATATGCATGGGGGGAAAGGCATACATTTGAAAAATGTGCATGGATATGTTTTAATTAATGGGGGAAATGTGTACATTTCAAAAATGCACACAAAAACACACATTTTCATGCAGGAAAAAACCCTAAAGCTCCCAATCTGATATAGACATGAGTCAGAACAAGTTTTGTGGTAGAACTTGAGAGAATCTTGAAGATCTCAAGTTTTGTTGATTTGCACATCCCGACTGCAGGGTCTCAGGTGGAGGTCTTTCTGAACCATGTTATCCAAGAGCCCTTAGGTGGAGATACAGTACTGGGGATTGAATCTTGTGCATGTTAAAAATGTACTTACCTCTGAGTGATGGCCTTTCCAGGGCCACAGAGATGAGTGGAGTGAGAAATATTGTCACAGCAGCCAGTGCTGGCTCCAGATTTTGAGGGGCCTTTGCACAAGACACCCTCAATGAGCCCCGTCCAGGTGGTTCTACCTTCTCACCATTATCACCAGTTCCTCCTCCTCCTCCTCCTCCTCATCATCATCCTCATCCTCATCATCGCCACTTGCTTGCTTGACAGGCAGAGAGCCAGGGAACAAATAGGCAGTGGTACCTACTGCTCCTTCTTCTCACCACCACTTTTGCCTGGGCCACAGTGAGAGGCAACTGAACAAGCAATGGTGAAGAGGAGGAGCAACTCTAGGGGGCTCTTGTCAGTGGGCCCCTGCTGGGGTGTGGGCCCTCGGCAGGTGCCCAACCATGCCTACCCTTGATGCTGGCCCTGACCCCAGCACAAAGTGCAGTCCTAGTCATGTATTGCCTCTCCAAACAAAGCCTAGCTGCTCTAAGTTACACGGAAGAACATATATTAATCCACTAATGGCATTTCAGTAATGTGCCCAAGTCCTTCAAGATAGACCTGGCCTGCAGTCACAGGGAATGTGCAATAATACCTATAATGCTCTATGCTACAAACTAGGAGCTTATATAGAACAATGAAGAGACTCTCCCTTCCAGGAACAGGCTCATCACTTGGTGCTCCTGGATTCTCCAGTGGCAGCTGTAGGCTGGAATTCCTTTTAACCGCTTTGACTGGTAAACCAGCTGCGCCCTCTGCTGGAAGACAGAGCTGGTGATTTCCAGATTAGACTACTGTAACGTGCTTTATATGGGCCTGCCCAGAAACATGGTTCAGGAAGTTCAACTGGTGCAGATTGCTGCTGGGTTTAACCTGGCAGAGTCGTATTACCAGTGCTGAAATGACAGCAATGGTTTCTGAGACAAATTCAAGGGTCTGGCTTTGACCTATAAAGTTATAGACCAGGGCTAGGGAACTTTTTTATGTCGTGGCCACATTCTCTCAGGGAGAATCTGTTAGAGGCTGCAGGTTGGTGGTAGGCAGGCCAAAGCTAGGAGGCAGAGCCAAATAGTGGGTGGGGTCTGATCCTTCTCTCTCTTTTTTGGCCACTTCTCCTCCCTCTCATTCCCCCTGCTCTTCCTCCCCACCTGGCTGACTATTGGAGGGACAGACTGCTCTTGCCAGAGGTCTGAACGGATCACTTGCAGAAGGCACCTATTTTTTCTGACACTGGGTGGGTGTAATCCCCTCCTAAAGGGCTACTATGCCTGCAAATATCATCCAATTCTAATTAAAGAGAAACACACACACACGCACGCACACACACACACACAAGTTACAGCCATTTTATGCTCTCCCATGATAGTCAATGGGAGGCATCAAGAAGCTTTGGATTTCTGAATCTTGGCTCGGGTTCTCTACTCAAGTCAAAGCTGATGGCCTCTGAATCAGTCCAGGCAAAACTGAGTTGTTTGCTAAAGTGTCAAATTGGGGTCCAAGTCAAATCTGGGAGTGGGGCACTGCATCCCTCCAATATATGTATGGTAGGCAGGGCCAAAGCTGGGAGACAGAGCCAAATGTGGGTGGTGTCTATGTATGCATATGTAGATGGATAGGTATATGTATATGTATGTATGACTAGCAAACTCATTCTACAGTGTTAAACCTGGTGTTAAACCCTTCCCTCTGGGTTTAACACTGACAATTTAGCCCTGGAGTCTGCACGCATGCACACAGTCTCAAGTTCATATTTTTCAAGCACTCTAGAGAATAAAGAGCTTGGAAGAGATTCCCACAAACCCTTCAGGAAATGTTTAATCCCTCTGCATGATAGAAAAGCCTTCCCTTCAGATTCATTTTATCTGTTCTACTTATAAGAACTGCTTTGCTGGACCAGAGCGCGTCAAGCACATCCAACGTTCTGTTCCGGATGACAACCAGAGAGGTGCCGATGGAAGGTGCCAAGCAGGGCATCAAGGCAACAGCTATCATCTGCTCTTGTACTTGGTGTTCAGAGATTTACCATCTCTCATAATGGCGGTTCAATTTAGCTAGTATGATCACGAGGGAGCCCGTGCCCGGTTGTGTTTGACTATTCTTTTCTTTTTTTTTAAAGTGATTTAAACTTGTGGCCATCAGAAAGAGTAGTTATTTGCAAATTACAAGGTTGCTGTTCTTCAATGTTACCAAGGACAAGGGCCAGGCAGCTTCTCATTGGCCTTGTACCGGTTGCCTAACACAGTAATGCAGCTACTAAAGACTGGGGTGTGGGCAGAGGAGACAAGGGAGACACAGGAACGTATGAAGTTGCTTTCTAACAGGTTTGACTACCAGGGTCAGTGCATCTAGCCCAGTGTTCTCCAACCTTGGGTCCCCAGATGTTTTTGGCCTACAACCACCAGCATGCCCCGGCCAGCTATGCTGGCTGGGGCATGCTGGGAGTTGTAGGCCAAAGACATCTGGGGACCCAAGGTTGGAGAACACTGATCTAGCCCATCATAGTCTGCTCTGATTGGCAGTGGCGCTCCAGGGTCTCAGGCAGAGAAGGGTCTTTCCCACCACCTGCTACTTGATCCTTTTTAGCATGAGATTGCAGGGATTGAACCCGGGACCTTCAGCATGCAAAGCATGTTCTCTGCCCTTGAGCTCTGGCCCCTTCCTGACCAGCTTGCAAGACTTTGAGCCAGTTCACACATCACAGCAGTAAACCTTTGGGTTGTTTAGGGGCTACTGTGAACTGCCCCAAAGTCTTACAAGCTCGTCAGGAAGGGGCCATAGCTCAAGGGCAAAGAACATGTCAAAGAACATGTATGTTTAGGGGCTAAACAACATAGCGGTCTCGGTTTACACATCATGCTCACAACCTCTGGTCGGAAACTGTTTACAGAAAGCGCAAGCAGCTCACACACAGCACATATCCTGTCAAAATGATTTAGGGGCTAAGCAACCCAGCAGTTAACCTAACCACAAACCATGGGTTAACCACTGGGTTGTTTAGCCCCTAAACAACCTAGCAGTCCAGGTTCACACATCACACTCACAACCTCTGTTCAGGCCGATTGGAGTTTGTTTACAGAAAGCAGAAGGGGAAGCAGCTTGCACACAGCGTGCATCCGCACAAATTGTGGGTCAAATAGCCCTTGATTTGCTGCTGTGATGTGCGAACCAGGTCTTTAGATGGGAGTCACTCTGATCCAGAATGTAACCTACAGGACTACGCCAGCTTAACTGTATTGAGGAGCTGGATGATAATTTGTTCCACCAAGGGCAACAATGCTCTTGCCCTATACATGGAGTAAGAAGATGACTCCTCATAGGCAACCGTCTGAAGGCCCATGGTTCACCTGCCTTGTTGAACTGAAGCAGATTGAGGTCAGTGCCTGGAGGTAATCCTTGAGTTTTATGATGTTAGAAAGGCGGGATAATGAACATTCTAAATAAGTAATAGGCTCAACTTCACCAAGTTTGGATGTGATTGTTCATAAGCTAGAAATAGCCAGTAATATGGCAAAACACTGCTTTCAAAGTAATTTGGTGACACGTTGAAGAGGTGAAAAGTGAAAGCGGCATAAGGAGTTTCTTTTACGCCTCTACCCACGATGCACCGTGCACAGGAAAGCAATGTGCTCGGTAGCTGCAAAATTGCTTCCCAAGTTTCTCAAGTCCCTTGTGTTGCTTAATCAGCACTCCTAGAAGCAATATTTTCTGTCAATTGATTGACAAGAAGGTATTGCTTTCAGAAACGCTGAATCTACAATGTGGAGGGACTCGGTAGACTTGCAGTGACTATGATAAATATAAATTGTGCAAAAAAGGGGGGGGGATCGTGCTAATGAGCTGCAGTGGCACGTTTCTTCCAAAGAACGGCACAGGGAAGAGAGGCGTTGGGCAATCTCTTGGATCAAGAGCAGGACTACAGTGGAATCTGGATTTCTGAAGTGCTTCACACAGCTATTAACTGGGGGCCCTGGCTATGGGCAGAAAAATATGCTTTGCTAATAATGCAGTTTATCCAATGGTCAGTGGGGATCCCCAGGCTGCATTTACGCAAACAATTTTTAAATCATCATTATATCATCATCACCACCACCACCACCACCACCACCACGGCAACTACTACTACTACAGTATTTGTATACCACTCCATATCTAAGTAGATACCGAAGCGGTGAACAATAAAAAGATAAATCCAATATGTATTGAGAGTATGATAGAATTCAAAATGAGCCTCACTTGTACAGGTATGCATCCATTTTGGACAAAGACCAAATACCAAAGTGGGCTGCTTCGGAAATATTCGGACCTCCTCCAAAGCAAAGTGGTCCAAACCAAAGCGGGCTGGCCCTGAAGTGTTGGATCCACTTCAGAGTTTAATAGGATACTGGAGTATCTGTCAAAGACCTGACATGCACCTTCAGACCAGTCCTTGCTTGCGCTGGCGAGGTGAGGGGAGACTGCTCTGAAGGCTAGTGCCGGGGCTTTGGTGGCAGCTGTCCTGATGTACACACCTCCAAAGCCTTCTTTTCTTTCCTTTGCCAGTCAATGGAAACTGTGCTGTCTCCACTGACTTGCATAGTGGGGAGACATCCAAAGCTCCAGAAAACCAAAGCAAGGCTTTTATTTGGGTATGAATAAAAGCAGGTCTTTTCCAAAGTAGTCCAAGGCAAAGCAGCCCCCTATCTGAAGCTAAAAATAATTATGTGCACACCCCTACTCACTTGAAGATCATAAGTGCCCATATGAATGCTCCTGGGAGTTAAGATTGACAAACAACGCTCTGTTTTGAATTCCATCTTACATGGAAGGCACACTGGTCCCTATGAGAAGCATGGCTTTTTCAGTAGCGGCCACAATGCTTCGGAATGCCATCATCCAGGAGGTTCATACGATCCCTGCCTGCTATCTTTTCATACATAGGCCAAGACCTTTCCTTTCCAAGGTCTGTCTGGGTTGATTAATTTTGTTGCTCTTCTATTCTGCATTGATGATAATTTGTTTTAACTGGTCCTAGGTATTTCAAGCATTGTATTTCTGTACACTAGTATTCATATTTAAAAAATTAAAAAGTATAGAAATTATCAAAATATATTGAGAACATGCATCAATAGTGTTCATTGTTTACATCACCAGCAAAGTATGAACCCAGTTTCAGCCAGCTCATGAAAAGAGCCATTTCATGAAAAAAATCCATTTTTTCCTCAAAGATGAAACAGCTTTTCCTGGGTATTGCAACTAATTGCCAGAAATTATGAGATGCTGTCTGGGACAGCCGAATGACTCCAATTAATTAATAGAGCCCAAAGTCATGACAACAAAGAAAAGCTGGCTCCAGCAATTACAAACTTACCCAAAGGTTAAGCGATAATGGATCCCGTCTTCCAAATATGATTGGGTAATCGCCATTGCTGGGAGTGCCAATAGCTCAGAAGGATAGAGATTATATTCATTTAAAGGTAATAAAATGCAGGTGTCAGACTAGTAGAATTTTGTATTTGCAGCATCCTTTGAAGCCACCATACATCTAGAACACCCCGTGAGTTTGCTTTCTTCTCTTGGCCAGTAGAGATTTCCCAAAGACTCACAAGCTGCATGGATGATTATATCTTTGTAAATGAACTTAGTTTCATTAGCCCAGTAGTGTGTACCTGTGTTTTGTCAATTACTGCTTTCCTTTGTACTTGGTAATACCATAGATTCGTTATTTAGAGGAGGACCTTTTCCCCTACTACAAGGAATATCAAATTCAGTAAAGTTGTGCAGGGCCATCTCAGATGTCCATTTTATTGTTTTTCTCCTCTGTAACTCCATGCCAGACTTCACTGATCACACTCTGATTCACTGGCAATGCACAGTATGTCATAAGAATATATGAACTGTGCTGGATCAGATCAAAGGCCTATCTAGTCCAGCTTAATGGCCAGCCAGATACTAATGGTAAGCCCACAAGTAGGACATGAGTGAATAGCACCCACCCACCCGTGTTCCCCATCAACTGGTATACAGAGGCATGCTGCCTCTGAACCAGAAGATAATATATAACCATCATGACTAGTCGCCATGGGTAGCCTTATCCTCCATGAATGCTGTAGCGGACGAGACCCCCCTCCTGCAAACCTCACACCCTTAATGTGTACTTTGCTCTCACCAAGTGCCACCTTGTATTGGTCACTTCAGACTTTAAGCTGTCTTCTTAAGCTGCGTTAGCCGATGATATGTCTTAGGCCTTATATGTAGCTGTTCACCCACGTTTGTTTGTCTTTATTAAGAGCAGTTTGTTTTATTTGATTACTTGAAGTAGGGTGCCCCTCCGTTAATTCCCTTCTTACTTTCCTGTCCACCAGTCAGACTCTGGACACTTAGAACTTTGAATAAAAAGATTGATTTATTGTTCTAACAAAATCTCTAAACTGATATTCAACTCAGGCACAGATAACTTGGATTTTCAACAATTAATTCAAACTTGTTCTTTGCTTAGATTCAGGTTAAGGCAGGCAGATGTTATGCAGTGCTCTTTGTATCAACTTGGCTTGGTTACTTGAAAGTTACAGTATCGGACCAGGGAACTTAACTGTCCCTCACACTAGTCCAGAGCTTCACCTTCTTCCTCAGAGAAGGTCCTTCACTCCCTAAGTGGAGACTCCTGTGTACTGTTCTATACTAACACCTTCACGTTTGCTTTCTCTCAACTTAGTCACTAGATTTCCTGTCTGAGCTCTTCTCTTCAGTACCACCTTTCCCTACCTACTCTATTAACCTTCCACTCCCTCTCTCACTCCAACCCACTCTCTCCCCAACTGACAACCGACTCCCTTTAACTGCCAACTCCCTGAGGTTCTATGCTCTCTGCTTCAACCAATCAGAGCCTCTGGAATGTTCAGGTTGGCCCCTCCCCGGGCTTCTGCCTGTCACTCTGCCACAAATGCATCTAGGCCCCTTTTAAAATCAACCAAGTTGGTGGCCATCACTAAATCTTGTGGTAGCAAATGCCCTAGTTTAACTATGTGTCATGTGAAGAAGAACTTTCTTTTGCCTCTCCTGAATCTCCCACTGCTCAGCTTAATTAGATGTTAATATTTATGAATGGTGTGGAGAAAGTAGATATATGTTTTCCCTCTTCTCTCATGAGAAGAAGAAAACCTTATATCTACTTTCTCCACACCATTCATAAATTTTATTCACCTCAATCATATTCCGTGTTACTCGCCATTTCCCCCTGAACTACAAAGCTGCAAACATTGTAACCTTTCCTCATAGGGGAGTTGCTCCAGCCCCCTAATCTTTTGGGTTGCCCTTTTCTGGACCTTTTCCAGATCTATAATGCCCTTTCTGAGCTGTGGTGACCAGAACTATACACAGTATTCCAAGTGTGACTGGACCATAATTTGTATGAAAGACAAACTTCACCAGTGGATGGATCACCTCCACAAAGCAAGCTGTGATTCTTGAGCCCTTGAGGGCTGAATGGAGATTCCTCACCAGAGGGAGACCTTCTAAGCTAGGGGTGGGCAGAGGGTAGATCTCCAGAAGGTTGGGACTTCAACTCCCAGACACTAGCTTGGTCAATGATCAGGAACCCGGGGGGTTGAATTCCAAAACATCTGCTACCTGCCCACCCCTGTTCTAAACCTCCCAAACTTTTATTCTTTATGTTTCTATGGGTTGCATTTCAGAGGTGTTGGTATGGTATGTAGTAGCTCAGCCTTGACGTCTTAGGACAATTCTTTGTGATCTAAATTGCAGTAAGAAACAATAAGAAAGAATACATTTCCTCGTGGCTCTCCAGACAAAATTATCACCCTTGATTTCAAATATGGTTGATTTTCCTATAGCATTTTGCCAACACACGGAGACAGAACTAGAAACATACAACATATATATTAAAAATAATAATAATATTCACAATCCATTTTGGAGCAGAGATTGCCTCTAAGCATTGGATTGCTTTAACTCCAACCTAAATAATTCCTGAACTAATATAGGCATTAAATACAGTGTCATCAGTAAATACTGGAGAACAAAGAGAACTTCTGCTGCTGAGTCTACTGAGTAACACTTCTACGGTATCTCCATTCATTTCAATGGGGTCTAAGTAAGAGCAGTCTGTAACTTAGGGCAAGAAACCAAGAACTGAGAACACAAGTACTGCCGGGCTAGATAAAAAGGCCATCTGTCACCCCACTTCTCATATCAGCCAGTACTAGCTTTCTCAGAGGAGCAAGGCATGGGGAAATATCCCAGCCTTGCCTGAAGTGGAAGTATCTTTCTATACACCTTCAGTGTTATGCCCTCAAGCTATAGAATATCTATATCCCATATAACTTCTTTTTTTAAAAAAACTCTGTTCATTATAAGTATGGATGTTGTCATTCCACAAAGAAATGCTTAATCCGCTTTGGAATCCTACTAAGCCTTTTTATAGAACTCAGTGATATCATATGACATTGAATCCTACACAGTTTCTTTTGCTGCCTTCCTCTATCTGACCAGGTAATATAGGGATCTTTTACCAGCAGGTCAGTGAGCACCATGTTGGGTTATATTACTGTTCACACTATATGCTGAAATGAAGATTGACCATAACCTTTCATGGATTCAATTACAAACATAAGAAGAGCTATGATGGATCAGACCAAGGGTCCATCTATCCCAGCATTCTGTTCACACAGTGGCCAACCAGCTGCTCACGGGATCCCACAAGCAGGATATGAGTGCAACAGCACCCTCCTGACCATGTTCCCCAGCAACTGGAGTACATAGGCATACTGCCTCTGATACTGGAAATTACTATATGCTCTATTTTAATGATTCTCCTCCCCTCCCCCCTCCAAGAACTGGTTGTCAAGTCGTGTTTCAGAAAATACTGGGGTTCTCTGATCAGATAATCAATAACGGTGGACAAGCTTCTATAAAAAAAACAACAAAAAACCGTTTGCCTGGTGGAAAGGTCAATAGTTCAATAGTAGGGTGCATGCTTAGTATGCACAAGGTAACCAGGTTCAATGCAGCATCTCCAGGTAGGGCTAGGAAAGAACCCTGCCCCAAACCCTATAGAGCTGTTGCCAGTCAGTGTCAACAATACTGGACAAAATAGACCAATGGTCTGACGCTATCGTAAATCTGTCCAGTTCCAAGATAAGCTGTAGTCGTTATCACAGTCCGAGGGTCGAAGCCAAAATATATCATTCCAAAATAGACCAAACGTAAACCAGTTCGGGATCAGGCAAAGTCGTGGTCAAGGTTGTTCCAAGGTTCAAAGGTACAGAAGTCTGAGGTTCGGGAATGCCAGGAGCATCTGGCTTGAAGCTGTATCAGCAAACAATTGCTTCCAGCATCTGGATGTGTTTGGGACCTGCCTTTTGAGCAGGTGCTGATTGGTAAGGCTGCCCAGCTGGGTCAGGCTGCACTTGGCCTGGCCCCGCCCCAAACACACTCCGGCCCGGCTGCTGACCTACTGGAGGCACAACAGACTCAGAATAAGACAGCTTCCTATGTTCCTATCTTCTCTCCTCTTGCCATATACTCACTTTCAGAGGAGTGGTAGGCATTTTTCTAGTATGCTCTCTCAGGTTGCATGAGGCAACAGTGAAGGCCTGATTTGAGGATGCATACCACAGCAGTGGGTGGGAAATATACTGGACCATAATTTGTATGAAAGACAAACTTCACCAGTGGATGGATCACCTCCACAAAGCAAGCTGTGATTCTTGAGCCCTTGAGGGCTGAATGGAGATTCCTCACCAGAGGGAGACCTTCTAAGCTAGGGGTGGGCAGAGGGTAGATCTCCAGAAGGTAAGCTTTCCACACGTGCTGGCCATGTTTAAATGCACTTACCACATGTGCTGGCCCAGTCACATATTTATTACAGATGCCAACCAAAGGTTGATGGCCTCAGGGTGCGTACTGCTGTCATGCTAACGTTGCATATGAATGTTGCATGTGAATGTGTGTACTGCTGTCATGTTAATGTTGCATGTCACGCTAATGTTGCCTCTAGTAAGGGCATTTAAATGTGATAAGGCATTCTTGGAAAACTTACACACAGATGGGGTGTCTCTGCATCCTATATAAATCAGGTCCAAGTCCAACAGGCCCGGATGGCATCCTGGATAAACTAAGATATGCATTCTAAACCAAATCTGCAAATCCTTTGCAACCCACAGGGGGATCACTGGCAGATGTGTAGGAGCTTCTTAGTAGATAAATCAGGATGGAAAGGGTACCCATCTGGTTGGAAGTTTGGAAATTAAGTAGAATAACAATTGAATATTCTACTTGTTGTTCACACATTTGAAACAGCTTAAGGACCTAAGTATAAGGCAGAGATGGGGGTCTGAGCTCCAAAACACAAAAAAACACTCTTTTGAGCCCAAATAAAGATTTGCAGAATATCAGCCTCCCAATTAATTTTTATTTAATTTTTAAAAATGTAAGAAATAAAATGATCATCATGAGGGGCAGGAAACCTTGTGGTTGCTGAGAGGTGTCCGCGGCCCATATGTACCATGTTGGAGACCCCAGCTGTATGGCATGCAAGGTATTTTTGTGCATGTAAGGTTTTCCCATTTATTTTAATGCCAGGGACAGCTTCATTCTTGCAATGGGAATGGCACACAGAGCTGTCAGCCCACAAACATGGAAGTGAACTGTTCATCCTTGCTAGCTTGCCCCCATCAAATGTCCCATGCACATGGGCTAGGGCTTATTTGTTAAATTTTGCTCTATTTTTAACATCTTTAGAGACTTTAATCTCATTCATCATTCTGTTCCACCACTCCTGACAACTACTGCATGCTTGAGGCACTTAGGATGAGTTGCCTAAAAATATAATCAGGCAGTTTTACAGAATGGGGTACAGTTAATTGAGACGGCAACAATGTTCCTTGAAAAACATTCCTTCCAATCCAATTTGTGTTAGCTAATGCCGAATGTCATCCATCACTTGGCTGATGGTTCAACTTATTTTGTCAGTTGTCTTTTGAAGCTCCTTGCAGTCTTCCCCGGGACATTCCTAAATTCCGTGTCATCTGCACAAGTTTCACTAGCTCATTGTTCACTCACATTTTCTTCAAAACATGAAAAATGTTTTGCCCCATTGTGCAGTACTCAGAGAAGATTACAACTGAGAGAAATTATGGGAGGAAAAGAAAAGAGAGAATAGGCAACACTGAATTTGAAATAAAGAACCTTTTAGATTTCAAAACAGCCCATTCTTCAGCTCCAACTTGATTTAACACTATATAATCTTATGTCAGTGTAAGCTAAATCAAGAGCACTATGTGTATGCCCACATATAGATCTGCACATGGTTCAGACTAGAATCTCACACCAGTATAATCTATATCTAACCCGTAAATCAGCCATCTCCAACCTGGTGCCCTCCAGATGGGTTGGACTGCGGCTTCTAACATTCCCAGCCAACACAGCTGCTGCAAAGAGCCCCACCTGGACCCAGCAAGAAAGATCCATGTGTTCATGTATACAAATATACACTATAATGCTCCTTTAATCCCCACTGAGTTTATAGGAATATGATAAAGACGAGGACGAGCATCCCAATCTGAAGCCAACAGTAATGGAAAACAAAATGCAAGCAGACCTAGATTATGTTCCTTGGTTTTATACATGCCCATTCCTATACTGGTTTCTCCACAGAAAGCCAAGCAGTGCAGTGGGAGCCAAGCAGTACAGTGAGATGATTGCTTTAGGAGAGAACTATAAACCACCTGGACTTTAAATAAGATAATTCTATCTTGGAAGGACTCTAAAACAAAGATCTGAAGGTTAAAACCTCTAGATCCCACCAGCAGGGCCAACTCAAAGATTTCCATCATAGTATACTAGTGTATATATTAAATATACATGTTTATATATATCAGGGGTCCCCAACATGGCACCCACAGGCACCGTAACACCCGCAGACACCTCCAATGGTGCCCACAAAGCTCTTCACTCCTTGCCTCCTCCAAAAAAAAAATACATTGAAAAATGATAGGGCACCAGATTCTCCTTCCTGCTCCTGAACCTGTCGCTGATGAGCTGTTCAGTGGGCAGGAAGAGAAAGCAAAGCAAAAGGGTAGAAGGGAGAGAAAGTGCGCAGCTAGAGTCTAGGAGGTGGGAGAACCAGCAAGATAAGGGGGGATTGGGAGAGAAAGAACAAGGCTAGGGAGGGAGAGAAAGAAGACTAGGGGCAGGAAAGAGAGAGAAATAGCAAAGAAAAGGGTTGGGGAGAGAAATAGTAAGGCTAGAAGCTGGCCGTGGGAGAGAGAGGGAGGGCAAGCGGACACAAAGGGGAAAGGGCTGTGTAGACGGAAGAAGACTGGGTGGGCCAGGAAGCAACTGCTTCCCTCCCAGCCTCTAGTCTCACTATTTCTCTCTCTTTCCTCCACCATCTCTTGACTAGCCAGGCCCCCACAGCAGCCATCATGTTACTAGCCACATCCTCCATGGAAGCCATTTTGTGGTGGTGCCCACAGCATTTTCTCAAATTTCCAAATGTGCCCACGGGCCCAAAAAGGTTGGGGAGCCCTAATATAAATGTCCTGCGTGTCTGTGGGGGAGGGGGGATTACAGATATCTGCCTTGAAGGAAAATGTTCAAAATTTGTTGACAAATGATGTGTGAAAAAATATTTATGCATTGGGTTGGATTCAGACTTATGTCACACTTAAGAGTAGACTCACTGAAATCAATAGGACTTGTTATTCATGACTAACTCAAGCCCCATTGGGTCTACTCCAAGTATGACTATGTCTGGATCCAACCTAATATATTTTTCTACTTTTAAAATAAAAGGGGGGGGGAAATAAAACATTGCATACTTGGAAAATATCCCTCTTTTAAGAGCTGACTTGGTAGAAAGAGCCAGTTGCACTGCAATCATGGAACTAGAAATGATGAATGTTCTAGTCAAAACTACTTAGCTGATTTTTGAGAGTTTCAAGAAGCAGATTTCCCCCAGCAATTTCTGACATTCATAAAACATATTTGCATTGTCTTGATGCTGTTTGGCACCCTTTTGTTCCTCTGGCAGATGCTTTTTCTCAGTGCCATTTTTCTCCTCCTTTGCCCTCAATGTCCTTGGACTCATTTATCCTGTTATTTAATCTGATTGGCAGAGGCAACCCATGTGACTTGTGTCAATGATGTCAACATAGATTCTGATGGAATGGTGTCATAGAGTCAGACATCTATAAACAACAACAACAAAAATGCCAGTGGCCACATCTAGATTGGACAGCAATGTGGGCAAGTGAGGGCTGAGGACAGTGAGGGCAGAGAAACAGCACCAGCCAGGGCACCAAGCAGCACTGAAACAATGCAAATATTGGACAAGGTGAGTATTGGGACAATTGGTTTAGCTGCACTGAATATGCTAATTTGAAAGACGTATCAGAAATGGTAACTATCTGGCACAGCCAGATACTCTTCTGTGCCAACTTAGGCATTGCATTCCAGCTGCGACTCACCCAGTGAAAGACTGAACAGTGCTGTTATTACCTTAGTGTTGGTATTACAGTTCTTTGCACAGATATTTTACTTGGCTTAGTTTCCAAGGGATCCTAAAAGTAACATGTACAGTTATTTAACAAGCTGATGGAGGAAAGGAATAATGCATTAGTCGTATTACTTCATTTATTTACATTTCTTCTCTGCCCTGTGAGCTCACTTGATTCTCTCAAAAACTCTTGAAAGTAGACTAGGCTCAAAGGTATCAGCTTGCTCAAGACCAGCCTTCCCCAACCTGGTACCCTCCAGATGTTTTGGACTTCAACTTCCAGGATTCCTGACCATTGGCCATGCTGGCTGAGAAACAGCTAGGGGCACCAGTTTAGAGAAGGCTGCAAAACCATCACCATCACTCCACACAATACAAAGTAGTGATGTTTCTTTTTCTTTCTTTCTTTCTTTCTTAAAATAAAAATAGCAAGGTTTTATTTTTTCAAATTTGTACATTCTTAAAAGAAACCATATTGCTCAATTACCTGGCTCACAATATGAATTTGTCAAGCTCATCATTCTCAGAGTCGGGTGACTTTTGCCTGCAAAGTTCTTCTCTGTCTGCGCAAGTGAAATGAGATCTACGTATTTCCCCCCGATCTTGGTCCTTGACCTGAATCTCAGCTCAGCTGTAAAGGAGCCCCCAAAGATGCACTTTTAAGGCATCTTCTAGGCAACTGCACAGCCCACAGCTACTGGCACTACTGCTGAGCCTTGGGACCAGTGCCATTACCAGGTTTTCGAGGGCCCCTGGGCAAGGCCCTTCAATGGGCCCCCTCGCTCAGTAAGTCTACCTTCACACCGCCACTGTCACCAGCTGCTTTTGCTCCTCCTCCACTTTCTCATGATTGCTACCGCTTACTTGCCTGACAGGCAGAGAGCAATGAGCAAACCATCGGTGGCATCTACTGTTCCTCCTCCTTTCCGCCATCATTGTCTGAGCCAGAATAAGAGGCGGGTGAACAAGAATGTTGCAATAGTGAGGAAGAGGGGGAGAAACTGCAGAGGGCTCTTGTCAGAGGCCTCTGCTATGGCGTGGGGCCTTTGGCATGTGCCCGACCATACCTACCCTTGATGCTGGCCCTGCTTAGGACCAAAGGATCACTGTGTGATCTCTGTAGATAGACCAGGGGCAGGGCTCTTACCGGCACGCAGGCTAGGCAGAGGGCTTTCCAAATGTGTATAAAGGAGTCTGCCTAAGCTCCAAGGAGCTTCTCCGAGCTTTTTCAGGTAAACTCGGGGATTACACAGCCCCTTGGCTCCCAGGGCATGAGAGGTGCCCTGTACTGTAGTCTGTGTCAATAGGCACAGATCCCTGGAGTCTTAACATACACACACACACACACACCTTGGGGTTTTTTTGCACAACCCTGTTGGAACCAGGCTGTGCAAAACTGGGACTCGGGCAAACCACCAACTACCACAGATGAAATTCTGAAGGGCAACTGAACTCGCTGAAAAGACTTCTCGGCAACAAGAAGTGAAAATAATAGCAATGCACACAAACATCCAAAAAAGCACCAACATCACAAGCCGGGAGAGAACACGGAAGAGCTTTTTCCACACGCTTGCCAAGGAAGCACATAATTACCAAGTTGGTTCCAAATTGAGCTGATGGGAATCTACCAATCACCAATACCAGCAGCTCTTAGATGTTCTCAGGCACGCAAACAGACAAACACAAACAAGTATGAGGATGCTTCAATGCACTGGCAAGGGCGAGGACAGAGACTCTAATGATTTCATAGTTATAATAACCTTTCATTTTCCTGTGGGAAGACATCAATGCAGATGATATACAGATGCAATTTTTTAAAGCTCTTAAGCATGTTAATTTTTCTGGGCAAAAAGTATAGACCCAGTGTCAGCTACTATAATCTCACAAAAACCACTAACAGCAGCACTACAGTGTGACCATCACATAAAGATCTGTTTGTCCTCACGCAACTGTTCCAGAAAAAAAAAAAGGGAAGATTGGGAGGGGGTTGTGAAGATAAAGAGAGACCAGTGTAGTCTTTACTATATCTTCAGGCGCAAGAGAGTTATGCAGAAACTCATTAGAGCATCTCTCCTTATCATAAGAATTCCGATTAAGCTGAAAAACACAAACTGCTTCAGGCCAAACAAGCAAGTGTGTCATCGTGTATAGATCTCTTCTATGTAATTCTTGTAAATCATCTTCAGGAAGATGATTTTAAGTGGTGAAGTGTAATTAGGATAATTGCTGCTCTGCAGAAGTAGCAATAAGTTGTATACAGTAGGGACAGACAAGTTGGTCTGAAGGGGAAGGCAGAAGGAGGTGTTTAAACCAATTTTGAATTATTTCAGCTTAATTATTTCAGCAGCACCCCCCCCCCCCCGATATTACTGAGATGGCTTCTTGTTACTGCCTTCGGTAAGGTATCTGATGATTTACCCCAGGGGTGGTGAACCTGTGACCCTCCAGATGTTGTTGGACTCCCAACTCCCATCAACCCCAGCCAATGGTCAGAGATGATGGGAGTTGTAGTACAACAATATCTTGAGGGCAACAGGTTCCCCACCCCTATTTTATTCTGAAGAGCATAAAGCTGTATCATCTTGCTGTTTGCCATTAAAAGTCTAAGAATTATCTTGTTTGAACAGACCAAACCCCAACTCTCCATCCATCCATCCCAGTTATGTCCTGCCATTCCTCCAAAGAGCTCAAGGAAGCCTACATCAGTCTTCCCCACATTTTATCTCCAAGGAAACCCTGTGATGTAGGTTAGGCTGAGATAGTGGCTGGGTTCACACAACATGACAACCCATACTCAAAGTTGGGTATGGCTATGTACACCAGTTGCTGTGGGGAACATAGGCGGGAGGGTGCTGTTGCACTCATGTCCTGCTTGTGGGTTTCCTGTGGGCAGCTGGTTGGCCACTGTGTGAACAGAACGCTGGACTAGATGGACCCTTGGTCTGATCCAGCATGGCCACTGTGTGAACAGAATGCTGGACTAGATGGACCCTTGGTCTGATCCAGCATGGCTCTTCTTATGTTCTTAAGTTGAGTATGGGTTGAGTGAGAGTTGTCCTTAAACCGTGGATAGTTGTTGAGCTGTGGATTGTTGTGCAACCATGGGTTGAGTATGGGCTGTCATGTTGTGTAAAGCCAGCCAATAACTGGCCCAAGGTCACCCAGCTAGCTTCATGGCCGAGTGAAACCTAATTCCTCCCCAATCCTAGTGAGACACTCTGACCATTACACTGATTTGCTCCTCTAGTCCAGCATTCTATTTCCAGCAAAAGCTGGCCAAATGCCCCAGATGTTCACAAGTAAGGCATCAAGACAATGGCCCTCCTCCCTTCTTTGCCCCCCAAAACATGGTATTCAGAGGCATAGTGTCTTTCAACATGGAAATTCTACTTCACTAATATTTATTGATAGCTAAAAGGCTAATGCAATTCTCAGCTTCCCCAACAGATGTACAGTGTCCAGATTATTATTATTATTATTACTATTCATCATCATCATCATCATCATCATCATCATCTTCATGACACTGTACATCTGTTCACAAGCCATAATGCAGGAGTGGGCAACTTGTGGCCCTCCAGATGTCTTGGCCTACAACTCCCATCACCCCTCATCATTGCCTATGCTGGCTAGAGCTTTTGGAAGTTGTAGGCCAAGACATCTGGAGGGCCATCAGTTGCCCACCCATGACATAATGGTACCGCTCTACTTTGGTTCTACAAGGAAAGGAATTGGTATATTTTGCCTGGGGAAGAGATGGCCAAGAGATAATACTATAGCCAACTATCTGAAGGACTGTCAGATAGAACAAGATGCAGAGGATTTTGATCAAACATCAGGAAGAACTTCCTGATAGTATGAGCTGTTTGGTTTTTAAGCCAAAGATGGATGACCACCTATCAGGGATGATGTAACTGAGGATTTCCTGCACTGGCAAGGGGCTAGACCAGATGATCTCTGAAGGGATGTATGAGAATTTTGTTTTTGCTCACAAAACATGTGAGCATGCACTGTTTGAAGCTCCGAACACAATCTCAATCCTGCTGAAAATGTTCGCAAATTGCTGGACATGTGCTTGTGTTCGATTTGCGCAACTTTCCCTTTTTGCTTTTGAACAAATTTGCCCTGTAGACTCAATCAACCCACTTTAGTCTATGGAGGAAACTTACACAAATTTGGGGAAACATGCACAAATTTCACATTCGATTGCTGTTTGACTTGTGTGAATTTCCCATTCGCGCAGAGAAAGCAGCAATTGCAAACACGAAAGGGAATCAGGCATGAGACGAGCAGTGATACAATGTTCAAAGAATCCTGGCAATCTCGAACATTGCCCATTCACACACACTCTCAGTGAGTTTGCCCAATCCATTTTCAAAGCCATCTGGACTAGAGGACGTTGCCATATCTTGTAGCAGTGAATGCCATATTATTACACATTGTGTAAAAAGAGGATGCACTGTGTTTTTTGTCTGTCCTGAACTGGCTGCTGATCCATTTTATTAGGTGTCCCACCCCGAGTGTTGGTATTATGAGAGAGTGGGGCAAATGTCACTCCACTCCATCCACCATTTTATAAGCCTCTGCCATTCCCACTTAGGTCATCCTTCTTTTTTCAAAATGAAAAAGCCTTCCAAATTTGGGGGGAGGGGGCTTTCATTGTAGGTCAGAGATGGGGAACCTGTGGCCCTCCAGCTGTTGTTGGGCTCCAGCTCCCAACAGCCCCAGTCAACATGGCCAATGGTGTTGGATGATGGAAGTTGTAATCCAGCAAGTTGCAATTACAACTTTCATCATCCATCACCATTGGCCATGTTGACTGGGGCTGTTGGGAGTTGGGGACCAACAACAGCTGGAGGGCCAAAGGTTCCCCACACCTGTTGCAGATACATTATGCATTGTGAATCTTTTATGTGGGTGACAATTTGAGCACTGTTTGGGAGTATATCGAAATATGCATAAACCTAGCATACATCAGCCTAGAGATGCTGACCTGACCATTATCTGCAAAGAAGCTACTTATTTTATCAGCATATTCTGTGGTCGTTTAATACTCATCAGCTCTAATTTTATGCTTATCTCTTACTCCCGATCATTACAACCTGAGGAGATTGGTTAGCTACCATTACTAATCGTGGCTAAATACAGAACTAATGGGAAAATATATTTGATCCATTTCAGGATTAACATATGTGCCCCCCACAAGCATATCTGTAGATAATAGAATAGCATCTGGCTAGTGCTAACATATTTCATTTTGTGCATCCTTGCTCATCTTAAATAGTATTTCAGGAATTGTATATATTATTCAAGGGTTGGAAAATGTTTGCATGTGGTTTGTGCATCTCAGGAGAGCAAAATTTCTAATTATCTTTGATTTACTGCAGTCTCACTAAGTATCACTTCACCTACCCTCAGCTCCCCAGATTAACCCCTATCTCCCTAGATGTAGCTTTAATCATTTATCCACCCCAAAGCACTCCTGAAAGTACAACAGAAACAACTGTTGTTTTTTTAGCTGTGCTGATCAACTTCAGTCTTAATGCCAAAGTTAAATATCCCAGAGCAATCCAAAAATTACCCAGCATGAAAATCTGGATGTGCATCATTTGCTCTTTAATTTGGGTAAATGTAGCCTTTAAAGGGTGGTGGGGATTTTGTTGTTGCTGTTGCTTATCCATCAGCAGTAAGCTACTTTGTGCTTTCCACATGGCCAATATATTGTTGTAACTTCCCACTAAAGAGATTGCATCTCCTCGAGTCCCCCTGCCCCCAATTAATATAGCTGAAGAGGTTTCTTTAAATGGGAATTGATGGCTAGAAGGTGCTTGCTTAAATGAGCACTAGTGGCTACTAGATAATGAACATGCCTCCCACCTGCATTGGTGAGGCTGGAAAAAAATCCATTTAGGAGTCAGCATTGCAGCACGCAAAGAAGAAAGAAGCCTGAGTTATGCAGCTTGATGGCAAGAAGGATGCTTGAGGGGGCTCCAAGAGCATGCTGTTTGCTTTTGGGAACACAAATGCTTCCAAGGTTAGCATTGTGTCTGGGTGGCTTTCTTCTCCCCGATGCTCATTTTGCTTTTTTAAAATAAAAACCCAATAGATTAACAAACTTGCCAGACATCTCCAGTATTCTTGTATTCCAAGGAGCCTTAACTTATAAAAGGCTATCCCTGAGAGTTTTCACCATTCAAAGAAATGAGGTATATGAATTATTTCTTCTCCTATCTCAGAGGATAGGTCAACTTGCTTCCATGACTTCGTAAAACAAAGCGTTTTATTCTGGATGAAAACGGAACCAAGTGCAATTAGAAAAGTCACTACTGCAAAGCATCTGCCTCCTTGAATTTGCCTTGCAAGACTGCGATGGAGAGAGGGTAACTAGGGGAAAAACAAGTGTTTTAAAAGAAGTGTGGGGGGGAAATGTTCCACAATACATTTAAACATTGCACCTGGTTATCCTGCATGAGGATATTTACAGTACAATTTACTCATTTATTAAACAAAAGGAAGCATCTCCTGCCACCAAGTCCAGAGTCTTGATAAAATATAGCCACCACAATATATTATTTCTTTCTTAAAGGAACAGGCTTATTGAAATATTGCATACCATTCTGCAGCTTTTACACTGTTAAAACCATAAATCCCGTTTTCAATTAACATCTCCTCTCCATTTATTTTGTTTCAGCTACAGAAAGCATCAATATTCATTTGCATAATTGGCTGCCCGATATCATCTAACCACAGCTAACTTTGCTGTGGTCAGGCTTGCTAACATTTCGCACATCCTACGGCAGGGATGCTCAAGTTGCATGATGCCTCACCGTTGGCTATGCTGGCTAGGGTTGATGGCAGTTGTAGGCCAAAACATCTGGAGGGTGGCAAGTTGCCCATCCTTGCCCTAACCAGTTCTGGGTTCTTTAGCATAGAAGTCCAAATCCTGGAAGAAGCCCCATTTCTACACTCGTGACCAAATTGTCTTGATAATTTCAATCTTCCTGTAAGAGGAGGAAGAGTAGCAGTAATAATAATAATAAGAAAAATAATTAGTAATAATAACTGGTGACAGAGCAGAGTATTTTCATCAGATACCTGAAGGATGGTCTCTCCTCCTATCTGCCTTCCCAGATCTTGAAGTCTTCTCCATTTTCTGTGTGCCCCCTCCAGGTGAGATGTGGTGGGTGACTACATGCAAAAGGAACTGATGGTCTTTCCTTTCACATTTTATTTTTTGTAAGCTGCTGTACGCACTTTTGAAAAAGCAGACTAAATATGATTTATTTTTTATTTTTTTTAAATTAAGTGTCAATTCAAATTAGGACACAGAGCAAAACAGCAGGGTATTTGTCGTTAAATTAAACAAAAAAACAACAACACATTGACCACCGCTGGTTTTCAATCACACAGAGGTTTAAAATAGAAAGTGGGCATGCTGCCAAATGTTTCTCCAGGAAAGAAAGAAAGACCCAAGCACAGCTTATTTCATTTGTTGTACCTTGCCTTACAGCTGCCAAGTAAGCTTAATAATCCTTTGTTTTATGAAGAATCATAAAAATAGTGGAAAAACTATTTTTATATTTCCATGAGGTGCTAAACCAACATGCCGGCACTTTAATTGACAGTTACATGATCCAAGTCAGCTTTGATGGGACAAGAACTTTATATTTCACTTACTTCTGGGTTTTTTTTAGATACTTACTTCTAATTATAAGCAGAGATCTATATGCAAATTCAGGGACATTTCTAAGATGTTTTGGCCACTTCCATTATAGGAAACTTAAAAAAACAACAACTCAAGAGTCTATACAATGGAGCCATAAAGACACACATACACACACACACACACACATCAATTAATCTGGCTCACCATGTTCACCCAGAACTCTTTGCAAGGACATCTCTCTCATACACACACACACACACACACACACACACGAATATGTATCAAATTACATCACAGACTCACTATATGCCTTCACATAATTTGGATTATAGTTAAAATGTTTTTATGAACATATCAAAAAGGAAGCCAGAATGCACAATGATTGGAATCTACTCATCTAGAATAATCAATTGGCTGTCATCCTGTGACATCCAGTAAGTAAATTTCATTCCCTTCCAAAAAAATGTATCTTTAACCCCCCCCCCCCCCCGCCGCCATGCTGTGTATAGCTAAGCAAAGCAGTCTGGAAGATTAAACACAAAGTCGTCATTATAGTAATTAAAATGTCCCAAGTTTTAAAACTCTCAAAATGCCCAGTGGTTTCTTTTTACATAAATCAATCACATCAAATCAAATCGCAGCCAGATCAACCAAATGAACTGGTATGACTTTAAAATTAGATGTTACACTCACTAAACATAGTATCAGATGGCATTTCAATGACACAGGGTTTTTGAAATGTTTCCCTAAAGCAGCTGCGCACTGCCTCCCATAACTCTCCAAGCAGTCCCTTCGGAAATCTTACTTGTTCTCATCAGTCTTGACAGCTAACAAAGGGACTATAACCATTTTAAGGCAGCCTTCTAAATGCCCACTCACAAGATCACCTGTAGCGAATATGAACCACATATTTTAAACCAATTCTAGGGAACTCATAAGCTTGCTCATTACTTTGTGTTATTTCATTGGGTCTGTGGGGTCTTGCTTCAGCACCAGCTCTGACACAGAAGAGGAGCTGGTACAGGGTGAAGGGCTCACACCTGTGGCTGATTGCCGCCAAGGCCAGTCGACCTTGGACAGTCCTCCCTCCCCTCAGGAGCAGGGAGAGCCGATGGAGGATTCTCAGCTGCAGACGTTGGCCTTGGGCTGTCATGAGGGCTCAAGGGAGGAGGGCCCTTCAGGGTTGCGGATGGCCCAAAGACGCCAGGAGAAACGCTTGGCTGAAAGGCACGTGAACAGAAGGAGGCGTAGCAGGCGTCTCCTGGCTCGGTACCCATGCCAAGATCCAGAATCGGGCTCAGACTGAGATCAAGGCTGGGTCAGGGTTTATAGTCTAGCTGCTGACCCACGCTCAGTGTAGAAAGCAACAACACTGTTACCTGGCAAGGTTTCTACGCTCCTTGATTTCCTTGATCTGAACTCCTGACTGCTACGATTCTGGACTTGGACTTTGGACTCTTGAACCATTATCTCTTACCCTCTGGACCTTGGACTGTCTCGACTATGGCTTGCTTCTCGTACTGGTGTCTGGTGTATGGACTTTCTGTTATTGCTTGTAGCAATAAATAATCTGTTTGCAGCTGCATTGTCTGGCGTGATCAAGCGGGACACAACAGGGTCCAAATAAAGATATTGCACTAATATTCCTTCTGGATCATTTCCTAATGAACCAAAATGGCTACATATAGTTTTCGGCATCAGACCAATTGTTCCCAGCATTCTTATGACTCAAGATTAATTTAAAGAGGCAGTGAACATGGAACAACCCTCACTGGACTGTACCACTTAAGACACAGCAGGTGGGGAATCGAGGAAATGCATTTTTTCCCCATGAGAATATTCCTGATACTTACATTTCAAGCGAACTAGCCAACAAATATAAATATGAATATAAATAACACAATACACACTAATAGAGAGATGAACCATAACAGCGGCCACATGCCAGTAACAAAAGAAATCTCTGTCCAGTTATTCTCCTCTGCTTGTGAAATGTCTAGCTCCATTTGACAACGACAACAACAACAACATCACAGAAAGGTCAATATGCTTCCCACTCCTTCTAAATGATCTTTCTGATTAACTTGAAACAACGAGGCACAATCAATCGCAGAACAATGCCAAGCGCCTGCTGTCATCGTTTCAACTGAAATTTTTAGGTCACACTAAGCAGAGCAATCGAACATCTTGAAACACTTGCTGCTCTGGATATCATCAAGTGAAAGAGAAGTGATTTCACTGACATCATTGATCAGGAAGATGGACTTAATAAACTTCAAACTAGACTTGGATTATAGGGATGTGTGAGGAATCTGATATGGGGGTGAAAATCCGATGGATTTTCTCAACTCAGCCCCACGGATTCCATTCTGTCAACCTTGCACTGGCACCCAACATGATCTGATGTGAGTCAAGCCTGCATGCAGACTCCCATTTTTCAAATGAGCCATGATTTGCATTAAAAAAAAAAAAAGCTCAGCAAATTTGCACAAATTGTGGGGTAGAGGCCTGAATTTTGCGCAAATATGAAATTAACTGTCAGAAAATTCAAGGTGGGCAAAGTGGAGTGTGTGCATATGCAGTGAGAAGAGGATGCTTCCATACTTCTCATGTTAAATGCTGCTACTGCTACTACTACAACAACAACAACAACAACTCGAATCTAACAAGTCGGCCCTGATTTGCAGAAATTGTGATTTGCACAAACTGCTCCAGAGACACGCAGTACTCTACTCCAATTTTGCGCAAATATTTTGAGCAATTTCACAGAAACCAAACCCCCCCCCCCCAACTCAGCCCGTCAGGTTGGAAATGTGTCAAAAATCAATCGAGCTCAAATAGAATGAGTTTTCCAGTGTCGGACATCCCTACCTGGAATCTCTCTCTCTCTCCCCCCGCCCCCATATATATAGAGAGAGAGGTCTGATGTACTTGACTACACATTGTTCATAGTGGTCCCCATTTAAAAATAGCTTCAAACCCCCAAAACTATTGTGATGCGACTTGTAATACTTTGCTTTGTTTGCAAATCTATCACCATTTTCCTTTGTTTACCTGCCTTCTAATCTGTTTTCCTATTTGGAAGCTCACCGTGACTTAATGGCTCTCCTGTTCACATCTATGAACTGGTTCAGTTGATCATACCTTGGCTTAATAATTGTCAGCTTCATATACTCACAGAGCTGGCTTGGACTATCATATCTCAGCTTAATAAGCCAAGATATGAATGGGCATTGTGCCTGTGCACATCACCCTTTCCCTCCTCCCTTTGTGGTGCACAGCAATCAAATTCAGTAGTCTCCAATTAACCATAGTTTCCAATTTCATCCAAACCAGGAAACTATAGTTACCAGGCTCGAGTTAAGATCATGTTTTTTTCCAAGGATGGTAACCATAGTTTTGCAGTTTCTATCAAATGTTTTTTTGGAGACTTCTGAATTTGAGTCATTTGGAGGTCACTCCTGCTCATCTGGAGGGCACTGCACATTTGTTTCTTCTAAACGAGGATAAGCTCCCAAACTCCTATCTGTACCAACTCACAACTGCTGCTGTTATTCTACAAGGTTATACCTAAATGCAAATTATAGTTAACTCAGCTGGTTACTAACTAGAAACTAATCTCCTAAATCTATGCACTTGTTACCAACAGTTAAATGAGTGAATGCATTCTCAGGAAAGCACAAATCTCCAGCACAAACTTATTTCTTGCATTTGCTTATTGGGTTGGGGTTAGTTGCACTTAGTTTCCATTGGAATCAATGGGAATTGGGTCTAGTCATGACTAACCCGGGACTGAAGTTCAACTAACTTAGTCTGGATCCAACCCATCATTATAATACAGAACTGGAAAATAAACTACAGATGCTCTTAAACGGCCAGGGGTGCACAGTAAATATCCAGCACAGCATCCATAGGAACACAGGAAGCTGCCTTTTAGCAAGTCAGGTGACTGATCCATCCAGTTCAGTATTGTCTACACCAGGGATGGGGACCATGTGGCCTTCCAGATGCTGTTGGACTGCATCTTCTATCATCTCTCACCATTGGCTCACCACGCTGGCTAGGGCTGATGGGGAGCTGCAGTCCAACAATGACGGGAGGGTCACACACTCCCCACTGCTGGTCTGCACAAACTGGTAGCAGCTTTCCAGGGTTTCAGGTGAGGGTCTTTCCCAGCTCTACCTGAAGACAACAGGGATTGAACCTGGGATCTTCTACATGCGTGGCAATTACTTTACCACTGAGCTATGGTTGGATATCGGGCTGAGCCTTTTGGACCTCACTGTATCTTCCCACAAGAATGAAATGGGGTCCCTGTCTACAGTTCATCTCCCAGAACTGCTGCACCTAAATTCTAAGGACCAGGCTGCAGTCATATTTACGATTGGCATCCCCCTTACTTTACATTCAGTGAATGACTTAAATAAGGTTGATTTAGACATACGGAGTAATCATCCGTCAATCAGTGCAGTGTTTTTGGTGCTTCTGAGTTAATGATCATGTTGGCGACCATCCATTTTGTTTACTTTGTAGCAGCTGTGGGCGGGGGAGATATATTTATATATAATCACCCATAAAGAATAAATAATTCACATATATTTAACCTCTCAACTGCCTGAAAAGGATCCTTTGTGGCTCAAAACGGTTCAGAGGATCTATATGAGAAATGATGGTTATCATTTATTTAATACGCATTGCCACAGCCTGAGGAGGAAAAGTTTAAAAGTAATGTCAACAGACAAAGGATCATACTCAGAGTCATCTACCTGAGCTCATGTTTCTCCCCGAGGCAAAAGACTATGTGAATTCATTCTGGACCATTCTATTATTCATGGAAGGAACCGCCGATCATAACTGCAATATGAAAAGAAGTTGCTCCGAACAAGGGCTTTGAAATATCATGAAATTAAACCACTGGTTATTAGTCAAGATTTCAGGGATTCTCATTTAAAAGTACCTGAAGCAAAGTCATATATATATAGTGATAAAGGAAGTAATTGATGTAGCAGTTTGGAAAGCAAACCTTATTTCTGCAATGAAGAGCAATAAACTATGCCACTCTGGTAATATGGGTAGTAATGCAAAGCAAAACCAACACCAACACCACAAGGGCAACGGAGAACTCTTCCAAGAAGACATTTTTGGCGTAGTGGTTAGAGCGTTGGACTGGGACTCAGGAGATCCGGGTTCTAGTCCCTGCTCGGCCATGAAACTCACTGGATGACTTTGGGCCAGTCACTGACTCTCAGCCTAACCTACCTCACAGGGTTGTTGTGAGGATAAAAATGAGGAGGAGGAGGATTATGTAAGCCGCCTTGCAGGAAAAAAGGCGGAGTATAAATATAATAAAATAAATAAATAAATTTTCCACATTGGCTCTGAGTTGACCTTTCTCATATCACAGTCAAGTTCATGGGCATATATTACAGGAAACTATACAGGAGGGATGTTGAATCTCAGGCCCAGGGGTCAAATTCAGCCTATCTAGGGGCCACATCTGGCCCTCCAGGGTACCCCAAATGGCCATATGACCATTCATCGCCAAATCTGACTAACCAGTGTTCCCCAGATGGCCCTACCCCTTCCCCTGCCCCCACCCCTTCTCACCCATCACTGGCCGTTTCATGGTTTCCTGGCTTTTGTGCCATTTTTTCTCCATTCTAAAAGGTTGGAATGCCTCTCCTAAAGCTTAGTTACTGGCAGCAGGAGCTTTACTGCTGGAATTTGTGGGGTAATTTTGCCCCCCACTGTATTTGGCCCTGCTCCCTTTTGGTCTTCAGCCCTACCCACCAGTAGAATATGGCCCCTGAACATATCTCTGAAATAGAATCTGACCCTTGGGCTGAAAGAGGTTCTGCATGCCTGCTCTAGAATATGAAGTTCTAAGATGGTTAATGGCCAAGGATGAAGGTGGAGGGAGAGTCCATTTAGAAGGCACCACACCTGTTAACACACTGTTAAAAGGATATGTCCCAAGTTAGCAGCAACACTTGCCTAACACACACACACACACAAAACACCCCCCCTTTAAAAACTTTATGTTGTATATTTAGGTCTTTCCTGTTTTATTAAAAATAATGTGCATAATTAAGAACCCTACTGGTCCACTGGATAAATGAAGTACTTAATTATACGGAGTACTTAAATGACTAATTTTCTCAGCCTGCTACAAGTGCATCTATTATGTATGTGCCTTTGTGAAAAGGCATTTTAAAGAATGTTAAAGGAAAAACTTGGGGGTGAGGGGAGGGAATGTATAAACAAGAATATGGTGTCAAAATATTGTAGCTGTTTCTTTAGGCCCCCCCACCCCCTTCCTCATTGCATTCTTGAATACAATAATTTTTATTGTTCATTTCTAATTGCTTGTGTCAAGTCAGCAATTTCTGCAGGATGTATATATGGAACATGACTCTCACAATTCACATCAGCTAACAGTAGGTTTATACCAAAAATCTGCATGAGTTAAATATACAATTCCCCCTCCCCTCATTTCCATTTATATAAAAATATATATCTTCTCTCTCTCTCTCTCTCTCTCTCTCTCTCACACACACACACACACACACAGTCAAGTAGAAGCAGCAGTTCTGTTTCTTCAGAAAAGATATTAGCAATCTATAAGGTCTTTTTAGCCATATAATAAAGGTGTGCAATTTCATTTTGAGAGCAGTTTGACTAAGCAGAGCAAAGTGCGGGGCATAAATATGAATGCTCAATCAAAGCTCACTAAAATAACTGTTTTCTCCCACACAATGGTGCTGCAAAATTATCTTCCATTATTAGCATGGCTCCGGATAGCAGCTGTGATGGGGGGGGGGGGGGGAGAAGCACTTACACTAATTTGCACCTGACTAATATGCAAAGTGCTTGACAAATGTTTTGATAATATTATATAGCTTCATTCTCTCCCCCCCCCCCAGTATATTATATTCGCTTCATTAGGAAGAGACCTCGGGGTGGTGGCAGTACGCAGCTAAGCTCAAGAGCATCTTAGTGACATCATAGCGTATGAAGCATACACAAGCAAACCAGGCATCTAGGTTATTTGTTAAGGTGTTGAAATCAGGCCTTAATAAACATACTGTAAGACTAGATCACACCAGTGATCCAAGATAAATAGGAGCCACTGAGCACAAAACATACTATATAGGTAGCAGGAGTTATTGCTAGAAATGCTTAACCATATTGGATCATAGGAGACAGCGTTCAGTTATGCTACCAACAGGGTATAATTGTCTTTTTCTAATGGTTAGCATTGCCTTCTATTTCAAGCCGAGGCAGTAACTATAGGCAATATTATTGCATTTCCCAGTGTGTAAAGTTCACTACATAGGTAAGTGTGGAAATATACTGATTTTTTACCATAAACATTCCACTGAACGTGTTGTATATTGAATAGGATTGGGTGCCTTGGGGAGACATATCTAAGAGCCTGTCTGGTGCGGTGGGCTACTGTGTTGTGTTGGGAGAATGCAAACCCAGGTTCCATTTTTCACTCATCACTGCCTCTAATACAGTGTTCTCCAACCTTGGGTCCCCAGATGTTTTTGACCTACAACTCCTAGCATGTCCCAGTTAGCGTAGCGTAGCTGGCTGGGGCATGCTGGGAGTTGTAGGCCAAAAACATCTGAGGACCCAAGGTTGGAGAACACTGCTCTAATATCACACTCAGATGGTGAGTGTCAATGGAATTGTAGCCAAAACAGAGCCACTGAGAAACAAGAGGAAGGTGTCAGCATGCTTGGGGGAACCTTTTTTTTTTTTAAGTCGTTTTAAAAAAACCTTCCTAAGCAAAAAACACACAACTTGACACACTCTACCCAACTAAGAACTCTACAAACGGTGAAAGTCAAAATTGTGTGTGTGTCTGTGTATAAAGCTGTTGGTGACATTTTGTGATGTTACAAGTGAGAACAAAATGAACGATATTTCTTAGACTATAATTAGACCACAGCTGAATCTTCTCAGCTAGGTTAATTAACATCCAACACATTTCAACTATTCAAATAAGTTGAATCTGAAAGTAAAATCTGCTCTGATTCTGTAAGATCAGAGAGAACTGTAGCATTTACCAAACAAAATGCTCTCCTCCCTACGCTTTTATGCCAGTTTACTTATTTTATTCATGCATAGTCGGCCCTTCAAGATAATGTCCCAACACACCTTACAATAGGAATAAACATAATAGCAAGAAGAAAACCTTCTCTGCATTCTCCCACGCCCATGGAATGCCCTTCCCAGGGAGATCCCCCAGGTGTCTTCACTCTAGAAGTTCAGATGCCAGGTTCAGGCCTTCCTCTTCCAGTTTAATCTTTAATCTGTTGCTTTGATTATGAACTTTACTGTTGCCTCTTTAATATTTTTAATATTTTAATAGTTTGTTATTTTCATTGTCACATTTATTGTTTGGGTTGTTATTGTATTGTTGTTTTGGAGTGTTTTTCTTACGATTGTAAACTGCCCTGAGGGCACTTGTCAGTTGGGTGGTATACAAATGTCATCATCAGGCGATCACTCGTGACCGAGTAAGATTGTCTTCCGGGATAAAAGGAGGAAATTCTAAAGAAGATTGTGTAGACTCTAGCGATGGGTCCGTAAGTGACTGTGGAGGCCAATTCTAGATCCACACAGCTTCCCACAGTGAGGACACAGGTTACCAGATAGAAGATGGTCCTGTAAAGGATTCATTTGACGTGCTTTTCGCTTAGCATGTTTCTCCCTTTCACCTTGCACTCGGGCTTCTTCAAAGTCCATGGAACCTTTGTGAAAGGCCAACCTCCAGTTAGATCGTTCATGGGCCAGAGCTTCCCAGTTTTCGATGTTTATATTGCATTTTTTTAGATTAGCCTTATGAACATCTTTAAACCTCTTATATTGACCACCGATATTCCGCTTTCCATCCTTGAGTTGGGAGTAAAGTAACTGCTTTGGGAGACGGCAGTCAGGCATTCGAACAACATGACCGGTCCACTGAAGTTGGCGCTGAAGGATCATTTTTTCAATGCTAGTAGTCTTTGCTTCTTCCAGTACACTGACATTTGTTCGCCTATCTTCCCAAGTAATTTGCAGGATTTTCCGGAGGCAACGTTGATGAAACCTTTCAAGGAGGTGGAAGTGACGTTTATAGATAGTCCATGTTTCGCAGGCATACAATAAAGTTGGTAATACAATGGCTTCATAAACCAGTGTTTTGGTCTTCTTACAAATATCCCGATCCTCGAACACTCTATGTTTCATTCGAGAAAATGCGGCACTTGCGGAGCTCAGACGATGCTGGATTTCACTGTCGATGTTAGCTGTAACAGAAAGATAGCTGCCAAGATAGAGAAAATGATCGACATTTTCCAGTATTGTCCCGCCAAGCTGGATAGATGGCATCACCAAAGGATTGGCTTGCACTTGCTGATGAAGCACTTTGGTTTTTTTGATGTTAAGTGAGAGACCAAGTTTTTCGTATGCTTCTGCAAAAGCATTTAGGATAGTTTGGAGATCATCCTCTGAATGTGCGGAGACCACATTATCATCAGCATACTGAAGTTCCACAACGGAGGTTGTAATTACCTTACTTTTTGCTTTCAGCCTGCTGAGATTAAAAAGCTTTCCATCAGTTCGATATATAATTCCCACACCGGTGGGAAGTTTCCCCTTGACAAGATGTAAAACCATGGCGATGAAAATGGCAAATAATGTTGGGGCGATAACACATCCCTGTTTAACACCTGATCCCACTTTAAATGGAGCACCATGAGAGCCGTTGTTGTCCAAAACCGTTGCCGTCATGTTGTCATGGAGAAGTCGCAAGATATTCACAAATTTATTGGGGCATCCAATTTTCATAAGGATAGTTGAGAGCTGTACGGTCTACAGTATCAAAGGCCTTAGCCAGATCGATAAATGCCATATAAAGGGGTTGATTTTGCTCCCGGCATTTTTCTTGGAGCTGACGTGCGGTAAAAATCATGTCTACTGTCCCTCTAGAGGGGCGGAAACCATATTGAGTTTCAGGGAGGATCTCTTCTGAAATAGATAGAAGACGGTTTGCGAGAATCCTAGCAAATATTTTACCTGCGGTTGCCAAGAGAGAAATGCCCCGATAGTTTCCACAGTCTGTTCTATCACCCTTCTTAAAGAGGGTGATAATTATGGCATCCCTGAAGTCTTCTGGGATCTCTTCTCTTATCCAGATTTTTTTGATGAGTTTATGAAGATGTTGTACAAGTTCGGGGCCCCCTTCTTTAAAGATTTCAGCAGGAATCCCATCTGGTCCACTAGCTTTGTTGTTCTTCATTTGATTAATGGCTTTTTTTACTTCATCCAAAGTGGGGAGTATTGCAAGTTCCTCTTTAATTTGTTTTTGCGGGATTTGCGAAAAAATCTCATTATCCACCTTAGATTTACGATTTAAAAGGTCATAATAATGCTCTTTCCAACGCAGTGCAATAGACTCTTTGTCTTTTAAGAGTTTGGTGCCATCTTTTGATTGTAAAGGGTTTGTACCATAGGTTTTTGGTCCATAAATGGCCCTTGTGGCCTTAAAAAAGCCCCGTGCATCATGAGATTCTGCAAGTTGTTGAATTTCTTCAGCTTTCTTTTTCCACCAGGCGTTCTTAAGTTCTCTTGTTCTTCTTTGGACCTCAGCCTTTGCGCTAGCGTAGGTTTTTTTCTTGGCAGCGCAGTTAATATCATTTTGCCATATTTGGAAGGCTTTCCTTTTTTGGTCCATTATATATTTAATCTCATTGTCATTTTCATCAAACCAATCCTGATGTTTCTTAGTTTCATATCCAATAGTTTGTTCACAAGCTGCAGTAATGGAGGTTTTCAGCTTAGACCAATGGTCCTCAATGTTGTCAGGAGGTTCCGTAGGTAGATGTTCCTTAAGAAGTGATTGAAGACGAGTTTGCTTAATAGGATCTTGAAGGACTTGGATGTTCATTTTACGCCTTGGTTTCCTTCCTTGAAGCCTACGTTGGGGAGCAATGTTGATAACCATTGTGGACCGGATTAGTCGGTGGTCTGTCCAGCAGTCGTCGGCACTCACCATGGCCCTAGTAAGAAGTACATCGCGGCGATCTCTAACACGGACAATTACATAATCCAGAAGATGCCAGTGCTTTGACCGTGGGTGCTGCCATGATGTTTTAAACTTATTCTTTTGTCGAAAGAGCGTGTTTGTGATAGTGAGATTATGCTCTGCACATATAGACAAAAGTAAGAGTCCGTTCGGGTTGCTATTACAAAGTACATACCAGTGTATGTATGATTTGCCCAGTTCCTGCAATGGCTTCCAAAAGGCTGAGGCAGAAGGAGAAATCAGATGAACGGGGCACTCTTTGGTGTGAGTGCTTGTAATGGCGTGAGTGCCTCTTCCATGGTGTGCATGCTTGTAATGACTGCCACATTAATGACTGGGCACTCTTTGGTGCGAATGCTTGTAATGACTGCCTCCGGGCAATGGTAGATGAGCGTATTCCCAGGCTGTCTCCTCACCCTGAAGAGATTTTCCAGGATCACTAATATCTGAAATGGCCCATGGTCTTTTTAAAAACTTCGATTGTCTTTTCCTACTTAAAAACAACAACAACAGATAATATATATACACACACAGTTTATATATGAAAAATATAAAATTGGTGAATATGGTAAATGCTATATTATCTATAAGGAGCACTGGGCTAGTGAGGCTGAGACTGACAGGATGAGTTCAGAGGGGCTGGGATAGCAAATCTATTTTCCTCATAAATATATATTGGGTTCGATCCAGTCTTGATCTTACTTCCGAGTGGCCCCACTGAAATCAATGGGACTTATGCTAGTCATGGCTAACTTAAGTCCCATTGATTGCAATGGGTCTGCCCTTAGTATAATTAAGTCTGGACTCAACCCATTGTATATATTATACAATAAACATAGGTTGTACATATTATATGCATCAGATAGATAGACGACAGATAGATAGAAGATACACACACACTTTCAGAACTTGCACACTGCATTCAATCCTCTAAGGCAGTGTTCTCCAACCTTGGATCCCCAGATGTTTTTGGCCTAACTCCCAGCACACCCAGCCAGCATGGCTAATGGCAAGGGATTCTGGGAGCTGTAGTCCAGCAACATCTGGGGACCCAAGGTCAGAGAACACTGTTCTAACTATTTTAGCTCAAGAAGCATACAGCACACATGCATCTAAGAGCAGGTATTAGAAGTATTTATAGGAGAGGCAGCACAAAGCCATTAGAACGACTACATCCAGCTTATGTTCTTTGAGAAGTCTGCCCATGTATTCATTCCATACTTAAAGAAAACCAACACCTCCACATGCTATCATCACAATCATTTTTGGATGGATAGCCTTTGCCCCAACCTGCCATAATCCTCAAGGATTATTTCCCCCTTTTTTTCTTTTCCAATATCCTTTTATTTTAAAATGCGCTTTTCCCCTCCCAACAAAAAGCCTTCTTAGTGCCTCATGCACTTAGCAACACACAAGTCCTTCCTAAGCTGCTTCAGCACCAATGATGCCATCAGGTATTGTGTAAATGAATTAGAAAAACTGGCTGAAGCAAAGCAAGGAACCAGCATGACACACAGCAGCTAATTATACTCTGTCCATTACACAGGGGTTGGTTGGTGTTGGGTGTTGTTGTTTTTTGCCATGTCTTCATCCTCACAGGATTGCTTGATTTGGAATGGAGGACAAAACAGGTTGAATAATGCCCAACTACACACTTGCTGTCCCTGCTTGTAGAAAAACCAGCACAACAAGGAGGCTGAACCTTTTACCCTGACATGCAGGTTTCCTCATGCAGAGAAGTAGGGACTTTCTCACCGCTTGGGAGAGCAGGGTCCCTAGAAGTGTTTTTTTAAGATGGGGGACTCAATATATAAATTAAATAATAAAGGGATCCCCATGGTGAAGACCCAGTTCATGAATATTATAGATGGGTGAACTAGGAGCTGGCTGTTTAGGGCTCAGCCTCTACACTCTCAACCTCAACTCTGTCTCCCTCTCTCTGTACACATTTGCAATCAGCTCAGCTCCTTCCCAAACAGCAAAGCTCTGCTCCCATAGCACAGCAAGCAAGATGGCACTGTTGGTTGCCAGATCTTAGAAAACAGGCTGCACCTCTCCTATGTACCTTGGGAACATAGGAAGCTGCCTTATACTGAGTCAGACCCTTGGTCCATCTAGCCCAGTATTGTTGACACTGACTGCTAGTCGATCTCCTGGGTTCCAGGCAGGAATATTTCCAGCCCTACCTGGAGATGCCGGGGGTCGAACCTGGGATCTTCTGCATGCCAAGCAAGTGCTGTGCCACTGAGCCGCGGCCCCCTGTGCCACTTGACCAATTAGCCTTGACTACAACAGCAGCCATTTTTGCCTGATCATCTCTGGGGTGTGGGCGGGGATTCTGGCCTCGTCTGCCTTCCCACCATTTTTGGGGTTCCTGAAAGAAAGCATTCAAGTATGTGACTTCCTTCCCACTGACATCGTTACACAAAAAGTTTTGTCCCTTCACCCTAACAATTATATAACCTGGCTATGACTGAAATAGTGCACATTTAGCAAGAAACTGCCAGGTGAACAACTTCAACCCATCAGTTTTTATTTTATGCAGTAAAACAGTAAAGAAGTCTGGAGGACTGTAATCAGGGTTTAAAAAATAATAATTAAATGAGCCTTCATTATGGAGTATTCTTTCTTTCTTCAAAGTCATATCCTCATCTTTTTTTCCAAGAAGCATTGTGTGTTCTCTTAAGTGCAAGAAGTGTTTCGCCCCCTCCAATCGTCCGGGGCAAAGAAATGAAGAATAGATATTAGAAAACCTCAATTATATACCGGTACATTTTGAATTTTAAAAGGAACACACAAGCATGACTACAGCTTAAATAAAAATCAATTTGCCCAGCAAAACTCCCAGGTAGTTAATATTAATTTGCCATAGTCGTGATGGTTTATAGCAATAAAAAGGTAGAGAAAGACTATTCATTTCCCCCCTTTTTGTACTTTAAACAAACTGTGCTGCACATATACTACTACCTCTCCACTCTAACTACTGAACACACAGAATTTAAGCAAAACCAAGAAGATGAAGAAAGAAAGAAAGAAAGAAAGAAAGTTGTGGTAATCCAGCGGGTTGTTTCCTGATGCAGATATTACAGTTATGCTGGTGAGGACAAGTATCCCAGATCCTCCTTATGTCCAATTCTATCCAATTTAATTTATCTTGGGGGAAAACATTATCGGTGGCCAGAAGTGCCAACTCTTGCACATGCTTGGAGAACTGTGTTCAAAGCAGCAGTAGTGAAACTTACACGCTTTCCCCACTGCAATGAGTCCAAGATGCCCCTTCACTGGAAATGTGCAATGTGAAAAGGGGATTGATTTGAAACCCAACCAGAAGGGGCTTCCCTAGTGTCACTGCAGAGGGTGTGAGGAAAGCCAGACAGTTTCACAACGGATCTTCTGCAGCTTTTGTGTGGGGATTACCCTAATGTGCAATTCGCACTGAAAGCGTAAATGTGGTGAGAGCAACCAGCATAAAATGCAAAATATGCATGGGCCAGCCCTCCACTATCACACCCATCCGTTTGTGTCACTGGCCTTATGGGTTTTAAGAAAAAGTTATCTTCACAGAAGTCATTTGGAAATCAAGGATATCTGGAACACTTTCTAGGCGTTCCATGGGAAAGTGCAAAATGTGCAGTACAAAATGCCAAAAACATCATCATCATTTATTTATTACGGTCACAGACCAGCAAAATTGAGGTAAAACGTAAGAACAGTTAAAACTATTATAACAACAGAATACAGTTTATAGGATTCCTTCTCTCAAGAGGATAACTTTTTTTTCCTAGTTTGCATTAAAATCATAAAAAAATCTGGCAACACTTCCAGGGACATAAGAAGATACATCCCTTAAACAAATTGATACCAGGGTGGTAGGATTACTTCCAGAAAAGTCAGTTAATAGTGGGGAAATTAACTTCTCTCTGCATTCCTTATAAAAAATACAATGTAGGAGAACATGTTCAACTGATTCTATTACTCCAGCACCACATGGACATATCCGTTTATTAACTGGAATCTTATTAAATCGTCCTTTTAATAATGCTGAAGGCAGCACGTTAAAGCAAGCAAGAGTAAATGTTCTTCTGTACTTTGGAATAGTTTGTGTGTACAGGTATGGGGCTGCAGTGATACCATAGTTATTACAATTATTACAGTTAATATAGAGTAATGGAGAGCAAGATTTATTAGCAGCAGTTCTCAAATGCTGCAGATCTAGATCTATTAATCTTTGAACAACAAGAAATTGGGCTTTCTCAAGCCCATAATTACCCACGACTTCTACAGAGAAGCCAAGCCTATGTAACTTCTTCTCCATCTCGCTCATCCAGTGGGTGATGTAGGTATCTGTGAGCAGTAAGGAAAGGTGGCTACCAGGAGCTGCTAAAAAGTGTAAACGTAGCCACCATTTGAAGGTGTTAACCCATTATTATTATTATTATTATTATTATTATTATTATTATTATTATTAATTTTATTTATATACCGCCCAATAGCCGAAGCTCTCTGGAGTGTAATCCATGCCTTACACTCAACTGATCGGATACCCGCTTCCAGATAAATAGCTGCCCCTTCCCCACACAGGAAGGCCCAATAGCTTCCTAAGAAATACAGACTGAACACGTTCCATATGCCAAAAACAAAACAAAAACCCCTCTGTGGAAATAAAGGTTCTGTTTTCACACATCCCTAGAGACCAGCGGTGGACAACTTGTGGCTCTCCAGGTGCTTTAGGCCAGTGTTCTCCAACCCTGGGTCCCCAGATGCTCTTGGCTTACAACTCCCAGCATGCCCCAGCCAGCTACGCTGGCTGGGGCATGCTGGGAGTTGTAGGCCAAAAACATCTGGGGACCCAAGGTTGCAGAATACTACTTTAGCCTACAGCTCCCCTCAGCCCTAGCATAGGCAACAGTAAGGAATGATGGGAGCTGTAGGCCAAAACATCTGGAGGGCCACATGTTGCCCACCCCTGCTATAGGCAGACACTGTATACAGGGTTGTCCTGACTCAACGTGAGAAAAGGCATGGACCCATGGGCTCTGCACATACCTTTTGTGAGGCTGAACGGTCTAATCCAGGAACACAGGAAGCTGCCTTATTTTGATTCAGACCGTTGGTCCATCTAGCTTAATACAGCCTACACCAGGGGTAGGCAACATGGTGCCTGAGGGCACTAATGTGCCACCAGACACCTTTCTTGGCACCTGCCAAGGTGCCCTACCCCTGCCACATTTTAAAAACACACACATTAAGACATTACCTTACTGGCAGCTGGGATTGCTGTGGAACAGATTTTCTGTTGGTGCTGAAAACTCTGGGTTCAAAGGAGTTGCTTAGTGTGTTGGGGCTCAGCCCCCACCTCCACCTTGTACTCAGTCTTTTCGGCAGGTTACTTGTCCTTTGCCATGCCTCCCATGGCAGCCATTTTCTGGCAGTGCCCAGGGCAGTTTCTCAAATTGCCAAATGTGCCCACAAGCCAAAAAGGTCGCCTACCCTTGGCGGCAGCTTTCCAGCGTTTCATACAGGAGACGGTGGGGACTGAACCTCGGCATCTTTTGCCTGCCGAACATGTGCTCTACCACTGAGCTGTGACTGTCTCAGTCCGATATCCACCAATAATGTCAGTCATTTGATCCCTCTGCCTTCTAGTTCTGACACCTGAACAGCTTGTGGTTTCTGTTGATTATCAATCTGGCTGGCTTCCTGGATCAGACTTTTCTACCAGGGGAAAAGCTACACACAGCGCAGTGCTATCTCCTGTTTGTCTTCAGTACTTTGAGTTCTTGTTCATTCTGTCAGGTCAGCCCTTGCTGCCTATTAGGCCCAAGATGGCCATAGCAAGAACACCATTTAAAGAAAGCAGCCTCGCACCAATTACTTTATTTATTTAGTTACTTGCTGTATTTTTATCTTGCTTTTTGGACAATTATGGTCTCCCGACGCAGCTTACATCCATCAAAGAGAAAGAGAGGCCCTGCCATCAGGCTGACAAACTAAAAAAAAAAAAAACCAAGACACACACATGGGAAGTGGAGTGGAGGAAAAACAAAGAAGAGGAAGATCAGTTTTTCAAGGCCAGAACAAGGTGATGAGCTATAAGTGGGCATTTAAATGTACTTCGGGCCAGGCTGATCTTCCCTTGCTGGTATTCTTGCTTGAATAGCAGTTGGTGGCTCTTGTTCCTTTGGCTGATGGATGGCGCCAGAGCGGTCTTTCCCTGACTTCTGCAGTACTAGGGCAACTGTCAATTGGAGCCAAGCGTTCTTTCTGGCAGGGAGGGGGAAGCAACCTCTCTGCAACTGCTCCTTCTCTGGCCAATGGATGGGCCAGGCTGGTCTCCACGTTGGCTGCAGGGGGTGCAGCCCCCAGTGGCCCTCAGGCCCCTGGCTGGTGGCAGAAGCCAGAGTGTGCTTCTCTTCTGTTCTCCAGTCCCAGGGCAACTCAGGAACAGAAGACAGGAACAGTACTTGAATTAAGGGAGGAGGCCCTTCATGAAATCCACAAGTCCCAGTCCAAACACTCCCAAATTTTTAGCCACATCATGCCCACTTCCAACCTTCTAAAGACAGAAGCCAAGGGGGCTACCACAACACGTAAGGTGACCAGCACCCCCCTGGTAATTCAGGCATTGCTTCAGATTACCTGTAACTCTGGCCACACATTCATTTCATCACCCTGCTGTGATGACTATTGCCTCTGTGGATATTTATTCTTCAGACTTATATCCCAACATTTTTCGTAAAAGGGGGAAGTCAAAGCTGCTTACAAGCATTTTAAAATCCCACAAAGCTGCCTTCCCCAGCCTGGTGGACAGATAAAAGGATGGACAGATAAAAGGAGGACAGATGAAAGGAAGTACACTTCTTCACACAGCACATAGTTAAACTATGGAATGCTACCTCCATAATCAGAGGCAGTATGGCTATGTACACCAGTTACTAGAGAACATGGATGGGAGGGTGCTGCGTGAACAGAATGCAGCACCCTTGGTCTGATCCAGCATGGCCCTTCTTGTTTTCTTATGGTGCCCTCCATTTGTGCTGAACCACAACTCCCATCATCCCTAGTCACCTCATGCTGGCTGGGGATGATCGGAGTTGTGGTCCAAGGCATGCAAAGGGCACCAGGTTGGGGAAGGCTGCCATAAAGCATCCATAAAACATTTCAAAATACACCCACCACAAGAATGATGGGGAGGGACCATTAGCTGAGTGGTAAAGCACATTCTTGGCATGTAGATGGTCCCAGGCTCAATCCTTGGCATCTCCAGGTAGAAGGACCAGGTAGTGGGTGAAGCAAAAGACCTTTCTCTGCCTAAGATGCTGGAGAGCCTCTACCAATCAGAGGAAGCAATACTGGACTGGACAAATAGTCTGACTTGGTATAAGGCAGCATCCTAGATTCCTATGCACCATTTGCCCAGCCCATACACCTTGCCATGTTTCTAAAGGTTTTTTAGATGCGCATGCCAAAGGCACAAATTCCTTTGCTAAAAAGAGAGAGAGAGAGAGAGAGAGAGAGAAAGGTGTGAGTGAGAAAGGGACAGTGTTTGGCAAACACACACTTCTACAGTTTTCGTGAGATATAAAAGTAACAGCAAATGTTTTTAACACAGAGAGATTTTTTTCCCCCTTTCCTTTTTGCAATTTGAAAATTTGAAAGCTTTGGAAAGTGGGCCTCTGGACCTTGCTGGATATTGCTACCATCACCACCACCATCCCTGCTGCAACTAAAACCCGAAACGTCTTTCATGTCTGCAGCAAAATGCATTGCGGCTATTTTGTAGTGCTTAACTGTAATTGTCACACTTCTGTCAAAGTCTACGGTAAGCACAAAAAAAGCAGGTTGTTTGGGGGATATTTTTTTAACAATTACATCTCTTAACAGCAATAAGGCACACCATGTAATGCCTTTGAGGACAGATTATTCCTCTTTTCTGGTAGAGCTGTTCAACCCAACATTACAGTGATAATATACCTGAGGCAAATCTTAATCCGTCAGAAATAGACTGCATATTGTGCAGCACTACTTAAAGATGTACACTGACTAAAGATATACAATAATACCCAGAGGTTGCACTGATGCCTGACTATTACTTCTGAGACCACTGTTATTTAACTTTTACAAACCTATAACATTTTGCAGCACCTAAATTGCTCGTAAAATGAAATCGGGGGTGGGGGGTGGCGTGGGGGTGGATCAGCAGCAGAGAGGATGTATGAGAAGAATTAACTTCGGCAATAATCCTCTTACAAAGAATTGTACCTTCTATATTGAAAAATGGTAAAATAAGTGATCTGGAGGGCGGGGGGGAAAGGCAAGTGATTTATAGCCTGGGAATTTGAATACCTTGATTCCCTTGCAACTGATGTGCAGTCCTAATGCCAGACAACAATGAGCCTGCAGTGCCATTCTCTCCACCTCTCCAACCGTAGGATGAAGCAGCTAGCACAGTGTTCTCCAACCTTGGGTTCCCAGATGTTTTTGGCCTACAACTACGTTTTAACTTTGTATATAATTTTAACATATATATTGCTGCTTAAGGATATATGTGCATGTAAATACATATGTATATATCCATTTTAATAGTGTGTTTTGAATGTTCTTTTTAATGGTCACTTTTAAACTGTGTGTGTAGTCTGTTTTATCTATGTGTGCAACAGCCTGGTCGGCTAATGCAGAAATAAACTTGTCGATTACTTGTCGATATAAGAGTGTTTTGGATTACAAGCACGATTCCGGAACGAATTATGCTTGCAATCCAAGGTATTACTCTATCACTTTTTATCCTAAACACAAGCCTGTAGATTGGGCCGAGCCAAGCATGAGAGAGACTGGACTCAAGGTCATCCAATCCGTTTCATGGCCAAGCAAGATCCATACCTTCTTGAACACAGCCCTTTAGGCAAAGCAGCGAGGAAACACCTGCCCTGCTTTGCCTCAGCCAGAAGTTCTCAAACTGTGGTCTGCAAACCACTGGCAGGTCACGAGTTCCATTCAGGCTGTCCGTGGAAAGGTTGGCAAATACAGAAGCAGGGCAAATGAGGAATGTGACCCAAGGCTAAAGCTGACAAACACTTGCACCTGACTTCACAGAGCTTTGCTCACAAAAACAGGCACGTCCATCGCATTACAAAGGCAAAACTACGTTGCAGATTTCTCCAACATCCTTAGTGTGAATGGAGAAACACTAACAGGCACCCCAGTGGATGCCTCCTTTGCCAAGCCTTCCAGGGTATGGACTGAGGGCAAAGGATACAGCCACTTTGCCAAAGCCAAGCAGGCCTGGGTCTGGTCAGTTTCTGCAGGGGAGACTGCCTGGGAACCCCATACAAGCTGTCTCGAGTTCCATGATAGAAGAAAAGTGGGATTTGAATGTGCTAAATAAAACAAAAATTGCTGCTTCCGGCTGCCATGTTTTCCTTGATCATTCCTAATTGGGGCCCCATGGCTGCTGCTTCTCCTCCAAAATAAAAAGTGGCCAAGTTAAGCACACTGTGCTGTTTGGCCCTTGATAATCTGTTGGACTACAACTCCGATGCTGGGAGTTGTGATCCAACACATCTGGAGGGCACCAGGTTGGGGAAAGCTGCTCCACAAGGGAAGCTTCAAAACCGAGGTCATGGTGATCTCCTGCAAACACTCCAGGCTGGATTGGCCATCACTCTGAGCGCCTATCGCATAGCCTGGCAAACAGCACCATCCGTTGGACTAAAGAAATTAGTCTACAGGACTGTGCTAAATAGCTTTCGTTACAGCCGGTACACTCCAGGCATAAGAAAGAGATTTATGTTAATGCATATCGCTCGCCCTCACTGCTCCTTCCTTCAAAACTGTCCTGTGTAATATGTTCTGCTATTTAAAAAGATAGCAGAACATATTACACAGAACATATTATGGGGTGGGTGTGTCTCATTCTGTCTTCTAGCCTTAAAAAGATCTTTTAGGTTAGGGAAAGTGAGCACCATGCATACAGCCTCCATTTTATTTATTTATTTATTGTATTTCTAGATCGCCCATCTAGCCAGAACCCAGCTACTCTATAGCACTGTCCTATGTTTAATTTTAAAAAAGTGTGTTGTTATGGTGGCTGCATAGGCTGGTCCAATTCACCCTTCTAGTCTTAAAAGAATCACCACTTTGTTTGCTTGTTTTTTGGATTTTGTTAAGGCTAGGGCTGCATGCACAGTGCACATGTGCTTGGGAGAGTGGTACATTAATATGGCACCGTGCTATGGACCCTACACAGGTGGCTTTTTGTAAAAAAAAAAAAAGGAAAAAAAGTTGCATCCAGGTGGCCATGGGATGATTGCTATCCACCAAACAAGCAGAAATTTGCATCACTGGACTAAGTGGCTCTGTCTCTTTAAAACAAAACACCTTTGGGTGCAGTGAGACTTTTTGACAGCTTCCGTATCATGGCAAGAAGCGCCAGCTGAATCCATTTTTAGAGCAAGAAGTGCTCTATAACACACACAGTGCCCCCAGCTTCTAAGCCAATAGGGTGAAGGGCCAAAACGTTCCACACAAAGCAGGAATGATGCAGAGGCAGGCACATCCAGCTTCCGAGCTCATATGCTCCCAGAGACTGTCAGCTTGCATCTATTTAGATTTTCCCCTCGGGTGCTTTTTGGATTAATCCAAAGCTTAAAGCACTTTTCATATATCCTTTTGGGTGTTTTTTTTTTAAGGCATCTGGGAGACCTAAAATAAAAATTGACCAAAGGTCAACTGAGCGAAATGATTAACATCCCCCTACACTTTTGTTTCAAGAGCAGTCATGTATGCACTGTAGCTGAAGAGCTTCCAAGCTCAATTTTTACCCACCCCCCAAAATATACCCTTCCTCCATGTCCTTTATGATTCCTCTCCACCCCTGCTTTGCTTATTCAGATAGGTTACCGTAGGAGTTCAGCTAGGCTGGTACTGGAACCCAGCCCAACGTATGCAAGCAAGAGGACCTGTAGGATGGAGATGCTGCAAAGGATTTCATTTACAGGGCATGTCTGTCAAGCTCCCCACCCTCCAAGGGACACTCAGAGCACCCAGAAATGCCTGATGCATACTGTGCGCCTCTTTGGTCTTCCTTTCTGGAGCTCAGGATTTTCTTATTTATTCTCACTACAACCCACTGAGGGAGGCTAGGCCAAGGGACTGTGATTAGCTCAAGGCCACCCCCGTATGCTTCATGGCTAAGCAGAAATCTGAACAGAAGCTTTTTTTTTTTTAATGCATATGAGAACAGTCCTGCTGTATCCATCTAGCCTTAGATTTATGATTTAAAAAGTCATAATAATGCTCTTTCCAACGCAGTGCAATAGATCCCGCAAAAACAAATTAGAGAGGAACTTGCAATACTCCCCCCACTCTGGATGAAGTAAAAAAAGCCATTAATCAAATGAAGAACAACAAAGCTAGTGGACCAGATGGGATTCCTGCTGAAATCTTTAAAGAAGGGCCCCCCGAACTTGTACATCTTCATAAACTCATCGAAAAAATCTGGATAAGAGAAGAGATCCCAGAAGACTTCAGGGATGCCATAATTATCACCCTCTTTAAGAAGGGTGATAGAACAGACTGTGGAAACTATCGGGGCATTTCTCTCTTAGCTACAGCAGGTAAAATATTTGCCAGGATTCTCGCAAACCGTCTTCTATCTATTTCAGAAGAGATCCTCCCTGAAACTCAATATGGTTTCCGCCCCTCTAGAGGGATAGTAGACATGATTTTTACTGCACGTCAGCTCCAAGAAAAATGCCGGGAGCAAAATCAACCCCTTTATATGGCATTTATCGATTTGGCTAAGGCCTTTGATACTGTAGACCGAACAGCTCTCTGGACTATCCTTATGAAAATTGGATGCCCCAATAAATTTGTGAATATCTTGCGACTTCTCCATGACAACATGACGGCAACGGTTTTGGACAACAACGGCTCTCATGGTGCTTCATTTAAAGTGGGATCAGGTGTTAAACAGGGATGTGTTATCGCCCCAACTTTATTTGCTATTTTCATCGCCATGATTTTACATCTTGTCGAGGGGAAACTTCCCACTGGTGTGGGAATTGTATATCGAACTGATGGAAAGCTTTTTAATATCAGCAGGCTGAAAGCAAAAAGTAAGGTTATTACAACCTCCGTTGTGGAACTTCAGTATGCTGATGATAATGTGGTCTCCGCACATTCAGAGGATGATCTCCAAACTATCCTAAATGCTTTTCCAGAAGCATACGGAAAACTTGGTCTCTCACTTAACATCAAAAAAACCAAAGTGCTTCATCAGCAAGTGAAAGCTAACCCTTCGGTGATTTATTTATTTATTAATTTATTTATTTATTTATTTATTCTATTTATACCCCGCCTTTTTTCCTGCAAGGAACCCAAGGCGGCTTACATAATCCTCCTCCTCCTCTCCATTTTATCCTCACAACAACCCTGTGAGGTAGGTTAGGCTGAGAGTCAGATGCCATCTATCCAGCTTGGTGGGACAATACTGGAAAATGTTGATCATTTTCTCTATCTTGGCAGCTATCTTTCTGTTACAGCTAACATCGACAGTGAAATCCAGCATCGTTTGAGCTCCGCAAGTGCCGCGTTTTCTCGAATGAAACACAGAGTGTTCGAGGATTGGGATATTTGTAAGAAGACCAAAACACTGGTTTATGAAGCCACTGTATTACCAACTTTATTGTATGCCTGCGAAACATGGACTATCTATAAACGTCACTTCCACTTCCTTGAAAGATTTCATCAACGTTGCCTCCGGAAAATCCTGCGAATTACTTGGGAAGATAGGCGAACAAATGTCAGTGTACTGGAAGAAGCAAAGACTACTAGCATTGAAAAAATGATCCTTCAACGCCAACTTCAGTGGACTGGTCATGTTGTTCGAATGCCTGACTGCCGTCTCTCAAAGCAGTTACTTTATTCCCAACTCAAGGATGGAAAGCGGAATATCGGTGGTCAGTATAAGAGGTTTAAAGATGTTCTTAAGGCTAATCTAAAAAAATGCAATATAAACATCGAAAACTGGGAAGCTCTGGCCCATGAACGATCTAACTGGAGGTTGGCCTTTCACAAAGGTTCTATGGACTTTGAAGAAGTCCGAGTGCAAGGTGAAAGGGAGAAACGTGCTAAGCAAAAAGCACATCAAATGAATCCTTTACAGGACCATCTGCCATCTGGTAACCTGTGTCCTCACTGTGGGAAGCTGTGTGGATCTAGAATTGGCCTCCACAGTCACTTACGGACCCATCGCTAGAGTCTACACAATCCTCTTTAGAATTTCCTCCTTTTATCCTGGAAGACAATCTTACTCAGTCACGAGTGATCGCAGGCATCTAGCGCAGCATTCTGTCTCTGGGAATACTCACCAGCAGGACAGGAAGGCAACAAGCCTCCTTTGTTGGTCTCCAACATCTGCTCTTCAGAGGTACACTGCCGCTTAAACTTGAGGTCCCATTTAACTATCTTAGCTAATAGCTGTTGATAGATCTATCCTCCGTGAACCACTCCCAATACATATCCTCTGTGAATTCATGTCAGGAGCTGGTGGACCTGTGTACGCAACTCCATGTGGCAAACCATTAAACAGCAGGTGGCAACTTCTTACTGTCAGGCCCTGGACTCACTCCACCCACTCAGGCTGGCCATCTTGGACAGGAAGGAGTATAAAAGGGCTTCCTATTCCAGTTGAGCCTTGCTCAAGCAAAGTGTTGGGCCTAGCTCCTCTAGCCCCTCAAGTTCCGACTCCCTAACTCCAAAATAGCACTGGCCAGATCCCATGGGAATGGACTCTGATACAGAAGGGGAGGGGGAGGTAGAAGAGGAGTCAGGAGGGGAACCACACATTATTGATAACGCGGACCCAGCTGCGCTGTCAAACGTTGCAGCTGGAGGAGGGAGGAGTGGAAGAACAGTCCCTGGGAAAACAGCTCCCGATGGGTGGGGAGGAAGAGCTCTTGGTGGGTGCGGGGAGCCAGCCTCTGTGACAGATCCTCGGGAGCAATGTAGTCTAAGAAGGCAGGAACAACTGACCTCTCTGCATCGCTCTGCTCGATTGGCTAACAAGACTTCTGACCCACCCTAGGGGCGGAGAGGGTTCTCTGGTTTGAGGTTGGGAACGCGCGAAACTCCTCAGTGCAGAATCAACTGTTAAATCATTCCTGTGCTGACCTTCCGATTGATGGGATAAAGGGTTTTGAATTACTTTCTTTACTTTTGTGTAACGCTTTTCTGCAACCACCTGAGTTGCCCTGCTTTTTACTTAATAAAGCTTTACAAGAAACCTGCGAGCTGTGCCTGATGTTCTGGCTGGTTGGAGGGGAGTAGGAGCGAGACAGAGAGAGAGAGAGAGAGAGAGAGAGAGAGAGAGGTGCATTCCTCCATCCTTAGTTATTCTTCGGTCCTGATGTCTGGCTGGTGCCTTGAATCTTCACTCCTGGTTTGCTCAGCAGTCATGACTTGCTCTTCATTCCTGAGTAGTGATGAGTCCCACAGTTCCCAACCCACTGCTGCCCATGTTCTAAATGGAGTCCTGGTGCTCCAAAACCATCTGGGCCAGTGGCCATCATCACATCTTATCAAGTATACATTATATGAAGAAGTGCTATTCTGAGTTTACTGCCAATCAATTTATTGGGTGAACTAAAACAGAGGGAAAATATATCTCTGTGCTCTCTCTATACCATTCATAGTTCTATACAATTCTATCAAGTCCCCCAAAGCATCAACACATCCATCAACCACCTGGCCATGTTTCAGCCTTGTCATTCCATTTGCAAAGTGATTTATACACAAGTATCAAAGCTTTATAAGAGACCTTTGCTGATATCACAGCAAGCTTCATGATTTCCACTGGTGGGTAGGATATGCATCTTAAATCCATAGAATTAGATTTATAATAGCTTTAATCCCTGATGATCCATTTCCCTAGTGGAATGGATTTATATACAATATTGACTTAACTGTAATAAGTTTTGATGAAATTATGAAAAAAAACAACCACCAATATCAAATGCAATATAAATGCAATATCAAAAAGTATTGAGGGGGAAAATCTAGAAATGTTTACACATAATGTTATACCATGATAAACATTTACAGAATACTAAAGTCCAATGGCGAAAAATCCAGTAGACACAACTATAAAAAGAAACCCCTTGCTCAGGTCAAGAAGAAAAGCAATATTAGAGTGGAGCCATATACTATGTTATAAACCAAACAGCCAAAATAGAAAGTGAAATCATTCCAGATTTCACACTTCTTTTATTAGGTATTTTTCATTTCACAAAGAACATAAAAACTTCCATCAGCAATTGTAAAGCTATATAAAAAGTCGACCTTCTGAATGCTGCTTTTCGTTGATGCCTCTGCAAAGAGAGGTGCCTTCATATTTTATGAATTTTAACACTGACAGCAAGGATGTTAGGCGAGAATTAGTAGCATTCACCAGCACCACCGATTGAAACGGAAACACCCCCTTGTCCCAGACTGGCTGTAAATCCTGGGAAGGCCATGAGGCTGGGAAGGTGGGAAAGGAGGAGAAAGAGAGCACACACATTTTAGAATGGTGCTTCCCATCTAAATGGGAGTACCTTTGCAAGTCCTTTTGGAGCTACCACAAAAAATTTAGGCCCCCTGCAAACATAAGCCCAGGGCCAGGGACTCCATTTGTGCCATTATGTAGGGTGGTGGATAAGACAGCAGTTCAAAAACCCCTCTTGCGGCATGGCCAGCCAGCCTAGGGGGCTGTGGGGCTACGGTGCAGGCTGGAAGCACCACTGAGGGTCAGCAATACTGAGGGGTGGAAGCAGACCTGGGAAGGAGAGTTCCCACTCTGGTCCACTCCTAGGACATATATGGGGGGGGCACATGGATTCAGCCACTGCTTTTTCATAGATCATAGAGTTGGAAGGGGCCTATAAGGCCATCGAGTCCAACCCCCTGCTCAATGCAGGAAACTAGAGGAGGGGTCCCCCATCCAAGTAATAACCAGGCCTGACCCTGCTTAGCTTTCCACACACTGACCAGCTGAGCCAGCATGTCAACCAATGTCTCCACCCACCCTCCCCATTTCTGGTGTTTTGCCTTGTTATGGACAGAGGTTAGCTGCCGGTTAATGGGGCTGGGAAGGGATTTTACCTGCTTGCATGATTGGGCTGTGCATTGTGGGGTGGCAGCAGGGGGGAAGTTACCTTCCTTACACCAACATTGTTGATTTTATAATTTGTCTGTCTTGTTACCTCTGTCACAAATTCAGCATTGGAGGCACTGGGTTGGATCCATTTCATTCCCCAAAATGGCGGTCCCCCACAAGGCAGGGGTCCCCAACCTTTTTGGGTCAGTGGGCACATCTGGAATTTGGAAAGAGTATAGTGGGTGCTCTCACAAAATGACTGCAGTGGGAAGTGAGACTTGCCCAATCCTAAAATGGCTGCCAGGGTGGGCATGGCCTGTCACAAAACACTCATTTCTCAGAAGGCAAACTGGAGTGACTAAAAGTTAAGTCATTTACCCAAGAGCCTAAGTACAAGGCAGAGGTGGGGTCTGAGCTCCAACACACAGAACAACTCTTTTGAACCCAATTAACAATGGCACTGGAGAGAAGAATGTCCCTTTGCAGCATGGCAGCCTCCCAATTAATTATTCACAAGGGGCACGGAGCCTGGTGTGTGTGCCAACAGAGGTATCCATGGGCACCACGTTAAAGACCCCCAGCCACAAGGAATCTTTGGGTGGGGCTTCAAGGCTGTAGTCCAGCTCAGGGCCCCCCAGGCCTCCCCAACACCCAGGGCACTCACAGGAGTGACCCACATTATTGGTCCATGAAGTGTTGGGTCCGAGACTCCTGCCACTCCCAACATACCCCTAGAATCTGGGCTGAGGTGGTGAATCAGTCAGCACTCATGCCTCCCCTTCCCATCCTTGTCCCATGCCACACCCAACTCTATAAGCCTGCCTGGCTGTGGGATTATGGGAGTTGTAGTCCAACACATCTGGAAGGTACCAGGTGGAAGATGGCTGCTATAATCTGTAATCTATAGAAGTCGTGGCCATTCCTACACCCATTCCTCTGTGTGTGTGTGTGTGTGTGTGTGTGTGTGTGTGTGTGTGTCTGGGTGTAACCAATGGTAAGAGATTATAGGAGTTGCAACCCAAAAATATCTGGATGGCCATGCACTTCACACCCCTCTATTACAGGGAAAGAGGAGCGTTGGTGTTGGTGTTGCGGGAGATAGTTGAATACAAGCCTGCCTCTTTCATTCACAGCCGCATGCCCATTGCAAATACCTTGTTCCGCTCTTAGCAGATCATCATAGAGACTATCAATAGAGGCAAGTTTATCACATTACAAATGTATCTCATGATCCACACCATTTCAGCTGATTGTGTGTACTGGATCTAATGCTCTAAACTCATAAGACCACCCCCTTCAAGAGCAAACACACACACACACATCTTTGTAAAGGTACTTGTGTGTGAATGTCTCAGGATGGCATTTGCTAAACCACTAAGACAACCAACAGCACAGAATAATTCCGATGAGAGCATTAGCTATTTTGACTGGAGTTCCTACTGAACTGCAGTGACACCTCCTGGTAAGAGAAGTCATCTCCTCAGGAACTTTCTAAGCAATTTCGTATGTGTTGTGTCTTTCTGCCCACTGCCTCCCCCCCCCCCCCATCCAGGCAGGCAAAATATCTTCTCAGACTTTCGTTGGGGACAAATGATATTTTCTGATCAATATTTTATAAAAAATCAACTCACAAATTGTACAGAAATATGAGAATCTTTCGAAGCCAAGAGTATTCGAGAATTAAGATAGAGTACCTTAAAAAAAATCTAAACTTAAAATTTTCTAAGAGCACCATTACATATGGCATTGCAAGATCCATGATTGAATCTCCCACACATTAAAAAAAATAATATAGGTCAATATAGGTGACAGTGCCAAAAAAATAAATAAATACATCCATGCCCTCATGAGACAAGTGGATCTGATATGTTTATAAGAAAATACCCTATCATAGATGTGTCCCTCTGTTTGTATCCATCCAGTATTATAGTGCTCCATGCTTTAAAAACTGAAAGAATCACATACAAACCCAAAAGAAAACCTTTATGTGAACTATTAACAGATCGTGCACCAGACTGGCTTGACCTTCCTCTCTGTCCAAACATGACAGAGCTGAAGCAAACACATCCATTGGGGAACTCAGCCATGGAATTACTGGCACTGCCCTTTTCCTGACCAAGAAATTTTGTAAATCATCCCATCACTTGCATGATTTCCCAATAATTAAGAGGGAAGCATTGGTTAGCATTCTGTGTATATGGCACCTGGGTTCAGGTTAGGGATATCACAATAACCCACCAGGCTGGTACTGGCAAGTATCCCACACCTTCCGTTCATCTAATTCTATCCAACTTCGTATTTCAGTGTCAAGCACCTGTTTTGCATGCAGAACTTCCCAAATCTAATCTCTGTCCCCTTAGAACAGGGCTGTCAAACTTGTTAGGGTTCATGGGCCAGACTGCCTCTCCCCCCGGAACAGGGCCAGATGTTGCCATTTGGAAGGGTGGGCAAAGTGCAGGGGAATCCTCTCTGTCATCTCCGATCACTGATCAATGTAACAAAGACCCCTTGGGGGGGGGGGCTCCGCAGGCCAGATGGGGAACCTCTGTGGGCCAGATTAAGCCAGTGAGCTGATGGGTCCCCATCCCTGGATTAGTAGGTCTGCTCAAGAACCACTGCCTGAGACCCTGGGGAGACCCTGCTGATCAGAGCAGACTTTAGGGCCAGATGCTCAAATGGTCTGACTTGGTACAAGACAGTTTCCTATGCCATTTTCCAGCAGGGGAAAATCTTGTCAGTAGCTGAACATACATGCTGGACAAAGGGAGGGGAAATAGACATGGTTAGAATCTTGCACAAACTCAGAGAATTGTGCACAAAAGCTGCAGAGACGGACAGTGAAGTTATAAGCTCCCTCCCCATCCCACACCTTTCTGCTGGAAAATGCTTGGTACTTCTGTTACATAGTAGATGTTTTCCTGATCAGAACATATGACATTGAAACCTTCAATTCCACAACTGTGCCTAGTATGTGCTACAAACCTAAACTGCTTCAGGTTTTAACTAATGTGAATTTTTCCTGACACACGAAGAATTGATATGGTTTCTCTCCAGTATGGATCCTTTCTGGATTAATCAGTGAAAAACATTTTCGTAACCCCTAAAAAGAAAAGATATCCCCGATTAATCGGACAACACATATACGTACATGGGGTAGAGGAATTTGACAATTCTGATTTCTCTGTGTACAATTATTTTCACTCTTAAATTTGTTCCATCCTGTTTCTGCATCAGCTTGCACTTTTTTTTTTTGTAAGTCTGAATGAAAGTCCATATAGTTTCATGAGCATTTTTCCTAACACATATTTCTGCATGCAGTTTTTCATAATGTTTTCCCCCCTAGGTATCTTTCACTCATACATGCATTTCATTGTGCACTTTCCTCTAATAAACACATTTTTTTTTTGCTCAGAGAACAGCATCACAAAATTCTGGGAAGTACAAACACCAAAGGATAACACTGTTGCAGTTCATATTCAGGAAATTCTTGTCAAAATGTGAACAGAATGAAATTCTCCCCATCCCTAATTTTGGGTCACTTTCACACAGAGGGGAATGTCTCTTCTAAGATGGGCCTGCTATGACAAACACGTGGCATCTAAAAACAAAAAGTATTCTTCTTTCATTGTTGCTTTAATAATTTTTAACTTTATTTCAAAATATTATAAAATGTAATGGAAAATAAAATTTAAAAAGGCAAAACACAAAAGCAAATTTTATGGTTTTCTCTTCCACTCTATTCTAGTCAAATGAAAATGTATACAGATTTCATTAATAAAGGAATCTTAATCAATTGATTATGGGTGCAATCCTAGACAGAAATAAATCCTATAATTCCCAGCATTCCCCAGCCAGTTTGGCTGGCTGGGGAATGCTTTTTAAATATTCATAGGATTATGCCCTAAATAAGTTTTAATCTGGTCAACATCCCTCTTCATTGAAGAATGGGCCAGTTCACATGACTGAACAGCCTCCCGTGGCTTATTTAAGCTATGATGGGCTGTGCTGTGGGCTGCTGGACGGCCATTTTGAATATTCAGCACCCAGCCATGTTCCATTGTTGGGTTATATGAGGGTTGCTTAACCCTAGCATAACCTACGGTCCCCCAATTTGCACGACACAAGCTGTGACCAGGCGGCAAATATGCAAATCCCACTTGTCATGCATTGCAGCCCACCATAGCTTAAACAACCCATGGTGGGCTGTTTTGATTGTGCAAAACAGGTCAATATGTGTTCTGCAGACAGGCCTGCTAACTTTTCTATCCACTCAAATGAAAATTGGGAGGGAGAAATATTTGTCTTCTTCCCCTCCCCCCGGCTCTTTAGAGAGGTAATTATGACATTTTAAAACTACTTTGCACATACTGCAGAGCAATCAAGAAGAGTCATTTGACAGGCACAGATTTCTACTATTGAACCGTCTGCTAGTTTGTGAAAACAGTGACGACACAATCAGTAAAGCTCCCAGTGTAGGCACATCTGTTGAACGACATGCTGCAGAACATTAAAGGCAATGCAAGAGGATCAAGAGAGATGCAGCATTTCACTTAAAAAGCAAGCAAAAAGCCAAAAGAGCCACATTCCTCCTTCTGTCACATGCAGAATTAGAGTCTAATTGGAAAGCAATTTCTGCAAGTTTTAAGCACAGACAATTTTTTTAAAAAAAGATCCCAATTTGGCGACAAACAGAACCAATGCAAGTTTCAGACGCAGCAGATAATGAGATGAGTGAAACAAGCCTGTGAGAAGGGGGGTGGGGGTGGCAAATTGATTACGAGCATAAAACACAAAATGTTCCTCTCCCAGATGAGGAGGTTTATGGGATTGAGATGCATTGGATACTGTCTACATCTCACTTCCAAGGATACAAGTACCCATTTGCAAACCATTTTCTCACTCTGTATCCAGCAACGGAGAGCAGTTCTTCAGCTTCGTGAAACAACCAAACTCCTGGCTCAAAAGCTGTCTAAATGTACACCTCAGCCTCTTCTCCAAATGCACTCTACTTTACCTAGTCTTGCCCCAGGGACCCCCAGATCACACAGAGATTTTCCAGATGTCTCATTCTGCATCCAATGGTACCAAATAATACAGGGGTGGGAAGCTTTTTTAGGCAGAGGGCCACATTCCCTCATGGGGAACTTTCCAGGGACATGGTCATCCCAGCCAACGGCAGGGCCTAAATCACATACATGCCCCATTCACAGACATCCATGCAAACATACAAGCTCCCAGCATTGAAAAAGCCTTTTGCCTCAAGAACGCCCCACTTGCACTTTGGAAAACATCAGTTTAGAAAACATGAATTTGTGTACTGCCCAGAGAGCTCTGTCGGAGGTATATAAATGAAATAAATAAATAATAATAATGAATTTTAGGAACCATCCCGGCCCTGCAAGAAAGAAAAGAAACCCTTTGGGCTCAAACCTCGCACCAGTTTATTTTTGTTTTAAATCAATTTTAATATATGAAGAAAGGACACTCTTCCTCTTGTTTAGCCCCAGTGTTCTCACCATTCTGCAATTTGTAGTTGGTTTTTCGACCTTGTAACTTTGTTGTATTTAGATGTGACTGAGCGGGGCTTCAACCAGCTTTGGAAGGGGGAGGTGGGAGGAGCATTCCAAGCCGATGGTGGCCGCATACTTCCCATAATGCCCAAGTGCTTCTGATAGATTTCATAGATCTTAGAGTTGGAAGGAGCCTACAAGGCTATTGAGTCCAACCCCCTGCTCAATACAAGAAACTAGAGGAGGGGTCTCCCATCCAAGTAATAACCAGGCCTGACCCTGCTTAGCTTTCTATGCTCGGACAAGCTGAGCCAGCGTGAGCCACAGGCCTATGTTTGGCATGAGCTGGCAATCATCATCAAATGCTTTTTGGTTCTAGTCCCCGCTCAGCCATGAAACTCACTGGGTGGCTTTGGGCCAGTCACTGACTCTCAGCCTAACCTACCTCACAGGGTTGTTGTGAGGATAAAACAGAGAGGAGGAGGAGGATTATGTAAGCCGCCTTCGGTTCCTTGCAGGAAAAAAGGCGGGATATAAATATAAATAAATTTTAAAAATGTGCACGCCTGCTGCCAGAAGAGGGAGCCACAGAGAGGCTCAGGAGCAGAAGCAGCATTCTGACATGCTTTCACAAGTACTAAAGAGCACCCAGAGCACTTGTTTAAAGACTCAAAAGGGACCACGGCTGCCAGGAGTGTGGCACAGCACGCAAGGGGGACGGAGTGGGGACGGTGAGGGGCATGACCAAGGAGAGGGACAGCAGACCAGACTGGGAGGTCTGGCAGACAGTATTTGACCTGTGAACTTGAGGGTTTCTCACCCCTGCAATAACAGAACACACAAACCCACCGAGCAGTAATGAAGCAGTAGCTTTGGGTGCAGGGGGAGGGCGGGAGAGAGAATGGAATCTTACATGAATTAAGTCCTGAGCTGAGTCTGAAAATTCCTCCTTTCATGGCCCTATCTCCAGACCATGGAAGTGGAGAACCATTTCAGCCATTTGGGAGGGGATTCCAAAACCTTTCAAGGTGGGGCTTACTCAGATAAGCAGTGGCACGAGTTTCCTCCCCTCCCCTTGCTTTTAAACCAAGTGTTCCCCTCGCTACAGATAATGGCCCAGCCACAATGGCCCCTTGGGTAGATTTTAATTTAATTGTTATATTTATATCCCACCTTTTTCTCATCAGGGAACTCAAGGCAGTTGGTCTCCCATCCAGGCATTGACCAGACCCAGATCAGCTTGGCTTCAGCAAAGTAGCTGTCTCACGTGCTCTCAGACCATGCCCTGCAATACTATGTCAGGAGGCAACATCACTCCAGGGTCATTGTTTGGTAAAGAAGTGATGGAGGCCCACACTGACTTGCAGTAGAAGACAAAGTTCAGATTTTAATAAAGGTGGGAAGAGCTGCTTATTTCAGCAAGCTCCCACCTTGAAAATGTTGCAGTATTCTTTCTCCCTCCCCAGATTTATTTTCTTCTTCTCCCTTTCAGCCCGCCCTTATCTCTTCTGAAGAGAACAGCTGGTGCTCGAAACACTGACTCTAGTCATTCATGTAGGCAAGTGTAAAGTAATGAAGTTGGGATGTTTTTGTCCCAACGTGCAAGTATAAGCTGATGGGATCTGAGCTAGCGGTGACTCCCCAAGAAAGAGATCTTGGGGTTGCGGTGGACAGTTTGATGTAGGGGTGTGCTCCCTACCTTTCGGGGGGCTTGCCTTGCCTCGGCAAGCAGCCCCCCCAAAGCCCAGATTCTCCATGGCGCGGAGTGAGTCTCCGCACTTCTTGAGCCTCCGCGCCGGCAGTGCAGGGTCCTATCGCATCATTTCCGGCTGGCCAGAAGTGACGCAATGGGGGGACCCCATGCTGCCGGCACGGCGGCTCGAGCAGAGGGATGAGCGAGCGACCAGGTAAGGCCCGCGAGTCTCGGGGGCAGCGGGGCCAATTTCACCCTCATTTCAGCCCCCCGAGACTCGCGGTTACATCCCTAGAACTTTGATTAAAATGCCTACCTAGTGTGTGGCTGCTGTGAAAACGGCAAGCTCCATGGTAGGCATAATTAGGAAAGGAATTGAAAAAAAAAACTGCCAATATCATATTGCCCTTATACAAATCTATGGTGCAACCACACTTAGAATACTGTGTACAGTTCCGGCCACCGCACCTAAAAAAGATACTGTAGAGTTGGAAAAAGTGCAGAAAGGGGCAACTAAAATTATCAAGGGGCTGGAGCAACTCCTGTACGAGGAAATGTTACAGCAGCTGGGATTGTTTAGCTTTGAAAAAAGGCAAGTAACGGGAGACATGATAGAGGTGTACAAAATTATGCCCGCTGTTGAAGAAGTGGATATGGAGACATTTTTCTTCCTCTCATAATACTAGAACCCAATGGGGTCATCCCATGAAGCTGATTGGCAGGGGATTCAGGACAGATAAAAGGAAGGACTTCTTCACACAGCACACAGTTAAACTATGGAATTCACTTTCACAAGATGTAGTGATGGCCACCAATATGGAGGACTTTAAAAGGGGATTGGACAAATTCATGGAGGAGAAGGCTATCCATGGCTACTAGTCCTGATTGCCTATATGCAACCTCTAGTATCACAGGCAGTATGCCTATGTACACCAGTTGCTGGGGAACAAGGGTGGGTGCTGTTGCACTCACATCCTGCTTGTGGGATCCCGTGGGCAGCTGGTTGGCCACCGTGTGAACAGAATGCTGGACTAGATGGACCTCTGGTCTGATCTAGCAGGGCTCTTCTGGTGTTATGTTCTTACTTCAGTGCTCAGGATAGTCCATGCACTGTGCCCTTGGCTTGATGCCCAAATATACCCTAAGTTGATATTTGCAGGCCTATTACCCAATCCTAATATTGGACATGCCAAGAAACTAGCACTGTGGTGACCTCACATTCCCCATCCAAAACAACGTAAAAGGCTATGTCCTTGCATCTCCAGCTTAACATTGCAAAATTGTTGTGGGGAGAAATATGCCAGCTCAAATGTCTAGAATTAGGATGTTTATTCCCATACCTGGCAGGAACAGGATGGAACGCCAGGATCCTTTCCAGCTGGTTGCACACATCCATTACAGCCAGATGTTAATCTTTCCATGAGTTTGTGGGTGGAAGACAGATTAATTTCCCTTGAGCTTTCCCACCACTTACAAACTAAACATGCAGCCGGTAAGAGAAGCCAGTCTGTGAGGCGTCCACAGTATGACTGCCAAGTTTCAAGTCACAAAAACTAAAGCTGGAGGCAATGTATACTTTCAAAAAAGAGAGTTGAAAGTGGTATGACAAAGCCATTACTGGCCATGGAGCACACACCCATAATTCTTTTGTTCCAACTGATGGGGTCCAGCAGACCCCCGTGGCTCAGTGACAGAGCACATGCTTTGCATGTAGAAGGTCCCAGGTTCAATCCCTGGTGTCACCAGTTAATTGAATTTCCAACAGTAGATGATGTGGAAGGACCATGCTTGAGTCCCTGGAGAGCCACTGCTGGTCAGAGGGGACCGTGTTAGGCTAGAAAGACTAAAGCTGAAGGTGCCTAAAGAACATTTAGCTATGAATCCTATAAATCCTGGTTCCCTGCTCTGGGCCTGGCTCATTTTCACCTGGCCTGGGAAGGCACGGCCCTGACAGATTCCTGCAAAGGCCGATCAAGATGCAGAGCCCATCAGGGTGGGGACTTCTGCAGGGGTTGTCACTGGAGGGCAAGCCGATGTATCCATCCTGCTGTTTGGAGTACGTTTTTCTATTTCTATTGTTAGTCCTTAGCATGACTTGTTGAATATTAGTGCCTTTTTATATGTATATTTATTATATTTGTTAATCGCCCATCTGGCTGGTCACCTGGCCACCCTATTTTATTAATAGATGTTTTGCTTAACCTATTTTCTATATTTGTTATGTCTTGTCATTGTTAGCAAACAATCTTGAAATGTTGCTATATTATGAAAACCTTTCTGGTGCTGTTGTATGCCACAGGGTTTACCATGGAAAGCTGGCATACAAATACAGTAAATGGATATCGATGATGGTAATGACGCAATAGTCTCTACAAGGGTTACAGCTTCCTATATTGCAGTCACCTCTGCTCAAATGGGTTTGTGAAGGCACTACTAAAAATGATCAAACCCATTTGCCAGAGATGTATTCATACACACATTTCTATCCCACCATTCTGGTGCTTATGCAACACTCAAAGCAGCTAACAATACAATACACTCCCCACCACTACCAAAATTCACAGTATAATACAAACAGAGACAGTTGTAGCATATAAAACAGAGACACCAGATAAAACTTGGCTAGCCAATAAAAGAAAACCCTGCCTAAACAAGAAGGGGTTTGCCATACAGCAGAACACCAGAAAACAGGAATGTGGCTCTCCAGAAGTTGTTGGACTACAACTCCCATCATTCCTCACCATTGGTGATACAGGCTAGGATTGATGGGAGTTGCAGTCCAAGAACATCTGGAGGGACATATGTTCCCCACTGCTGCCATGAGCGACAACAGTGGAGCAAGCATGCACCCCAAGGGCAATTAAATCAAGTAATATTTCCGGGGTTGGAGCAGACCCATTGAAATCAATGGGATGCAAGTTAGTCATGACTTAATTGCTCCACTGATTTCAAAGGGTCTGCTCTAAGTATGGGTATGTTTGAATACAACCATACATATTTATTCTTCCCTTCTTCCAAGAAGCTTGGGGGAGTAAAAAAATAAAATAAAAAAAATAGCCCTCCACATTTTATCCTGACAACTATCCTGTGAGTTAGGATTGGAACAGCTTTCCCCATCCTGGTGGTCTCCAGATGTTTTGGATTTTACCTCTCATCAGCCACAGCCAGCATGGCTAATGGCTGGGAATTCTGGGAATTGTAGTCCAAAACATCTGGAGGGCACCAGGTTGGGGAAGGCTAGTTTAGAGTCACTCAGTGAACATCAAGGCCAAGTGGGGATTTGAACCCAGATCTTCCTGGTCCAAATCACCACAGTTGCTCTAGCACACTGGATGGTCCATACATTCTTCAACTCTGATGAGAAAAAAACCCAAACAACCAAAAAAACTAAATCAGCCATCTCCAGGTTTACCATATAAATACTCCAGTTTTCACGGGAAGAACTATCTGCCCAATTTCTAGGAATATAGTTCATGTATGCTACAATACACTCTACATTCCATTGTCTAAATCCATAGTAAGGTACATTTGGTATAAGTTCTAGTTTACATGTACTTGTAATTTTTATATCTACTTTTCACCTCCCATGGAAATATCCGAGATTTCATCCTTTGTTTTCTCATGCTCCATTTCCTTCTCTTTAGAATTAATTCCAAGTTTAACAAAACTACTAATCTCTTCTTGAATTCTAGCAAGGTGTTAAAAAAAATGTTTATGTAAAAGGAGAAAACTTTAAACTGTTTCTGGGCTCTTTGCCTCCTCATCCACCCACCTGCATGCACCTTCTAATATAACTGAAGTAGTTGAATATCATCTGACAATTCCAAGGTGGCTAAGTGGGCATTTCCATTAATTTCTTGGGCAAAAATAAATAAATGAAGTAATATCAACAAAAATGGGCATGTGTTTAAGGCAAAAGCACTTCCTATTTCAATACTGTCCTCTCAGGACATACCTCCATGCTGTTCCAACCTGCCACAGTTGTAGGACTACAACTCCCATCATCCCCAGCCAACATGGCTAATGCTGGCCAGTGAGCCAATGGCCATGCTGACTGGGAATTATGGGAGTTGGGAACACACCTGGATGGCAACAGGTTGGAGGAGACTAACATACAATATGCACTCAACACCTTCATACCTGTCTGCATACATTTTGGGTTGAATTGGGGTGCGGAGAGATATTACTGAAAAACCTGATGACATATTTAAACAGAATTCAAACTGCTAGGTGGGGCAGTATTATTTCTGCTGCCTCTTTCAAAATTCGTATATGCAAATGGGCAGCAAAAGTCACTAGGGGTTCTGGTCTCCCTCTATCATTTCCACCACATTTTGTGATATTTTTCCTCATACCGCCTGCTTCCCAGCTCACTTTGTCCCTTTGCCTTATCTGTGTCTAGAGTCTGCTTCTTGCATGGTGGTTGGTATATGGGTGCCAATACCCGAATACAAAAATGCCCAACTACTCCATCAGACAAAAGGGCACAGGCATAAAAACATTGGGCTATGGCCAACGTCACACGAGCGGACTTCTGCTCATGCGATGTGAGTTTCTTTCCTCTCCTCTTCCATGTGGCTCCCTGCACCCTTCCAAATCTGCTCCAGGAGATCCCCCAGCCCACTGCAGATTTGGTGAGCGTACAGGGGGCTGCAGGGGCGAGGGGAAATCCCATCCACCATCAGTGTCCATTCCGCTGGCTCAGGGATGGGTAACTTGTGGACCTCCAAGCCTACAACTCTCATTCAGCCCTAGCCAGCACAGACAATGGTGAAGGATGACGGGAATTGTAGGCCAAAACATCTGGAGGGACACAGGTTTCTCACCCCTGTGCTGGCAGAACGGACACCACTAGATTCAACCAAATGCCACTTTGCCCTTTAAAATGCAAGCAAGCAGCAGCCCAGCCCTTTCCCACTGAACCATCAAAAATGGGAAAGGCAGCAATTTTAGACTGCTTCTCAAATTCTCTTCATCCAAGTTTTCTGCAGGATAACCTGATCTTGTTTTTCAGACCAGCACCAATGGATTAGCTAGCCAGCGTTCTTCCATTTTTGAATCTCAAAATTTGTTCAGACGGCTACTTGGATGCAATATCCAGCAATCCTATCAAGATTCCTTTCTGCAATGTGTTTTGAAAACCAATGAACTAGGTTGCATCGGTAACCTAGAAGGAGAAGGTGGAGGGGAGGAGAGATAAAAGCTGAACATTACAGAAACCAGCTCATACGACAGTCTTCTCCAGCCTGGTGCCCTCCAGAGGTGTTGGACTACAACACCCATCACCCCCAGTCAGCCTAGGCTAGGGCTGACATACACCTATGCTGAAATTAATTTCAGACATACTAGAAGTTAAACAGGAAGGCAAGCGAAGCAAAACTTAGGGTAGATCAACTCACAAAGCAATAATGAAATGGAAAACAACCACACATCTAGGGATAGTGTTGTTTGGGTGGCTGGTTTTATAAGAACTCACTGAAATTCACAAATTGCTTCATAATTAGAACAGAAAGAACTTGAAATTTTAAAAAAATCAAATGTGGGAGAAAGTGAAACTGACAGATTTGTCTATCCTTCTACACACATCCTTAAGCTATTTGTGTGTGTGTGTGTGTGTGTGTGTGTGTGTGTGTGCCCTTCTTATCTCACACAATCATCTCTCAGATATTATCTCTTTCAAATCTATTTGTGTGGGTTTTTTTAGGGCATTTAAGCACTGCTTGAATTATGTGGAAAGCTCTGAAGAGCTGACAAGATCTATGAAGCCAGAAAGTGACATTGTTCTAGCAAGCCTTCCTTTAAAAAGATAACATAGTCATTTCTAGAAAATTGCTGAAATGGCAAAAGTTAAAGCAAGGGTCCCCAATCTTTTTAAACCCATGAGCACATTTGGGAATTTGAGAAACTGCTGTGGCCACAAAATGCCTCATCAGTGGACCCCCACCTTGGCATCTACCTGTTGTGTCTATGGATCTTAGGCTTCGTCTAATTCAGCAAAAACTTTTCTTCTTGTGGAGAGAAAGCCTGACTGCCCATTCCTGGAATGTGGTCATAACTTCATTCCTTCCTGTGCTCCATTTCTCCTTCCTCTGCATAAGCCCCCCACCCTGCAGAATCCTCACCCTGGGCGGGGGAGGCACAGCCAGAACACATCTACATCTACACAAAGGGGCACATTTGCAATTCACCCCAAAGAGGTTGAAAACATCTTGCAGTCTCAAAGAGCTGCAAGATGATCCTCAGGAACACCCACCCGGTACCACCCCTCCATGGGCGGGAACCCACCTGGTGAATCACCTGGGACTGGGAGGGGTCTGGAGAAGGGGTCTGGGCAAGCCTTTGACCGGCAAGGTTGTTGGAAGTTGGTGCATGCTCCGCACGGATCAAGCCCCTGACTTCGGTCAGCAAACAGCCCTCCAGCCCCAGGCGCGGCGCCGGTGATCGCCCGCTCCGAGACTAGTAAGTTAGGTTCTCTGGTGTTCTGTGACTTTGTGTCTAGTAAGCCTGTTACTTAGCCTACCCTACGTTCAATTGATCCCCATTGTGACTCATCTGTTTATGCTGTGAAATTCCTGTAGTTTATTAGTTCCGCTCCATTAAAGGTGTTGTAAACAAACGTAGGCTCCTTGTTTAGTCTGTTCCCTGTGTCAATTCAGGTTGTGGTTGGCTTTAACTTCGGCTACAACCACAAGGGAAGGGTTTCCTCTGTGCCGGTTAACCCTTTCCGTTCCGAACTCACGCAAAGGACCTGCTGGGGTCCTCCACACTTCTGTGTCTATTAGATGCCGCAATGTCTCTCTAATAAGTTAACTGTCCAGTTCAGCAAGTTGCTGGTGGTGCAATACAGCTAATGCTTCTTTTAAATGTATATTTTGGCAATGTCCAGTAGTTGCTTCATTCTGGGAGGAGGTTATTACACACAGATCAATTTTGTACTGGAACAGTCTTTAATATTCACCGATGCATGCACTCTTTTAATTCATTTACCTTTTTAATAGAAATTAAGAAATGGAAGGGAAAATGGATTCTCTACACCCTTTTGACAGGTAAAAGACTGATATTACAAAATTGGAAGGATAAACACTCGTCTTCTATAATGCAATGGATTGAGGAGCTTACAACACTTTTGATATATGAATGGGTGGCATACAGATGCCAACTTCAAATGGATATGTATTTGGAAATTTGGACCACTTTTGTTGAAGCCTATGTATAAGTGCTAGAAAGTTGTATGCATTTCATACAAATCCATGTACATGTATTTAAAAAATGAAAAATAAAATAAAAAAGAACAGCAGTAGAACAACAACATGCATATACCTCAAAAGCCATCCACAACAGACATCCAGCAATAACAGGCAATAATGGAGCCAGGCAGGTCTCCCAAGGGACAGCATTTAAAAGCTGAGGTACCAGAACGAAGAAGTCCCTGTCCCACATACCCATCCAGCAAGGCAATGCTGACCAAGGCCTCCAATACTGACCTGAGTGAACGGGTAGGCAGATACAGGAAGAGGCGATCTGTATCCTGTTCCGATCGCAGACCATGCAGAGCTTTTAAAATTTAAGAATCAATACTCTGAATGGGGTATTCAGAAGCAAACTGGTTGCCAATAAAGATAAAACAGAAACAGAGATAATGCACTCTGACCGACTCCAATCAGAGAGAGAATAAGGGAAGGCAAAGTCACAGAGTATTTGGAAAGGATATCATATAAGGCACTTCTTATTCATTATTGGCATTCTTTACACATAAAAATGATGGTAATTTGTCCCAAATTTTTTTGGATTATTTTTTTGAACATATGCCTTATTAATATAAAGATGTAACACAACATTGCATTTATTTGTCTGTTTTAGCTGGAGAACAATATTGAAATGATTTCAACCAAAGCACAATGCTCGGATAGCCAAGAACAAAATATACATGCATCAGCAAGCAAGTACAAAGTGTCACCTGCGGAAAGGTGAAGGTTATCCCTGGACCTCCTGCTGCCACGACTACACAATTGAACAGTTGAGGGGTCAGCAGGGGACTCCTCCTCACCTCCCTGCCTGCCTCTTAACCTCTTCAGTCAGTCTTCCTGCCTGCACACAAAGATGACCCAAGACATTTTGAGGCCACAGAGAAAATCCAAATGTTATTTTCGTGTTCTTGATGATAACCACACAACAGCACTTATACCATTCATTTGAGTGATCAAAACACTTCCCATACACAGAGGCGGGCAACAGATATTGTTGACTGCAACCCCCATCATCCCCAGCCAGCACAGCCATGGCTGGGGATGATGAGAGCTGGTGCTGCCCAACATATTGTGGCTTACGCGCTGGCTCAGCTTGTCTGAGCATGGAAAGCTAAGCAGGGTCAAGCCTGGTTATTACTTGGATGGGAGACCCCTCCTCTAGTTTCCTGCGTTGAGCAGGTTGGACTCGATAGCCTTGTAGGCTCCTTCCAACTCTATGATCTATGAAATCTATATCTGGAGGGCACCAAGTGGGGAAGGCTGTATTAGGCTGATATATTCCCAGCAGCTCGCAGCTGCTCTGTGCTGAGCTTGGTAGCCAAGCCACGCCCGACTGTCGAACACCCTTACCATGAAGCGAAAGGTGAGGACTACCAGCAGTGTTCATGCAACTGTTAAGATAATAACCCTACTCTGGCAAGAGTCCTTTGTGCAAGCCAAAGCAAAAGCCTTGAATTGCAGTAGTCCTCCCCCCCCCCACACACACACTTCTTAACTTTTCCTTAATGAAACAGTAATTGTGCACATGGGTATATCGCCATGAGAAATGACTGGGTGAATTGGATAGGATTCCCCTGTAATTAATGCTGCTCAAGAACTGGAAGGATGACCTAAGATGTGATTGATGGGGCAAGGGTGGAAAGAATTGAACAACTTAGCTATGGGGAGTTGAGAGCAAGGAGAGCATCAGATTTAGGAACTGATTAAATTGAACAGGGCGGGGGGAGGGGGGGCAATAATAAAAAGAATAGATTAAGAGGATCCAAGAATTGGTCTGATGAACTAAGGAGGAATCTGAACGTAGTGCACATTGGGAGACAGCAGGGGAAATATTATCAAACCATAAGACAGCACATACTAAAAAAAAAAAAGACACAGAGGAGCTTGGGAGCAGGGAGAGAGAAATATTAAGATAATTGGGAGGGGGGATACAAATATTGCATAGTACCAAACCAGCCCCACGTCAGCAATACAAGCCTTTCCAAGAGCCGCTCAATCCAGAAGGATCACCAAGGCAAATGATATAAAATATTATAATGTAATGACAAGGAGGCTCCTTCAACCGCCACCCCCGCCCCCAACACACAGCACTGGCATAGATTTCATAGATCACAGAGTTGGAAGGAGCCTACAAGGCTATCAAGTCCAACCCCCTGCTCAATGCAGGAAACTAGAGGAGGGGTCCTCCCATCCAAGTAATGACCAGGCCTGACCCTGCTTAGCTTTCCACATTCAGACAAGCTGAGCCAGCGTGAGCCACAGGCCTGTATCATGGCACAGCATATCCTCCCATCCCCTCTCCCAGGGCTGCTGGCCATTTCAGTGTCCAAGGGCAGAGGGGGAGAAGTCAGTTGTAGCAGATACTGTAGATGTCAGGTGAGCCCTTGAACAATGGTAGTTTGGAACTTCTGTGCACCTGGCTCCTCCTTTTCTGCCCTCAGACAGCAAACAGGCCTGCAATCCTGGGGAGTAAAGACCAGAGAGCCAGGCAAGAGGCTCTGCAATGCAGTGTGTCTGGGGCTGCCCTTGAGGACTACATGGAAGCTGCAGCTAGTGCAGAATGTAGTGGCTAGATTGCTGTTGAGAACAGGTTATGGCTGCGATTCCCAGCCTGGTGGGATAGGTTAGAGATGCACCCTTGGAGAAACAGGCGAGTTTACGCTTCTCTGCAAAGGAGAATGAAATTACTCCTTGTGCTCCAACACAAATTAACAGCAATATGGAGACACACAACCAGATGGGAGTGTGGATGGAGAAATGGGACTCTTCTTTGCCTCCTGCCTTGGTAGACATGAAAGCCGGTAAGAAGCCATTTGTGCTTCTTTGTAGCTCTTCTGCTGGGGACCCTGGTTCATGCTTTGGAGAAGCCCAGCTGTAAACTTAATGATAAAGGCAGAGATTTTAAAGTGGCCAAGCTACTATCTTTTGCAGATGTTACAGGGTTATTACAAAGTTCATACATTTCACCGAGGGAATCTTGGTTTTAATTGCTGTAGTATTTTTACTCTTTGCGGCTAGTTTTGTCTTCATTTTTTTTTAGTATGTGCTGTTTTTATTCATACCTTTCATTGTGAATATTTGATGTTTTACAGTATTGTACACTGTCCAGAGAATTTGGGTTATTGGGCAATTCAAAAGTGCAACACGTAAGTAAATATTTAAATTTTAGCAAGTATTTCCAAATGTGCATCTATATTAGCATAGGCACATTTTCTGCACACTCTTGTCCTCTTTTGGGGATTGATGCATTTCCTCTTTTTTGTCAATGCGTAACTGTCCACCATAAATTGTATTGGGAATATGAAGGCCGGAAGCAGGCAATCATTTGTTTGTTCATAAGAAAATTGAAAGAAGTAGGATAGAGTCATCCAGGCTTGTGGTGTGCACACTCATCTCAAGATCTCTACTCACAGATTCTGTAAGTTTTTGTAGTGCAGAGGTGAGCAACTTGTGTCCTTCCAGATGTTTTGGCCTACTACTCCCATTAGCCCTAGCCAGTATAGGCAATGATGAGGGATCATGGGAGTTGTAGGCCAAAACATCTGGAGGGCCACAAGTTGCCCATCCCTGTGCTTCAGAAACCCTGTAAAGCCTGTTTGACCAGGTAGGACAATATAAAGAAGTGTGCCAACCACAGGGAGTGATGCCTATATCAGAGGCAGTATGCCTGTGTTGCTGGGGAACATGGGTGGGAAGGTGCTGTTGCATTCATGTCCTGTTGTGGGATCCCATGGGCAGCTGGTTGGCCTCAGTGTGAACCGAATGCTGGACTAGATGGACCCTTGGTCTGATCCAGCATGGCTCTTCTTCTGTTCTTATACTTCTATCTTGCCATCTTCAGTTCTCTTTAAAACTAATGCCTGTCTCCAAGTACAGAACAAAGAGACTCTGAGATACACCTACTTTAAGAAACCACAAATGGATGCATCAGGTTTGGTAACTTCTGTTACTTCCTTTGCACACCATTTAAGGAGTCTCCGTGCCCTGTGAGGCCTATCCAGAGTCCAATAACAACACTTTGTGTTTTTTTCATATTTATATAGGGCTCTTATCCTGAAAGGGCTTAGCTTAGAAAGGGCTATATATTTAAACAAATAAAATCAGTTTTAAAAGGTACCTGTAAGTTAAAAAAAAGAAAAGAAAAAAGCAGCAGCATTAAATAAATCTAAATTCCATTTCCTAAAAGAGCTTTACCAACCTTAGAATCTCAGTATACACATACCAGCAGCTGGCTATCTTCTGTTTTTCTCTATGACGCCCTTGAAAATTAGCACCTCACGAGATTTTACAAGGTCAAAAGAAACAGCAGTCATTCTCATTTAGTTAATCCCAGCCATCCTTTGTATGCGACATGCCCTCTGCTCTTACCAGATTTAATCACAGCTAGAGATCTCCTCCACCACCTCTCCTGTGCAACCATTCTCACCCTCCTCAGCGGAAAGCTTCCAGACCTGGACTGCCTGCAAACAAATGTGATGCTTTGCTCACATTTATCCCTTTTTATTCTGACCTCTCCTTTTAGGTTGCAAGTGCCTTGGGGCGGAGATCTTTTTTCCTTTTTTGCTTATGTTCAAAGTGCCATTCCATAACTAAGGAAAAGGGAGACCACAGCTGACCAAGCATAATTTACAGCCTAAACATGTTGCATCCTTGCCAGTGACCTTCCCTCCTCCAACATTGCCACCTTTAGCTGCTGGAAGGTCTCTTGCTCACTCAAAAGACTCTGCCCTTTCTCTTTTGCTGCCCCATATGTTTGGAACTGCCTCCCAGAACACCTGCATGATTTATTAATCAATTAATTTTATTTGTACCCTGCCTTTCTACAAAAAAAAAAAAATGACACTCAAAGTGGCTTACAGAACCAGTTAAAAGTGATTAAAACAATACATTAAAATGCAATAAAAACATAATGATTACAGAAAAAATATTATTACCACCAGACCCACTTACAGGTGGGTGACATGACACTCCTTTTATTTAATTCCTCCTCAAAACCCACTTTTTGATTTTATTTTTAAAATTTATTACTACATTTATATCCTGCCTTTTTTCCACTTTCAAGGAACCCAAGATGGCTTACATGGTCCTCCTTTCCATTTTATCCTCACAACAACACTATGAGGTAGATTAGGCCGAGAGTCAGTGACTGGACCAAAGTCACCGAGTGACTGGGGACTAGAACCCAGGTCTCCTGAATCCCAGTCCAGAACTCTAACCACTACACCACCCTGGCTCCCTGCAACCGGTGCTCCATGATGCCTTTGGCACAAGCTCCTAGTTTCCATGCCGTACTGCGGCCTTCCCCAACCTGGTACCCTTCAGATACATTGGACGACAGTTTCCATAATTACTAACTATGGGCCATGTTGGCTGGGGATGATGGAAGTTGTAGTCCAAAGCATCTGTAGGACACCAGGTTGGGGAAGGCTGCCCTACTGCAACTCAGCCTAAGCACATGCAACCGAAACTACCACCTAGCGCTGCCCTGGTTACCCCCTGCCTCCCCTCTTCTTCCTCTGTTGTTTCCCCTGTGTCCATTATTTTATTGTAAGCTCCTTGGGGCAGGGACCTGTCCTCTTATAATCTATAAAAGTGCCATGCATACTAATAAATAAAAATAAATAAAGACTTTCTATGTGACTTACTTCCAGGTAAGTCTGCCCAGTGGCTGCAGCTGTACTTATCCAGATGTAAGAGAAAGAACCTATTTCAAAACAATTACTTAAGAAAAATTCATCGCGAGAGTCAATCTATCCATGAAAAATGTGCAAGCAGTGCATTCGTGTAAGCAGTATATTTGGGAGAAGGAAGGTGTCTATTCTGAGATGTTTCAGCAAATGCCAGTAGGGTGTAGTGGTTAGAGCACCCTTCCCCAACCTGATGCCTTTCAAATGTGCTGGACCACAACTTCCATCATCCCTGAGCATTGGACATGCTTGCTAGGAATGACGGGATTTGTAATCCAACACATCTAGAAGCCACCAGGTTGGGGAAGACTGGGTTAGAGTGTCGGACTTGGAGCAGGGAGACCCAGGAACAAATCTCCATTCAGCTTTCAAGCTCACCAAATGACTTTAGGCTAGACATGTTCTCTCTGCCTAACCTACCTCACAGGGCTGCTGTGAGGATAAAGTAGGTGGTGGGGAACCATATGCCCTGCCCTGTGCTCCCTGGGGAAAGGGCAGGATAAAAAAGTAATAACAAAAAAGAATACATTAATTAGATGCAATTATAAATACAAAGCAGAGTGTGAAATCAACGACTTTGTTAAGCACACAAATAGACTTTTGTCAGTTAATATGTCCCAGGGGAAAGAAGGAAGCTCAGGAAAAGTACTTCCTTTCATGCACAGAGTGAACTACTGTAAACCGCATTTGTATTTCCACAGAAGTACAAAGTAACCATACAAATAGAAGATTCCAAGCAATCTCATGCTCTGCTAATTATTATCTCAGTGAGTTTCAAACCCTGAGAGTAGACAATAAACATCTTTGCCAGAAAACTTACCCTTGTGTGCATCGTTTTGTAAGTGATAAAATGCACAAGACATCAGCATCCAAATGAAGTCAGAATTGTATCCTGACCAAAATCCTTTACAGATTGGCAATTTGTACCTGTCAATCTTGCCACACTTGCTAGATAACAAAAACCAACAAAAGTTCTGGTCTTCAAATAGAGGAGCAAATTCAATAAATGTTTGTCAGAGGCTCTTTTCCAGTTAAACACACACACACTTGTTGTCACAGTAAGGCTGAAATACAAAACACACTTATTAGGGAGTAAGCCCTCTTGGACACATGCAGGCTTAGTTCTGTGTAAACATGCATAGGATTGCACTGCAAGAATGTCAGCCGAGTTCAAATCTCCCTTCATCCATGAATTCACTAGGTGGACTTATGCATGCCATTGGCCATGCGGCCTGGTAATGATGGCATCTGTAGTCCAACACATTTGAAGAGCGTCAGGTTGAAGAAAGCTGCACTGTTCTCTTAGACCAAGCCAGTGCCCTTCAGACACTTGGGGAAAAATTTCCCATCATACCCAGCCATTGGCAATGCTGGCTGGGGTTGGCAGCTATTGTAGTCCTAAACATGCAGGGGCTTCTGGGAGTTGAAGTTCCAAACATCTGGAGATCTACCTTCTGCCCACCCCTGTCCTAAAACATAGATCAGTGAATCGTCTGAGGGCACTTGATTCTCCAACACTTCTAAAGTAAACAGTTGTGTGAGTGTGTGTGTACACACACACACACACACACGAACACACCTCTGATCACACACACACCTCAGGGCACATGGTTTCCCAACATGCAGTCACTGATTTTGCCCACAACAGGACATGAAGACAACAGCCTCTCCCACTGTGGCTCCCCAACAAGTGGGATACAGTGGGATACTACCCTTAAACATAGAGGCTCCATACACCTATCATGGCTAATAGTGATTGATGGACTTGCCATGCAACCTTAGGCATGTTTACTCGAAAGTAAGTCACACTGAGTTCAGTGGGTCTTACTCCCAGGTAAGTGAGCAGAGGATGGCACCCCGGGCCGCCTCCACGAATTAGCCAAATCACCTTTGAAAGCTATCTAACAGTGCAATCCTATGCATGTCTACTCAAAAATGAGTCCCATTGAGTACACTAGGGCTTATTCCCAGGAAAGTGGAGAAAGGATTGCAGCCTAAGCCAATACTGTCAACCCATAAATTAGTTTCAGTTGTCTTTCCTCAGTCTGGATCTACCGCCAGTCAATTCCACAGGGTAACCCCACTTTCTAGTATTAGAATGAGAGAAAAACTCCCTCTCTCCATTTTCTTCACAGGTGCATGCCTACTTTTATAAGCCTCTATCACAGAGGTGTGCAACCTCTATGGCCTGCAGGCCACATGTGATGCTGGCTCAGGGGTTGGGACCACCCACACACACACACCCCTGTCCCAGTGATCCCAATACAGATTGCTCTTTTCTCACTGGCAGCAACACTGGGAAATGAGTGATCTGTATCCGGATTGCTGGGGAGGGGTAGAAAGAAAGTAGCTCCATTGGGGTGGAGTTAAGGCCTTGGGGGGGTCATATGTGTCTTCTGGGTCATAGGCTGTGCACCTGCTTTGTCATGTCTCCCTGTGAAATGCGACCCTAAACATATTTACCCAGAAGTAAGTCCCACTGTGTTCAATGGCATATACTTATAAGTGTTCACAGGGTTGCAGCTTTTACACTGCAATCCTATACAAGCCACCTCAGAGGTAAGCCCCATTGAGTTCAATAAGACTTACTTCCAGGAAAGTGCATATAACATTGCAGCATGAGTTAAATTTCTGTGTATATGTTAGTTAAACTAAAATATACATAAATAGGAAGCACAATGCAATGGCTTAAAATATATGCTTAAAAAGAACCTCTAAATCATGATTTAAGTGCTAAGTATCATTTCTCTTCATCCTAAGGTCCTAAATGATTTGATCACGTGCAACTAGGCCACATTCATGAAAGAAAAAATGTGCAGGACCTAGATTTGCTGATTGCTTTTTTTAAAAATACAATATTTCAAATAGAAACAAAGCAAGACACAATCCATTCTGCATTTACAGCTGGAAATTTAGAGTCCAAGAAGCATGCAGAGAGCCAAAAGGCCAGTCAGGGTGGGTAGTCAAACATATTTATGTTCCACTTTCTCTCCTAATCAAAATCCGCTTGAAAAAAATCCATGTTATTGTAACATTTAAACAGGACGAATGCAGGGCCCAGACAGACACTGAAAAAGATCAATAGCGAGCCATAGAGAAAGGCTGTGCTTTTAAATAAGGAAGGCACTGCAAATGGGAAAGATCTTTGTTTAAAGCTGCCAAAATGTATAGAATTTCTAAATAGCACTCAGCTTAAGGAGAAGTCAGCGAGGGCATTAAAAAAGCAGAGAGGTTTAAAGCATCATTAAAGGGCAACAAAATGATGGGGGGGAGAGAACAGCTGCTATAAAAGAGAATAACCGTGTGTGTGTGTGTGTGTGTGTGTATTTAATTTTCAAAAAACAACACAGATCTCCTGTAAAACACTTGTTTTCCATCTTAAGACTAGCCTCCACCCACCACCCACTTCCCAGAAAAGGTCAACAGGTCACTTGCAAAACATCCCCATAGAAGAAAGGATTTTCCCTCTGAAATCAAGCTGGGGAGTTTGATTTCAGAGATGTTCATAAAATGTATTTCTCTTGGAAGGAAGGAAGGCTTAGGAACTCTACGCCTCAGTAGACCTGGTGCACTTAGCAACACCATTCAGAACTGCTAAACACACACACACACACACACTCATTCTAGCAGGAATAGCTGGGGAAGATGGAAGTCCCATGAGATTCACAGCCAGGATCACTTGATGATGCATAGAATGATCTGTTCAGCAATTCAAGGTTGCATCATTTGCAAAACACAAACAAACAAAATTGTGTCTAGTATCTTGGTTCAGCTGAATGCATGTGTGCTTGTATATATTATGTGTGTATGTGTGTAGAAGGCAAAGCAGACAAATTATGAATTAACGCTAAGCAGCAACAGAACACTGTTCATGGGTGTTCACAGTTAGTCACACCTTATTTGGAATGATTGAACATCTGATGTGAAGTGGGGGTGGAGGGAAGCTCGACACTATAAAATTGATCATGTCTGAAGTAAGAGCCTCTCTCCCATTAGTTTCAGGGGGCAGCCAGTGCAGAGAAGAGAGACCTTTAACAGCCCACCTCCATGTGGTCTTGAGGAAGGACCGAAATGTGAGAAGTGGAAGCCACCAAAGGCAGCGGGGAAGGGGTGGGGGAGAAGAGGGAATAAGAATTCTTCAGCCTCTCAAACAAGATCTGCTCAGTACCCAGCTGGGAGAATAATTGGAAAGTGAAAACATCCTTAAAGAATGGTAAGAAAGGAGGCAGAAAGTGCAGAAGATTTATGAGGAGGAGCAGACAGAAACGGCATACAGACACAGTCGCTGCGCGTAAGACTTGGAGTAACGGGGGCTGTTTTGCTATTGGAGACGCTGTAATGAATGTATACCACTAGTTGTAAAACAAACAAACAAAGGAGAGAAAATGAGAAACTAATTCCCCCTGCCACAGATAAAATTCCGCAACTGGGGGACATTTTGGGTTTGGGTTTGTTTTCGCTTTTCTGTCAACATGAAAGAAACATGTGTGCTTTTGTTTTGGGTTTGTGTGTTTGTTTTCGCTTTTCTTTCAACAGGAAATATACTGGAAGTTTTCTACTATGTGTCAATGACTAGCAGTTACATATACATTCCAGATGATGATATGGGGAGGAAGGGAGGTTAAGATGCAATCCATCCCCCCCCCCACACCCCATTCCACTCAAGATGCACAAATCATGGCCGGCCTGGTAAAGTCTGAAAGGAGACTAAGTATCTTCCAGGCAGCTTTTCCGACCTCCGCGACTACGGCAATAACACTTATTGCAGAGTCAAGAGAAAGGGAGAGAGAGAAAAAGAGCGAGCGAGCAAGAAAACACCAAGACAGAGCGAAACAACCACAAAGGAGAAACAAACGGCACGCAAAACCCCTCAGAGAAGAACCGGGGGCTGCTGTAATTCACGGCCCGGATCTAAGAGGCAGTCTTCAGAAAACGGGCGTGGGTTGTTTGTGTTTGTGCGTTTTAATCAGGCTCCCAAGGAAGGGGGGGGGGACCGTGACCACAAACTCACGGAGGCTTACCTGGGAGTCAGTCCCATTGGGACATTCTTCGGAGTAGTCCAGCTCTAGTATATCGATACTCTTGTTCCCCCCCTCCTCCTCCTCCTCCTCCTCCTCTTCCTTCTAAGAGAAATGGGGGGGGGGAGACTCGCCTAAACCCATCCAATAAGCATTCCCACGTAAGACCAGGCACAGGTGCCCAGGCTGAAATGCTCCCCCCGCACCCCCGCCGCGGGCTCCGCCTTTCCGTAGCCAATGGCCACCCTGCCAGCCACACCCACAGCGCGCGGGCTCACTCGCTCACTCACCGGCCGGGCAGTCCGCCTCGAAGCGCCGGCGGCGGCCGGTCTGGCGAAGGGCTCGCGAAGCTGCGAGGAGAGGGGCGCCCTCCGTCCGTCCGTCGCCCGCGCTAGGACTGACCCGCTGGGGCTCGCCTTCTCCCCGGCGTGGCTCGGCGTCTCGCCCGCGCGCTGGCAGCGGCTCTCTCTCTCTCCCGGCAGGTCCCTCTCGCTCTCTTTCTGCCCCGACTCTCCGCCAGCCAAACTCCCCTCGCGCGGCTTCACTTCAGCCGCTCCCGCCTCCTCGGCCCTCCCACAGCCATTTGCGGCAGGCAGGCGGCTTCTGCTGAGGAGGGAGGCGAGCGAACCGAGCCGAGCCAAGCAGGCGCCCCTTTCCCCGCATGCGCTCTCCGGGAAAGAAAGGGCGGCGAGGGGGGGAAAAGCCCCCCGAGCGCTGCTGAGCAGGGTTAGGCGCGCTTCAAACCCGGGACGGAAGACCAGCGCCCGACGCTGCCTAGGCTCGGACTGCGCGCGCGCGCACGCACACACACCTGAACTACGCGGGACGACTGATGGCAGCCCGGTCCCAGGCAAGGCGAAGTTTAAGGCGCGCCTTAAAAAAAGAAAATCAAGCCCGCTGAAATCTTACAGCAGCCTTCTGCCCCCCCCCCCCCGCAAACTGGCTCCTTCCAGTTCTTGTGGCAGGGCCAGCCCTACCATTAGGCAGAGTGAGGCAGCCGCCTCAGGTGGCACGTGCGGTGGGCTGGCAGGCAGGTGTTGAAGGAAGCAGCTGTGTGCCCTACCGTTGCTCTGCCAGCCTGCTGCTGCCTTCAGGCGCAGTGGAGGATGCAGGGGCGGTGCTAGGTACTCCAGGGCTCAGGCCCACAGGACCAAAAAAAAAAAAAAAAAAAGGCACAAATTTACATATGCTCTAAGTCTCTGTGTGTGTGTGTGTGTGTGTGTGTGTGTGTTTAATGACCCTGTCTCGTAAGGTCACCCCTATTTGTAAAAAGGGATGTATGGACAGGGGAGAGGGGGGCATTTCATCTCAGGAAAGGGAAAAAAAACCTCAGGCAGAAAGATTCAGGGGGGGGGGCAGCAGGAGGTGAGGCACATGTGGGTAAAAAGGCAGCTAATCCAGGGGGATCAGATGCAACAGAGATCAGGGCCCCTGAACCTTTATTCCAGCAAGTGCCCCTGGACAGCAGGGTGGCCTCCCAGAGATTTGGGGCTCCAAATGAAGAATCTGGGGCTCCAGCCCTAGTAGGCTGCCCCCTAACTGCGCCTCTGGAGGATACTGCCTCCTAGCCAATGCTGAAGAAGACTCAGCCACCAGTCCAGCTGGTTTTGTACGTGGAACCAGAGGGGGTGCCATATGGTTCTTTGCCTCAGGCAGCAAAATGTCTTGGGCCAGCCCTGCATTGTGGACTATATCTTCCATCACTGCCAATCCGCATGGCCAGTGGCCCTTCTAACTGTGGAAGATGGGGACTGAAGTCCAGCACAGCTCGAGAGTCAGCGTGGTGTAGTGGTTAGAGCGTGGGACTGGGGGGATCCGGGTTCTGGTCCCCACTCACTGGACAACTTTGGGCCAGTCACTGGCTCTCACCTTAGCCTACCTCACAGGGTTGTTGTGAGGACAAAATGGAGGAAGAGGAGGAGGCCATTGTAAGCTGCCTTGGGTTCCTTGAAAGGGGGCGGCGGGAGTCTGGATATAAATGTAATAATAAATAAAATCAATCTGGAGGAGGACACCAGATTGGGGAAGGGTTGGCTGGCTTCAGGGCTGTCACCAAGGCATTTTGAGGCAAAGGATAAGATGGTGCCCCTTCCCCATTCCATGTACTGAATCCCTCTGGGCTTGTTGTTTCCAGGATAAAATCCTCCAGCACACTTGATGCGAATAGGCTAGTTTACGGGGCCCAGGACAGACCATGCGGCATACACAGCTCTGCTCCCCAAACAGATGGGAATGGCTGGGGGGTGGGTTGTGCATCAGGAGGAGCAGATGGGGGAGAGCAGATGCGGGATGCTGCTGCTCTCCCCCCTCCGCAGCATCTGCTGCCTGAGGCAGTTGCCTCCCTCTGTCTAATGGCAGGACCGTCCCTCGCTGGCTTACAATGTGATTCTACCCATGGCTTCTCAGAAGGAAGTCCCATAAAGGTCCCTAACCTTTTTGGACCCATGGGCACATTTGGGAGTTTGAGAAACTGTTGTGGGCACCACCACAAAATGTCTCCCACGGAGGATGTGGCTAGTCACATAATGGCTGCCGTGGGGGGCTTGGCTAGTCAAAAGTGAGCTGAAGAGGTGGGGGAGGGGAGAAATGGTGAGGCTGGGAGGGGGGAGGAGGAGGAGGAAAGAGCAAGAGAAGGGGGTGGAGGGGAGAGAAGGAGCAAAGCTAGAGGCCGGGAAGGAGGAGAATCAGCAAGGCAAAGGGGTAGAGAAGGAGCAAGGCTAGAGGCTGGGAGGGGGGCGAAACAGCAAGGTAAGGAGGGCGGGGTGAGGGGATAGAAATAGTGAGGCTAGAAAGGGAGAGAAAGAAGACTGTTCTAACATTTTCCAAGGTTTGTATTTAAAAAAAATTGTTTTGAAGGGGGCAGGGAGTGGAAAGCTTTTGTGGACATCCTTGGAGGTCCCACAGGCACTGTCTTAGTGTGTTAGGGACCCCTGCCATAAAGTTTAAGCTTAAAGCTGCAGTCATATACCCACTTACTTGGGAGTAAGTTCCATTATGTTTAGTGGGACTTTCTGCTAAGCAAGCAGGTATACGGTTGCAGCAATAAGCTCCAAATCTGCCTAAAATTGCAGCCTTAAAAAAAAAATATCCAGTGGATTTCAGAGGGCTCTATTCACTGAGTTTAGGGGAGCCATCACAGCCCAGTCCAATGCAGAAGTTAGGCTTGCCTAAACCCATTGACACTGAGTCCACTGATACCCTTGGACTGCAATCCTAGGCAGAGTTAGCAGCTTAAACCTATGAATTTCAATTTTGTGTGTATGTCTCTGGGTTAGATGTACCTTCTGGACTGTAAATCCTCTCTCACGCACATAAGCAGCCAACTTCCAGTGAGAATTAGATGTGCCTAAGCAAAATGAAATCAAGCCCATGGCTGTCTATGGGCTTAAGCATGCCTAATTCTGACTAAGATTAGGCTGTGTGTGTGCCACTTGGCTTGTAAATATAGGATGCTTTACAAACTGGTCCTAGGCAGAGATCAGCACTGTCTTGAAAACAAAACATTGAAATCATGTCCATTGAAATGCATGGATTTACCATCACAATCCTATGTATTAGTTTCCAGAGAGGTAGTAGCTGTGTTAGTCTATTGCAGAAAAAAACAACAGAGTCTCATCGTGGCACCTTAAAGACTGACAAATCTATTCTGGCATAAATTTTCCTGTCCATTTCATGAGCTCCATGGAGTATTATAGAGAGAATACATTTTGGAGGGTGGGGAGGAGGAGGAAGAATTGTAAGCAGTGAGGTCAGAAGGAAAATAAATGCAGAAAATGCTGACAGTGACAATCTCATCATTAACAGTGGTTGTTCACAGCACAGTTGTTGCTGATAACACAAATATCCTGGCACTAGGTAAGCCAATTAACACATGAAGTGTGATAAAAAAAAAAATCCTTGATACCAATTCAAGCCTCTGGTGATAGAAGTAAACCTGTTGATGAATTCTAACCCAGCAGTCTCTGGCTCTAAGCTCCCTTTGAATTTTCTTTGTTCCAGAATGGCCACATTAAGATCAGTTTACTCAGAAGTAAGTCCCACTGTGTTTCATGGGGCATACTCCCCTAGGAAGAGTGCAATCCTATGCATGTTTACTTAGAGCCAGTGTGGCGTAGTAGTGAGAGTGTTGGACTGGGACTCGGGAGATCCGGGTTCTAGTTCCCGCTCGGCCATGAAACTCACTGGGTGACTTTGGGCCAGTCACTGACTCTCAGCCTAACCTACCTCACAGGGTTGTTGTGAGGATAAAATGGAGAGGAGAAGCAGGATTATGTAAGCCACCTTGGGTTCCTTGCAGGAAAAAAGGCGGGGTATAAATATAATTTATTTGACTATAAATATAGTATAAATATAATAAATAAATAAATAAATAAAAATAAGTCCCACTGTGTTCAATGGGCCTTACTCTCAGGTAAGGGTGCATAGGATTGCAGCTCAAGTGTGTTCTAGGATTGCAGCCTTAAACCCATGGGTTTAAATGAATTTAACCAAGCCTAACTTTGCATAATGTGCCACATATCAAACAACCCACTTATAGGCAGAGTTTGGCATGCCTAAATCCATTGGAAAACAGTACTTCTTCACACAAGGTATAGTGGAACTTAATGGAATTTGCTGTGCATGATTTATTATTTTTACTTATTATTTACATTTATTTATCGCCCATCTGGCAGGCAAACCGGCCACCCTGGGTGATGTACATAAGATAAAAACAGGATAAAATACATTTAAAACAGTATAAAATTTTAAAATCTTAGCCCACCCCATATTCCCGCCTGAACAGCTAAGTTTTTAGTGAGCAGCAGAAGCTCAGCAGAGAGGGGGCATGGCGGAGGTCACTCGGGAGAGAGTTCCACAGTATGGGGGCTGCCACAGAAAAGGCCCTCTTCCTAGTCCCCACCAGTCTAGCTGCTCTGGCTGAAGGGACAAGGAGAAGGCCGTCTGTGACAGATCTTGTTGAGCGGCCTACTTGGTGTTGCTGGAGACGCTCCTTGAGATAGACTGGACCGGAGCCGTATAGGGTTTTAAAGGTCAAAACCAACACCTTGAATTCGGCTCGGCAAGCAACTGGTAGCCAGTGCAGCTCCTTGAGCACTGGAGTGATGTGATCCCGCCGGCGGCTGCCTTTAACCAGGCGAGCCGCCGCGTTCTGTACCAGCTGTAGCTTCCGAACCGTCTTCAAGGGTAACCCCACATAGAGCGCATTACATGATATGGTTACACTGGCCACTGGCATAGATGCATAATGTGGAGAAAGTGGGCAGAGAGAGCATTTTTCTTCTTCTCTCTTTCCTGATAAGAGTCTGGAGTCATCCAATGAAATTGATTGGCGATAGATTCAGGACAGACAAAAGAAAGTACTTTTTTCACACAGTGCATATGGTGATTTATGGGATTTGCAGTTACATTATGTGGTGATGGTCAATAGCTTAGATCAGCCTTCCCCAATCTGGTGCCCTCTAGATGTCTTGGACTGCAACTCCCAGCATACCTAACAATTGGTCATCCTGGCTGGGTCTGATGGAAGTTGTAGTCTAAAACATTGGGGGGCATCAGCTTGGGGAAGGGCTGGTTTTAGATGGCTTTGAAAGGGGATTCAGTAGCTCCATGGAGGATAAAGCTATCAACCATGATAGTAACTGGAGCATGCAGATTCAGTAGCAGCGTACCTCTCAATACTGCCTGCTTAATTTCCACATGTTGGGCTGCTGTTAAAGGCACAGGAGCAGAGCCAATAATAAAAATCTGGCAACCTTGTCCCTACCCCCATACCAATCCAAAATGGAACTGACTGCTGGTGCAAACAAAAGAGAAAATATTCCATAATAACACACAAATATATGACATTTCCTACCATGAGATATGGTGATTGGTACAGATGGCTTTAAAAGGGGATTGGACAGAGGATAGGTCTCTCAATGGCTCCTAGTCATGATAGTTAAATGGAACCTCCATATCAGAGGCAGCCTACCCCTGAATTTCGATTGCAGAGGGCAGGAGGAAGGACCGTTGCCTTCAAGCTCTGCCTTTGGGCTCGCCTTTAGGCATCTGGTTGACCACTGTAAGAACAGGATGATGGACTAGATGCCTTTTTTGGTCTGATCCAGCACATCAGGGTATCCAGTGGTGTCACAGCACTAGCACCAATGACACTGCACAAGCATACCAATGCTTGCGCAACGTAACTAGGGCAATGGGGGGAAGCGGCAATTTGCCACCGAATTTCCCAAGTAGCAGGGCTGGGGAAGATCCTTACCTGAGAAGACATCGCTGGCCAGTAGAGATCATGACGGGATGACCAAGGACCAGTCATTATTTCTCAGCCTATGCAGAGTTCAGTCTGGTGAAGCCCATTGATCTCAACAGATGTAAGAAGAGCTCTTCTTACATCTGTTGAGATCAATGGGCTTCACCAGACTGAACTCTGCATAGGAGAGGTCAGCTAGCTGCTAAAGAGGGCATGGGCTCCCATAATGTTTAACAGTTGATGTGCAGAAGAGGGCATTTCAAGAATTGCAGTTCTGCACCATAGATTCATAGATCATAGAGTTGGAAGGGGCCTACAAGGTCATCGAGTCCAACCCCCTGCTCATTGCAGGAAACTAGAGGAGGGGTCTCCCATCCAAGTAATAACACTCCTGTGTGGGACAAGGTGTTCCTGCTGATATATTTCCTCTTCAATATGAAAGACTAGGATGCATATTAGTAGTTGGATCTCTAGTTATTTGATCTACTAGGTTTATGAGGTTCTGTGGTGTAGTGGTGAGAGTGTTGGACTGGGACTCGGGAGATCTGGGTTCTAGTCCCTGCTCGGCCATGAAGCTCACTGGGTGACTTTGGGGCCAGTCACTGACTCTCAGCCTAACCTACCTCACAGAGTTGTTGTGAGGATAAAATGGAGAGGAGGATTATGTAAGCCACCTTGAGTTCCTTGCAGGAAAAAAGGCAGGGTATAAATATAATAAAATAAATAAATGGCTTTTGTAATACAAGATTTATGTCCTGGAATTTCTCCACATCTGTATGGGTAAAAGCCCAACAGTGCTGGGTTTGGTACATAAACTGATACAACAACCCTGTGAGGTAAGCTAGGCTGAGAAATAATGACTGGTCCTTGGTCATCCCGTCATGATCTCTACTGGCCAGCGATGTCTTCTCAGGTAAGGATCTTCCCCAGCCCTGCTACTTGGGAAATTCGGTGGCAAATTGCCGCTTCCCCCCATTCCCCTAGTTACGTTGCGCAAGCATTGGTATGCTTGTGCAGTGTCATTGGTGCTAGTGCTGTGACACCACTGGATACCCTGTAACTCCCCCTATTGGTTCCTAGCGGTGTGGGGTGGGGAACCTCCCAGTGTCTTATTTCCTATTCTGTTCTGTGTTCATCTTCCCCTTGATTCCGGGGCTCTTTGTCTCTGTTCTTTCTTTACCTTTAATTTCTTCTTAATCTTCTAGGCCTTTTTGTCCTCCAGTTGTTCTTTTGTCAACACATGCCTAGCAGTCCTTGCAAACTTCCCTGCCTCCTCCCTGTGCCTCTCAGTTCCTGCTCACCTATTCTTTTGTTCTCCATGTCCTCCTCTTGTTTTAGATATATCCTTGCTGTTCCCCTGAGCCTCCTCCCTTTCCTTTGTCTTTTCCAGTCCTCCGTGTCTCTTTTGCCCTCCCAATCCAATTCGCTCTGCTTTTTATTCATCTGCGGCTTAGGGACACCATCCATAATGAGGGTGCATTGACTTGCTGCCTTGGCCCCATCTCAGGGAATTCAACGGCCTCACAGACGACTCCAAGCAACTCCCCCCTCCCCCCCCTCTCACCACCTCCATCCCCAGCTGACACCGCAAATGCTCTTCAGCAATCAATAAAGAAGTGGTTTGCCTTAGCTGTGGGGAAAAAGTATCAAGCAGAGATTTTCTTCTTTTTAAAAAAAATAATAATAATGAATTGCTTTGCTTGCCTTTCTCTGCATTTGCACTACGCTTCCTGTTCAGCTTAAACTTGGCTTCCGCCCCCCCCACTTGTTCTCATGGGCAGATGGGGGAGAAAGATGGGGGAGATTCCAGCTCTCCCTCTGCATAATATACATACGGTATATATATATATATATATATATATACAGAACACTGAACACACATTACTTTACTGCACAATACAAAGGCGTTTGGGACTCAGACCACTGGGTTACAGCTGGTTCATCGTACACACTGCCAGAAATCCAGATATAGGTTCAGAAGCATAAGATGATAAGATCTGGATTTAAAGCAGCACTTGCAGAGGGGTGGGGGAAAGGGGGGTTATCTTCCAGGTTCCAGGAGAAGGAAGGGACAAAGAGAGTTCAGGGGGAGGGGTAAGATTCACAGCACAAAGTTCCAAAGTCTGTTCCTTGACATATTTAAGATTAACAGTATAATCCTATGCATGTCCACTCAGAGCACTACTGAATTCAACGGGGCTTATGCCCAGGTAAGTGTGTATAGGATTGCAGCCTAAATTGCTAAAAAAGCAAAAGACAGTGTGTCCCAAGACCACTTACTGTGGTTATTGGTGGTTTTCCCCTAAATAATCAGAGCTCTATGTCGTCCTGAGGAATAATCACAAATAGCCTGAAATCTGGGAATGGGGCAAATCCCCACCTCCCTCAATAGCAGCAGGGAGAGTTGGCGGGGGTGAAAAGCTAACATGTGTTGAATTTCTGCACTGCTTCACTGGTAGAAACCATCTGTTGTATTAGTTAACGTTTGGGGCTAAGATTTGGGAGACCCAGGTTCAGATCCCTTGCAGTTCACTGGGTGACCTTGGGCCAGTCACCCTCTCTCGGCCTAACCTACCTCACAAGGTTGTTGTGATGATAAAATGGGTGGGTAGTTGGGTGGGTAGACCCATGCAGGCTGCCTTGGCCTCCTTGGAGGAGAGGCTGGATATCAGTGTAATAAGTATAAGCAAAGCTTTCACAGACTGGACATTGGGGTCCAATTGTAATCCATGCATCTGAGATTAAAGGGCTGATTTGTTTGTTTTGGAGGCTAATTTATATATTACATTCATATCTTACTTTTCTTCCATGAGCCTGATGGCAGTGGATGGGACAATCTCTCATCCAGGCCGTGACCAGACCCAAACCTGCATAATAATAGTAATAATAATAATAATAATAATAATAATAATAATAATAATAATAATATTATTATTATTACATGATACAGCAGCCATATTGAAGCTAAGCTAATAATAATAATTATTATTATTATTATTATTATTATTATTATTATTATTAGCTTAGCTTCAATATGGCTGCTGTATCATGTTTCAGACCATATTCTAGGGCCCATTAGATTCTACTGTGTTACTGTAATATAGGATGAGAATATTAAAGCTACGCTTTCCTTCTAAGATGGAGTTGTAGCTTCTGTTAAATTATGGATGGGAGACCCCTCCTCTAGTTTCCTGCATTGAGGAGGGGGTTGGACTCGATAGCCTTGTAGGCTCCTTCCAACTCTATAATCTATGAATCTATGAATCTTCCTTCAGTGGCTCAGAAAGGCACCTCTGTACTGGTGATAGTGATACATGGTACAAATGCATGGTACATCTGAAACGCACAGTGTGGAGAAATGCTAGATCCCACTGGGGTCATCCAAAGAAGCCAAATGGTAGGAGATTCAGGACAGACAGAAGGAAGTACTTCTCCACGCAATGCAAAGTCAAATTATGGAATTTGGTACTGTGAGTCATAATGATGGCCACCAACTATGTAGATGACTGTAACATGCTCTATGTGGCGCCACTTCTGAAATGCATGCAGGAACTACAACTGGGCCAGGCTGCAGCTGCCAGGGTTTTTAGGGGACAAGCTGTTCCGAGCACAGAACTCCCAATTTTGCATCAACTAGTTCCCAGCTGGATTCAAGTCCCAATTCAAAGAGCTGCTTGTTAGCTTGCAGAGGCCTATATGGTCTGGACCGAGGAATTCATAACATTTTACCAATACTGTGGACTTGTCATAGGAAATGGCCTCATACCAGGTTGAACTGTTTGGCCATCTAGGCCAGGTGAATCTATGCTGATTCTTGTCAGAGGCTTCCAGCAGAGAATATTTACATCGTCTTCTATACTTTTAACTGGAGATGTCAGGGATTGAACCTGGAACCATCAGTGCTCTAGCGCTGTACCAGGGTTGTCGCCTAAACATTCTGCCCAATTTTGCTACTTCCATCATTCCGTCGTGCATATCTAGAAAGCAGTAAGGCATCAAAGCATCTTGCTATATATGTCATAGTTGTTGTTTTTATAAAAATCATTTTGATTGATTGATTGACTGCATTTTTATCCTGCTTTTCAGACAGTTATTTTCTGCCAATGTGGCTCACATGCATCAATAAAAGAGACAGGCCCTGCTCTCAGGCTTACAAGCTAAATACATGGAAGGGAAGGGAAGTGGATGGAAAAAGAAGAGGAGGGGGGGGTCAGTTTTTCAAGTCCAGAGCAAGTTGGTGAGCTATAAGCAGGTATTGATATCCTGTTCAGCCAGGCTAATCTTCCGTTGCTGGTGTTCTTGCTCTTGTTCCTTTGGCCAATGTATGGGGCCAGAGCATTCTTTTCCCTTCCTTCTGCATTTCCAGGGCTACAACCAGTTGGAGCAGAGTGTCCTTTCTGGCAGGGATGGGGAAGCTAGCGCTCTGCAGCTGGGCCAGGTTGGTCACCCCCTTGGCTTGATGTTATTTATGCGAAGCGGGGGGCACAGCCTCCCAGTGGTCCTCGGTCCCCTGACTGATGGGAAAAGTTGGCACAGGCTTTCCTTTTGCTCTTGAGTCCCAGGGCAGCTCTATACCGTGAGCTGAGGAATTAATAGAGGGGCAAATTTCTTTGAACCCAAGAAGCTCAAAGGGCAGGGCAGCAACAGGAGAAGTCTATTGCCCTCCTTAAGTCCTAATTGTGGACTTCCCATAGACACCGTGTTGGCCACTGTGGGAAACAGGATGCTGGACTAGAATGGCCTTTGGTTTGATCCAGCAGGCCTCTTATACAGTAATACCTTGGATTGCAAGTAACTTGGTTTGAGAGCGTTTTGCAAGACAAGCAAATTTTTAAATATTTATTTAATTTTTTTTACTTGATATACAAGCGACGTCTTGCAATACAAGTACTGTAGTACAGCTTAAATTAAAAATCTCTGTACAATTTTTTTTGGGGGGGGATTTCGTTTTGATATAAGAGTGTTTTGGATTACAAGCACGTTTCAGGAACGAATTACGCTCTCAATCCAAGGCATGACTGTATTCTTAAAGATGAGTGTGCAGAGAGACACTCTGCATCATACATATCCTACAAATGCTGCCTAATGTTATGTGGCACAGTCCATTCTACCACCTCAGAGAACTTGCCACTTTATTTCTGCTGCATGTGTATAATATACAAGGACCCTGACCCTGGCTGCTGAAAGCAACCTCTGCCTTGCCGAAGGGACACTCACTCGGAGCTGTCTCTGGTCCTGCAAACTCATTCCCTCTCTTCTGTGTGGATCTGGTTCCCTGGGAATGGGATCTCTTGCCTGGATCTTATGACTGAGAGCAGGATGATGAAATCTATTTCTCAGCTAAACCCCTGTTCTTGCCTTGCTTCAGCTTCAGCACCACTTTCTCTGAATTATACTGATGTCATTTCAGATGCTATACCAAACTTAGGGGAGCGAGTGAGTCCCTCCTCCAAGTTCACGGAGTTTGAAAGCAGGGAAGCTTTCAGGAAAATGAGTCCCATTTGAACAATTGCTTGACATTACTAATTTTCAACACAAAGCAAGCAGGCCCAGAAGGAAGAGGATAAAAGGAATTTGGTAGCGATTATGGATAAATATTACTGGTATTGTAACTCCATAAAGATAGATCCCAGATTCAGTCCCAGTCAGTGTGTAGACCAGGGGTGCAAAAAGTGTGGACTGGTTCCCCAAGCCCTGTCTGGTAGCCACTGAAACCCCCAGCATCTGCTGCCACTAAAGGAAAGGAAAGGAAAGGGGGGGGGGGAAGTATAGAAAGGGGATCTATGGTTCCTGCCATAGATGCCTCATTCCTAGAGCAGTGCTGGAAGGTTCCTGCCTGGTTCCTAGGATGCTCTGGGGAAGTTCTAGGAATGAGGCTTTTCTGGCAGGAACCATAGAGCCCATTCCTAGAGTATGTGTTTTCCCTGTTTTCAATGGCGGTGGAGGGTAGGGTTAAGGCTGTGAGTGAGTAGGGGTGTATATGTTTGAGTGAATGGGGGAAGTGACTGAGTGAGGGAGTGGGGAGAGAAGTATGTGGATGTGAGTGGGGGGGTAGTTTGTGTTTGAGACAGGGGGCATAGGGGCACCCCAGCCCTTGATAGGTTATCCCCAAGAGAATGAGGCACAAGTTGCCCACTCCTGTCATAAACATTAGAATGTATACAACACGAGCAGTGTGTGTGTGTGTGTGAGAGAGAGAGAGAGAGAGAGAGGGAGAGAGATATGTAAATGTGCAGGTATGCATATATATTCCTACCCGCACATATGCGGCCCCTGTCATCCCAGCAGACACTTAATATGGCCCTTGGGGATGAAAAGGTTGTGCACCCATGGCGAGGACGACGCTGAGCTGGATGAACCAATAGTCTAACCTGGTATAAGGGAGGGGCTGTAGCTCAGTGGTAAAGCACGCACACTTTCCACGCAGAAGGTCCCAGGTTCCATCCCCGGCATCTCCAGGCAGAGCTGGGAAAGACCGCCGGCGCTGTCTGAAACCCTGGAGAGCCGCTGCCACTCAGCACAGGCAGTACTGTGCTAGATGGACCTAGGATCTCACGCCATATAAGGCAGCGAAGACATTTGACTAAGATCTTTAATACAATCTATTATTTATTAAGTTCATCTTGCACGAAAATGAAAATCGATGGGACTTTCCCTGTTGACTTCAGTGAGTCATAAAAATCAAGCAGTAAGGGCTACAGGAATAAAGATACATTCTGCTTTTTGAATAGTTTTTTGGGGGGGCGGGTTGGTTTAAATTCCTCATTTTTCTTCAAAAAAATAAAATGAAAATAAAGGGGGAGTACTAATTCCCTCCTGGAAGAGAACATGTGACTAGGACTCACAGTACAGAAAATGTGAAGAGTAAAATGGATTTTTTCTATTTTTTAAAACAGCAGGGATGATGAACTTTTGTATTCTCCAGACAGAGACCTGGGAGGCAGAAGTGCATTTTGACACACAAACTGACAGCCTCATGAGTAGTCAGGCAGCTCCATAATGGCACCAGTGGGCCTCACAGTTTGCACAGCTGCCTGAGCTATCCTTTTGATTCCCTGATATTTTCCTTCCTTCCTTTGATCTTTTTAAACACCCAAAAATGAAATTGAAATAAAGTTGGGAGCTCCTCTCAAGTGCCTAGCAACTCAGGTTGGTTAGATACATATTGGGACTTTTATGCCAATGGGTGCAAAGCAGAATTTCTGTCCTGTCCTTGCCAGATGTGGTGTGTCACTTATTTTATTATGAGCAAAATGGCCATGACTGAGAGCGGTAAGGTTTGTGAGAGTGGAGCAACGGCTTCTATTTTGTAAGGACATGGGGTGGGGAAAAGCAGCCTCCTTCTCCAACCTAGTGGCTTCCAGGTGTTTTGGACTGCAACTTCCATCAGCCCCAGCCAGTATGGCCAATGGTCAGGGATGATGGGAGTTGTAGTTCAAAACATATCGAGGACAGCAGGTTGGGGAAGGCTGCCTTACAGGGTCTAAGGAATTGCTAAGGATGGCCAAAAGAGGATGAGGATGAGGATGAGGAGGATGATGATGATGATGATGATGATGATGATGATTTAGAATTAGAATTACAACAACATTTCTCAAGGGAGTTTTGCACACATGCCCTGCTCTCCCTGAATGACGATGCCTGGAAAAAAAAAGGCCACATCTAGTAATCTAGAAATGCAGATGCAATTTCATGTAAAATATCCCATTTACATTTCCAGGTGAGTCCTGTGTGCAGTAGAACAGAGCAACATCACTCGGTCCTCTGCTAAATCCACTGTGTTCCCCATACAGTTTTGCCAAAAGAGGGTTGAATACATCTCCATAAAATCCCAGGGAAAGCATTTCTCCCCCAACAGCACTCAGGAGGATGGTGTTTTGTCACATGTCAGCCATCTCCTGAAGTCTTGAGATGTGCTCTCTCTGTTGATTTCTAATTCAGTCTTGTGTGTTAATGATTTCAAGACATAGTGATTTTCATTGTTCGTTTTGGGCAGTTGCAGGAGAGAGCAAAAGAGATAGAAAGATGACATCACCCCCACCCCCATGTGCTATTTGCAGCTATTAAATGCCTCAGCATAGAATGGCTACTAAGCATGGCGGCTCACTACCAGTTGTTTGGGAACATGAGCAAGAGGGCTCTGTTCAACTTATGACCTACTTGTGGGTTTCCTACAGGCATCTGGTTGGCCACTGTGTGAACAGAATGGTAGACTAGATAGGCCTCTGGTCTGATCCAGCATGGCTCTTTCTTCAGAAGGCCATGCTGTTACACTCTGGAGGGACTTGCTGGGAGAGGGCACTATATCCAGGGCCCCCTCAAACTTGGAGTGGGCCCTGCATGAGAAAAACATCTCCCTGAGCCTTTTGGTATAAAAAATGGCTTTCTTGCAGTTTGATAAGCTGTATTCTAACTCAGATTGTTTACTTTAGTGTTGGGGGCTAGAGATGAGTACACTGAGTGGTAAAAAGCAGAGTTTCTCTATTGTGCTTGCCAAATGTAAGCAGTGTACAGACAGACCTGGCAACTGGAGGAGGTGTGGGTTTTTCTGCTGTCAGCTGAGGTAAGTGCCCACCCAATACTCTGTCATAAGACCATAAGAAGCAATAATAATAATAATAATAATAATAATAATAATAATAATAATAATTTATTTATTGCCCATCTGGCCGGCAAACCGGCCACCCTGGGCGATGTACATAAGATAAAAACAGGATAAAATACATTTAAAACAGTATAAAATTTTAAAATCTTAGCCCACCCCATATTCCCGCCTGAACAGCCAAGTTTTTAGTGAGCGGCGGAAGCTCACTAAAGGAAGCTGCCTTTTACCAAGTCATGCTAGCTTCAGAATTTTAAACAAGAGTCTTTCCTAGCCCTACTTGGAGTTGCCAGGGATTGAACCTGCAACACAGGTTCTCCCCTGTGTTCTCCCTCTCTCCTAATACTAGAACCCACCCAGTGGGGTCATCCCATGAAGCTGACTGGTGGGAGATTCAGGACAGATAAAAGGAAGGACTTCTTCACACAGCACACAGTTAAACTATTGGTGACTTCCACATGGTGGTCACCAATTCAGATGGCTTTAAAAGGGGATTATTTATTTATTCTAGAGCATTTCTATACTGCTACCCATTTTAAAAATCCCGAAATGGTTTACAGCAAATTATAAAACAATACATCATTGTAAAAGCACAACAACATTTAGACAAGCTAACAGTTGGGGAAAGCCAGAGTAAAACAAGAAAGTTTTGAATAATAGTCAAAAGCACATGATTGTTGGTGCCTGACGTATTGCAGAGGAAAGGTCATTCAAGAGGGAAGGCGCGCCATAGAGATGGCCTGTTGCTATGTTGCTGCCAGGTGGGACTCTGCATTAGACAAATGCATGGATAATAAGGCTACCAATGGCTATTAGTAATGATGGCTATATACCGTATTTTTCCGTCTATAAGACGCCCCCATGTATAAGACGCCCCCACTGGGCAGTTTCGCAACCACGCGGTTCTGTCCTCGGCTTACTTCCGTGTATAAGACGACCCTCAATTTTTAGTCTAACGATTTTAGGAAAAAGTATAGTCTTATACAAGGGAAAAATACTGTATTCCCTCCATTATCAGAGGCAGTATGCCTATATAGACCAATTTGGGGGAATAAGAGCAGGATGGTGCTATTGCAATCATGCAATCGTGTTAGGTTTTGCATGGGCAGAACAGGATGTCACCTGACATAGAGAATGTCTCCTGAGGTGAAGTACACAGAGTCTCCTGCTTGTCGCCAGACATAGTCTTAAGGTCTATGAGTCAGTAATCATGGGACAAGTTGAAGACAACATGTTGTGAAGAATAGGTTATATAACTGGTGAGTAATATCCTATTTATTGGTACAGGGTCTTGCTATATATGTAAGACACTTGTTGACTTGGGCACTTCTTCAGTCTCTTCACTTCACTTCATCTCAGCCTTGCCACTTCTCACTTGGACTTGGAACTTAAGACCTGCTAGGGTCTTCTTGGACTTGTTTCTGCAATGATGTAGCGAGACAGAGTCATCTCTTCTGCATAAGAGAAGCCTGCATTGCTTGGCTTAATCCCATGTAATTGGGTCTTACAAATAAACTCTTTAATCTTTATAAACTGCTGTTATCTCCTCCTCCTGTCTGTGGGACTAGGACTGAGAGTCACTGGTTGGGTAAGCTTTTGTACCTGGATCAGTCCAACTCTCACACTTTGGTTGTTGTGTGAACAGATTGCTGAACTACATGGGCCCTTGGTCTGATCCCACACAGCTCTTCTTATTACTTCCTGTGTGCAAAGCATCTGCTCTGCCATTGAGCTACAGCCCCTCTCCAAAGATGTGGCTCCTCTTCCTCTGGTTGCATAGGCTTGTCTGGAAATTGAATCAAGAACCTTTTGTACCCAGAGCACCTTGCACAGCCTCCAGGTGGAATGCTGTCCTCTTTGCCTCACCCTGCATGCCTCTGGCCAGCGATCCACTGGTTGTTTGTTTTGCTTTCAAGCACATTTTTATCTGCTCAAACACTGGCCAGACATCTAGGCTGTTATATAGACTTAAAAAGTCTAAGCTCCTGATCATTGACATTGCAGAGTTTGTTGTGGTTAGTTGACCTCACTGAATTTCCCATCGAATATGCAACCAGATCTTTTGCAAGTCCAATACAGAGTCATGATAAGAAAACACCAGGTCCATTTGTGCATCCAGCAAACTGCTTCATTTTCGGAAATGGGGCTGAGCATTGCATCCTCCCATCCTTCAAAATGAACAATATCCTATAATGCAACATCACCCCAAATATAATTTGGACCACTATAGGTAAGGAAAGAGTATAGAACTGTAAAGTAAAGCCTGCATCCTATTCAGGATGTTAAATGCCATTGAAAAGAGCAAGCAACAATGAAATCTTGTTGTAAAATTCAGTACCCTGTAATAAATTTCAAGTCATAAATGCTGATGTATACCACCTGGTTTTGGGGTGTGTGTGTGTTGCTTGCTTGTTTGTTTCTGTTTTTTACAAGGCTGGCTGAATTTGAAGTTAGTTACACAAAGGAGCCTTCTGGAGATGCTGCAAATTTGCAAAGGCATGATGGGAGACTCCACCTAGGTTTTATGGAGGCCAAAATTGCTAAAAGCAGACGATCATCAGTCCATTAAGGGTAGACAACCCAGTAGTTGGTAAACCAGATACCGAGGCAAATTCAATTTTCCCTTGCAGATAAAGTGAAAACATTAGTGTGATAATATGGAAAAGCTGAGGATATAGTAATAAAGCAGAACAGCCTGTGGACTGGTTTAGTATGACCGTTGTAATTGAAAAGCCAAACAAAGTATGGATATGCATTGATCCATGTGATTTAAATAAAGCCATAAAACATTGTGTGTGTGTGTAAACACACACATACAGCTAAGCTTTCAGATGAAAATCAAACTCTTCTTACTATCAGATTTAGGAGAAGCTGAGCCAATAAATCTAAGCAACTTAAGTTTCAGGTTCTTGACATTTTGTAGACCTGTGCTGGATATGATACAATTTATCATGAATTCTCATCCCCCAGCCAAGAGTTGTACTGTTACCAGGTATGTCCCGATATCAGATATGTAATGGCCCCCAGTGGAAGCTAGCTATGAAATAAGCAGAGAGACCTTGAGGAACGTGGATATACAATCGTGGGCCAACAGTGGCTGTAACAGAAAAAGTGTGGGACAAATCAGTAGATGGCAATGCTTTTATTCCAAAAATCAATTCATCCATCAATGAAAAATGCATCATACCTTTCTTTTATAGTTGACATTTAAGGCAGCTTAACAACATCTCATAAAAGCACCAGTATCATAAAATCAGAAAACACCCCATTCTACATAAAAACGACAATCGCCAGATAGTAGTAGCAGTGGGCAGAACCACCCAATGCATCAGTTTACTCACCACAAGCCAATTGTCAATTTCAATTTTTCTTAATTCATTTTGCGCCATTTCCACATCAGTTTGAGATTTTTGAAGAAGTTTGTATTAAAAAAATTGAACATGCTTCTGTGCACACATCTCCTAATATATGCATTTCCGTATGCAGTTGTGCCAAATAACAAATTTTTGGAAACAAATTCCCTGAATATAATACTTTTTGAGGAGGAAGAGTATTTTCATGGAGAATATATATATACACACACGCGTGCGCACGCACACACACACACACATTTCCCCCTAATATGTACATTTTTGTATGCATTTTTAATCAGAGAACTGCATCTCAACATTTTGACAATGTGAATATCAGAGTATAACTGCATTTCACTTTGCAAATCAGTTAGGGAAGTGCAAATCAGATTAGTTAGCATTAAAATGAGAAGCAAGCAAATTTCTCTCTCATCTCATTTGCCTGGAACCTAAAGGATAATACAAAGATGCCAGGCAGAACTCCCTTTGGATGGAGTTCCTCAGTTGGGATGCACCCACAGAAAATGCCCTCTCCCATAATTTAATCTTGAATATATCTAAGAGCTGGCCTCTATCCTTCTTGCGAATCCAACATCCTTTCCACTGAACTCCCTCTCAACTTCTAATGGCATCCCAGGCCACTGTCATCTGCGTGAAAACATCACCTAACCCCATGATGCTGTTGAGACATGGTGAATGCACGTCATAATAAGTAAACATGAACTGAACCAAAGCAGACTATATTTTTAGGGTTGTTGTTGTTGTAGAAAAGACTATTTTGGGGTGAACTTTCAACTGCTCCTTGAAATATCATCTGTTTAGACCAGGGGTGGGCAACATGCAACCTGTGGGATGCATGCACCCCCTCCCCCTCCCCAGTGTATTTCCCACCACCCCTACCATGTGGTGGCAAAAAATAATAATCCCCAAAGAAATGGCACTTTTAGCAATACAGAGTGCAAAAAGGGTCAAATTTAGCTTGCAGACAAGCTAAATGTAACCCTTTTAGTACTATGGAGCACTACAGAGTGGCTTGTGCCAAATTTCAGGGGCAAACTACCATTTTTTCTCCAGAGCATACCACAGACTGCACACACCCCATGGAGTGTGGCCGGTAGGGGGTGGGGGTGTCCAAGGGGTGAAAATTGTCTTCCTCAGTTGCCCACCTTTGGTTTAGACAGAGCTGCGCAAAAGCCTATGAACAGTTCTCTTTATAGAATCCTGCTGCCTTGTGATTTGATCTTGGAAGGAATGGAGGCTTCAGAGTAGCTCGTCCTGACAAAATGCTAGAATAGGGCTCTTCAGAAGGCACCTGGATGACCCACACGGCTTTTTGCAGGCCCCACAAACAAGGTGGCTCAAATATATTGATAGTTCCCCTACTCCTGGTTTCAGGCGGTGAGATCAAGAAGATGATTTGGGTGATTTGGCAATCATTCTTACCTTAATGTAGGTTTTCTTTGAGGTGGGGGGAGTGATTTTTTTTTTTTTAAAAAAAATTTTTTTACTCACATATAAAAGAATAGAGTCAATTTAAGATTGTATTATCTGAGCCCTTCCATCAGCGACGAAGCACTTAGGCACTTGTATAGTGACTTACAATGGCAGCATAATATCAGAAAAGGAACATATTTCATCCGGGTTGGCAGGCCTACAATAACTGGTCGGGTAAGTGCACTATAGCATGAGACTCCAGGGAGATTAAGGTCCCTGTATGATTTAATAGAGGCTCTGCTTAGAAGCCATGGACACTCCACTGGACTCTTTTAAAATGCCTTGCATTTCAGAATGTGACGGCTGCTGAATACTCAGTTCTTCAGTGCGGCTAAATTTCTGCCATATCGGCCCCCTAATCAATGGAGGCTGGTGGTGACCCCAATGTCAGTGGGGCGGCATGTCCACTCCAGAAGTTACTCCCAAACTTTTAAGGAACTATCCATTATGCTGAACCTGGTTTGGGGCTAGGGTTCAGCACCATGTATAGCTCCTTTAAAGTTCAGAATAAAATCTGGAGCAGATATGCAGCCCCACTGACACTGGAGTCACCAGCCTGCCTCCACTGGCCCTGATGCTGAAGCCTTGTGCATAAAGGCAACACCTGCCCCGCTCTGTTGTCTCCCAGCAGTGGCTTATGGCATAACTATCTCTATCTATCTATGTCTGTCTGCCTATCTAATCTATTTATCAAATGTATATATTGCCCAAACTGGCAGTTGCCCTGAGGGCACCCCGCAAGCACCCCGCAAAACAACAACACAATAATAAAAAACACACAATACGACAATGAAAATATCAAAATATTAAAACATTAAACAGCCAGCAGTAAAGTTAACAATCAGAGCAACAGATAAAAGATTAAAAGCCCGCTAGAAGAGGATGGTCTTAACCTGGCGTCTAAATGTATTCAATGAGGACGCTGAGTGAGTCGATCACCTAGGAAGGGCATTCCACAGATGGGGGGCCACTACACAGAAGGCTCTTTCCCTGTCACACCCATTGCATCATGTCACACCCATTGCACCAATGTGGGCAGTGGCACCCAGAGAAGAGCCTCCAAAGATGATCTTAGGAATTGGGCAGGAACATATGAGAGAAGGTGCTCCTGGAAGTTTTCAGGGGCATGTAGCCTCAGCTAAGCTAACACGGCTGATTGCTGCTGATGTTCATGAATATGTCTAATCCTCTGTTAAAGTCATGTAAGTCCATGGCCATCATCACATCCTATGGCAGAGAATTCTAATTATGTGTTGTGTGAAGAAATGCTTCCTTTTTTTGTCCTCAGTGGTGCACTTAGGTCATCTGTTTTAGTCAAAATTCATGCTCCTTGGAGTCTTCCGGGAGCATGATTATGCATTGAAGCAAGACACTTACTCCCTACGTGCCTTCCGTAGTGGTGGCAGGGATGTGTGGCACATGGCAGGTTTTGGGGTGGCAAATTGGCCCCCAGACTCTCAGAAGTTGCCCACCCTCTGCATTCATACCCCCTGCCCCTGTTTAGATGGTAATGTCTATGACTTAACTTACTTCAAAATGTGGTAAGCCAGCCCTGCTGCATTTGGGGGCCCAGCTGCTCATTCTGCTGAGTGGAGCCCTAGACTTCTGCCCTGAAGTCCTGCCAGAATTGCACCACTTTTTGCCCTGAATCTCCTGCTGCTCAATTTCATTGGATGATCCTGAGTTCCAATATTACACGAGAAAGCGGAGAAAAGTGTATATATATGAAAACTCTTATCATGTCCTTAGTCATCTCTCTTTTTTCTCCTTTTCTTTTTAAAACTAAAAAGCCTCAAACGCAAATGTGTATGTTTATTATTGCTCCTGGCATGTTTTGTGGTACTTAGATGTTAAATCATCAAGCTAATCATCATTTGCTTCCTCTAAATTGGCAATGAGCTCTGTTCCTGTCCTTTAAAGCATGGCTCAATAAAATATTTATCCACTGTTCATAAATGGTTAAAGATGTTGAATATCTTGAACATGAGATCTTGGGTTTGCCTTTTCAGATTTCCAAACACGTGCCAGACAAAGATTTATAGTAAATGTAACACTTAAACCACATTCTTTTTGTATGTTTTTTGTTTTCGTGTGCTACTTGCATTTAAGAATTGATCCACAGAAGAGCAATCATGCCAAGAGATAGATGGTCTACAATGCTTTCTATCCATTCCCCGCATTCAACACCTTTGACCCCACTAAGTAGACAGTGGGGCTTTCACTTTGGTTACATGAATGATTATATGTGGTAATGGTCCCTCAACCTTTTAACCTTCATGTTGAATTATCTAAAATTGTGTGTGTGCGCGCGCGCACGCATGTGCGCTTTAAAATATAGATCTGAAAAATACTTATGCAGGAGCCTATTTTCAACTTGCCATTATTTAAACCATTGGTGAGTTTTTCAGGAGGGGAAAAAAAGAAAAAGAAAGCTCGTTAAAAGATCCTCTCTCTGCACCTGTAAAAAAAAATAAAAAAAAAAAATCCTGCAAATGGACAGACTTTAATAGCACCTCCATCAATGAAATGTTGTAAAAGATCATGAAAGATGATTGCTCACCACTTTGATCAAGAAAGATGATTGCTCACCACTTTGCACATTTTAAGGACTGTGTAAATTATCATCATCCAGCTCAATTGATCTTGCTTAAAAGTCTGGAGGATGGACTGTAAAGGAGAAGATGCTGGCTTATGACCTGTGTGCATCTGAACGTGACCTGCAGATTCTCAGGATCGGGAAAGCCCTTGCTTTCATTTAAGTTGTTTTGAAAAGTCAGGTCCAGACCCTCATGACTGCTGAGTTAGGGTTGGAAGTGTGATAGCAAAAGATGAGGAATATCCCAGAAATCAGAAGACAAGGGTCCCACTCCAGGTGTTTTGGGCTACAGCAGCTCCCTGAATTCTTGGCCATTGTCCATGCTGGCTGGAGCTGATGGTAGTTAAAGTCTAAAATATCTGGAGAACATCAGTTTGGGGATGGCTGCCCTAAATGGTTTGGGGACAGGTTACTCAAAGGACCGCCTTCTTCCACATCAAGCTGCCTGCACTCTACATCTGAAGTCATTCTCCATGCCTCATTACCTTCATACCTTCAGTTGAGAAGCATGCAGGACAAGACTGTTTTTGAGTATAGCCCCCAGATGGTGAAACTCTCTACTGGGAAACCTGACTGGTCCCACCCCTATTGGGGTATATATTGGGGTGTATATGTATACATATATATATAAATAATTTCACCAAGCTTTCAGATTGTGCTGAATTGTTACTATCCCCCCCCCTCGTTATGGGTATGTTCTTTGCTTGTTCTTTTTAGCTCTCTTTTTTCTGCCAACATGTGGCAGAAGATGAACATAAAGAGGTATATTGGTGGTAAATCCAAAGCTGGTGAGCCATTTGTAGGCCTTATTGAGAAGAAGATGGATTGATTTTATCATGGTGGAGGAGGACGTGTTCTTTTCCTTATGAGGCCAGGTCTAAATGTTACACTCACTTCATGATGTTTAGAGTTCTCGTGTAATGTCTTTGTTTGTTTGCGATGTATCACGTGTAAATTGTGGGTTGAGTCTCCTGCTTTCCAACTGAGGAAACTCAGATGCGAGCATGAGCAGGAGAACATGTCCGCTAATGTTTGCAAATTCTCGAATGTGCGCTCATGTTTGATTTGCGCAAATTTCCCTGTTCGATTTTGCACATATTTTAAAAATGCATAATTTTTTGAATCACCCACGCTTTAGTCTAGGGGGGGAACCTGCACAAAATTCACATTCGATAGCTGTTTGTTTTGCACAATTTTTTCTGTTCGCAGAAAATTAACAGCAATCGCAAACGTGAGAGCAAATCGAGGAGAGTCAAGCAGCGACCTGATGTGCGGAGAATCTTTGCAAGCTCGAACATTGTTCATTCACCCATCCCTATGATAAGGGTAATGTTTACATTAGGTTCATGTGCAACTTGGTTTGGGAAGAAGTCTGCCAGAGCAGTTTGTGTAGTGTCCAGAGTGGTAAATCTTGCAGAGACAATCTAGCCCTCTTTCTCTCCATGGTCTGTCAAATTTTATATTTATTTTATATTGTATTTTATGATCTTAACTGTTGTAAACTGCCCAGAGAGCTTTGACTATTAGGCGGTATAAAAATGTATTAAATAAAAATAAAATAAAAAATAAAGTGTTGTATAATTGATGTTGGGTATTTTCCCTGACCCAATGCAAACTCTTGTCATGATTACCAGCCGTTGGGCCTTCGACTGTGCAACAGATGGTTCTGATCAGGACAAGGCACAGGCTACTTTGTTGGGGTAGGACAGTCAGTGCCTTATACAGCAAAACACACACAGAGACAGGAGCAAGTCAAAATAATTTATCCTAGGTTGTATCTCTTCTTTCAGCATCTGGAATAAGGGAAAGGTTTAAGGCAGATGGAAGGATTCCTTGAACTGGAAGAAAACTGCTATGAACACAATGGAGATTTAAAAGCATGGGTAAGCAAGAAAAATATTTGAAACGGCAGTCTCTTCACTTCTTTCTAAAATAGGGTGCTGATTTATGCTACAGCACACACAGAACTTTTCAAATGTGTAAATTCGACAAAAAGTTTTGATTTGAATTGAATTGTACTTCTCTACGTAGCGTGGCAGAATGAATCACAACTTGATTGCATCATTTACATTTCCAAGTTTGGTTTTCAAGTATGGCTGATTTGGCTTAAATGAGAATCCTGGAGCTATTCATTAATTAGGACTGATAGTCCTCTGTTGTTCATAATTGATTCCCAAACAGGTGTTTTTTTTCTGTCTTGAAAAGCAAAGGGAAAAAACAAAACAAAAAGCCAGCCACCCACAATCAGAACACCTAGGCATATTTTCAGCATTTGGATACAGAATGTTTCTAAAGCATTGTGTGAAACACAACCAAGTAATGGAGATATGTCACTGAAAGTGTATTTCAATCTATCTATTTATTATTCTTTAATATTCTTATATCCTGCCCTTCAACTCCAAGGGGATCTCAAAGTTGCTAACAACGGGCAAAACAATTCTAAGCATGTATGTGTTTTGGGTGGGGGGGAGTGAAGTGGTGGATGATCCACCAAAGCCCTGCTGGTTTGCATTGGCCAAGGCAGGAGGTGTCTGTTTGGGGCGAATTTTCCCATAAAGAGTCCTGGCAGATCTGTTCTTTTAATCCCCCCTTAAAAAACCCAACCCCAATTAGGGATAAATTAACTAACTATTCCAGCTCTGGGCTGTTGTTGTCAATGGACCTGATCTTAGAGAACCTTCGGGGAACAAAGGGGTTTTGAATCCAACAGATCTGAGGCTGCCTCCAATCTGCCCGGACTCCCACCCGCGAATGCTCTGGTTTGGTCCCTACTGCTGTGTCAGACACTGGGGGGGGGCATAGCAGAGGGCACTTATTTATTTATTTATTACATTTCTATCCTGCCCAATAGCCGAAGCTCTCTGGGCAGTTCACAACAGTTAAAACCATAAAATACAACATAAAATACACTACAAAGGTTTAAAAGTTTAAAATTAACAGTATAAAATAGAAGTAAAAGCCATCCTTACTTTCACCCTATCCTTACTTTGCTCCAGATCGCTGAGTAACTTGTGCTAGATCAGCAAGCGGTTTCCAACTTGAACTGTCTACCAATAGCAAGAATTAAGGGCTTATCCACATGAGGCATTTATTGTGCGCTCGTGATCCCTCACAGAAGTTTGTGGGTCCTTTACACGATGTCCTCCTCCTCCCAGGGCCTCTTCTGTGTTTTCCAGCCATTTTTGCAGCTTTTTTTTTTTTTAGAGTGAGGAAAGTCAGGTATTATCCTGGATGCTGCCATGATTCGCTACGGAAGCCTCCTGCAAATTTGCAATTCTGCTCTATACCACGGTGCCACCTTGTGTTGTGTGATGGAAAATATAGGAACATATAAAAAGGCAGAGAGGAAAACGCCTGGGGGAAAAAAATCTCGTGTTCGTGTAAAAGGACATTCTTCCTCCCACAAAGAAAACGGAAGAATCCTCGGTAAAGCACCGAGTTAAATGCCTCATGTAGATAAGCTCTATATGTCTTTCTTTCTCTCAATGCTGAAACAAAGAAAATTTTGTGGGGAAAACCCGGAGTGGATTTTTGTGAGAAAAGGCTGAGAGCTCATTTCTGGTAATGAATACAAATTCCTGGGCTGAGTATAGCTCAGAAGTATCCTTTGCCTTATCACTAATTCTGTGTCTGCTCCACTGAGTCACTGTGCAAACACTTGGGATCCAATCACTGGAGCTCAGGGATCTAGCTAATAAATAAATCAATAAATCCAAAAACGTAGTAGGTCCCACAAGCCTGAAGTTTGCCCTGCTGTGAATACAGATGGGGGAAGATTTTGTGTTTGGTTGGTTGGTTTGCACTTCAATAAGAACTTATCAAATTCACACTTCCTAGATCAATATGCAAACCAGAATGCAGTTACACTTTTGTATTCACACTTTTCAGAATTTTGCGATGTAGTTCTCCAAACCGAAATAAAAAGCATGCAAAAAAAAAAGTATATGTGTGTGTGTGTGTGTGTGCTTACAAAACAGCATTATATTATGGAAAACTGCTTACAAAAATGTGTATATTAGGCGAACTTGCATACAAAAATGCATATATTAGGAAAAATGCGCATAAAAATGCATATGTATTTTCATGTGGCCTTTAAAAAAACAAAGTTGCAAACTGATGCAGAAATGGGATGGAATGAACTGAAGACGGTACAAATGAGGAACTGAGAGAATCCAAAATTGACATATCTGTCTACCCTTAGCTAGCCTATAAGGGATCTCTATTTATGACAAATTGAATTATGAAGATGTGAAGGAATGGCATCGTGTACTGCACCACTGATAAAATACAGGCAGTCCCCAAGTTAAGAAGGTCCGACTTACAGACAAGCCATACTTAAGAATGGACTTCTGAGTTCCCCAGCACTACGTCGTTTACGCAGAGTACATAGCGTGGTATACTACGCAATTTGCGTAAATGCAGATTTTAACGTATAGAACACTATGCTGTTCTGACTTACATACAAATTCGACTTAAAGACATTCTTAAGAACGGAACTCGTAACCTGGGGACTGCCTGTAATTGCCCTTCAAGGAGCCGGGCGGGCATGACATGCGTTGCCCCCGTGATCCTCACAACAACTCTATGAGATAAGTTAGGGCAGCAGGAGAGTGACTTGGCTAGTGAGTTTCATGACAATGATTGGATTTGAACTGAGCCCTCCCAAGTCCACATCCAACAGTTTGCACACCGCGCCACACTGGCTGTCAGACCAGTCCCAGCTTATGCCTGATATTGGAGGTTTTGGGTTCTGGGGCTCAGCACTGGCTTTCATCAGCTGCTTTTTTGATGCTCATGGGAAACATGAATGAACTGGCGCTTCCTCCTGTAACACCTCTAGCCGTCTTGTCTAAGGTGGGGAGATGTTGCTGTTGCTTCAGCCAAAGTGGCTCTGAAACAGGCTGTGGAGCTGGACACCTGTGAGACCTCAGCTGATTCTTCCAGTTGCTGTACACAATATACACTATTTACAAGAGCCAGAACCAGAAATCTATTGTCTGGCACCCGCATGGCCCATATGGTCAAGACCTTTATTTATCAGAAGCTTCGTTTGGAGTGCCCTCACCTTAGGAGGCAAGCTTTGTGGTTATCAGTGACAGGGTCTTCCATGTGTTGGCCATCTTTGGAATGTTTTCTCTGTATCCATTTGTTAGGTGTCTCTACTTTATTAGTATTTAGGCTCTAGATTAAAAAAAAAGAAAAGAGTCTTCCTCAGGCATATAACAGCATTTGACTAACTGAATCATGCTGTTTCTGTGCTTTTAGATCAGGGGTGCAGACCCTCTTTCAGCCCAAGGGCTGAATTCAGTTTTGGAGAAGCTCTTGGGTAGAGGCGCATTCCCATTGTAGGTGGGGCTGAAGGCAAAAAGAGTAAGGCCAAATATACCAGCATATTTTTGCTCGAAGCTCTTACTGCCAGCAACTAAGCCTTAGCAGAGGCATTTCAACCTTTTTGAATGGGCGAAAACTACACAAAGGCTGAGAAACCACCAAACGATTGGTGGTTAGGGAAAAGAGGGTGGGAGCAGAGGATATGGCCCTCTGGAAAACCCCAGAGGGCCAGACTGGGTCCCCAGGTGGGCCGGATTTAGCTCCTGGACTTGACGTTCTGCACTCCTATTTTAGATAGGCTTTGTGCTCTGTTTCTTTCTTTTACAGTGCAATCCTGTCCCTGTCTACTCAGAAGTAAGTCCCATTGTGTTCAATGAAACATACTCCCAAGGAAGCATGCATAGCATCACAGCCATAGCATGGATGCGTTTTGTAGCTTGCTTATTTATTTATTATATTTAATTTTATTTATATCCCACCTTTTTTTCCTGCAAGGAACTCAAGGCAGCTTACATAATCCTCCTCCTCCTCTCCATTTTATCCTCACAACAACCCTGTAAGGTAGGTCAGGCTGAGAGTCAGTGACTGGCCCAAAGTCACCCAGGGAGCTTCATAGCCAAGTGGGGACTAGAACCCGGGTCTCCTGAGTCCCGGTCCACTACGCCACACTGGCTCTCAATGTCGTATTCTAAGGATTGACAAATTCCATTACATATAGGAGCCATGCTGCGAGTTTAACTTTCTTTAGCAAGAGGCTTCTGTATATATATCAAGGCATTACGATCCTGTGGCAATATGTCCCAGGCCTGGTATGCAAAATGGGCTATGGGTCACAGACTTCAAAAGAGTTACCCCTACAGCCCCCAACCCTCAAGTCTCATTCATCTTAGCTCCATTATTGTAAATTTGCCCCTTTGCTCGGCAAAATGGCAGCACCTGGCAGTGATTTATCATATTTGATTGTTCTCTAATGATTTTCAGCACAGACAACTTCCATTTCATCATCAGTGCTGGACATTTGTATGTAAAGCAGAGGTATTGGCTATAAGATCCAATGGCACTTAAAAAAGAAAAGAAACCCTCTTTGGCATTAATAGCTTTCCCCCTGCTTTCAAACCCTCCCATCTCTTCGATGCTGTGACAAATGTGACACTGCTATTATGCGTCCAAAGTACCCACTTTGAATGGTGACAGTGTCTGTTCTTTGCAACGGTATTGCATAATGCAATCGATCATTCCCATTTATGACCACCCCGAGGAGTGTGTGTGTGGGGGGAGAGACACTTTTAAAATTACACAACTGTTTTAGATAGAAATCCATAATTCACTGGTTACACGGCTGGAATTATTTGAAGAGAGAGTTGCATATCGCAAGACGTGAAGGGCCTTCTTAACTAGGCTCTGATACAGCCTTTCATCATCTGCAGGCGCCCACTTTGCATTGTTTCTTGTAATTAATTTGAGAGACCTGAGAGCTGCAGAGAATTATCTGTGCAAGGTGTGTGATGATGCTGCCTTTGAAAATTAGGGCTTTGCTTCTTGGGCAACAGGCTGACCACTCTACGTTGTCAGGAGGAGGAATTGCAAAAAGAAAGAAAGGAAGAAAAATAATAATAGAAAGCAGAACATGCTCATGATCAGATGTGAAGAAAGTTGGACTGCAGATTCTGATATGAAACACTGGCCCACACGTACCCAGAGGTACCCTCCCTAACTGCCCCTTATGTGTATTTCCAGATGGATTGTCATGTTTGGGCCAAACTAGATGCAACATTAAATGCATCTTTGTATTTGATGTGCAGATTTAATAAACAAACAGATATGAGCAGCCTCATCTGGGGACAGCATCAAGGGTAGGCATGGGCAGGGCCCACAACCCAGCAGGGCCCCACTGACTGGACTTGCTTCTCGTCTTCTTTACCCTTGCAACTTGCTTGCTTGCTCTCCTGCTCTCCTTCGCTCTCCCACCCCCTCCTTTTTGTCTTGTACAAAGCACCCTTCCTTCCAGATGTTGTGAACTACTACTCCTATCATCGCTGACCATTTGCCATGCCAGATCTGATGGGAGTCCACAACACCTGGAGGGCACCACACTGGGTGGGGGGGGGGCTGGTATATAAATTTAGATTGTGTAAGCTCCGCAGGGCAGGCATCTACATATATTTTTTTTAAAACTTTAGTCTTTCTGCTTGTATTACTATGTAAAATGGCAGATACCCTGAGGGTGTGGTATACATTAATTAATATGAGCAATAGTAATTCAGTTTGAGCTATTTTGTGTCTTGCCACTGACTAATTTCTAGGGCTGTCACCTCATTAAAGAAACCTCAGTTGATTAATCAATTACATTTGCATACGGGTAGCAACAGTTTAGAAGCAAGAAGCATATATTTTCTTTGTTGTTAGATGGTGCACCACGTCACTGGCGAGGCAGTGGGAGATAAAGTAGGAAAGTCTTTAAGTCGAATTTGTATGTAAGTCAGAACAGCATAGCGTTCTATACGTTAAAATCTGCATTTACGCAAATTGCGTAGTATACCACGCTATGTACTCTGCGTAAATGACGTAGTGCCGGGGAACCCAGAAGTCCATTCTTAAGTATGGCTTGTCTGTAAGTCGGACGTTCTTAACTTGGGGACTGCCTGTATTTTATCAGTGGTGCAGTACACGATGCCATTCCTTCACATCTTCATAATTCAATTTGTCATAAATAGAGATCCCTTATAGGCTAGCTAAGGGTGGACAGATAACTGTGGTTTTTTGTTTTTTTTAATCTGTTGCCTAAGTAGTTTGAGGCAGCACTTTAGTCCAGGGATGGGGAAACATGTGGTCATACAATTCCATCCCTGGGTTGGCCGTTGACTGTTGTGGCGTGGACTGATGGGATTTAGATTTCAACATCTGGAGGGCCACAGCAGAAAAGGCCCTCCTTCTGGTAGCCACCTGCCTCACTTCCTTTGGCAGGATCTAGACTTAATCATACTTATGTTCCATTGATTTCAATAGGTCTACCCTAAGTATGACCAAACCTGGATCCAACCCTTCATGTGTGTGCACCTGTTGTTCAAGTGGGAAAGCTCAGAGCCCTCTTCAGATGAGATGAGATATAATTATATAATTATCTATAAAATGTTCCCCCTCTTTGTCTTGCCTTTCTGAAATTTGGCATATATGATCCCTTGCAAGCGTGGGGTGTCTTAAAAGTTCATGCCACTAGGATGGGAGATACAGAAATTAAAAGAATGATAAGAGCAACTGAGTCTCCCATCAAAATCAATGGGAAGCTTATAGGATATGTACCTTTTTTTTTTTGTAATTGCCTCTAAAATGTGGATCCTTTCCCCCATCTGTCTGCAATTCAGCAGGACTAATGCATTTAAGGAGTAGTGGAATGCCATTTGCATTGAAAACACCAAAGTTACAGGCAGAAGAAGGCTGGGTTGTTCTCCCATGGAAATCAATGGCAAATGGAAACAAAAAGGAGTTTTAGTAATGACTGAACTTATTCTGACTCAGTAACTAAGGATGCAATCCTATGCATATTCAGGGCATTCCAAATATTTTTTTTAAAAAACAAAATTTAAAAAACCCAGAGCATTCTGTTCAAATATGCCTAGGATTATACCCTAAATCAATGTAATTAGAAGGAAGGATGGAATGAAATTTTGAATAGCTAAAATGAATGGAGTAGCTTAATGATCCCCCCCTCCTCCTTGCATACCCCTTTTCATAGTGCCTTTAAAAAACAGTGGGACCAAAATTGCCTTAAAAATAATAATCATTTCATCATCGTAAGGACATGTTTTGATTAGCTGTAAATACTTTTTCTCTGAAAGCTTACACAATAAAATCAGTCCAATAGATATCTAGATAATTAGACTTTGGCAGTCATCACAGTGATATCATCACAGCTAGTTGATACTGCTACTCATAAAAGTGGCATGGCACCATGGATATTTTTCGACTACATGAATCTAATCTATTTTATGAATCTAAGAATACCATCCAGATATACTTATCACTGACTTTGCCTGGCATTACGCATACTCTCCAACTCTTTAGTGGAAATATCTTGATTGCACGGCATAGGCAATTTCCATTGAAACAGAGGGAAAATCTAGGGATAGAAAAATCTGTCTAGTTCAAGTCTGGGTCACGTTCACATATTTTCTCCCCATAATCCCCTTCCATTATGTTTCCACATTAATATGATTTCTTTTTTTTTTTTTAAAAAACCACCTCTACTATTTAATCAGTATTATCTCTCAAAACACAAATTTTAATCCATATTTTGGTATGTTTATACTAACAAGATTGCAACACAACATTTGAAGAAGTGCACAGTCTCTTGAGATAGCTACATTCTGATCTGCAGACAGTTAGCCCGAGACAGAATGTATGGATCAGGACATTTCATATAAGAATGTGCAAAAGACTGAATGCCCAAAGCATCCCTTGGAAAATCCATTCTGACTTCCTTTCCTTTCTGGAACCCTGATGCCACATGCAACAAGCAGAGCAGCCTTTCTCAAGTTGGTGCCCTCCAAATGTTTTGGACTTCACCTCCCATGAGCCCCAGCATACATGGCCCATGGTCAAAGATGATGGGAGTTATGGATGAAAACATCTGAAGGGCACCAGGTTGGGGCAGACTAAAGTAGAGGTACATTTGATTTGAAAAAAACCCCAACATTTTCAGCAGTTCTTGCATTCTTTCAGTTAACTCAGGATAAAGTACTAAAGTAGACGTATAGATGTTTGTTATTTGGGATGCTATTTGACAGTGCTGCTGTGCTGCATGGTTCATTCCTGCTTACTTCTGAGCAGACATACAGAGGCTTGGTATTTGGGGTGCTATTTGAAAGTGCTGCCAAGTAAGTCATTCCTGCTTACGTCTGAGTAGACATGCAAAAGCTTGTCTTGCTTACTTCCGAGCAGACTTCAAATTGGTAAGAGCCACATTTGGCCCTGCCTTTGGCCACACCCACTTTGCCTTTGGCCCTGCCCACAGATGGACTGCCACCCCCACCCCCCCGAGTCCTTCCCTAGATTGGAATTTGGCCCTTAGACTGAAAAAGTCTCCCCAGGTCTGTGCTATGGCAATCTCTCAGTAAAATGCAAATGACTGCATGGCAGAGATAGTCATTGAATATGCAACTCTTCAGAACTTTGCCAGTTATGCTAATCTAAGCTCAACAATGTACAGGGATTTATTTAAAATCTCTTCACAACAAATTCATGACAGTGCATTTATTCTCATACAGGAAGAACAGAAATTAACCACAATGATTAGCAAGCTCTGATGGAGCTGTGGAAATTAGGAAAGAAAGAGTGGGGGGGGGGAGAGATCATTTTGATGCTTCCACAATTTTTGCATTACCATGATTGTTGATTTATTTTTCATAGAACTGGAAATTTGAACTTGTAAAGTATTAAATATTCTTAAGCAGTATTTATAATCAATGAATCCAGAAAGCCTCCAGTTGTTCCAGTGGAAACTTTCCAAATTTGAATTCTTCTGTGGTCCATTGTTCCTTCTCAGAAGATAATGTTCTATGGTTAAAAATATTATATGTATCTTTTCCTCTTGATATGAACTATTGCCAGCTTCTGGCCTTATGCAAACTGCTGAAATATATTTTCATGACAGATCAGAGATTACTCCAAACTCCTGCTATTTCTCTCTCTCTCTATCCGATCCTTGTATATCCCTTGGGCACTTCATCTGGGATATTAAGAAGCAAATAGAATACCAGTTCATAGCAGAGGCAGTGCAACAGTTATACCCATCACCATATGCACACATACACACATATAGGACTTCCTCAGATTCCAGATGTTCAAACATACGGGAAGTAGAGATTCAATGAATTGGAACCTCTCAATGCAATCATTCATATGACAAATTCTCTCACTATACACTTCATTGAGTATTTTCCAGCCTTGCCAAAGTAGTTGCAGTTGTCTTTCACAGCTGGGTCCACACCTGCAGTTTTCTCTTCAACATTCCCTTCGTTATGCTAGATGAGAATAATACATCTGTGAAATGAGGCATATACCATATGCGATCTTCTAGAGACAATCAAAAGCTATGTGGGTAACCTCAGTGGGCACAAAGTGGATTTGTGGAACAATATCTACATTTGATTAGACACAGGGCCACACTAAAGTTACCTTGAAAGATATACTGGGAGTTTGACAGTGGAAAGCCTGGTCCTCTCTATGGACCAGTGGACCACCAGTTGCTGGGTGCTTGCAGCCCTTCTGAGCAATAAGTTCATCTAGGAGAGCATAGATTGTGCGGCTTCAGTCACTAGCAGAGGGTTGACAGTTGCTAGGTCTTTCCCTTCCCATATACAGCTGCATCACAATGATTGATTTTGGGTCTGGCAGCAAAAGAAGAGGTAGGTGCTAAGGGTGGTGAAATGTAGAAAAATGGTAAAGATATATGGGGAACTTCGCAGAGATGCATGCATTATAAAAGTGATCATGATAGATTTCCCTCCCAATGGACAACATCAAGCTCCAATATTTTGTGTGTTTATTTTTATTGTATTTATTTACTATTACATTGATTTATTCTACATTTCCTCCAAGGAACCCAAGGTGGCTTACATGACCCTTCCCCTCTCCATTTTATCCTCATACCAACCCTGTGAGGTAGGTTAAGCTGAGAGTCAGTGCCTGGCCCAAAGTCACCCAGTGAGCTTTGTGACTGAGTAGGACTAGAATCCAGATCTTCCAAGTCCCAGCTGAACACTCTAACCACTGCACCACACTGGCTCTCCAGTGTGGATATTAAAGTATGAAAGTTTGATGTTGTATGATTCATTGCACATGATTCTTGAGCTTGATCTCTTAGCAAGGACTGCACATGTGTAGTGCCTTTAAAAATATTGAAATTTCCCCCCTCAGCTGCAAGGGAGAGGGAGCCAGAGCTTCATTGAGTCTCTCCACACAACTAGTGGGGCAGCTATTTCGGACCCTGGACGTAATGGTCTTATGGGGGGCTTTAGATGACCATGTGTATCGCTTCAGTTGTGAAGTACACAACTCCCTTGCCCACCCCCACCAGGCCATTCCATGCTTTACAACTGCACCTTCTACATTCTTGACACGTTGGAACGAGCAAACAAAAACCGCTTGCTGAACTCGGATTTTAAAAAAAAGAAAAAAAGATACTCTGAGCATGTGAAATTTTTCAGTTTTGGCACCACCACTGTGACTCCAGCAATAAAACGGAGTTTCCTTCTGCTGCCCTGATGCTAAACACGTTGACTTATGAATAAGCACCGTTTTTCTTGTAGAAAAGGATAATATCGTTTTTTAAAGGAAAAATAGTCAAATGTGCATCAGTGCCACCAATGTGCGTGCTCAGACGGCTGTTCCCGATCACAAAAGGTTTTATAAATGAGAAGAAAGGATGCTGCAGCAACCAGCATCAGCCCCAGTGGGACCTTGTCTGCCCACAGGCCTGTTTGCTGCTGGCCCCATCACCTGCTGTTCTCTGGGTGGTCATGGGGGGGGGATGAGCTGTGGGGCCCTGGACTTCAGCCCTGAGGTCCAACCCTAGCTGCACCACTATGGACATCCTTATGCCAAACAGTTAAGCAGCAGGATTCCAGCTTTTAGAACAGGGTTGGGGAACCTCAGGCTTGGGGAGGGGGAAGCAAATCCAGCCCCCCTGGGGTCCCAATGTGGCCTTCTGAGGTTCTCCCAAAGGCCACACCCCTTTCCCCATAGCCACCAATTGTTTAGTGGCTTTTGCGTAGTCCCCCCCCCCCCATTCTAAAAGGTTGAAATGCTTCCCCTAAGGCTTTGTTACCGGCAGTAAGAGCTTTAAGTGAAAATATGCTGGTATTTGCAGCAGCAGGGGTTGTGCTTTGCCTTCAGCCCTGTCCCTTTGCCTTCAGCCCTGCCCACCACTGAGAAGCAGTCCCAAAGAACTTCCCTGAAATTGAATTCAGCCCTTGGGCTGAAAGAGATTTCCCACGCCTGTTTTAGAAGGAGGGTGCATGCATGTGCTTGTGCTTTGTGGGATCAGAGCCAAAATGTGAATTGAACTGGATTTTCAAGAGATGTGAAACGGTCCAACTATAAACCAGGAATCTTCATTAGTCCTTCCTTAGTTTCTCTCTTCATTTCTCAGTCATGTCAAACATTGCTCTAGTATAGTTCCCATGCACTGTTATTCTTTCTCTTTCGAGGTGGTCCAGTCACAATTTTTCTGCTGCTGTTTTTCCTTTGGGCAAATGAAACCTGAGCCCTTCTGCGTGTAAGTCTTAAAAATAAAAATACAAAAATCAATCGCATGATCTTAAAAAAATAATAATCCAGTATTGCATTTTTGTACCAATGCCACAGGGCAAAAAACAAAACGAAAACCCCAACCACAGATGGTGAAAACTGTGGCAAAATAAATATTTAAAAGAGCTAAATAAGAGAGGTGGATGAGGGAGGGGAGAAAGAGAGAAGGGGGTGGGTTTCAGCCTAAAAATAGACTGCACTTTGTGTTGCAAAACATAAAGGGATTGTATTTCATAGCTAGCAGAGTAAATGGATATGATCTATTAGGTACACAGAAGAACGGAGAGAGGCCATTTAGAAGTTGAACAAAGCATCTCGATTAAGTCTTTCCAAAAGACAGGACCAAGACATGTAAAGCTTCGTAAATTGGTATCAGTACTTTAGAGTCAAACCTATTATCACCGTAGGCCAATTAGGCTCTTTTTCCAGCGAGCTGGTAATGCAATGGCAGGAATTTGATCCGGCAAAGCTATTTTCGGCACCTGATGCATTCTGTGCTTAATGACAGCGCTGAAGGGCGGTAGCTGGAAGCGCTTCACAAATAAGGAGGACCAAAAAAGCAATCAAGCGGAGAGGAGGTACCGATTAAGCTTCCCTCAATCAGCAGAAGTCTTTTTACTTTGGGCAAAATGGGACCGAAGCAATATTTTCATCCTGGCCAGGGAATGAAAAAAAAGTATGTTAAAAGAGACTTACCGGTGTTTTTGATTTGGGATGCCTTTGAGAAAGGTGGCAGCACAAAACAAATGTTAAAAGGCTCCAAAGAGCAATTCTCTACTGGATGGATGAGGATGTTGCTTTTGCTTGCAAAACATGCGTGCCTCATTCGAAGCTACGGACTTGAGCGCAAGCACGTGTCTGCTGAAAATATCCACAAATCGTCAGACACGTGCTCATGTTCATCTCATTCCCAGTTCCCAGTTTGATTTGCATGACTTTCCTAATTTTCATAAATTTCCTCTGTAGACTGAACCAGCCTTGGGTTAGCCTATGGAGGAAACGGGGGCAAATTTGGGGAAATCTGCACACATCTCCTGTTCGATCGCTGCTTGATTTGTGCAATTTTCCCATTCGGGTAAAGTGTGCAGTGATCGCAAATGCAAACGGGAATCGGCTGGGCACAAGATCAGTGGCAAGATGATATTCGGAGAATCCTGGTGACCTCGAATATCACTTGTTCACCCATCCCTAGGTTACCACTCGTCTCGGGGGGGGGGCGTAATCCCTGTTCACCTCTTCATGAGAGCCGCTGCGCCGCTGCGCTGCCAGTGCGGGGTCCTGTCACGCCATTTCTGGCTGGCCGGAAGTGACGCGACGGGACCCTGCGCCGATGCAACGGAACCCCGTGCCGCGTCTTTTGTGTAGAAACCAGGGCAACAGGGCTTAAAATGGCTGTTTTAAGCCCTGTTGCCCTGGTTTCTATGCAAAAGACACGGTGCAGGGTTCCGTTGCATCGGTGCAGGGTCCCATCACGTCACTTCCGGCCAGCTGGAAATGGCGCGACAGGACCCTGCACTGCCAGCGTGGCTCCTTGAGCGGTGTGGAGAATCGCTCCACGCCGCAGAGAATCCGGGCATCGGGGGGGGGGGGCTGCAAGGAGAGGAGAGGTGAGGCGCCCCCCCCAAAGGTACGATATACACTCCTACTATATGCTACCTCCAGTATTAGAGGCAGTGTGCCTATGTACACAAGTTCCTGGGGAACATGGGTGGGAGGGTGCTGTTGCACTCATGTCCTGCTTCTGGGTTTCCTGTGGGCAGCTGGCTGGCCAATGTGGGAACAGAATGTTGTACTAGATGGACCCTTGGTCTGATCCAGCATGGCTCTTCTTAAATTCTTATGACACCCAGGGGAAGGAGCTTTTAGCAGATGCTCTCTCACAGTCACAGATAGTTCAGTGGCAGCTAGAAAGGGGTCAAGTCCGATAAAGCAGGATCACAACTAGTAAAGCACAGTCAGGTCCAGGTGAGCGGGGTCACTGCAAGATAAGGAACTGTCAGGACCCTGGACAGCGTACTGCAGGAGATACTAACTGGTGTGTTTTCTCATAAAGAGAGTTGTTGTCCCTTATAGGGCCCTAGGTTATTTCTGCAGCCTCCTGCACCTGCATGGCTGAGGGACAAGAGAAGCTGTTGGGGGAGTCATCCTCAGTCAGAGGCTGAGGCTGATGGGGAGAACTCAGGTATAAATGTTATATCAGGGGGTGCTGAGGGTTCTTGCTGAAGTGGGGCTCATTGGACTCTCAGTCCTCCCCTGGGTGCTTCTGAGCCTAAGGACGTGGCATTGGACCACTGGACCACTGTGCCTCCAAACCACAGCTGGGAGAGCCAAGGCAACCACACTGATCAAGCCACACTCACAGGTTAATTCCCCCCTTTTATTCTAGAGTGTTAAAAAGAAATAATAATAATAATAATAATAATAATAATAATAATAATAATAATAATAATAATAATCCAAAGCACCAGGGTAGCACGAGCAATGGAACTCAGAAAATAAGAAAATATAATGTTTCCAGCACCTGTCTATTGTGATCGTTAAAATTGATTAACACTCATTATTGAGTTCAATGAGATTCATAGATTCATAGATCATAGAGTTGGAAGGGGCCTACAAGGCCATTGAGTCCAACCCCCTGCTCAATGCAGGAAACTAGAGGAGGGGTCTCCCATCCAAGTAATAACCAGGCCTGACCCTGCTTAGCTTTCCACACTCAGACAAGCTGAACCAGCGTGAGCCACAGGTGATCAGCATTATTTAACCAACAATAAGGGGTGGGGGGGATCATATAAGAGCCTTCCCCACCCTGGTGCCCTATGGGTGTGTTGGGACAGCAACTCCCATAATTCCCAGCCAGCATGGTCATTGGCCATGCTGGCTGGGAATTATGGGAGTTGCTGTCCCAACACGCCCATACGGCACCGGGGTGGCGAAGACTGGCGTATAACATCAAGTAATTGATGGTGTCTGAATTTTTTTTTAAAAAGCAAGGCCTGTACAATGACCATGATAAACCTTGGTTTTCTACAGAAAGTTTGCAGCCCTAAAAAAAAAATTAATAATCTGTTGTCTGGTGGGTATTTACTATAGCATAATTCCTACTAGATAATGAATCTGGCTGTCTAAAGGAAAATCGATATTTAATACCAATGTGCTTGAGTTTATACAGCATACTCTGTTAAAATAATAGGCATCTAGAAGAAATTATTTGGTGCAACCATAAAAAAAAAGAAAAGGGGAAAAAATGAATGTATGACACTAGCCCCAAAACTTAGTTGGCAATGTAATAATTCCAACAACAGCAGCTACGGCAACACTTAAATAAAACTAATAAATTCAGCCCTTATAAGTTTGATAATTGGCCCTATTTTTCACACAGACATGACAATAAAAATCCACCATTTTATGTCATAAAAGGCCTGCTGTTTCTTGGCTAACAACTGGGGTAAAGATTTTCAAATACATTGAAGTTTTATGACATTTCATGGCAGCAGTTCTGTGATAGAATCCATAACCCACATCACAGGGGTGGGCAAAAGGTTGATCGGGATATACTGGGAGATCTCCAGGTGACATGCAGTAGACCAGCAAGAGTTAATGATCCCCAGTGGTTTAACAATAAGAACAACAATAAGCCCTTTCTCACTTTTAAATTAGGCTGCTGAACTCAAGAAAGATTTTGGGGGGGGGAATAGGAGTAGAATTGTATATGAAAGGATTTGTGTAGGAGGCCCCAGTACTGAAAACAAATCCATGGAGTGAGCCTGTGCTTAGAGGCACCTTGTTCTGCAATTCTATGGCTGCCTTCTTGAATCCATATTTTGTATCTGGCTATGCTTTTATTTATTATTGTATTTATTAGAGCTGTTCACAAATGGCCTCTTGAAATGTGTCCTCTAGTTTCCTGAAAATTTTCTTCCTCCATGAAAGAGGCTTCCATTTTTGTGCCTCATTCTCAGGACATTTTATAATTTATTTTGAATGTATATCAGTGGTGTTTTTGAGGTTACCTAATCACTGTGAGGTGGCCAAGGCGGCTGTGTGTATTTTCTTTTTCCATTATACATCTCTCTTGCTCTGCAGCCTCCCAGGCTGCCTGCACTTCCTAGTCTGAAAAAGCCCTACAGGAGGAATGACCTCATGATGATGTCTTCCCCTGGGCTTTAATAGAAGTGCAGGGAAGCCAAGGAAGCTACAGGCAGCTGGAAAGATGATTGCAGAATGAGAGAAAGGACATGCAGGCACACTCCTTGGACACTTCATAAGTAAGGTAATTGAATTGTTTTTATGTTTCAATTATACTTCACTATTTTATCTGTATTTTATCATTATGTTAGCCACCTTGAGCACCATTTTTAGGAAAGTTAGGACATGCATGTAACAACATATATATATAAATAAATAATCTCGTTTCCTCTCATTTTTCTTTTCTTAAAGGATCACCGGAAGCTGCCTGATGCTGAGTGAGAGGATTGGTCCCTCAAGCTCAGTATTATCGACTCTCGCCAGCAGGAATTCTCCAGACGTCAGGCTGGAGTCTTTCCCTGTGCTACCTGGACATGCCGGGGATTGAACCTGGAATCTTTTGTATGCCAAGAGTGCACTCTGTCACTCAGCTACAGCCCCCTTCCCTGATAAGAGGAATAAACCTGTATTAAAATTTAAAATTTAGAAAAGGAGGCTCTCAAGCAAAGGTTTTGTAGTGAAGCATATCATGGCTGCGGACATGATGGAGAAGGGGTAGCCATATATATGAGATCTGAGGAGAGATGTTAAGTATTAAGCAAATAAACTACAGCAACACACATTCTCCCGAGCGAGGCTTACTGATGTTTCCCATGCTGTTCTTCTGACTAACACAATAAAACCATTGCCCACACTTCACCCATGGATGTAATTACCTGGCACTGGCAGCAAACTAAAAATGGCAAAAATATAATGGCATTTGTGTTGGCTCCAAATTTTGATGGCTGTTAGGTGAGATGGCCCTCTTCTCATCCTCCTCCTCTTTCTCATCATTGCTACCACTTGCTTGCTTGACAGGCAGAGAGCCAGCGAGCAAGGAGGCCGTGGCATGTGCAATTCATTCTCACTACCACCACCACCATTGCCTGGGCCAAGATCGAGAGGCTGGGGAACTAACAGGTTGCCAAACATGGCTGGCTGGGGCATGCTGGGAGTTGTACGACTCCCACTCCCGCTGAAACATGCATAGGATTTCACCTTAGATGCAAAAGCATCATAACATTTGATTGACATGCATAGGATTGTGCCTTAAATGCCAGAAGCATCAAAACATGTCACTGACATGCATAGGATTGTGCCTCAAATGCTAGAAACATCACAACATGTGATTGATGATGTGGCAAGAGGAAAACAAAAGAGAGAGAGAGAGATCGAGAGATCCTGATGTTGTATATTGAACTTCTGGATGCACAAGCGCATTACAAGAAGCATAGCACTGGGGAAAAGATGGGTATATTTTTACTACTCTCTGGTGCCACTTGTTTAAATGGGGTGAGGACAGGGCAAGCGTCAAGGGTAGGCATGGCCATGCACCTGCTGAGGGCTCCAGGGCGCCACTGACAAGAATCCCCTAGAATTGCTACTCCCCTTCACCATCTCAACTTGCTAGTTCCCCTGCCTCTCTCTCTGGCTCAGACAATGATGGTGGTGAGAAGAAGGAGCAGTAGATGCCACTGCCTACTTGCTCACTGGCTCTTTCTGCCTGCCAAGCAAGCAAGCAAGCAAGCGGTAGCAATGATGAGAAAGAGGATGAGGAGCAATAGCAGCTGGTGACCATGGTGGTGAGAAGAGAGGTCCAAGGGCCAACAAAATGTGGAGCCAGCAATGGGGGAGGAGGTTGTGCTACTGGGCTAACACTGAAAGACAGCCAGAGTAGAAGGAAGGCCAGTGCACTCACCAGCCATATGATATATGGTGAGTACACCATAGTACTGATGGTGTGGCTGGCTCTCGTGATTATGCACATGCAGCATGGAAACAATATCAAATAAATAGCAAGGCCCTGATGCAAATGTAAGGCTGCCTCTGTTTCCTAACCATAGTCTGGAAACCAGGAGCACCCCAAGGGAGAGACCATGGCTCAATGGTAGAGCACATGCTTTGCATGCAGAAATTCCCAGGTCCAATCCCTGACTTCTCTGAGTAGGTCTAGGAAGGAATCCTGGCTGAAGCCCTGGAGAGCCACTGCCGGTCAGTGTTGACAATACTGGGCTAGATGGACCAATGGTCTGACTCAGTATAATGCAAGTTTCCTATGTTCCATTGTTCTCCCCCCACACACACACACATTTGTGGAGCCAGCACCACAGGTAGTGCCAAATTGCATTTTGCAGCCATGGCAAAAAAATGGGTTTGAAAAATGAGATTTCAGCTAACCACACACTTCACAAGAAGTGCCAGTGCAGGTGTACAGCCAACCATAGTTAGTACTGAAAAGGAGAGGAAACGGGGATTTATATGCCAGAAGGTAGTGTAAGAAGGGGAAGCAGGAGGTGGGAGGAAGAGCCTGCACATCCATGGGCCGGGTTCCCAATATCCTAATCATAGCTAGAACATTGGGCAACACTATGCCTACACAGGGCAGATATGGCATACCATCTGCGGTGCATATATCCCGCCCAGTCCAATAGCATTTGGAGAAGAAGGATGCATTGCCCACATAACTGAGCATTCATACAGAAATAAACTGAGCCCAAAAATAGTTAACAGAGTTGTTTCTTTATTTTATTTTAAAAGCTTAAAATCACTGTTTCAACAGTGAATTGATCAGCCTCAGAGGCAGAATATCAGACAGCCTTTGAATGGGAAACTATGATTTTCAATAGTGGCTTGATTATATTCTACCTGCTCATTTTAAGGGAATTTGAAGACATCCAAGACTGAATATCACACCGAAAATTATGCAAAAGATCAACCATTTTTATACCATCTGTAGGGACTGGAAAGTATATGGGAGTATTTTTTCTGCATACCAATGATGCTACAAACAAGGAGAGTGAATAATGTTCCCCAAGGAAAGAGGGTAAAATGCAAACTTTGGGGGAGGGAGGGGAAGTAAAGGCTGCAGATGGCATTTTGGAGTGTCTCAACTCTTTGCAATAACAATTCCACAAATAAATGGTGGGAGATAAACAATAAGAGAAAGCAGATAAACAAGTCTTAGCAAAACTAGTATTAAAATCCCCAAAGAGAAGATAAGGCCTGACAAGCCGTAGTACCAAGGACAGCTACATTTAATTAACAGGAAAGAGAAGACATAATATATATCCAGTGATCTGTATCGCAGCAGATAACTACCTGGAGTCTGACATTAACGTTTTTAAGATGTTCAGATCCACTTACTGAACCGGCAGCCAGCAGGTGCATTACTACTGTCACTTCCTTCCTCCACCCACAGCCTTCCCCAAGCAGGTGTCTTCAGATGTTTTGGACTTCAGCTCCCATCAGCCCCAACCAACATAGCTGGGAATGCTATGCTGGGAGCTGTCCAAAACCCCTGTAGGGCACCAGGGTGGAGAACGTGCAACTAATTTGTGAAGGACCTGATGACTCCACGATGCAAGGAAGGAGCCAGCAGGTTTGAACCGGGGAGTTTGGCAGCAGGGCCCCTGGGACTGGAAACAAGGCCCTGCGAGGAGGGACTGATGGAACTGGGCATGTTTAGCCTGCAGAAGAGGAGACTGAGGGGAGATATGATCACACTCTTCCAGTACTTGAAGGGATGTCACATAGAGGAGGGCCAGGATCTCTTCTCAATCATCCCAGTTTGCAGGACACGGAATAATGGGCTCAAGTTACAGGAACCCAGATTCCCCCTGAACATCAGGAAAAAAATCCTGACTGTTAGCGCAATAAGACAATGGAATCAACTACCTAGGGAGGTGGTGGGCTCTCCCACTCTGGAGGCATTGAAGGTGCAGCTGGATGGCCATCTGTCAGGGATGCTTTGACCTGGATTCCTGCATTGAGCAGGGGGTTGGACTCGATGGCCTTGTAGGCCCCTTCCAACTCTTCTATGACTCTATGATCTTACTCTGCGCCATCAGGACAGCTTCCAAGCAGAAGGAGTTACTGGTCTGAGTCCTGCTGCTCCGCAATCCCCCCCCCCACGGTCCTCGAAAAGGAGGGTGACCATTTACACATGGTCACAAAAGAGGAAACACATCACCCAAGAAAAGAACAAAAGAGGGCACATATTTGCATACAATTTACATATGCTGATGTATATGCAAAAATAAAAAAAATACTATCATTTTATTTATTTATTTATTTATTTATAACATTTCTATACTGCTCAATAGCCAAAGCTCTCTGGGCAGTTCACAACAATTAAAAAAACAACAACAACATAAGATACAGTATAAAAAGCTTAAAACTACAGTATAAAATAGAAGGAAAAACCCAAAGTAAAACCTAGCAGCAATGGAAAGATTTAAAATACAGTAATAGATTTCAAACAACAGAAAATGAATGACTAAAATGCCTTGGAAAATAGGAAGGTCTTCATCTGGCACCGGAAAGAGCACAACGTAGGCGCCAGGTGAGCCTCTCTGGAAAGTTCATACTGCAACCAGGGTGCCACAACAACAAAAAAGGCCCTCTTCTTAGCCACCCACGTCACTTCCTTTGGCAGGGGCTCCTGGAGAAGGACCACTGCGGATGAACTTAAGGTCCAGGCACGGGAGGAGATGATCTTTCAGGCAACCTGGCCCCAAGCCATTTAGGGCTTTGGATGTTTATACCAGCACTTTGAATTGGGCCTAGACATGGACTGAAAGCCAATGCACATGGAAAAGTACTGGCATAATATGATCTGGTTGGCCTTTAAGAACAAGACAGCTCCTTAGAGAGGGTGGGTTAACAGCTGTCCAGACCAGCCAGGCTTCAGAAGGACTCTTCGTGTTGTTGAGACAACAGCTCTTTGTGAGTGAGTTCCAGCCAGCATAGATCTGTCCGGGATCTTGAAAGTCCGGGCCATCCTATAAGGCCAGACTTGACTCTGCCTTGTCCTTCTAGTAACTGCAGTTGCTTCAGATTGGCTCCCCTGGGAACCTTGAGCTGAGCTAGACACGATGGTAGCATCCTTTGGATCTCTCCAGTATACTATTGTGCCTTGGAGCACACCTGTGACAATGGCTGTGCATTTATGATGCAAAGGTACTGATTTGCATATTAGTCTGGGAAGAGAAAATTAGATCAGTAAACTTGAAAATGTGAACCAAATTAAATTCTCCCCTATAAGAAAAACAGCCCAGATCCTGCCAGAAAAAGGTTCTAAAAATGCAGCTGGGGGCGGAGGAAACATATACACACACCCCTTTCCCCTGCAAGTATATCTAGCCTTCAGCATAATAAAAGGCTTCCTAAAATGACTTTAATTGAAACTTTATATGCAAGTTGTTTGAATCTCTGTTAAATGTGATTTTCTGGCTTCAAATCAAATTTTCCATAATCTTCATTTTGGAGTTGAATATTGGGTACATAGCCTACCTCATTATGCTAAAGGAAGACGAAGCCAGCTATTAGCATGTGGAAGAGCCGACGAGATGTTATGATATAGAATGTCATTCATTTTTATGAGCTGCTGTCAGAGCCTGCTGCAATAAACTTATTATTCCTCACTGACTGCATGCTATGCGCTGGAATCTCTGCACAATCCTTATTAAAATTTCAATAATTGTATATCAAACAAATCAGGGATGACTTTTATGAAATGGTTGCTTCTGCAAGCTGTGGAGTACAAATGTGTGGAGGGAAGCAGAACTTTCTTCTGCCATGTCGTTCCATGTCATTGTTATTTTACAATCATTCTATACCTTTAACGATATTTTTTCATCCTGGTTTTCATCTTGTGAGTATTCCATGTCATTTCCATTGCAGTGTGCCACTCAGACTGCCAGAAAGTGTTGTATCAATATTTTAACCATTTGCTTCAGTTCTTCTTGTCAATACTTACTGAGACACAGGTTGCCAACTAGAGCCAAAATCAAATATTACCTTCAAGAGCGATACGTTTTCAAACTGGCAGCTCAAAAAATCAGAGTTTTATTTACTTCTGTTTTTTAAAATAAAATTTTATACCACACTGTATCAATCGATTTCAGAGTGGTTTATGATTGCATAACTCACAATATCAAAATAAAAAACGACAGCCACTGAAACTACAATAAAACAACACAAGATGGAGTTCAGTTAGCATCAGACAACATATCTAAAAAGCCTGGTTGACCAAAAATGTCTTAACTTATTACTTAAAGGATGACAAAGAAAATATCAGATGAACCCCCCCCCCCCCGAGAAGCGAGATCGACAAACGGGGCACCATAGTACAGCACTCTTTATTCTGGGTTTTGAATTTTACTAGAGAAAAATAATCTCTATTGAAAACAGTTCTGCACAAAAATAGAAAAAGCTAAAAGAGACAAAGACTTGGCTCAGTTTTGGAAATTAATTGCTGCTGAGGATAATAATGAAATATGAAGCTTACATCTCAAAAGTGTACAAGAGTAGCATTTCTCCACTTATTTTGGGCAATATGGTAAATTGTAGAACTACTGCTTATATCAGGAGTGGGCAATGTCAGGGGGCCTGGGAGTGCATTTTTGACCCCTGGACCCCCCACGGGCAACACTTCTGCTGCCACCCTATGGAATGTCAAGGGGTGCTGGTGGTGGCAGTAAAAAAAGAAAATAAAAAATGATTCTATGATTCTATTCATGCAGCCTAAAATTGTATGAGCCTTTTTTGCAGCCACATCACACTGCTGGCTCATGTTCAGCTTATGATCAACCACGTCCTGAGATCTTTTTCATATGTACTACTGCCAAGCTCATTATCCCCCATCTTGGAGTAGGCAACCTAACATCCTCCGGATGTTCTGAACTACAAACCCCATCACTCTCAGCCAGCATGGCTTATGGTCAAGGATGATGGGAGTTATAGTCCAAATATCTGGAGTTCACCAGGTTGCCTACCCCGCCTTACCCTAAACATGTGTATTGGATCCCCCCCGCCCTTAATGCAGAACTTTGCATCTGTCTGTGTTGAACTTCATTTTTCTAGTTTCGGTCCAGGATCCAAAACACACACACACAAAAACCAATAGCAAAACTCTTGGGGAGAATTACTTGCATGGTGAACTTTTCAAAACTGATCCTGATTGGTAGATTCTGATTTGGCCAACCCTCCCCCCTTTTTGTACTTATTTTGTTCACACTGGCTAGTTTCCAAATGGCTGGTCTATTAGCATAGTCACCCCTGGATTTCAGGAAGGAGATGCATCCGGTGTAGCCAGCTCTCACCTGATCAGTCTCATTAGTAACCCTGCTAAATTCTAGGTATGCTATCTCCTGGAAAGGGCCAAACAACATGTAACGCTAAAAAGCATTTTAACTAATGTGCTTAGAATATGACATATCTCTTTCTTTAGATTCTAAAATGTAGAAAAATCAGCTACAGGCTCCCTGATTCAGACAGTGGTGTGTGTATTTTTTTTAACCCCTTCACCCATAGTGGTTATCCAGTGAACATTGATTGCTCCCAAAGGTGGTATTTGAAGCCAATAGCACAGTGTTCTCCAACCTTGGGTCCCCAGATGTTTTTGGCCTACAACTCCCAGCATGCCCCAGCCAGCAGAGAACACTGCGAACAGCACTTTCTGGGGAGCTTTAGGTTGGAAAATGGCACAGGGGAAAGGGTTAAACCCTTTCAAATTGGGGGCAAAAGGATGGCAAAATCCCAAAACTGCCCCACTTCTTTCACCTTCATTCTTTGAAAGCTCTTTCTAGGGTTATGTGCAACAGCAAAACTCAAGCTCGCCCAAGTTCTTTGAATTCCATCTCAAAGCTTGTTCTGACTTGAGTCGGTATCAGATTGAGAGCATGGGGGGGGGGGGTTGCATGAAAATCTATGCATATTTTTGTGCATATTCCCCCCCCCCCCAAATTTACACATCAATTGTGCATATCTTTGAAATGGACACATTGTTCCCTCATTGATTAAAGTATATTTGTGCACATCTTTCAAATGTACACGTTTTTTCATGTGCGTTTTTCAAATGTATGCATGCTATCAAAAGTGTTTTGGGTGGGTCCGCGAATCACATTGCAAGCTTGGAAATGTACCAACTTTGACCACAGATGGCATCCAGGTCTGTGTTTGGTCTGGAAAGTGCAAAGTGGTACCTGATTAAAAAAAAAAAAATGAATTGAAATGAATTTCTTATACTTCCCTGCTCTTTCCCCAGTCACCTCCAGTTCTATGGAGGTTGTCTTCCTGCAGTGGTTGGCAATTTTAGACTCTGGGCTTATGGTTTATGGAGGCCCCCTTTAGACGCCCATGTTATCACACAGACACAGCTAACATTTCTCTTCACCCCACAACCACCATTCCATGCTTTACAACTGCTCCTACATTCCTGATACGTTAGAAGAACAACAGCATCAGCAACACTATTTTATCAACCTAAATAAAAATAATACCCTGAACATGGACAGTTTTGCATTTGAAACTCACTTAAATCATGGCAGCAGCATGACTACAGGGATAAAATAAAACAGGAATAAAATGGAGTTTGCTTTGGCTGCCCACATCACCTGCCACTCTCTGGGTGGGCATTTGCCCCCCCTCCAGGCTGCGAGGGCCCTGGACCACGTGGACCAGAAAGGGCATCATGGTAGAACATTCTTCTTAGCTGAGTCCAGCTGGGTCTCCTTTCTTATGAGAAGTTTTTTTTGGTTTTGTGTGTCTGTATGTTTCAGTAGCTTTTTCTTGGCTTGATGTGTGCAGCATTTCATACCATCCTTTCTCGAAAGCTAGGTACTCCCCAGTTACTGTTCCACATACCTTGGGTCTGACAGAAATATTAGTCCTGCATACATTATAAATCTCTGACAAAGGCCAGAAATAGCTCTTTTATATCTTGCTTTAATACTTCCACATATTTTCGGGCAAGCCCAAGGGCAGGCCCGTTTATCATTCCTGCAGGTGGGAAACATATCACTCATAAGGAATCCACCAGGAAGCCAAACGGCAAGGTGGTTGCATGACAAAGCTACTTAGATGCAGTGCTTCTCCAAGTCCTGGGTCTAAAAGGCCGTTGTGGCTGTTGTATGTGTGAGGAATGAAACAAAAACCCCGTCAATCCGTGACATACTCAAAAAAGAAAGAAAGAAAGAAAGAAAGAGCAATTGAATGGGAGTAATTCTCTAGTTCCAGGGAAGAAAGAACTGGTTTTATATCAAAGTCTATGTTTACTTTAAAGTGTAGGCCCACAGTAAGGAATGTTTCTTCAAAGAGGGCCAAATGGCACATTGTATGGGTAGGATGGTGTGTGTGGGAATCAATACAGAATAGCCAGAAACTAAATACAGATAGCGTAATACGTATTAAACATGAATAAAATAAAACTTTGATTTTATACAAGCCCAGTGCTCAGCAGATATCCCCATTGCACTCTGGAAGGAAGAGCCGGGTTCACTTCCCACAGAGTAATTCCTGTGTGTCTTTCACCTCTCATATCTCCAGAAGTAAAATGGTTAGAGCCAGGGGAGGTTGGTGACTCCTATTTCAGTGTGGCTCCTAATCCATTGCAGGTTTTATTTGGTGCGTTATATGAGCTATCCGTGGTGCTGAACTCCATCCCCAAAACAGGTTCACCACCATGGAGCACCATGGATAGCTCCTATACAGCTCCAAATAAAACCTGAAGTGGATTCAGAGTCCCACCGAAACAGGAATCACCAGCCTCCGCTGCCAGATACTGGGGAACACAAGCAGGAGGGTGCTATTGCACTTATATTCTGCTGGTGGGATTCCCACAGGCAGCTGGCTGGCAACTCTGGGAAACAGGACTGTGTACAAGGTAGGCCTTTGGCGTCACCCAGCAGGACTCTTCTTATGGATCATCCCAGTTTGCAGGACATGGAATAATGGGCTCAAGTTACAGGAACCTAGATTCCACCTAAACATCAGAAAAAAATTCCTGACTGTCAGAGCAATAAGACAATGAAATCAACTACCTAGGGAGGTGGTGGGCTCTCCCACAGTCTGGAGGCATTCAAGGTGCAGCTGGACAGCCATCTGTCAGGGATGCTTTGACCTGGATTCCTGCATTGGGCAGGGGGTTGGACTCGATGGCCTTGTAGGCCCCTTCCAACTCTACTTTTCTATGAATCTATGATTCTATGTTTGTAATATTTTGATCAAATTAAAGGTCCCCTGTATTATTTTTAATACAGGTACTGACAAAAATCATGGGTGACAGGCTCCATCTTTAAAGAATTTCCAGTAAAACAGTATCTTCTGCAAGACATTGAGTAGAATGTATTGGTAGAAAAAGTAGAAAGGCCAGATACAAATCCAATCCAATCAATAAAATACCTAAAAACAGCAATTTTCTTTCCCTCCCTCCCCCACAGCCCCAACATAGAACTATAGTTTTATTTGCATGCAATGTATTCACATATATTGAATGAATTGATTAAAACTGAATGATTTTTTTAAATCGGGTGACGGGCCTCAATTAAAGATGGAGCACAGCCCAAAATGTGTCATAGCAATGCCGTTTGGTCATGTCTCGACCGGTTTTTGGATCGGTGGCCAGATCCTTCTTGGAGTTTCATAAATAACATTTTCTCTGCTTCTGCTGCTGCAATCAGTTGCAAAATTTCCACTGACCACATAGTGGATGCAGGCCACTCTTAATGGATCTCATTAATGAACCTGTGTGCAGTCGCATCTAGAGCTATTAGGCTTTGCCAGCAAAAAAATAAAATAAATAAAAATAAAAAGGAAAAGAAAAGTCTTTAAGATCCCAGCTGCTGTCTCTTAAGAATAATGGGGTTCGCTATTCAAGCTAGCAATGCCCTGTGTCACTGAGCATGTACTGCTGGCTTAGCTGCACATCATTCAGGAGTTGTTTCAGTAATCACTATAATTCAACCCCGCTCACACTTTCACACAGGGCCAGCATCAGGGGAGGGCATAGTGCGGCACTTGCTGAGGGCCATATACTGCAGCAGGGGGCTCACTGCTGACACCCAGCCTCCTCCTCCTCCTCCTCCTCCTCCTCCTCTGCTGTTGCTGCTTGTTCACAGGCAGACTGGAACACTTGTCATCTCCAAACGTGACCAGTGACAAGAAAAAGGAGAAGGAGCAACTGCCACCACTTACCTTGCCCTGTCCCGGCAATGGTGTGGATCAGGCCCAGAGGAAGAGGGCAAGCAAATCTGTAGCAGTGACAGTGGCAAGGTGGAGGGCTCACTCAGACGGTAGCCCCCCCCCACTGATGGCCTCTTGCCCAATAGCTTTGAGGAGGGCCGTGACTCAGTGGTAGATCACCACCTGCTTTGCATGCAGAGGGTTCCAGGTTCAATCCCTGGCATCTCCAGGTAGTGCTGCCCGTCAGTGTTGACAATATTGGGTTAGATGGACCCAGGGGAGGCTGGTGACTCCAGTCTCAGCAGGACTGTGTATCCACTCTGGATTTTAGTCTGAACTCTAAAGGAGCTATCTATGGTGCTGAACCATAAACCCCAAACTAGGTTCAGCACCATGGATAGCTCCCTAAGACAGGTCACAGTTTGTGCATTTTAAAATTTAAACACTAAGGAAATTTGCACAAATGGCCCCATTTGCTCTATTTGCATAATTGTACACAATTTGCATAACTACACAATTTTTATGAATCTCATTCTTTTGCATGTTTTGCACAAAACAGCAGCTGAAAAACACATGGACCTAGTGCATTTTGTGTAAAATTGTGCTATTTGCACAAATGGTGCTAGATCCACGTGCTTTTGAGTGCTGATTTGTGCAAAAACATGCAAAATACCGTGATTGATGCAATTTGCATAAAGTTACGCAAATTGCGTCATTTACACAAATTTCCTTAGCATTTTTTTTAAATGCTGAAACCGCGGCCCATCTTAGAAATAGAAGTCTGCGAGTGGTCTCAACTCACATCATAATGTCCTGGCACCAGCACAGGGCTGGCAAACTGGAATCCAGGGCCAAAATCGTGAAAATCCATCAGATTTTTGCCCCCCCCCCCATAGGATTCCTCACACATCCCTAGAGCTGCATAAAATTTGTATGTCGTAATACACCCAACACAGAGGAATAGTTATTAAAATTTAAATAGAAATAAAATATATGTCACCATAGGAGGGAAGACTCTGAGCAGGAGACTTGTGTGCCTGCTCCACCTGCAGTTCTGGTGCTAGGTGTTGATGGTCAACATCAAGGTCCTTCCTCTCCCTTCTTAGGGTTTTTGCTTGCCCATCTACCCTCCTGCTAGCCACAGCAGCCCCTCACCCACCCACCCATTTGATCAGTTTTGACCTGGCGGGGGGCAGTGGCGGTTCCTCCTCCTCTTCTAGCTGCTCCCTGCTGGCAAAGTGCTGTGGCACCTGGCTGGCCAGGCTCACGCACAAATTTAAAAGTGTAAAGCATGCAAACAAAACAGCTTAAGTTTTGAGCGGCAGTGATCTGAACCAATCAGATCTGAACCGCCTTTGGGGGGAGACTTGGCCAATGAGGGCAGAGGAGAGACATAAAGACTGCCCTGTGCCCTCATTGGCTGTGTCTCCCCAAAGGCAGCGTCTGATTAGTTCAGATCGCTGCTACCCATAATGCAAGTTAAGAACAAACAAACAAAAAATCTTTTAAACTGGAGTGCCGGGGGGGGGGGGACGGAACTGCAGGCTTGGCCATGGTGTTTCTTTTCACCAGTGAAGCTGGTTGGGTAATGAGGAGGATAGTGATGACAGGAGCTGGGGCAGGGTTGGGCCCTTCTGATGCCAGGGGTTGAACCTTGGACCTGCTGCCTGCAAAGATCTACCACTGAGCTGTGATCCTTTCTACTGGCACTGCTCCTGCATTAGATCTCTTACATCTTCTTTCCCCTTCTGTCATGTGGGTGTGCCTGGTCCCACCTTTCCAATTCTCCTGTCACTTCTGTGTCCAGTATTTAGATCCATCCTTTATTTAAAGTGGTGTCTGTGTATAGAAGGAGGAGGGTTTGCTGGTGTTGGCACAGGCCACGGTGGCACAGACCCAAATGGTTAGGGAGGCCTGTTCCAGTCAGAAATGTCTCACATTAGAAAGGCTGCCATTCCCCCCCCCCCTTGTTTAAATATGAATGCGATACAGCTGGAAGAAACCCAGGTGAATTGAGTCTAGTAGGATATATTAAGGATATATGCCTTTTATGTTTCCTAAGTTCTTTAAGAGCGATGAGTATTTTATGAGATTCAATCGCATCATTAAGATCAGTCCCTTAACAGAGAATGCCAAATCCTTGCGTGAGCCACCGCAATGCTTAGAATTATCAAAAAGAGGGTGCGTGAACAACTGCCAGATCTTGTAGGACTGCAGTGTTTCGTATGCTCTAATTTAGCCATGTGTCCTGTAGCCTCCCTTTAAAAAAGAGTAATTCCGCTAATTAGCTCATCTTGCTCCAACATGTAACCACCTTTGGGAAATATAGAAATGGTTTATTAAATCAAAAGATAGGATTTCTCTTCCAACTCACACATGGGCATTAGCAATCAAATATTCCCCACAGGTTCATCCTGGTGGCATTAAGGGCTGATTTGACTTGCCGACATCGCATTAGTGAGGCATCTAATCCAATTTAGGTCAAGGCAGGGAGGCTACATCCATTACAGCATTTCGAGCATCATTAGAAGCAGATTGATCGAAAAAAGCACCCCCGAATCAGCCTGCAACATGCTGGCAAATCGCTCGGTCTGTGGCTGCAATTTTTTAAAATAGAAATTCCCCCCACATTCTTTATTTTTTTTAAAGCAAGGTAACGAATAACAAATGGTGTGCTCTGCAGGGCTTGCTTTTATTTCAGGTACATCTATTCTACAAACTAAATAAAAACAAACTAAAGCCTTCAGCCCTCTTTATGGGTGAGTTTTTTTAAAAAAATAAATGATGTGAAATACTGGCAGCTGCAAAGCCGGTTGGTGATGAAGCATTGAAATGATATCCGTCAAACTTGCACACTCTCTAAAGCATAGTGGGCACCAACACTAGGGTGGCTACTTACACATCACTGATAAAGAGGTTGGAATTTGCATATGCTTATTGATACATATGTAGGTGAACATTGAGAGATTATTGCTATCATTTGAATACATGCACAGTCCATCTCCCCGTGGTGGGGAAGACTTTGGCCAGTTGACTTGTGTGCGCCTGCTCAGTTTGCTGTCCAGATGCTGTTGGTTGATGGGCACCTTCAAGACCCCAGCTCTCCCGGCTTCTTAAGGTTCTTTAACTTTAACCTGGACTTCACGCACAGGCGTCTTCCAACCCAACCCAACAAACCCAACCCAACCCAACCAACCAACCAACCAACCAACAACAAACCTGTGTCCTCACTGTGGGAAGCTGTATGGATCTAGAATTGGCCTCCACAGTCACTTACGGACCCATTGCTAGAGTCTACACAATTTTCTTTAGAATTTCCTCCTTTTAAAATCTCCTTTTTGTAAATTTTTTATCCTGGAAGACAATCTTACTCGGTCACGAGTGATCACCTGATGATGATGATGATGATTAGCATTTATTTATTGCCCATCTGGCCGGCAAACCGGCCACCCTGGGTGATGTACATAAGATAAAAACAGGATAAAATACATTTAAAACAGTATAAAATTTTAAAATCTTAGCCCACCCCATATTCCTGCCTGAATAGCCAAATTTTTAGTGAGCGGCAGAAGCTCAGCAGAGAGGGGGCATGGCGGAGGTCACTCGGGAGAGAGTTCCACAGTACGGGGGCCGCCACAGAAAAGGCCCTCTTCCTCGTCCCCACCAGTCTAGCTGCTCTGGCTGAAGGGACAAGGAGAGCAGCTAGACTGGTGGGGATGAGGACTGGATGGTCATTCAAATAGAGTGGGCTCCCCCAACCTGGTGCCCTTCAGATGTTTTGGACATCACCTCCCATCCGACCTAGTCAGCATGAGGTCAGGAATGCTGGAATTGTAGTCTGGAACCTCTGTAGGGCATAAGGTTGGGGAAGGCTGAAATAGAGGGTGCTTTCAAATAGAGGACTGTCCTCTACACATGTTCAGCACCATTTTGGAGGTGACTTTTCCCTTGGAGAATATTCTGAAGACACCCAGGGGTAGGGTTCTGGGAGCTCCTTCAACCTCAGTAGAGCCTTTGAAGGCTTCCAACATTAGCGCATGATGGTTAGTGTGGCCATGTGTATTTGAGGGGCTGTCAGAGCATGGGCCTGAATACTCTCATATACAGTCCAGTTTCCAAACTAGGTAGAAGAGTAAAAACCTGGAGACTGCCTCGCCATCCCAAACTGCCTCTGATTCCAGTTTCAGAGGCAGTATGCCTATATACACCAGTTGCTGGGGAACATGGGCGGGAGGGTGCTGTTGCACTCATGTCCTGCTTGTGGGATCCCGTGGGCAGCTGGTTGGCCACTGTGTGAACAGAATGCTGGACTAGATGGACTCTTGGTCTGATCCAGCAGGGCTCTTCTTGTGTTCTTACTGATCATATAATTGCTATGTAACAGAGGCAGTGCTGGCTCCAGGTTTTGTGGGCCCTTGGCCAAAACACCCTCAACGGGTCCCCTCCCTCAGTGAGTCCACCTTCTCACCACCATTGCCACCAGCTGCTCCTGCTCGCTAGGGATGTGCGTGGAGCTTGAATAGGGGGATGGAAGCTTGGCGAACTCTCTGGGCTCGAGCCCTCCAAGCTCTGCTCGGCTTACCTTTCCCCAGCTTGACTCGCGATCTTGTGAGCTGAGCTGGGGAAACACGATTTCCGGGTTCCCCGGCTCTACGTCATTTACGTAGAAAAATGGCATAAGATACTTACGTAAAGTATAGCATAGTATATAGTAAAAATGGCACTTACGCAAATTGCGGCCATATGTACCTATACGCTATACTTTATGTAAACGGCATAGAGCCAGGGAACCCGGTAGGGGGCCCATCCCTACCTGCTCTCCATCCTCTTTCTCATTATTGCTTCCACTTGGTTGCTTGACAGGCAGAGAGCCCGGGAGCAGGTAGGCCGTGGCATCAACTTCCCCTCACCACTACCATGATGTGGGGCAGAGCAAGAGGCAGATGAACAAGCAGGTTGCAGTGATGGAGAAGAGGAGCAGCTCCAGGGGACTCTTGTCCATGGTCCCCTGCTGGGGTGTGGGCCCTTGGCAAGTGCCCGGTCATGCCTATCCTTGATGCATTGCTGGCCCTGAACACAGGCACAGTGAATCTTTCATGGGTTTGATCGAGTCCCTTGTGACTTGCACTAAAAACACACACCCAACAAACCAAAAAAAGAAAAGAGCCCAGATCGCTGGATATTTTCCAATCTCTTTTTAATTTGCATGCTCCATTTCTGGCAAATGTTCCTTCCCCAGCAGCAATGAAAGTCGAAGACGTATGTGGTGTGGGTGGGTGCAATTAGCTGAAGCTTTGCTCTCTTTGGCGTACGTGCCAAGCATTGTTATTGTTCTTATTAATCAAGCCAGCTCAGATTGCAGCATTAAATCATCTTCTCTGAGAGCCGATTACTTGTCAATTGTTTTTATCAGTGCCGTCAGTGAAGAATGTACCTGGCTAATCCTGGCCTAAAAACAAGAGAAAAGAAGGACAAATAATACGAGATACACCACTACACATTCTCACATGAGGTTTCACTGTAGAAGCCATCCTGTTTGCCTTGGAAAAAGCAATCCGGTCCAACTGGATTACCTGGAGACTTCTTGCTTCTACATAAACCTGCCCTATGCCCAATATCAGCTTTGGTGACCTTGTTTTCAGTACCATCACATGTAAAGACAGGGCCCTTTTGGTGGTGGCAATGGAGATCTGGAATGCCCTTCCCACTGAATTGCATTTGGCCCCAAGGTGTCCCAGGTGTACATGAGAGCAGGATGCACAACAGCATTGTGATCGGACGGCAAGGCTGTTCTCCCAGGAAATGTGCTGCACAGTGTGTGGTTCTCACACCACTGTGGGGTAACGGGTTATAGATCCTAAATTTGATGGCAACAATTATGACCAAGTCACTGACTGTTCTGCAGAATGCTTTCTCTCTTTCAGCACTTACCCCATGTACAAAAACAAAACAAAAGAAAGCATGAGCAGCTTCTTAATGCAATTGGTAGCACCAAGTATATCTGGGAAATGAGCCAGACCTCCAGTACGTAGTTTCTACTGACTTCATCAGAGAGTGGCAGAGAAAAATATGCATATTTACAGTAAAAAGTTGAAACAACAGGAAGTCTTATGTCACTTTGAAGACTGACAGACCAATCCAAGTTGAGTGACAGATGATCTCCTGCATGCAAAGTGCTGCTGGCTCTTTCCAGGAAGGGTGAGAGGTCAGGTTCAAGTCTTCCCCCCACCTTTGAGTTCACTGGTGGGATTTTTCTGTCCATTCGTTTCAAGGCTGGAATAAATACAGGACCTGATCTGGGCCCGTGCCAGGGCATTCTCAGTTGTGGCCCTACATTTCTGGAATTAATTTCCCCACAACCAAGGTTTGTGTGGTCCCATCATTATCAGCTTGTGTTGTTGTTTTGTTTAAGTTTGAAGACTTTTAAATTTCAATCTACATTATATTAACTGCTGCCCTGGGGATTCTTAGTACTGTTCATATTAGAGGGTTTTGTGTATCTTTTTTTTAAAGAGTGGTGATTTTATATATTTTTTAATAATAATAATAATAATAATAATAATAATAATAATAATTGTTGTTGTTGTTGTTGTTGTTATCATTATTATTATATTATGTACAAGGCACTTGTACACAAGCAAAATTTAATGTGAATAAGTCCTCCTCACTACTCTCTACATCTGTTTCTACTTTATGGTGCCCTTCCAGCTTTTTCTTTTAATCACTTTTCCTTCTATCCTGTGTGGCAGAACAACGCACTGTTTGCATGTGTTCCTTTTTTCCACTCTGCCGGCAAGTCATATATTTTGGAAATGGCAGTCCATTGTTTTTATGTCTGCCTTTCCACAATGACTGCATTTTCCTTTTTACTCTCTTATTGGTTAGGAAAATAATGTAACTTGTGGGTGGGATATTCACTCCTGTCCATAGCTAAAAAGACTCCCAGGTGACATCTTCCACAGAAGTAGTTATTTCCATGGCCTTCTTAAAGGTTAGAGTAGATGATGTCAAGAGGCATTTCTGAATAGTTCTTAATAGTTTCATGTTAGTGCTGTGCTGAAACCTCACCTGTCCTGCCCTTTCCGCAGCCTCTTCATTTTCCTGCAAAAGAGGCAGTCATTTTTCTGCCCCTTTCACAGGGATGTTGAGAATTTTGGAGAAATTTCTCAGGGTGCAGGGCTTCAGTGCTTGCCTTACTGTAATGAGGCAGCTGAGTGGTTTGTGCGTGCTCTTTATTTTATCCTGTTGTGTCCTTGCAGCCTCTCTGTCTGCTTGAGCTTTATGAAAGTCCCCTAAAGGACTTAACCAGGACTTCCTCCCTTGGGGCTTTCCAGTGCTGCCACCTTCTGAGTACCTGAAAGTTGAGGAGGAGGAGGAGGAGGAGGAGGAGGAGGAGGAGGAGGCGGCGGCGGCAAATGGGAGTGCATGTTCTCCAAAACTGTTTGCAAATTCCTGAACTTGCATTCATGTTTGCAAAATGTGCAACTTTTGAAAAATGCACAACTTTGAAACTACACAACTTCTGAAAAATGTGCACTTCTTTCATTTGAACAAACTGGGGGAAAAAAACAGATTGCAAATGATGATGGGAGAGAGCCAAATTAAGCTTTGAGGTAAAGTTCGGAGAAATTCAGTGTGAGCTCGAGCATCCCAGGCATGGGATTTAGGAAAACAAATGTGATACCAGAAGAATGTATCTCATCCTGAGTCTTTTGATTTCATTTTCAACAAACTTAGAGCAAGCTCATGTATGTGAAGAAGTTGCTTAGGGCAACTTTTATAGCTGAGGAAGAAATCCCAGCAGCGCAAGGCTTTATAATAAAATTTTGACAGGCATTTTATTAGAGAAAGCTCATAGGATTGCACACTGAGTGCTTCGTCTAGCCCTTCAAACCAGCTGCTGACACAAACAAACCAGAAGTTTGTCAGGGGAGGCTCCCCCTATTCATGCAAAATATCCATGGATATGAACATGTGGGCGGCAGGAGTGGGGTTGTGTCATCTGCCCCTGCCTTTTACCTCTGCATTTTCAGCTGAAGGAAATGTATCCATGTACACGTTGTTTGCGTGTGATCTTTCTACACACACTTGGGACCCTTGCAAAAGGAAAAAATGTATTTGGGGTGTTGTTGTTGCTGTTGTTGAACCAGGGCCTCCAACAGCCAGTCTACGGCACCTGCAACACTAGTGCTCTGGATCCTCAGCAAAGTAGGCAAAGTAGGTTCTGTGGATGGATAAAGGGTGCCCTCTAGGCTGCAGTTCTAGCCTGAATCTGAATGCAGTCAGCTGACATCACACCAGACATTCATATCCAGGTCAGCTCCTCAGTCTGAGCAACCTATCACCAGGGATGGGGACTCAGACTCCAGGACTCGACTTGTGAGTCGGACTGAGTCCCCCCTCTGACTCGAGTATCACTCGAGTCCCAATATTTTTAATGGGACTCGAGACTCGACTCGGCACTCGAGACCAAGGACTCGTCAACATCCCTGGGCTGTGCCAGAAGGAGTGGAGAGAAGTGCGATCGCCAGCGAAGATTTTATTTTTTAAAATCATTTTCCTAAAATGCAACCTTTCAGACTTTTTGGGTTTGGCTGCCTCTGCCTGCCTGCTTTGGGGTTCCCTGCCTCCTCTGCCTGCCTGGTTATTTTGGGTTTGTCTGCCTGGTCTGTTCTTGTCAAAATCAGTTGCAGAGTTTTGAAATAAAAAGGCACACTTGTGCCTAGAATTTATTTAAGCCACACATCTGAAGTAGCCTTATTTTGTTGGGAAAACCCCCCATTGATTTTAATAGGGACTTGTGGAGTCAGCTTTGGGAGTGACTCGTGACTCGTGACTCGGGAGTCACCATTTTGGGCCAAGGACTCAGACTTGAGACTCGGGTCCAAAGACTCGTGACTCGACTCGTGACTCGAGACCAAGGACTCTTCAACATCCCTGCTTATCACCAAGAATGGCCATACAGACTGTCTTGCCTTCTCCCTATCCCCAACCCCCGGGAATATGTCTCTTTTAACTCTCATTTGCCTGCTCCAGAACCACCCAGCCTGCCACATTTGCCTGCTCCAGAACCACCAGCCTGAGTTGAGAACTGTGTCACAAAATCCAGAGAAGTATGGAAACTGATGGATAGCTGTGCTCCCATCTGCTCATTAGTCTGGAGCTGCAGATTACGTAGTTCATCTCTTGTCGGAATGTGCAAGGATCAAATTCTGCGATCACAGACCGAGGAAATGGAAGTGGTGTCATGACTCTGGGGGAAAAGGAAGGGGCAGCAGTGAAGAGTAGGAATAGGAGAACCAACCATTTTCAAGCTAGACAAAATTCTTCGAAATTCACTTTGAAGCTCATTTTGGCTGACTGCCATTTTTGTTTTCAATCTGTCTTTCAGCAGCATTTTTAAAGTTTTGCCCATGTGAATAAATCATGAAAATGCACATTTTTTTTAAAAAATGCATATTTCAAAGGGTGCATTAAAAAAAAAGCATTTCCCCCCCAAACTTGATAGCAAATTTGGGAATTTGTGAACATATTTGGGAAGGAGGGAAAGTGCTCCTGCTTGTTCCTGTGTTCAGGAGTCAGGTTTGCGAAAGGGGCATGTTTGCACAGTTTGTGAACAGAAATTAAATTCTTGCACATCCCTAGGCCGCCGCCGGAGGCAACATTGGGCTGTGGGCAGTTGCCTGACCATGGCATCAGTTCTGCATGGACATTACCGATGCAGAGCCTCCTCCTCCACACCAGAGGGCAGCAGGCTAGTTCAGGGTGAACAGGGCAGACTGTGTGGGACACACAGCTCTGTCCTCTAAGAGAGTGCAATGTCCATGGGGCAATGTCAATTCTGCCTAATGGTAGGGCCGCCCCTGCACAGGGCTGTTTACGCAGTTCAAAAAAGACATGTCCCTGCCCCAAGGTGTTTACAATCTAACAATTCAACACAGGTGAAAGAACAGAAGAAGGGGAGGGAAGGGGAGACAGGGATAAAAAGGGAAAGATGGTGTGATTTTTGTAGTTATATATCCTTAGGGCACTTTGTGGTGCCCCAAGGATATATTACATTTATATCCCACCTTCTTTCCTCTTGCAAGGAACCCACAGTGGCTTACAAGGTTCTCCTCCTCTCCACTGTATCCCCACACCAACCCTGTGAGGTTGGTCAGGCTGAGAGTCAGTGACAGGCCCAAAGTCCACCAATGAGCTTCATGGCCGAGTGAGGACTAGAACGCGGAACTCTCAAGTCCCAGTCGTCTAACACTCTAACATTACACAGCACTGGCTGTCATCCCTTTTGGATGTGCACTAGAGGCAAGATAAATCTCTTAGCGTGTGTGCAAGTATAACTATAACTTCTAAAGACACGGGGAAGAGAAAATTTTATTTATTTTACCGATTTCTTCCTCCACCTTTCAGCAAGTTCCCAGGGGCCACTCACAAAAATCAAAATTACAATAGAGAAAACATTTTAGACATTTAAAAACCCGCCACCTACACAGTTTAAAAGAACTGCATGAAAGCAATCAGCAGAGATAAGAGCAGATACAAAACAGCATAGCAGTGATCAGTAGAGATAAAACCAGTCAGATTAAAGAGGCTGGGAAAATGGAGAGGCCTTTGCCTGGTGCTGAAATGACATCAGGACAGGAGAACATTTCACAGCTGGGGACCCACCATCGAGAAAGCCCTTATCTGGTAGCTACTCACTACACCTAAGATGGCAGAGGCACCTGGAGGAGAGACATATCAACTTACACTAGCGACAGTTGTAAAAGATTTTCCCAAATCTTCTTCGAAATCCAAAAGGAGGGCTAAGTTCCAGAATAGCCTTCCCCAACACTCCAGATAAACAGCCCTCCAGATGTTTCAGACTACAGCCCCAGTTGGCATGGCCAATGGTCAGGCTTGATGGGACTTGTAGTCCAAAACATCTGGGGGGAGAGTACCAGGTTGGGGAAGGCTGTTGCAGGAAATAGATGCTGCCCCTAAACAGCTGGGAGTGTATGGTTTTCTTTGCTTTCTCCTGAGGAGGGGTGCAGGAGACCCAAAGAAGACAAACCACTCCAGGGATTCATCAAACACTTTGCATCCTTCAACATGATTTTTACATGCAAAGTAGCTTGGAAGTTGGTGGATTAATATAACACCACCAGCCTCACATAAATGAGCATGACAAGGCCCACAGCATGACATCTCAGTAAGTGACATTTTACATGCTTCAGAACACAAAGGCTTCCGTTGCCCTTGCAAAACAAATGGCCAGGAGATTGTGCTACATTATTTTGTGTGTGGGTAGAATTACTCAGAAAAAACAGGAGATGCTCCCCCAGCCTTTGTTGTCAGATGATGGACAGCTCTGCTCCTCAACGCTTCCATATCACAGGTTTTTGTTTTCATTTTGTTTTTGTTTTGCTCAGGGATGTGATTAGATTAGGTGAAATTTGGAGACCTTATTCTGTATGGAGTGGAGAGAATGAATTCACAGGTGTGTGTGTCCCCCGCCCCCTTTTCTCACAATACTACAGCATGGGGCCATCCAATGAAACTGAGTGGCAGTCGATTCAGGATGGACCAAAGAAGGGCCAGCCCTACCATTAGGCAGAATAAGACAATCATCTCAGGTGGCAGAAGCTGGTGCTGGGGGCAGAGGTGGCAGCTGTAGGGATTGGGCCCATTGCTGCTGCAGAAGAGCCTTCAGGGGATGTGGGAACACATTCTGAGTAAGGTGAGTCGGTGGTGGTGGTGGTGAAAATCCTAGCTGAAATGCCAAGGCCAGTTGACTTGGAGATAAGCTGGGAAGTAGCAGAGTCAAGTAGCTTCAGATACGGCGGGAGGCTACAGCGAGCCTGTTAATGAGGAGGAGGGCAGAACAGGTGTAACTAATCCCAGGGTCAGCTGTCAGCTAAAGAGGGTGGACCAATGAGGAAGTGTCCGCTGTTCTAAGTGATTGGCTCTAAAGCAAGAAGATCCGCCTCGAAGGCAGGGCGTTAGCAATCTGAGTTTGAGAGAGAGGAGGAACAGCCTCAACAGTAGCCTCTTGGCTGTTCCTCCTAAACTTCCTAGCTCAGGGGTTCTCAACCAGGGGGGAATTCCCCCCAGGGGGGGATTTTAGGGTTTCGGGGGGGGGATTGGGACCACAGACTCAAACTGTTAGAATACTGATCTTTCTACAAATCACAATTCTACAGATTGTACATAATCTACAGGACATCACACCTTATTGTATGGCACAGATTAAGTCAGACGATCTTGGAAAGGGGGGAATGACATTTTGACATATGGTGCATGGGGCAAAAAAAGGCTGAGAACCACTGCCCTAGCTATTCCCTTTCCACTGGAGGACAGCAGGGCTGTGTCTGCCTGGCACATCACCTGTCCAGGGCTCCCTAGACCAGCCTGGTGCTTCGGGTGTGGAGTGGGACCATCCCATTGCAAGTGCTGAAGTATGTTTTAACTAGGGTTAGTCTGCGGAGAGAGAGGGAGAAGGTCTGCTGGTTGGTGTTTGGTGTTTGAAAAGGACTAAGAGGAAGCTGAGGAGAAAGGGAATAGCGATTCTTTCTCTGTGGGATAACCTTCGGTGGCTAGTGAAGATCAAGAGTAGGGAGCAGGTGGCTGTGTTATGCCAAGAGGCTGCCCTAAGATCTTCCCAGAGGAAGGTTATACAAGCAGGCAGTAAAAAAAAACCCAGATAAACTGTCCAAGCAGCCAGTAATACAATGGGATGAGTTTGGGTGTCAGAGGAAGACCATACCCTGAAGCTCGACCGGGTTGCCAGGGTATTTGGCTGGGATGGAGGTTTAGGGAATTTGGCCTGAGTTGAAAAAAGCCCTTAGAGGCTAGTATCAGCAACAGCGTCTCTTGAGTCCTAAAGAATTGTCACCAAGCAGTCTTTTGAAAACCCCAAAGTAAATATTAGTAATCCCTTATGTACAAAATATCCCTTCAATAAATTACTTGTTTAATAGTTCATCTTGCCTCTAGTGTTGGCACCCATCTCATGCCTAAGCCTCTTATACAAGCTACTAGGAGGTTTTAAAATATTCTGACAGAATTGGTGGCAGCGGGAAAGGGTCAGCTTGTGAAACTCTTGAGTTATAGTGGCAGAGAGTTCCTTAGGCCCAGAAATATAAGCACTGGGGGGGGGATATATGGGGGGTTTCCTCTCCCCACTACTGCCACCACCTGTGGGTAAACTGCTTCTTCAGTGGCCAGTCCCACCTATGGGTTTTCTTATTTATAGCAAATGCTTATATCAAATGCTGGAGCCAGCACTGTTTCCACTGCTCCATATACCCATTTCTTCATGCTCAGCCCAGGGGGAACAATAGAGAGGTCCCCCATCCCCATTCCCCCCGCTGAAGTGAAATGGAGATGTGTGGTGTGTAGCGAAGTCCCATGTGTACATTAGAGCTTCCACACTCACACAGAACATCTGAACTGGGGCAATGACATCCTATTAGCCTTGCAGGCATATTTGCAAGACCATTTAGGACAGGATCACAATATGGCTGAAGGGCTAAAATGCCCAAGTAAGCACTTCATTAGCCAGAGGGCATGCCACCCGTTATGCATGGCATAACCTCCTGTTTTTCCTGTCTTCCAGCAGAAACAAGGGGACAGTCAACTTCCTGGCCAGCTGGTACAGGCTGTGAAATGGGGCTGGTGGGCTACATTCATCCTAATAGGTCAGAAGTTGCGGACCATTGTAGCCAGAAGCTTCAAATTTTCATGCCATTCTTGTAACTAGTCATGAATTATTTTGTACCAAACATTAATTTGGCTCCAGCTCCAGACTGTGCAAAGCCCCTCTGCTGCCATTTATTGCTTATTTCTGATCTAAAAGAAGGACAAAATCCACTGCCACTTATCAACCGATAAGCAAGTTATAGGCTGAATCCTTAAGCACATTGTTGCTTATATTGACGGAAATTATCCCAACCTGGTCCCAAATTGAATTTTAATCCTCTTTCGCAATATCCAAATCTAAATCCTCGTTCTCTTTATCTCTGTGTTTTGTATAATCCACTGAACGACTCGCCAGTTAAGCACTACACATATTGGGAAACATGCTGGCAGGGGGAAATGGAAAGGGATGACAACTTAGTTTCCAAAATACTAATTCCTGTTCCACCCCCCACCCTGAGTTCATTGCAATGCAAGGCAACCAGTTCACATACTTAGAAACAGATGCTTTCCAAATTGTGTGTGCGTGTCTCGGGGAGTATATCAAGAAAGGAAAACAAAAGGCATGTGTTCCAACTTCACAAGGGCAACCTGTGTGCGGATTGCCGTTCTAGATATGTTCCCATGCATCAGGGCCTACCCAAGACATTTTTCTGCCCGAGGCAAAGGACAAGATCATTTCTGCCTGCTCCCATGCCATTCCACCTACAGAAGCTGACTGGACTGGCAGTTGAATCTTTTTTCAGTACTGGGTGGGGATGAGAACTGAGGGTAGCAGGCTTGCTTTGGGGGTGCAGGGCAGGCTTCCTGGAACACATAGCCCTGTCCTCCAACAGAGCTAGCATCTATGCCTTCCTTCCTTTCTTCCTTCCTATCTTCTTTTCAATCAAGTAAATACAGGCCGCCCAATCCAGATCAGGACCCTAGTGTTGGGGGCAGGGGTGCTGCTGCAGTCCCCATCTGGATCAGGCTCCCCACACAGCCATTTTCATTGCCAAAATGTGATCCATTTGTTTTGTTTTAATAGTTCACTTCTTTCTTTCTTTTTTTTTTTTTGCAATGAAAATGACAGGCACACCCACCCTGATCCGGATCAGGACCATAGCCGGATTATACACAGGGCTAAGGGGGGAGTTTGGATGTAGCTCCCAGCCAAACATCTCAGGGGGGTGATTAGTTAGCCCTGATTTCCAGCTTGCCTTTCACATCAAAAAGAGCAAGTTTCTAGCCCTTGTAGAACCTGAGATATGAAGCAAAATGTCCAGGCACATTCCATTGTTTTTGGTGAAAAATAGACAATTATTTTGTCCAATCATTTTGTGAGAAGTGAGCCTGGAACCACCATTACTGGGTTTAGCCAGTGAGTGAAATTGCAGCTACGATCAACATTTAGCCATAGAGATAAGTGCAGAGTGATGGCTTGTCTGCAGAAAGGACAACCTGTTTCATTCCGACCCCCGACCCTGTTTGTTTTGGTCTACCATTGTGGAATAGTGATTACCAACCATAGAAAACAAATTGAGGAATCCAGCCCCAAACAAAAGGGAGCAGGGATAACAAGAGTTCATGTTCTTTCTAGCTCACGTCTTATTCCGTGTTGAATATTGCCTTCTTCTTCTTCTTCTTCTTCTTCTTCTTCTTCTTCTTCTTCTTCTTCTTCTTCTTCTTCTTCTTCTTCTTCTTCTTCTTCTTCTTCCATGTTCATGTTCTTTCTAGCTCACGTCTTATTCCGTGTTGAATATTGCCGCCTTCTTCTTCTTCTTCTTCTTCTTCTTCTTCTTCTTCTTCTTCTTCTTCTTCTTCTTCTTCTTCTTCTTCTTCTCTGTGTTTGCAACCATTTAAAAAACACACACCTTTCAATATAAATAAAGTCTGTCATTATGTTCATGCTGTGTGTATGTGGGAGGGCACTGTGGCAGAGAATGGGTTACAGCAGCCCTGCAAAGTAGTCCATGGTTGTTGTTATACCCATATCGTCGGGAGGGAGAGTAGTTTTTGACAGCACTGCAGTGTCGTCCAGAGTCATTATCTAGTCTCCTGGTGCAGTGTTCTCCTGCCTGGGGCATGCTGGGAGTTGTAGGCCAAAAAACATCTGGGGACCCAAGGTTGGAGAACACTGTCCTAGTGGGCTGGGTATTTTTTATGGAAATGCAGTCTGTGGGTGGGCGTGTGGATGTGAAGTATTTAATGCACAGAAACATATTTTCTTTCATTAAATACTTTCTACCTTCAATTTCCTTCTGACCTCACTGTTTACAATTCCCCACCATATGTACTGTATATAAACCTGAAAACCCCCACAATTATCCATGCATCTGATGAAGCCCACAAAAGCTTATGCCAGAGTAAATTTGTGTCAGTCTTTAAAGTGCCACAAGACTCTTTGTTGTTTTTGCTGTTAATAAAACGTCTTTCAGTTGATGTTCATGCAGAAGATGGCGGCATATGCGCGGGGGCATACGAGAAGCAAGAGGATGCTTTTCAGTTTTTAATGTTTAATATTTATTTATTTATTGGCAGCATTTGTATACTGCTTCATATCTAGACAGATTCTGGAGCGGTGAAGCAGTTTAATATGAGTTATAAGTGTTGGTGTCAGTCTTAAGGCTCCTTCTCCTGGGTCTGTATAAGATACATTTCCAAGTGGGGTACTGGACTCATCTTATTTATTTATCTTATTTATTTATCTTGTCTTTAGTGCACGTGCATGTAAATGAGTATACGCAGTACTGCAATGCACAGATGGCCATTTATTTTACGTTAGGGTGTCTTATTATGAACATAGCCTTAAGGCTATTATTACCTAAAATAGAGTTATTTTATTATTTTTCTGTTTTGTCTTTTCTCCAGGAACTAAAGATCTCCGCATTTTAGCCCTCACAACAACCCTATGAGATAGGCTATGCTGAGAGGCAGTTACTGGCCCAGATCATTCAGTGAGAAATGGGAGGCATTTTCTGGTCCTCCTTAGGCAGCAAAATGTCCTGGGCTAGTACGGGCTGTATATTGGTGTGTCCTGCTTGGCTGTTGTGTATGAATGAGCCAGTCTATCTCTTTCTTGAGTGTGTCTGTGTGTGTGTGTGTGTGTGTGAGCACTTTGATGTGTGTTTTCTGTGACTGTTTGCTGTAAAAGGGGAAGCTTGTGTTTATATTTGGGTTCTCTACCATGAAAGAGATATTCGTCATTTGCTTCCAGGAAAGCACGGAAGATGATTCCCACTAGTATATGAAGTGAAAAATGTTTTAACATTATTATTGTACACTGGTGTGTGTGTGTGTGTGTGTGTGTGTATGAACAATTGTTGTGTGTGAGTCCAGTAACGGTGGCAGAGTAGGGGGCCTGCTGCAGATGGTTAGCTCCCAGGACCCATCGTGGCCTTGATGTGGCCCTGATCAGGACCACAGTGGAGGTCAAAGGGTTAACGTCCCTCACACTAGAGTCCCTATCTGGGTCAGCCCCCACTCCCCGCACTTACTTTAGAGCAGTGTTCTCCAACCTTGGGCCCCCAAATGTTTTTGTCCTACAACTCCCAGCATGCCCCAGCCAGCTATGCTGGGGCATGCTGGGAGTTGTAGGCCAAAAACATCTGGGGACCCAAGGTTGGAGAACACTGCTTTAGAGTAAGAAAGAAAGGAAGACGAAATGCTACATGTATCTTCAAATTAACATGATGTTCAGGCAGTGGAGGCTGGTTGCTCCAATGTCAGTGGGGCGGTATATCCCCTCTGGGCTGTAGTCTGAACTTTAAAGATGCTATCCATGGTGCTGAAATAGCCCAAAATAAGTTCAGCACCACGAAGTTCAGACTGAAACCCGGAGTGGATACACGCCACCCCGCTGACTTTGGAACCCCCAGCCACTGCTGCGATTAAGGTCTTACAAACTCAGTTTAGAACAATGTAAAATACCAGCAATAAAAAATGTAAAAAAAAACAACAAGCAACATAAGCAGGAAATACAAAACCTTTTTTTTTTTTTTTTTTTTAAGTTACCATTAAAAGCTCAGACCAACAGGTTGGACTTTGTCAGATGTCAAAAAGATACTGTAGTGATGGTGTCAAGTGGATATGTTGAGGGAGGCAGTTCAACAAAATAGTGTCTTAACACACCGGGCCTACAGGCCTCTGTATCCATGGAAACCAGTGAGCCTGAGAACTGATTCATATGTTCTGAATTCTCCCTGATATGGGCAAATAACTGTTTGTGTCAGAGATGAATCATGTTATGTGTAACCTCTGAGAATCTAACTCACTGGAGACCCAATGGCAGCCTCTATGAGCAGGGCATGCTGGGATGCATAAGTTCTCACTTAGGTCCTCACTCAGAGATGCCGCTGCTGCTGTATTATTGTCTGTGGCTTTGTTTGATACCCAACTCTTCAGCCTGCCACGAGGCTCCCGGAAAAACTTACTACAATAAAAAGCACAATAAATTTAATTACATTCTACAGCAGCTGGCTGGGGATGCTAGGAGATGTAGTTCAACACATCTGGAGGGCTCCAGGTTGGGGAAGGCTTTTCTGCAGTAAATAGTGCTGTGTTGAAAATTTCTTCCACATTCCCCCCCCCCCCCCCCCGATCATTCTCATTCAATTTGATAGAAAAGAAATTGCTTTTGAAAGAAATTCAGAGGAGAAGAACATTTTGGGAAAAAATTCTCATGAGTTGGATTCATGGTTCTTGTGCTTACCTTACTTATGTGTTGGCCAAGGAATGTGTGTGATTGTCCTGTCTTAGATTGTTGTACAATCATCTCTCTGGCAGCCTGTAGCCTGTTCAGCTTCCCACACACACCTCAAATAAAGCACAGGAGAAGTCATCATGAGGTCATTCCTCCCATGGGGCTTTTTCAGTTCAGGAAGGGCAGGTAGAGCAATGGAGAGATGTGTAATAGAAAGATAAAAACACACACAGCACCCTTGGCTACCTCACAGTGATTAGGTAAGCTCAAAAACACCACCAATATTATAAATCCAAAATAAATTATAAAATGTCCTGAGAATGAGGCAGAAAAACACAAGCCTCTTTCATGGAGGAAGAAAATTTTCAGGAAACTGGAGGACACATTTTGGCAGAGCATTAGTTCAACCTTTTCCCTGCAGCAAGACACAAGACACTGCCCCCTCACATCTGCATTGTGGAGGATGCAAAATGGGAGCTAGGCTGCCAACACTGCCCATGCTGTTGCCACTTGCAGTGGCAGTGCAAAAACACACGCAAAAACCCTGCACTACAGCCCCTGTCAATGGTGAGGTCGACCTGTGAGAAACTATTGGAGAATTTCTCCTCCCCATGGAGAATTTCATTGAAATTGTTTCCCCAGGTTCTCTGCCCACAACTAAAGTCCAAAAATAAATAGGGTGGGGAATTTTGAGAGGCTGTTTGCATACAGCTCTAGCTTCAATCATCAGAGAGCATCATATAAACCAGGCTCTTATAAGAGCAGATTAAAACCAGAATTTAAGAGTCCTAGGTAAATAAAAAGAAGTTTGTATTAATGATGCTCATGCGATGCCCTTGGGTCAGTTGCCATCTCTCTGACTAAGTGACCTACCTCATGGGGTCGTTGGGAATATAAAATAAATGAGGTAACCCCATATATACCTCTCTGAGCTCATTGGAGAAAGGATGGTATAGTGAAAGAGCTTATAATGTAGGCTGCAAGGCTGTACAGATTTCCCTGTCATGTTCTCATTGCCAGTGGCTATTACTCTTGATTGATGGCCATATGGAAGCTCTACTGTTCAGAGGCTGTATCTATTTGTTCATTATGTGTATATCCCTCCTTTCCTCCAATGAGGCATATGCGGTTCTACCCCCCACTTATCCTCAAAACAACACTGTGAGGTGGGTATTATGCTGAGAGAGAGAGAGAGAGAGAGAGAGAGAGGTTCAAATTCAAGGGAGCTTCATGGCTGAGTGAGGATTTGAACCCAGGACTCTCTGGTCCTAGTCCAACACTACACCACATGTATGGCACTAAATACCAGTTGCTGAGAGACAAAACATGGGGAGCTATTGCCTCAGGCCCTACTTATGGACATTTCAACTGCCTTATACTGAGTCAGACCCTTAGGTCCATCCAGCCCAGTATCGTCGACACTGACTGGCAACAGCTCTCCAGAGTTTCAGGCAGGGTTTTTCCAGCCCTACCTGGAGATGCCGGGGATTGAACCTGGGACCTTCTGCATGCAAAGCAGGGGCTCTACCACTGAGCTATGGCTCCTCCCCTTTTTAGTTGGCCAACCAGATGCCTCCTGGGGGCAACTGGTTGGCCACTGTGGAAAGCAAGTTGCTGGAGGAAATGGACCATCAGTCTGATCCAGCAGTGGTCTTCTTATGTTCTTTTGTACCACCTGAAATCATCCGTTAAAAGCCCAGGAGCCCTTGTCTTCCTTGGCATCTGGTAATTCTCTCCCTCCCTCCCTCTCCCTTTCTTTTTGTTAAAGAATGTTAAACAAATGTGGAAATATTTTACCACTGGTGCAACTCAGGGCCGAACCTTCTATCCCACCAGTTGAAGGGCAATGATCTAACCAACATCTGAAGAGATATGATGAACCCCTCCCCCCGAGATCTCCTTATTCATATTTCTTCTTAGAAGCTGGCAACACCTATTCTTGACAGTATCTTCCCCCGTGTCTTCAAGAACAGGAGAAGATGCATTCTAACTTTTCTTTCCTATTGGAGAGATAACCTTCAGAATGTAAATCACAGTGTGCTCATGGCCTGATAACCCAGCAGTGCAGAGAAAACTGTCTCCAGCTAAACAATATCAGCAGAAGAAAAGAAAAAAGTAGTAGAAAAAATGCCTCAGCTGCCCAGCACAGAGTTCGCCACCGTGATGTGATTGCTTCAGATCTGAGCGGTGATCATTTAAATGTTAATACCACCATTAAGAGCTGGTGGGCAAAGAAACAAACGATCAGCCAGAGACATGAAGTCGAATTTTCTGCTTTGCTCTGTTATTACAGCATAAATCAAGGCAGGGCCCCATCCAGCTATATCAATTCACCCTCACAAAATGACAAATTTGGAACCAAACCTGACTATAATGTCAAATGGGATAGATATGCAGCTGGTTCGATCTGTTGTCTACTTCACACATTACAATTTTTTTTCAATGTGACAGGCATGTTGCAGACATATGGGTCCATTCTCTGGGAAGCTGTGATTGATTGTAGATCCCTGATGAGTGTAAACTAGGTGGCAAACCCTGGTTTGTCTCTGTATGTGTGAAACAGTCCTCCTATTGGTACATATGTGTTACTTGAGTTCAGTCAACAATGGCAAGTTTCTGTCACCCGTGATGCTTGGGAACCCCAGACCAGGTGTGATGCCAATCAGAGGGCATGGTGTTTGATGTACACCCAGCCAACTCCCGCACTCAGCCAAAACTTTACAGAAAATAATCTTTCTTTTGTGCACCAGCAGTTGTGATATGTATCACTTTACCAGCTGCAGCACAATTGTTTACACATGAGAGGGACAGCATGGCTCTGTAAACAGGTCTATTATGTCTACTTGCCAGGGTCTAGTCTTGATCTGTGGGAAAGGAACTATGAGCTAGTCACATGGTTTGTTTGTTCTGATGACGTGCTAACTTGTTCATTCAGGAGCCATTTTAAGGGGAAGGTTTTCTTCTTCTCCATCTTGTTCTTTTCCTTTGTTCCTGCAACAATGTAACGCCTTTGCTGAGGTGGAGTGAAGCTCAACTTACTCCGCTGGACTTAATGCTTGCTATGCATTTATACTCTGCACATGGACTGTAACTAGGAAATGTATACTCTGTAGAACTTTACTTGATAAGTGAATAAACAGGTAGAATTAGAACCTGTGGTGTTCCAGAGTGTTTCCTGACTCCATGGATAAATCTGCAACGGGGAAGCTGGAACTGAAGCAAGTGTCATTACAAGGGCAGGCTGGGCTGGCGAGGCTGGTACTGACGCTACATGCTGCGCAGGGGGGGGTGAGATCTGTTAAGGTCTGTGTGTGGAATTCCAGGAATCTGTTAGCACACAGATTGGATTATAAATCTCCCGACACCAACAGCTCCTTCACCAGCTTCTTCCATCATGCGGCCACTGCTATGCTGACACTGCAGACCAGGAAAGAACTTCCAGTGCCTGAGCATCACTTGTCAAATTGTACATGCTGCAAAGCCTTTTCCCTGTTGGATAGCTCCACCGCCGGTGACCCCTTGGCTCTGCCTCTGGTGACCCATCTTCTGCCCCACCAGCCACAGTGGCCACTGCCCAGACTTAAGGTACTCTTTAGTTTAATTAATTAATTCATTCATTCATGGTTCAGAGGGACAATATTTGAGACTAGAGATCATAACTCAGTGATGAGGTAGCAGGTAATGGAAAGACTTCTTCTGGAGAAGTGGCGTAGTGGTGAGAGTGTTGGACTGGGATTCGGGAGATCCGAGTTCTATTCCCCACTTGGCCATAAAACTCCCTGGGTGACTTTGGGCCAGTCACTGACTCTCAGCCTAACCTACCTCACAGGGTTGTTGTGAGGATAAAATGGAGAGGAGGAGGAGGAGGATTATGTAAGCCACCATGGGTTCCTTGCAGGGAAAAAGGTGGGGTATAAATATAATAAATAGATAGATAGATAGATAGATAGATAGATGGACGAATAGTATGACCTCATATAAGGCAGTTCCCAACTTCCTACTCTGCTGGGATCTTCAGTGTAATATCTTTTGTGATGTACATCCTTTTGTCCAGCCTGAAGCTTCCTGGAAAGACCAAGGGTGTTCCAAAGCATGGAGAGAGCAAGAATTCTTCCAGTTTCATTGGACGGCTCCGAAGTGAGAATGTCCCTGTTTCATTGGATGACCCCCAAGTTCTATATTTGTGTGTGAGAGAATAATTTTCCTCATCCCAGTGTAATTGGTTGACCTATTGAGTTCTAGTATCCTGACTCAGAATAATTTATCGGTTTACTCTTTCAGAGTTTCATAATACAAGAGTCTACCAGGACTCCTTTTCATTTTAAGCTTAAAACAAACAAAGGAAGTTCAGACTTCCTTCATAAGGAAGTTTTTCCATCCCTGTTATTCTTTGGCGGTGGGTGGGTGAGGTGGGGAAATTGACTGCTGTTGATGAGAATCATCCTTCCCTACTGCGGGTGGAGGTACAATTAATTACTCAAGCTTGTGGTTCATTTGACACTCCATGCTCTAGTTATACAAGGAGGTCTTTGCTGTGGCAATCTGCTTCTCAGTTACAGTTGGGGGCTTAACAGAGCTAGTATCACACCAGCTGCCGCTCTTTGGCACCCTGTGTAGGGGGGGGGGAATGTTGCTTTTGATATTCCCCTCTGCGAAAGGAGACTGAAGAAGAGACTTCAAGTGTTGGGGGGGAAATCCATGTAAACAAGTAAACTTTCAAAAAGTGGCATTATTTTAAAGAGAGCAATGAATCTTGATCTGACGAGACAGGCAATCCTGAGGTCAAAAACATCGGCTTTGCAAAGGGGGAAAAATGTCCTTAAGGAAGCACAAATATATTAACTGGAGGCCTTTCACCTCTTGCTTAAGAACCTCCTGCCTGTCATGGCGCTATCAATCCATTTCTAGCATTTTCCTTGGCTATGAACTTCTCAGAATGACAAGAGAGCGATTTGGAAGATATAGTAAGGCTTCTAGGAAGCTTTTTCATTTTGGAGTTACAGAGTAAAGTGAATCAGCCTTTTGCTTTCTCCCAGGAACTACTTATCTTCAATCTTTCAATTAAAGGTCAAAAAATGAAAGGAGACGGACCAGTCGTCTATTATGTTTTTTCCCTTTACCAAACGATCCTGCGGTAGAGCACCTGTCCTTTGCATTGCTATGTCTAAGCCAGTGTGAGATTAGGTCTTCTATTGCTTTAAAAATAATCTCGCCAGAACTGCCATTTTGTAACATAAAAGCATATAATAGATGAAAATAGATGGTCCATCTCCCCATGACTGTCTTATCATTTCATTTCATTTATATGCCGCCCCATAGCTGAAGCTCTCTGGGCGGTTCACAACACTCTATACATAAAAACAACATTAAAACATACAAAACAGTTTAAAAAATTAAAAACCAAATTTAAAAACACAGTTTAAAATAACAATACAAAAGCCAATAAACTGAGCCTACAGGTGACAATCCCCTCCGTGCTATTCCAAGCTCCTAACTAAATGCCTTGGCATAGAGGGAAGTCTTAACCTGGCGCCGAAAAGATAGGTTAAGACTTCCCTCTATGCCAAGGCATTTTGTTAGGAGCTTGGAATAGCACGGAGGGGATTGTCACCTGTAGGCTCAGTTTTATTGGCTTTTGTATTGTTATTTTAAACTGTGTTTTTAAATTTGGTTTTTAATTTTTCCACCTCATCTTCATAGCCAGCAGCAGTAATATTCATCTTACTTACTGCCTCCATATTTTATACAAAGGCATCTGGGAATGAGAAAATGTTCTAGAGTTGACCAAGCTGAGACCACCAAGAGAAGCATTCAGCTCCAGAACCTATACAATTATACAGTGCCTTTAAGCATGCATGCAATGCCTTCCATGACCATATACACCAAATCATTGGTCCCTCTTGCTGAGTATTGATGGTCTGACTGGCAGAAGCTGTCCAGAGTCTCCAGAAGATGTTTTTCCCATCACCTGCTACCTGACCTTTTAACTGGAGATGCAAGGAATTGGGAACCTTCTTCATGCAAAGCACGTGATCCAATGCCACTGAGCTGTGTGACCCCCATGAGTAGTCAAAACCTAACCTCATATTTCTGAGTTTCATGGAGAAACTTCTATATCAGAGGTCTGAATTTCAGGCTGGCTTGAACGCCTGTCTCTCTCACACACATTTGCACTATTGCAGTGTGCTCTACGTAGGGCTACCTTTGAAGCGTGTCTCTGGAAGCTTCAGTTGGTGCAAACCGCGGCACCCAGGCTGCTAATCAGTGCATGGTATCATCATGATCATATTATCCAGATATTGAAAGACCTGCACTGGTTCCCAATTGTTTTCTGGGCTCAATTCAAAATGTTGGTTTTAACCATTAAAGTCCAAAATGACTTAGGGCCTGGTCATCTAAGAGACCACTTGTCTCACTATGAGCTTGTCTGGTTCAGAAGGTTACCGTATTTAATGCTTATATCCCACTTTTAAGTACGGTTGGTTTAATGCTGCTTTTAACTGGTGATGTTTTATTGTAGTTGTTATTGACTTTGGGTTGATTATTATGTATGATTCTAACATGATGCTGTCAGCTGCCTTTGGAATTGTAGATTGAAAGGTGGGATGAACATATTTTAAATAAATGAATGAATATATGAAATCCCTGCCTGACCTGAAATGTTTGGGAATAATAGTGACTCAGACTTGTGATTCACCACCATTGTGTGGTGAGTTCTCATTACCCACCAGGGCCATACAGCTGGGAAATTCCCCAGGGCAATGTAGATGAATCATTAGATGATGACTTCGAATGGGCTGGGCCAGGGTTGTAATCACCCCAGGGAGACCATTTTCATGGCATCCTCGTAATAACAAGGCTAATGCACTGAGGACCCATAGCTCAGTGGTAGAGTGCTGCGAACCGCAAATGGTTCCAGGTGCAATCCATGGCTTCTCCAGTCAAAGGATACGGAAGAAGTTGACGGGAAAGACCTCTGTCTGAGATCATGAAGAGGTGCTGCCAATCAGAGTAGTCCTTGGTGGGCTAGATGGAAAAATAATTTGACCTGATATGTTCCTATGTTCTTCACTTGTGGGCATTGGGAAGTAAAAAAAGAAAAAGAAAAAAAGATAGCGTGTATCCTATTACATTGAGGAATCTTAAATGAAGATGAAACTGAGTTTAGAGTCCAGTGCGCTTGTGTGATCTCCAAAGTTGTCTCTAACCTGCTGTATGAGCATTGGTGTATCCAAACATTGGCATTTTCCCCCTAGTTCATGTTGTCGCAATACTGATGTACTTCATATGTTATCAAATTGGCAAATCCATTCTTTGTCTCCTTGGCATTTGGGGGAAGCAACGGTTTGGCATCTGAATCCCACAGATATCCCGGGAATGAAGCTTCTTTTGGTTCTAAAGGAGCCAGTACTAGTAACCTGGCTAAAATGTATTTGGAAAATATTTCTTCATTCCCAGAGACCTCCTTGACCATGATAAAATATGGAGGCAGTAAGTAGGAAGGGTGCAATTTTTCATAGTAATTCCTACAGAATGTTAAGCAGCGATAGTAACCATGCAGTAGTTTTTTTCTAGCAAAGAAATCTGACAAACTGAGAATGTTTCCCTCCCCCCATAAACAACCGCGTGTGTGTGTTAGCTATTGTTTGATTTTTGGTTTTCCTCCTTTCCCATGAGAGAACTTGGACAAAATGATATTGTATTTATCTTATGGAAACTCTGATGAAAGGGACCACCCACGCAGATGGACAGTTTTAGCCAAGGGTGACACTGTTCTGATTGCCCACAAATTCAAGACTGGTCTGAATCCCTTGGAAATCACAGGGGATGGCAGGGCATGGTAGAGTGGATCAGGGGCGATGGTTTATTATTAGAAAATTTCAGAACTCTGTAGACTTATGGTCAATTAATACTTACTAGTTACTTACTACTGTCACTGGCTAAACAAATTATCCTTACCATCTTGGAGGAGAAGGCTATCAGTGGCAATTAGTCATGATGGCTATCTATTACCTCCAGTATTGGAGGCAGTCTGCCTTCCAATGCCAGCGGTTGGGGAACATGTGCAGGTGCAACGACAAAGTAGATCTCACCAGCCTGAAGTCTGCTCACCCCTGACCTGAATAGCCCTGCCCTGGGTGTTGTTTCTTGACCATGCTAGAAGATGAAACTTCCCCCAAACATTTACCACTCTTTAAACCTTCCTAGTTGCAAGTACGAGGACATTAAAAGATGGGATGGGGAAGGGTAAAGACTATGGCTCAGTTGTAGAGCACATGCTTTGCATGTAGAAGGTCTTAAGTTCATTCTCTGGCACAGTCTTCTTCCAACCTGCTGCCCTCCAGTTGTTTTGGACAACGACTCCCCGCATTGCCCACCATTGGCCATACTAGCTGGAGCTGATGGGAGTTGAAGTCCATAACATCTGGAGGGTACCAGATTGGAGAGGGCCACCCTAGCATCAGGTAGCGGATGATGGGAAAGACTTCTGCCTCATACCCTGGAGAGCTGCTGCCAGTCAGAGCAGGCAATACTGGGCTAGATGGACAACTAGTCTGAGCAGGCATAAGGTCCTTATGTGCCTTTTGGGGTGGGACCATAGCTCAGTGCAAGTGCACAAGCTTTGCATGCAGAAGTTCCCAGGTATTCGATTCCTGTCATCGCCACGTAGGGCTGGGAAAGACTTATGTTTGAAACCCTGGAAAGCCACTGCCAGTTAGAGTAGATAAGACTAGGCTAGAAGGACAAACAGTCTGCCCTAGTCTAAGACAGCATCCCATGTTCCTAAATTACTCAATGTCAAGTGATCCAGATGATGTGCTCTCTTGCCATGTGATTGTCTACCTCTAATCGAGTGATGCTACACTGTATTGCAGCTTTCCCCAACCTGGAATCCTCCAGATGGTTTGGACAACAGTTCCCAGCATTCCTGACCCCTGACCATGCTGGCTGTGGTCAATGGGAATTGAAGTCCAAAACATCTGGAGGGCACCCGGTTGGGAAAAAACTGCTGTCTGGTAAGAGAATTTCCTGTTCCACTAAAGCAGTGTTCTCCAACCTTGGGTCCCCAGATGTTTTTGGCCTACAACTCCCAGCATGCCCCAGCCAGCTATGCTGGGTAAAAAAATACCCAGCCCACTAGGACAGTGTTCTCCAACCTTGGGTCCCCAGATGTTTTTGGCCTACAACTCCCAGCATGCCCCAGTCAGCCAAGGTTGGAGAACCCTGCACTAAAACAAAGCAACAATAAGAGCAAAAATCTCATGGTGCCAAAGTGCCAATGCGATTTTTCAGCCTCCTCGTCATGGCTGCACATACAAATGTCTGAGCCCCCTCTCATTGGCCTCCATGGGGGTCCTTGTCAGCTCGGAAGATGTGGCACAATCACTCAGAACATCAGACTCCTTTTTATTGGAGAGGCACTCAGCAGCAGCTTTTATTCATTTATTTATTTTTTGGGGGGAGGCTTATCGGCAAAGAAAGATCTTTAAGAATACAGTGCAAATCAAAAGATTGCTATAACCTGCTTAGCTATTCCATGCTTGACTGTCATTAAGTTCTCTTCAGAGCACATATTTCTATTGCAGGTGGCTTTGTTGCTGAATAAAGAGCCCATTGCAGCATAAACGGCGAATGAGTCACTTTCCTAAAAATGAAACTTGAAAACTCTTTGATCAGACATTTCCTGCTTTAGCATTCCATTTTGAGAACAAAGCGAGAAGTATCCGTGGTGAGGATGTGAATGTTGAGTTTTACACCGCGTTCTAATGAATTAGCATATTTGTTCAACAGCTGTAGGGATCCTTAAAAAAAAATATCTCACTCTGGGTGGGAATGCGTATGAATGACAATAACAAGTAAAATACAAAGGTTTTTTTTTTTTTTTAAAGCCTTCAATATTTATAGATATTGGTGGAGGTGATTTTTTTTTTAAAGTATGGGAACAGGGGAGAATGCTTTGCATAAAAAAAGGCCTCCTGTTCAAATTTGAGGCCCATGGGCAAACTCGTGCCCAGTGGTAGGGGACTAGGGGTAAGTCTGTGGAGAGAGTACCAGATGTTTTCATAATAAGTGGGTTCAGGAATCAGTTGGAGATTGTAGTGGTGATCATATAGTACAAATCAGGAATCTAGGCTAGCAGGAGAGGCGAGGCGAGGCGAGGCGAGGCAAGGCAAGGCATCAGGACCCTGGACAGCGCTGCTCCAGTATTGGTCAAAAGCCAAGGGAGTGCTGAAATCCTGCTGCTGGGAGGTATGTGGTCTGGGCCCCCAGCTCCCTGGCAGTTATAGGACTAGGTATGCAGTTCTGAGACATGAACTCTGCCACTGAACGGTCTCCTAATATACTACTGCTACCACGGGCTGTTATCATGGCAGTGGGGGGGGGAATCCAGGAGCTGAGAGAGTATCTGAGGAGGGGTCATTGGTCTCTGACATAACACATTGCCTTTGGGGATTCTTCCAGGGATGTTGAAGAGTCCTTGGTTTCGAGTCACGAGTCGAGTCATGAGTCTTTGGACCTGAGTCTCGAGTCCGAGTCCTTGGTCCAAAATGGTGACTTACGAGTCACAAGTCACGAGTCACTCCCAAAGCTGACTCCACGAGTCCCTATTAAAATCAATGGGGGTTTTCCCAACAAAATAAGGCTATTTCAGATGTGTGGCTTAAATAAATTCTAGGTACAAGTGTGCCTTTTTATTTCAAAACTCTGCAACTGATTTTGGCAAGAACAGACCAGGCAGACCAACCCAAAATAACCAGGCAGGCAGAGGAGGCAGGGAACCCCAAAACAGGCAGGAAGAGGCCTTTGTCTTGGACAATTCAAACTGTGGAACTGGTTAAGAAGAGACCAGGCAGGCAGAGGAGGCAGGGAACCCCAAACAGGCAGGCAGAGGCAGCCAAACCCAAAATGTCTGAAAGGTTGCATTTTAGGAAAATGATTTTAAAAAATAAACTTGCTGTACTTCCTAAAACCTATCCATGTTGCATTTGAGGAACACAATTTTGGAACACGAGTCCTTGGTCTCGAGTCCCGAGTCGAGTCTCGAGTCCCATTAAAAATATTGGGACTCGAGTCTGACTCGAGTCAGAGGGGGGACTCAGTCCGACTCACGAGTCGAGTCCTGGAGTCCGAGTCCCCATCCCTGGATTCTTCTCCCTGACAATCTATGGAGGTCTCTGCAGGAGAGAGCTCTCCAGTGGTTGCTTGCTTTCTGAGATGATCCAAGGTGAGGCTCTCCATTCATCTCAAGGCTCTTTCGTATACCAAAACTTCTAATGCAGAGTTGTCTGATCCCAGATCCCAGGTCCTGGCTTGGACCATGTTTAGAGGCACTTCTGCAACAAATAAAAGATAGTAGAGTTTTGAATTTCCATTTGGGAAAAAGGGCCTTTAAAAAAACTTTTGGCTGTTTTTGTAGCCATAGGGTATTTAGGAACATGCATGGCCACAGGGGCCTGGCTTTCTGCTGGCTTTTTCAGAATTCTGTCCTCATTCCAATTCTCAAATTTATTTTTAAGCTCCGAAAGTCACTGGCTCTGGGAGGACCTGATTCTGAAGCACCATGGAAGCTTAAATAGATGCAAACTTGATCAGAAATCTGGATGAGAGATCATTGGGAGCCCCATGTTCCAGGGGATGGTCTGAATGCACATGATGCAGCAGTCTTGCTGAAGCTAAGCAGGTCTGGCTGTGGTCAGTCACTGGTTGGAGACTACCTGGGAGCCCCATAAATTCCACAGAATTAAGGTGGGATATAATTGTAATATATAAGTCAATAGAGAAGCAACATACCGGTATACGTTTTTTTTAAAAAAGAGAGAGAATGCTAACATCATGACAAAATAACTTTTGCTCATAGCTTTTGAATCTCCATATATTGAAGACTGAAGCCAAATTCACATGTGGAAATAGGTGTAAACAACCTATGTGCCAACTGTTCCATGTGACAAACAATTTATGTGAGGAGCTTCTCATAAGGATGGGTGGAACTGACAAGTGCAATCTCATTGAGGTTCTTGTTTTTCCACCACCAAGACTTTTCTGTCCTGGTTCTGTACATTATTATTTTTTTTTGCTGCATAGGAATTCATATGTTTTTTTATGTGCATTTTCCAAATGTACGCATTTTGGGTGTGCATTTTCAAATGTCTGCATTCTTCAACACATGCACCCATTGACTAAAACATGTTTGTGCACATTTTAGAAATGCACCCAGTTTCATTTTGCATATTTTCCAAATGTGGCCAAGTTAACACATTTTGTTTTGTTTTGAGGAATGTATCACAACCTCAGTTCAGTTCCAGGACATAAACTAAGTAAGTGCAGAAAATCCCTATTCCCATATGGCATTTTTCAACACACCAGTGCAAACAATCCAGGTAGAGAAATTTGCTTATTTCTGAACCAGCCCATAGTTTCCAAGTCAAAGACATAGATTGATTAGGAATGACAAATGCCAATTCCAAGTAGAAGATTTATCACAGCTGGTCAATATGCTCCAGCTTGCATCTTCTTACTATTTTATGCTTTGTAATTATATGGTTGCCACAGTGTAGGCATTCAGCAACATTATAATTAGAGAGTAATTAACTAAAGCATCTCATGAGATGCTTTGGAGTATGAGGAATGTGAACCAATTGATAGCATATAGATATGTAAACTGTCTCTACAATGATTGACTGCATTTGCCATGAAAAGTCAATTTTTCTCATCTTTAGCCTCCCCACTGTCAATTCTGAAGATCAGAGAAACATTGATATGGATTTGTGGAAATGGAAATTTATTTAAGATTGACACATTCTGTTTTGGGGGGAAATGCTATTTTATTTATGTATTTATTTCTGATATTTATTATGTATTTCTGCCGCTTATATTGTAACATGGAAAGTGCTCAAGGACCAGTCTGGGGAGAAGACCATTCAATATTAATGTCCCCACCTAAACCCCTGTGCCTATGATGATAGCTGGGCACCTTCTGCAGCCAGTGGAGGTCTTAGGGGCAAGTTACATATTTTTGATAGAAGATCAGCAATTTCACATTTGAGTTAAGAACTCTCCGGTGGATACCATCTGGACCTACTAATTTGTCATTTTTAATTTGTCAGTAAGGCCTAGAACTTCATCTCTTGTCACCAGTAATTTCCCTCAGTTCTTCAGACTTCCTTCTTGAGAAAGCCAGTTCAGGCACAGGTTTCTGCCCTACATTTTCCACAGAGAAGGCAGATGCAAAGAAGTAAGAACTAATTTAGCTTTTCTACAATCTCTGTTTCCTCCTTCCTTGTCATCTAACATCCAGCCATCTCCATAGCTGGGTTCTGACTTTTCATGTGTTTAAAGATTTTTTTTTTTTGTATTATTATTGTTATCAGACTTAGGGTGCAATCCTATCCATGTCTAGACAGAAAAAAGTCCTACAACTCCCAGCATTCCCTCTGCAACAATAGAATGTGGGGTCATCCACTGATACTGAATGGTGGGAGATTCAGGTCAGACAAAAGGAAGTATTTCTTCACACAGCAGGTAGTAAAACTATGGTATTTTATTGATTGATTGAATTTAATAGATTTATATACCACTTGCCATATTTTAAAAAAATATCTCAAAGCAGTTTACAAAAAAACATTAAAATATAAAACATTAAAATCAAGTACTCACCGTGCCTTAATTAGTAAGCAAACTGGCCAGCACAACCAATAAGGGAAGGCCTGGCTAAAGAGATATTTGCTGCTGTGAGATATGGCTATGACTGGCTATCAGGGTAGATGGTATAAAGGGGGATCAGAGACACATTCATGGAAGATAAAACAGTCCAATGGCTGCTAATCATGATGGCTATGCGTTCCCTCCAGGATCACAGGCAACATGCCTCTTCATATTATTTGCTGGGAGTATAAGAGTGGGAAAGGGCTGTTGCTCCCATGTCCTGCTTATGGGCTTCTCAAAGGCATTTGCTTGGCCCCTCTGGGAATAGGATGTTGGACTAGATTGGCCTGCTCCTGCATGACTCTTCTTATTTTCGTAACAGTATCATCTCTGGAGACTTCATTACAAGTTCTACTATTCTGTAAAGGAAGTTCTGAATGTGAGGACTCAAGAGATCTCTAATTTCAGGGTTAGATAAAAGCCAGTTCCATCCATAGAAAGATTTCTCTACTCTCCATCCTCCAGGAAGTACAATGTTCAAATTCAGGTACTTGGTGCTTTGCAGGAGTTGATTGGTGACTCTCATCTCTTTTGCAGTACTGAATGTTCAATCAAAGCCTTATAGGTCAGTCAGTCACTGTGCACCACTAAAAAGGACAATTAGGATATTTTCCTTCAATCTCAGCTCTGTTTGGCTTTACCTCCCTTGGATAATTCACAATAGCTTCTATCAGTAGCAGTCTCTCCCATCATGCTATCTCTGCAGTGAAATGTTATGTTTGCGATGCCTGATATATTTCGGACACAATTAAGGACTGTGGGTATGGATAATTCCGTTCTTCTGGATGGTCTTTGTCAGCTTGACTTTGAGAGGATGGGCCAATGTAAACAGGTTTTCTTTCATCAGGCTTGAAAATAAAATTGCATTGCCTCTAGTACGCTAGGAAATGTTGCACAGCTTCTAAACATCAAAAATAAAAAATAAAAATAAAAGCCTGTAATTTCACAATGAATGCCAAGGGGTTAAGCTGACCTACAGTAGAAGACTGCAATGAAAGGAATCACCCCTCCCTTCTCTAGAAGCCCCCTCAGATACTACAGAATTCTGGCGGCTTTATTCCAAAGGTTAAATACCAGTTTAGGTGATTGGAAAAGCCTTTTGAATGTGACCCTATACACTGCTGTATACTGAAATCTTCAAAGCAAAAGTTAGCCACATGTTTTCTTCATGATGGAACTCTTTTTCCTGTCACCAGGTAGCCCTGACAAGATCATCTGCTCCATTCTTCTCAGTTGGATGTTTATGTTGAAAGCTAAAACTAGCAACATAATCCGCAAAATTTAAAGGACTGCTTCACTGCTTGGTACTGGGGCTTTGATTTGACCTCCCATTTACCTCTGGACAAAGCGAACAGTGCCTCCTCAGGTTACCAGCGGAGGCTGGGAGTGGGTTTGCTGGTGGGAGTCATCAAACTAAGATGCAGATCAGAACACAATTATCGTTCATTGTTTGTTTGTTTGCTTTTGCATTTCTCCAGATTTTGCAATGCAGTTCTCTGATCATAAAATGAATGCAAGCATGCATCTATTAGGGGAAATTGCATACAAAAATGCATACATTCGGGGGAATAGTGTACAAAAAAAGCATATATTTGGGGAAGGTGCATGCAAAAAAATATCACATATATTAGGGGGAAATGCATATAAAAATGTGTATGAATTTCTGTGCATTTAATAATAATAATAATAATAATAATAATAATAATAATAATAATAATAATAATATGAATGTGGAAATGGGATGGGATGGAATGAACTAATGCCTGAAAAAATGTGAACATGATAGATAGATGATAGATAGATAGAGAAATGGACAGATTTGTCCATCTCTAGGGACTAAGGCTGTGGAGGAAGCAGGGTGTGTGTGTCTCAGTAAGCACCATGCAAACATGAGATTTCTGACTGGCTAGGAGCCCCTCAACAGTCTGCATTCATGCCATGGTCTACTAACCAACCAGCAACCGCACGTTTGCACATTGATGACTGAGATATACTTTGCCTTCACTCCCCTTTCCCAGTGCTTACCAGTAAGGACAGAGGCTTTCCTCCTCCTACCATCCATTGACTTGCAGCAGCAGTCTGTGTTTGTGTGGTCCCTGTCAGATAACCCAGTGACTGGAGACTGCTGTTAGTTATGTCAACGTATTTTCCGAAAGCTCCCCCACGTAAAAATCTTCCTCTGTGTGATGAACAGCCATTATCGGCAAAAGAATCATGGCATGTGTTTCTCCCTGTCACGTTCCTTTTCAATAGGAGGGGGTTTATTATGTGGGATAAACTTTAAAATGCTCAGCTGTGGTCTCAAATGTTATACGTGTAGGCCCGCAGAAGGCTACTCTTTTGTATCTTCTGATATGCTGTATGGATTGGCAGAAAACCCAAATGGTGTGTGTGTGTGTGTGTGTGTGTGAAGTGGAAAAATGGACTCTGGGCAATCCTGTTATTACACTTAAAAAAAAAAAAAAGAGAGAGAAGATAGTCAAGACACTAACTAGGCTTGGATCCAGCAATGAAGAATGGTTTGCTGTGTCTAATGGTTTATTTTGGGGGTTAGGGTTCATAAATACAGTATTCAGTCAATAGCCGGTGAATCAGTTGATCCAGAAATTAGCTGTCATGTACAACCATGTGGCTTTTATTGCTTTTCCAATATTGCTTGTCTACACACTCTTCGTTACTATTAAATAATACCTGTAAAGAAGAAGCCCTTTTACAACACTTTATCAGGTTAGGAGGTGGGCTTTATTGGACAGACTTTTAACACAAGTTCCACAATCTCTCTCTCTCTTTAATTAAAAGGTGGTGGTGGTTATGATGGTGGTGGGAGAGTATATTGGATTTGGTGGTAAAAGGCTTTGGGGGAACAGCTGCAGAGTAGGTTCACTTCAGTCTCTGGGCTACAATGGAAAACTCATAACATGATTTGTGAAGGGGTAACCCTGTAATAAACAGTCTTGCAGTCCATCAACATTTTTATTGCTTAGTTGGAATTGAAAGGCTTCAACACAATATTATTGACCAGAGCTAAAGTTTCACTTAAGGTGAAATTTCAAGGACAATGTAAAAGTTTTTGACTAGGAGTAACATCAAGAGATGGGGTGGTGGGGTGGGGTTGGAACTTTGGACATGACAAGAAAATTTCACAGGGAGATTCTGCATGTCTCTACAGATCCGCAGAAAACATTAGCCCCACTGGGTTTAAGGATGCTTGTGCAGCTCCCTTCATCGAAACCTTTCTCTGGATTCTGAAGTTCAAAACTGCTTGGTGTTTTTCCTAAAGTGGAGCTGATGCCTTAAGGAATCCTACATTTTTCTTGTTTTTATTTGCAAATTTGGTACACAGTGCTGTGCATATGCAGCTATCAACATTCCTTCAGTTCGCCCATGTCTTTCCCCTCCCTTTCCATCCTCAACTTGCATGTGTGTGCTTCCCCTTGGGATTGTACATAGATTGCATTGAGATTCTTTTTGTGTGGTGTTTTACCAATGTGCCTGAGCATTTGTGTGTACTGATGACACCACTTTTTTTTTTTTTTTTAAGGAATCTCTACACAATGGTACAGATAGGTTTATCAAGGTTCATATTGTATGGTGTTCTATCCATGCACAAGTGCACTTCTGAACATCAGTAAACACCACACAAAAAAGAATCTTGATCCAATAATACATACAATCGCATCAAGTTGGCTTTTCTTTCAGCATTTTATGAATATGCATGTGTGGATTGGGAACATGTGAGGGGTGGGGGAAGATGAAAATGAATGGAAGGAACTTAAAAGTCATGACATGACCAATTCCAGACGTAATTTTAGAATTTAGAGTTTCTCCTGGCACTGGGTTAACATCTTCCACTGCACCTGAGGGCATCAGGCTAGTTTAAGGGGTGCAGAACTGCTTGAATGGCACACACTGCTCTGTCCACCAACTAGGGGAACAACTGGGGAGCTGCTGCTACCACCTAGAATCTGCCATCCAAGGCAGTTGCTTCACTCTGCCTATTTATTTATTTATTTTATTTTATTTAGTATATTTCTTCACCGCCCATCAGCCAAAAGGCTCCCATGGCGGTTTACAAAGAGAAACAAGATAAAATCAGTCATCTTAAAAGCAAAAGAACACAAAATAAAATACAGAGCAATATAAAATCACACAATAAAACCAAGCAGTGTGTGGGATATTGCTTTAAATGATAAATTAACCTGCAGTATTAAATGTAAAAAGGGACGATTAAAGAAAAAATAATTTTAAGGATATATGGGGACCATTTCTAGACTATGTTTTAGTAAAGGGAAAGGGGAGTAAGCCATGTCAAGATATGATGTATTTTTGGAATATAGATTAATAATGGATTATGTGGAGAGAATTATTTCTTGGCCCCGTGGTGACGGGTGCACTTTGGAGTTATATGGATTTGTGGGTTTATTTTCTTTTTGTATGTGTGTTTATTTGAAAATAATAATAATAAAAAAATAAAAAATAAAGCCAAGCAGCCAAAAATAATCAGTCCGGAGGGGTACAGTAGAAGAATAATAAAAATGAATTTAAAAATCAACCATTAAAATATTGGGCAAATAAAAGGGTTTTCACCTGGTGCCTAAAAGAATACAGAGTGGGCGCCAGGCATACCTCTTTGGGCAGCTGATTCCACAAATGGGGTGCCACAGCTGAGAAGGCCCTTCCCCTGCCTAATGGTAGGGCTGGCCCAGTTTTGATGTATCTGCTTACACAGCACACTCACATGACTGGAAAAAAAGGTTTTGAAATGTGAGAATACAAATATTGTAAGAATATATATGTTTTGTCACAATGGTTCCCCCCCCCCCATTTTTTTGCACCAAATTCTCTGCATTCATGTAATTTTTCAATCTTGTCATACCGAGCCATCTACATTTACTAACTCTTTTATGCAGCTTTAAAAGGCAAAATCTATGATGCAGTGTGAAACATTAATGCATGCAAACAGAGCCCTTTGCAGCAAGAAATCCACAATGCAGGGGGAATAGCAGTGGAAACAGAACTGGCAGAAACCTGAACAAGCAAGTGGAATTTTCCACAGAGTTCTCTTGCTCAGGCTGTGAAAGAAAACAACTGAAAATGGGTTTACATACACATGCCTGCTCAGAAGTGCTGTGGGCCTTTTTGCACAAAATCACCTCAAGAAGTGCAAATGCTCCTGGACTATCACAGTTATATTTTACTACATTTAGTAGTAGGCGATCACTCGTGACTGAGTAAGATTGTCTTCCAGGATAAAATTACAAAAAGAAAATTATAAAAAGAGGAAATTCTAAAAAAAATGTGTAGACTGTAGCGATGGGTCCGTAAGTGACTGTGCAGGCCAATTCTAGATCCACACAGCTTCCCACAGTGAGGACACAGGTTGCCAGCTGGAAGATGGTACTGTAAAGGATTCGTTTGATGTGCTTTTCGCTTAGCACTTTTCTCCCTTTCACCTTGCACTCGGGCTTCTTCAAAGTCCATAGAGCCTTTGTGAAAGGCCAACCTCCAGTTAAAGCGTTCATGGGCCAGAGCTTCTCAGTTCTCGATGTTTATATTGCATTTTTTTAGATTAGCCTTAAGAACATCTTTAAACCTCTTATACTGACCACCGATATTCCGCTTTCCATCCTTGAGTTGGGAATAAAGTAACTGCTTTGGGAGACGGCAGTCAGACATTAGAACAACATGACCGGATGGTGTTGAAGGATCATTTTTTCAACGGTAGTAGTCTTTGCTTCTTCCAGTACACTTACATTTGTTCACCTATCTTCCCAAGTAATTCGCAGGATTTTCTGGAAGCAACGTTGATGAAATCTTTCAAGGAGATGGAAATGGCATTTATAGATAGTCCATGTTTTGCAGGCATACATAAAGTTGGTAATACAATGGCTTTATAAACCAGCGTTTTGGTCTCCCTACAGATATCTCGATCCTCGAACACTCTACACTTCATTCGAGAAAATGCGGCACTTGGGGAGCTCAAACGATGCTGGATTTCAGTGTCAATGCTACATTTAAATAATAATAATAATAATAATAATAATAATAATAATAGTTTCCAAAGAGCATTAAAATACATTTGGGGTTATACGTTCTTCCTTGCAAGTAAGACCCATCCTCTTTTAGAGCTTTGCCTCAAAAAGTCAACCTGAATCTAGGAGAGAACCTGAATCTATTAAATATAAATATAGCATTAAGCTTTGGAGGGCAGGAAGCCGTTCCAGATTGAGGATAGCTTTGGGACCTATGAAACAACCTGCAAACCCAGGAACCAGAGACCCCCCATAGCCAGCCCAGAGAGTTCCTTGTTTGAAAAACCAAACAGAAACCTGTTTTGTCAAGGGTTGTGTTCCTTGCTCCAAAGCTGGCCAGGTTATGAATGAAATGTATGTTCAGGCGTATACTGAACCCAAGCCAAATCTCTGCTGCTTTAGAAAGGGCTAAGCCCAACTGGAGAGCTTCAGTCATTTTGAGCTGGTGTATCATCATTTCACACTTTGCCAGAGAGGCACTGTTTTTTAGTGCCGGCAACAATTCCATGTCATGTAGTAGAACTGAAAATACATAACACCGTACAATGCACATTCTCAAGGCTAATTTTAAGTTTTTGTTACATATTCCTTTTTTCATCTTAAAAAAAGCCCAGCTACTCAGGGCCATCTCTACTCTAATTTTTATTGCATTATTAGGATCCCATGGCTCGTTCAACCAAATCCCAAGATATTTATATTTAGCAACCCGCTCCACATTTTCATTTTGAATTTTTAACTATTTATCCTGGACTACTTGCTTTTACTAATTACCATGCGCTTGGTTTTAACATTAATTTTTAGACCATGTTCATTACTTTCTTCACTGACTTTATCAAGTAATTTTTGTAGACCACCTCAATTTAAATTTATATATCCAGTATGGACTGCTTATATTAATGTATATATTTGAAACAGAAGTGTCAAATCTCCTCCTCCTCTTCCTCCTCCTCCTCCTCCTTCTTTGTGTTGTGAACTATTATTGTGAATGGATATACTTTTATGCCATGCTCTTTCTTTCCTTTTCCCTCACTCGTTGCTGTTTCCCCCCCCCTTCTCTTCTTTGTTTTTGTTATATTTGCAATTTTTTTTAATGTTGCCTCGCGAGGTCTTAAATGCAGTGACCAATGGTTCACTGAGACCAAGCACAGTGTGGGCCCTGACCAGCAGGGATTCTTCTGACTGTTGGGCAGAGGTATTTCTTGATCCTGTTACTTAAGATCCTCCTTCCAGAGGAGATGCCAGGGACTGGATCTGTGTGTGTGTGTGTGTAAAAACCTGGGGTATAACTCTGATCTGCCCTTGGAAAATGTGATTTTCTCCATTTGTAAACACAGCGGGCAGGTTGTGTCCCAGCCTGTTGAACTTGGCCAGTGCAGATGGAATTTCATTTCATTTTTTTTTTTTTTTACCAAAGAGTTTACTAAATGTGCAAAATGTCTTCATATTTGGGATGAAGGAACTTGAGATTTTAAAAATCTGAATGTGGGAGAAAGCAAAACTGACAGATTAATCTATCATCTACAGTCCCAGGTAAACAGGTCTAGTGCTGCAGCCTTAAAAATCTCAGCCCAGGACGGAGATCTCAGATCCTATTTGATTGTCAAATGAAATGTGCGTGCTGCTGATAATTTCCTGTAGCAATCCATATGTTCTCAACATACAAACATATGAAGCCACCACATACCAAGCAAGTCCATTCATCTACCGCTGTCTAGTCTGATGGGCAGCAATGTACCAGGATCTCATTGCTGCCTCATCACTTTCCTCTGCTGTCTTTTAAGTGGAGATGCCATGGATTGAACCCTCCTGCGTGCAAAGCATGTGCTCTACCTCTGAGCTATGGCTCTGGTACAATCTGCTCTCAATATGGTGGTTCACATCAAATTTAAAAAATAATTAGGAGAGAAAATATACTGGTATGTGAGTAAATAATAATTAGAGAGCCAAGATGCAGCCCAGAAGCGAGAGGTGTTAGCGAGCATTTGGATGTATTGCGCAAACAGGCGTTCGACTAATCTGTACACTGCTTACTTAATCAAATTCAGCAGGCCAGGCAAAAGGTCAAGCACTGATCACACTTCCCTGATCATGACAGCTGCTGATGCCTCCTGTGACTTTAATGCCACATACTAATAAAGCCCGCTTTGCTATTAACATGCTTGGGGGGATTCAGCACAATCATGTTTGGAAAGTGTAATAAAATGCTTCATTGTCAGGAACGCTTGCATGGCAGAGCAGGAGGCAGAGAGAGCGCTACAGTTGCCATTCCGTATGTGCAACAAATAGCTGCGTTAGGTATGTTACGGCAAAAATGCGAAATGCCACTACTGATTAATGAAAGAGACAGTGCGGAAAGCCTGATGCAGACTGACTGGTGGGTTACTCATTCCCAAGGCCTGTTTGTGGCTTGGTACAGCTAGGGACGTCAGAGAAATCCCCAATGGACTCGCACGAGTCTGGATTTTTCAGAGTTTGCCCTGTGGATTCCACAGTGGACTGGCTTTCCTAGGTCACACAGAGTCTGCTGCAGGGCCTGCGGACTGATTTTTTTATTTTGCATATTTGGGGGCCAAATTCAGCTGCAGAAAAATATGCAAAATAATAATAATAAAAAAAACATCGATCAAAAATACACAAATCCCCTGCATAGAGGAAAGTGTGAAAATGTGCATTATGGGGGGATTTGCACATTTTTGGCCAATGTCCCCATTTGCAGAAGCGCAAATTTGTGCAAATACACGCAAAAACATTTGCGCAAATTCTGAGTCCACAAAATCAGCGGATGGCAGAGTGAAAGTCACCCCAAAATCTGCAAATCTCCAGCAGGGTGGCTTTCTCTCCATTTGCACCTCCCGAAGTATAGCCACTATGGCTGCCCCTAAATATGCTTCTCAGAAACAATGCATATGGTTTAAAACAGCTTTGCATAGAGATCCCTGATGATTTTTTTTACTGCCCTGCTGTCCACATAAATCAGTGTATTGTATATTTTAAACTATGTTTTTAACTTTGGTTTTAATTTTTTTTAATTACAATGTTGTTTTTATTGTTCGTTTTATCCTGATTTCATTGTATAGATTGTCATGAACCGCCCAGAGAGCTTCGGTTGTGGGGCACGCGGTATAGAAATGAAATGAAATAAATAAATAAATAAATAAACAAACACATCCGGAGGGCACCAGGCTGGGGAAGACTGAAATAAATCTATGTTGATCATTTATGGCCAATTAACATCTAGGCAGAAATTTAAAAATAAGATTAAAATAAAAAAACACACACAACTCTTTTCCAATTTACAAAAGTTTATTTGTCCTGATTGTCCAATACTTACCACAAGTGAGAGGAAATGTACTTTGAATTGCAATATTTAATCTGGGACTACAGGCAGACATGCATTTAAAAGCAAAATCATCATCATCATCATCATCATCTTCAACAACAACAAGAAAAAGCAGAAGTTCATCAAAAATGAATATTAGCCACCTAATAATGACAACAGAGTATCAGGAGCTGCTGAGGTTAGGATGGGGAAACTTTGGACCTGTGTCTGTGTGTGTGTTTGTGACTGCCCCATGTGGTAAGATATCAGAATCGCAGCATGGAACATACTCCTGGCATTGAAGTATTCACAGACTCTGGACCGGCCCTGCCTACCTAGGCTGGCCACTGGCTCCTCCTGGACAGGAAGAGCTATAAAAGGCTTTCTGTTGGGCTGGGACCTTGCCTGAGCAAAATGATTTTCCTGGCGCTGGTATGTCCTGTGGACCTGACTGAACCATGGTCTCACCTCTGACAGCTTCCTGTGTCTGGACCTTGAAATAGAGCCCTTTGTAAGAGTGGAAGGCATGTCTGCTCCTTCAAGGGGTGGTGGTCCAATGTTTGCTGAATACCCCCCCTCCCGTTGTAGCCTCTGAACTGCATCATATGCTGTTCCAGTGGGTCCCCTGATCCTCAAGTGTTATTTTTAGGGGTGCAGGGGACGGCAGTGGGAAGAAGTGGGTGGGGGAAAGCCCCACTATAACTTTACCTGCCGTTTTGAGATGATTTAAACTGGCAAATGCAGACAATGGATCAGCAAATTGTCTGTCAAAAGGCTGTCTGTCAAGTATCAAATGCTGTCAAATATCAAACGCCAGTGGATGTTGAAAACTGACACTTAATATTGAATGTCATCCACTTGGCAGATATTTGACATCGGTGTTTGCAGAGGGAGATTTCTGAAGTAAGTTCATTTCAGATGTAGCTTGAAAAACAACCCCAGAATACATATCTCTGTTTGTACTGTCCATAGGCCGAGGTGTACATTAGCCTCCCCCCGCCATGCACACACACACGCACAAACAGAATTTCCATTCTCTAGAATTCAGAGATTACTTAGGGAGATATAAATAGAATAAAAAGGACTTTTCCTTTATGGGTACAGTAGGCCCACAAATGCCATTATTTGCTGATAGGGTTTTATACATCCCTCCCACTCACCACATTGAAACTAATTTAAAGTGCCTACACACTTATGGGGGGGAAATTCTTCTTTGGAGCTGCCATCTGCTTTATTCTAGGGCTCCGAAGTTAGCGCAAATGAATAGGGGAAAAAAAAACCTTGTCATTTTCAGTAGGAATCAATTTTTAAAGTTTAGTTCATGAAACTAAAGCCTTACCACCTCAAAAACATCTCTGACAATGTATTAAATCCAAAAAGCAGAGCAGTGCATCTGTACATTACAACTCTCCATGTGCTTACTCCAGAGCAGCTCCACTGGTTTCAATAAGGCATCTTTGGAAATATATATATTCTATTTCTCTGTAATGGAATCAAAGCAGCGATTCTACTTCAGTAGAGCTGAGGGAATATATACACTTGTCTGACTGAGATGTACAGGTTTGAGATGTTTTCATAATTTGTAATGCTGTGACTCGCCTTCAGTCCTTGGGGTAGAGGGGTTTATACATTTGGGGTAGAGGGTTTATACATCCTTATACAAAAGGATGAAATGAATAGGTTGCCATTTGAACTAAGATGCCAAAAACAGGGATGGCTGCTCAGTGTGGATCAATAGGGAACAACTAAGACAGAAGATGGAGATCTCTCTTTGCAGAAGTCTGTATTATGGTGTAATTCAGGCCAGGCCTCAGGCATTCCAACAATTGCTGAAGGAACTGCACTGGCTACCTACCTATTCGCTACCGGGTCAAGTTTAAGGTTCTGGTACTTGTGTACAAAGCCCAAAACAACTTGGGACCAGGTTACCCGAGAGAGTGCCTCCTTCCATACCAACGAAAAGGGAGAAAAGAATCGACATGCCTGTAAGTGATTCGTGAGCAAGGTGCTTCAAACTCGACTAGATAGAAAAAATTCTTAAATCGGCTGCTGCAAGATCGCTCACATCCCTGACCGGTCGCTGAGGTCATCAGATGGCCTGCTCCTGGTGGTTCCTCATGGACCTTTGGCTGGATTGGAGTCCACCAGGGGAGAAGGGCCTTCAGTGTGGCGGCTCTATTTCTGTGGGACTCCCTGCCTCTGGAGGTCAGGGAGGCTCCGACATTGTGCTACTTACGGTGCCAGCTGAAGAAGACCTCCTTGTTCCAGGAAGCCTTCCCTGCTCTTCAACCACCAATGTAATTTTAGTTTGTTTTCAATGTATGGTGTCCCCCGCCCTTTCTTCTATCTGTTCTTCTCTTTTTATTGTTCACTGCTCTGGAATCTGCTTGATGTAGAGTGGTATACAAATACTGTAAATAAATAATAATTGGATACCCAGGGAGGGCCACTGCCCATCCTGCCAGCCACTGACCCAAAATGACAGCTACCGTCTCTTAGGCCTGCGCTGGGTGGCCACTGCCAAATTTTTGCACCCTCCCCTTTTGCCTATAGCCCCACCCACTACTGGAACACAGCCCCCAGGGGCTTCTCCAAAACGGTATTCATTCCTCAGGTTCCCCAGCCCTGACTTAAGTCCATTGACTTGAGTGCACTTACCAGTGCTGGACTGTGGGATCTGTGTCCCAGATAGAATCCTGCTAAATGTCACTTTTGTCATGAACAGCACTTTGTTTTATACACGTCTTTGATTAATCAGTACCGCTGAATCTTCCAAACAACTGGCAATTTCTCTCTCTCTCTCTCTCTCTCTCTCTCTCTGAACACAAAAACACAGAATAAAGCCATACAATACAGGTTGATGTATGCTGGTGATTTCCTACTTCTACTAGTCTCCATTTCTCCCCCCCCCCGCCCCTTTAAAAATGGTCACAAACAGTCAGGCACAATTCATCGGAAGCCTCACTGTATGCTATTTTTATGCCTTGAAAATCGCTCCCACCAGGGCTGCATCTCAAGTTTCTCCTCAACTGGCAAAATTAGTTCAGTACTTTCCCACTTTCTATCGAGTCTCCTTCTCTGAGGACATATCCTTGTGCACCAGTTTCACTTCCAGTCCAGACAAACTGTCTCTCTCTGCAGCCATGTAATGCTTCGGATAGGAGATCTGACCTTCCTGAACCAAAATGCACATTGCTCAATGAAAAATACAGTGCCTTTGTGTGGCCCTCATTGTTTTTTGGTTTTTTTTTAGGGGTGGTGGTTAAATCAGATCTAGAATTTCCCAAGAGCGCTTAAATGTTTTAATTTAATGTTGTTTAAATCAAATTATGTATCATTCTGTTTCCTCCATCTGGGCTTTTTCAAACTTCCCCACCCCCAGTATAATGTAATTCATTTCCCTTCATGTTGTTTGCCATTGGTGGGCACTTATTTTTAAAATACATCTGCTTCAATCAGATGTTTTGTTCCAGATTCCATATGCTATTTCTCTCCCATGCACAAGCTTCAAAAGGCATCTGGATATTTGGTCCCTCTTGCCGATGCTGAATGATCACCTCAGTGGTGCATGTGAATTTTGCAACTAGACATGGTGGTTGAGAAAATTCATTTGGTCCAAACGTTTATATTTACTCAGCCAATTAACATTTAGTAAACCTGTTAGTGAACCAGAACACACGTGTGCATCAAAATCTGCACTTTTCAGATATTTGCAACGTGATTCGCAATTCCCAAATTGCACAAAAATGTGGATAATAAGGAAAAGTTCACATAATATTTTGGGAAAGTGTGCACAAACATGCATGATATTAGGGCTTGCAAAAGTGCATAGACTAGAGTAGTGAAAAAGGCTACCTCATGTCAAACTCTAAGGCCTGCCCCTTTTTTCTTAAGTGACAGGTGGCCCTGCCCCTTTTCAGGGGTTTAGCCCCACTACCTGCCAGAAGTCCTGCCATAGCCAGAAATCCCACCTCCAGATGTCCAGCCCTGGATGGAGGGATCACCTGGCATGGGTCTCTATGAACTCATCATGCCACCATGGACCAATAGGAAGACGTTTTAGAGCCCTGCCATAATGGGGGCAGAAATGGCCCATAGGGGCCATTTCCAACCCCTCACCAAATTGGCCCAGTGGGGGTCATGTGTCCCCTCTACAAACTTCCCCCATCACAATGGACAAATAGGAAAAGGTTTTAGAGCCCTAACATACAATCACAACAACAAAGCCATATCCCTGGATTCGACAGCAGGGACCCAGGACTGTATATGGTTACACCCCCACCCCAGAGGCCAATGAGAAGAGTTTTTGAGGCCCAGAAACATCCTTCCCCATTAGCCAATCAGAAGAGGTACAGCCAGATTCAACTGAAGCAGCCATTTTAGCTGAAGGATTTGAGGAAGGGGTGGTGGCTGGTGGTCTTTGTGAAAACCTAGCTATTTGCAGAAGCTTTATGTACTTTATTTTTTCCCTTCCTGATTCAATCTCCAATCATACAGCCTTCTGACTGGGCTATAGATTTTTTACACCCAAATCTCAGGATTTTAAAATTTAATATTTCTCAACTATTGAGGGTCTGGGTCACTATTTTTAAAAATAATCTGCAGACCTCGATACAACTCCAGCCTTGCAGTGTAGCACAAGGTAGAAACTAGTGAGACCTCTGGCCAGAATAATTTTTAATCTGCAGGCCATCAATTCAAACCCAGCCTAGCAGTGTAGAACATCCATATTTCCACAGGGTTCTGTTTTAAAGGATGAGGTTTTAAATGTGTGATTTGTAATCGTTCTCTGGTAATGAGGCTTTGTAAATATTAAGTATTTGCACATGCTTATGGCTAAGAAGTTAGCACCTAAATGCTTCTAGCCTTACCATTTTTAATTTAATTTTGATCCCCTGGGGGAGGAATTTTACTTTCTTTTTACAAAAGATGCTGTGAAACTTTTAAGCTTTAACATTGACCCCTTGACTATTTGTGGGATATGTTTTTAATAGCTTGGTTTCTAACTTGTAACTCACTTTTACACATGTAGTCCTCCTGATTTTAAACCTATCAAGTGCTTTGTCAATTAGCCCCTCTGTCAAAACCCTATAGTTATACTGGAATTTTATTATGAATTTAATTTTTTTATGAATTTTATTATAATTCATAAGGCATTTTATCTATATCAGCCTCGATTTATTTGTGGCTGGTTGGGGTACGGACAGAGGGATAGGATATTTTGGTTGGGGACCATATATTATGCAGAGCTTTTTTGTAAAACCTCTACAGGAGCCAGCCACCAACTTTCTGGGAAATTACGTATAGTGTAGCAACAGTCTGTTTTGTTATTTCTTCGTAGCTAATTCAGGATACAAAGCCTCAGTCTTATTTTGATCAGGATAGCAAGCTGCATCTGTGCACCACTTATTATTGTTTCTTTCTTTCTGATTAGCTCAGGACTACCCAACCCCATCTGAAACCCAACACTGCTGGAAATGCATCATCCCACATGCAACCATTTTTGGCTGCATCCCAACCAAAGGCCAGCAGTTCAGGTGGTGGTGAGGAAAACACGAGCCTCCCACTAAACTATGTGTATAGTAGGGCCTTGTAGTTGTTTCTCCATATAGCTCATTGTTAGGACTCTAAAACCTCTTCCTATAGGTCCTTTGTGAAGGGGTGAGTTCATAGACCCCACTGGGCCAATCCGGGAGGGGATGGAAATAACCCCCGTGGACTCATTTGTCATTTCCAACTAGCATATATGGCAGGGCTCTAAAACCTCTTCCTATTGGTCCACTGTGGCATGATGAGTTTGTTGAAGGGTCACGTGACCTCCGTTAGGTGATCCCCTATATCTGGAGCAGGACTTCTAGAGGTGGGACTTCCAGCTAGGGCTGGACGTCCAGCCTGAGAAGGGGTGGGGCCACCTGACCTTTTTGAAAAAGGGGCAGAGTTTAGCGTTTGACATGAGGTAGCCTTTTTCACTGCTCACTCGGAAACCTACATACAAAACTGTGTCTATTAGAAAAGATGTTGAGAAAAAGGTCTATTAATTTTCATGCAGACTTTTTCCTCTCCTTTTTTTGTGCCAAATTCACTAACTGATGCAGAAAATGAGCCAAAATGAACTTACATTCGGGAAAATGAGAAACTGAGAGAAACCCTATTTGCAACTCCTGATAAAATGTTTTAGAAAGGTTGCAATCACAAGCTCTCTCCTCCCGCAAAGTACAACTGATGTGCTCAGTCATGCTGGATGCATGAAGCAGGTAAGGATGTCTCTGTGTAAGTTGCCAGCAGGTCACAACAACTCAGGAACCGTAGGATTAGGACACCCAGGTGCTTTGCTTTCTGTACCACCATGCTTGCAAATCTCTGTTGTGCTTCAGTGCTACCGCTGCAGATGGTGGTATTGTCCTTACCAGATCAGCTGGGCTTAGGCACAGAGATGCCATGAGCATTTGCGGAGAGGTGCTTGCATAGGTGAACACCCCTCCTCCAATGTCCATAAGCTGGATTGGGGTGAACACAGCACTGCTTGATCCTATGAATCACCACCTCTATGGCCACCTCCCTCTTCTGAAGGTGAAGTAACTTACCGTTGGGGAGGCAAAGGGAAAAGCAGAGGTGTTTGTTGTGAGAGCTTCCAGCCGTTCAGTGGAGAATCTTTTCCCACTGAGGTCTGGGACCAAAGATAAAGAACCATAAAAAGGATGACCAGCTTGAAGTCTTCCATCAACAGTTAGTGCCTAGACAGCAGACTGAGGAGTAGGTTCACAGGTCACCTGGTTATTGCTTTCTCCAATATGGGGAGCTGTATTGTATTTCTATTTAAATGACAGTAATTATTTCAAAATTTGCAAAATTTTTGCAAATTTGTGTCCTTTTTTGTATCCTCTTTTCTGATGCTGCATAAGTTTCCTACCCTCCAGAATCATACGTCATCTCTTCCTGCTGCTACTATCATCTGAAGGCTCTGAATTGATGTGATCGTATGTTTGGAACAAAACATGCTTTGTTTTGCGTTCGCTTGCTACTTCTCAATCCATGCTTGACATTTAAAGAGTGGGGCTAATGAGCAAGGATTGCACTCTTCCAGTGTTGTTATAGCATAGCAACGCAAGTGTCCAAATTACCACCCATGAAGAGCAGTAATTGCCTCAAAATGCAGTTAACTTTGTTGAAACAGTACTTTTTAGTGTACCCAGTGCCCTGATCTGATTCTCCATAATATTTTGGCAAGGCCTGTAAATGTAACTAGAAGGAGAATAAAGAGCCAGTTTAACAATTTGGGGAAGAAGCATCGAGTATAGTCATTAGTCTACCTATAAAATGTACTGTGTCAGACTCAGAATGCAGGCGAGGGGATGTCACAAATTTGAATGCTCCCTCACAGAGACTTGCAGGAATGGAGACAGGAAGTTCTCAATCCCAGGATTGTATTTTAAGCCAGGGGTGGGGAAGCTGTGGCCCTCCAGATGTTGTTGGACTACAACTCATCAGGCCTAGGCAGCACGGGCCAAGATCAGGCATGATGGGAGCTGCAGTCCAACATCTGAATGAATAGCCACAGTCTCCCCACCCCTATTTTAAGCCCACCTCTCCTCTAAAGATCTCAGGGCAGGGTGGACCATCTCCCCTCCTCAATTGTTTTTTTTTTTTTTAAATTATTAAAATTTTTTCAAACAATATATAAAACAACTAAATAACAAACATACAACTTATATAGTGCTCCCATCACCACGGGACCAAAGAATACATTCTATCTCTATAATCTATTGTTATTCATTATTCCAAAAATACAACATATCTTGACACGGCATACTCCCTTTCCCCTTATTTAACACAAAATCCAAAAATAAACCCCAGATATTCTTAAAATTGTTTTTCTTTAATTGTCCCTTTTTACATTTGATACTACAAGTTAACATATCAGTTAAAGCCATATATCCCACACTTCTTTATACCAGTCAGTGATAGAGAAAACTTGCTGAACTTTCCATTTTCTTGCTATCATTAATCTACCCGCCTGTTAACAAATTTACAATTAATTCTTTAACATTTTGAAGACCAGCCACCTTTTCAGTTATTGTTAACAATGCTAATTTAGGAAAGACTTCTAAATCAATACCAACAATTTCTGATATTTCTTCAAAAATCATTTCCCAAAAATCTAATACATTTTTACAACTCCACCACATATGAGCATACGTACCCAGCTCCTGACAACCTCTCCAACACATTGGAGAACATTTATTATCTATTTTGTTTATTCTTACCAGAGTTAGGTATCATCTCCAAATTAACTTATAGAAATTCTATTTTATCCTTATTGGCATATTTTTCAATATTCTCCTATCCCATATCTTATTCCACTCTTCTTTTGCTATTTCCTCTTCAAACTCTATATCCCAAACTATCTTAAGATCTTCCGCTTGCTCTTCTGATTTCTGACTCCCCATCTCATTTGATCTTCACAATGAGGCTGCAGGATCAGTTTGATTGAGAGTTAGTGATTATGATGACACCCAGAAATAGAGGTGAGACAAGAAATTGGGCAAGAAATTGGATAAGCTGATAAATGCTACTTTATTAACTCACAACAAAAAAGATTTGCAATGCCATGGGTATTGGTGAATAGCTGGGTGGGCATTAGTGAATAGGGGTGAACCTGACCCAGCCTGGAGACAGTGCAATGGCTCTCCCTGTCCCCTTAAGGTGTTGAAAGGTGTCGTCCTCCTAAGCCATAGACCCCTCAAGTCCCATGACTGTAAGTGTGTGACCCACTCAGGGCCCAAGTCCCACAGCCCTGACTGACATCCCATGGCAACTTTTGCCTTCTTGGTACCCCGAAGAGCTCACCAATGCCTTGCGCTCTACTTACACTGTCCTGCTAGCGTTGTGCCCAACCTACCCTATTTTAAAAAAAACACACCACACTCTCTACTAGTACCCCAAAGGGTACTAGTATGGGGTAGGTGAGGAAAAACACACACCACTGGCTAATCTTGGCATATGGCAAAAATATCCTACACAGCAACTGCTTGTACTGACTTCTGTCCTGACCTGGACAGGAAGGTGGATGCCGACACAAAACAGCAAATTTCAAGAGGGGAAGGGCAGGGTTGGGCTTAAATAGCCTGTTACTCCACCCTTGACGTTGACATGGGGACGCTGCATGCATCTGCACATGTGCATTTGCATACCAGGCAGGGCCAGCATCAAGGGTAGGCATGGTTGGGCACCTGCCGAGGGACCCCACCCACTTCAGCAGTGGTCCACTGACAAGAGCCCCTTGCAGTTGTTCTTCTTCCTCTTCACCGGCGCAACTGGCTTGATCACCTGCTGCCTCTCGCTCTGGCCCTCAGTCAGAATGTGGTGGTGAAAAGGAGCTTGACAGGAGCTATCCATGGTGCTGAACTCCAGTGATAAAGTGAGCTTCATATCTAACCAGGGATTTGAACTCAGACCTCCCTGGTTTAAATCCAATTGTGCAACTACTCAGGGATGGGGACTCGGACTCCAGGACTCGACTCGTGAATCGGACTGAGTCCCCCCCCCCCCCGACTCGAGTCCCAATATTTTTAATGGGACTCGAGATTCGACTTGGGACTCGAGACCAAGGACTCTTCGACATCCCTGGGCTGTGCCAGAAGGAGTGGAGAGAAGTGTGATTGCTGGCGAAGATTTTATTTTTTAAAAATCATTTTCCTAAAATGCAACCTTTCAGACATTTTGGGTTTGGCTGCCTCTGCCTGACTGTTTGGGGTTCCCAGCCTCCTCTGCCTGCCTGGTCTCTTCTTAACCAGTTCCACAGTTTGAGTTGTCCAAGACAAAGGCCTCTGCCTGCCTGCTTTGGGGTTCCCTGCCTCCTCTGCCTGCCTGGTTATTTTGGGTTTCTCTGCCTGGTCTGTTCTTGTCAAAATCAGTTGCAGAGTTTTGAAATAAAAAGGCACATTGGGCCTAGAATTTATTTAAGCCACACATCTGAAGTAGCCTTTTTTTGTTGGGAAAACCCCCCATTGATTTTAATAGGGACTCATGGAGTCAGCTTTGGGAGTGACTCGTGACTCGTGATTCGTGAGTCACCATTTTGGACCAAGGACTCGGACTTGAGACTCGGGTCCAAAGACTCGTGACTTGACTCGTGACTCGAGACCAAGGACTCTTCAACATCCCTGCAACTACTACACAGCATCAGCTCTCTATAACATTCTTAGTTCTTCCAGTGCGTATCATGTCTTAGTTAGGATTTGATCCCAGCCCTGCTTTAGCCACTAAAATCAGTTTGAAGCTGCATTATTTTAATGATTTCAGACAGTGCTGTTCATCAACAGCATGCAGGCTTTTTCATGCATTGCACTAAATAATAAAATCATTCTTAATTGAGGGGTAAACAGAGCCAAAATAAAAGTTTAGCAGGGAAAGATGTTCTGATGAGAGGGGCATATTTCACATCCAGTTTTGGCAGTGTACATATATTTACTTCTTAACATGATATTTGTGGAAAGAAGCCTCCCAGTGGCTGTAGTGGCTGCCAGTTCCAAAGCAGCTACAGGCATATCCCTGCCTGCCCTGGAGAGCCTCCTTTTAGCCTTTCCTTACTTTGTGGTTCCAGAAAGGAGATTGCCACAATTGCCACTCTCTCTCATGTCATCACACAATGACTTACTGGTTTTATTTCTTGGTTTGATTGTTTTGCTGGAGGGAACAATTCCTGTTCTACCTTGATTTCCTTGTTTCCTCTAGGAAGCAGCATGACTGTGACTGTGAATGAGCAGTGGTTACAGTTGCTATTTTCTCCTTGCTCAGTGCGATGTGAGGAGAGGCAGAATTTCCAGGAACAGTTGCTCATCATTGCTTTGATGGCCACTACAGCCACTATGGGTACCTCTTTCCTCATGAAGCACAGATATTAAGAATGTAAGAAGAGCCATACTGATCCATCCAGTCCAGCATTCTGTCCAGCACACAGTGGCCCATCAGCTGCCTGTGGGAAACCCACAAGTAGGACATGAATGCGACGGCACCCTCCTGCTCATGTTTGCCAGCAACTGGTACTGTGAGACATACTACGCCAGTGTGGCGTAGTGGTGAGAGTGTTGGACTGCGGCTCTGGAGATCCAGGTTCTAGTCCCCGCTCGGCCATGAAACTCACTGGGTGACTTTGGGCCAGTCACTGACTCTCAGCCTCACCTACCTCATAGGGTTGTTGTGAGGATAAAATGGAGAGGAGGAGGATTATGTAAGCCGCCTTGGGTTCCTTGCAGGAAAAAAGGCGGGGTATAAATATAATAAATAAATAAATAAATAAATACAATACTGCCTCTGATACTGGAGGTGGTATATAGCCATCATGACTAGTTGTCATTGATAGCCTTATGCTCCCCGAATCTGTCTAGTTCCCCTTTAAATCCAAGTTGGTAGCCATCACTACATCTTGTGGATGTGAAATCCATAGTTTAACTATGCACTGTGTACTTCCTTTATCTGTTCTGAATCTCCCACCAATCAGCTTCATGGGATGACCCTGTGTTCTATTATTATGGGATAGGGAGAAAACCCCTCTCCATGGCTTAGACAATACTTGACCATTTCCCCTCTTTGGTCCCTTTCTTGTATATTCCCTTTCACTGCAAATCACACAGCCTCATTAAATAGTTCTCCACATTTGCCAAGCAGATTTAATCAATATCTGCTATAAGGCCTGCTCCATTGTTGCACTAATTAATACACCGGGACATGAATTTGTCACCTCCTAAGCTTTGTGTTCTTATCTAGAGGAAAGAGGGATGCTAATTATAGCTAAATACGTGTCAAGACCTCCCATTGTTCTGAAAATTGTATATTTGAAATGAATAGTTAGATGATTTGTTTGGTTTCCCCCTTCCCCTCTTTCCTCTTAATGTTGCAGATCAAACTTGAAATTAGAATAATGAGGTGTCACTGGCTGGAGCCATAGTTGGTGCTATATATTTGTCAGAAGTTGTTCACAATAATCAACTTATGACATAGCTTCCTGCACCCCACCAAACAAAATTCCCTTGATTGTGCAACACAATTACAACTAATAACCTTGGAAACCCCAATGTGTTTAAGGAGCCTATTTCAAAGATTATCTGGAGACTTATTTGAGTAGAAACTGGGGAAGACAAAGCTTACCAGATGGAGATTATTCTTTAGTAATTAACTAGACATTGTTCCTTAGGGTGCACATCACCATGAAAACATTTCCTCTAGCATAATAATGTCCTGGCGTCGTCAATGCTTTCTTTTTATGCTGATGAAATATGGCTTTAATACTTAACATGTTAATCAATGAATTTTATTAATAGATTTCCTTTAGTCTTGGGGAAAAGACAAAAATCATAACACACACCAAAACCCCAACAACCACCCACCATCAAGTGATACTCAATAAACAGTTGGAAGGCATTAATATTAAAAGGGAAATGATGAATAAAAATATGGGATGTGTGATAGAAATGCATATGCATTCCATGCTCAAGAGAGACGTACCTTCATGACTGTTAATTCGGTAGCTTACAAATTGACTCCCTCACAATTGCTGTGTGTATGTGTGTGCATAGGGGGGAAGGGATGGGATGGGGACCACTTTGCTATTCATTAAAGTGCTAGAGTTCTTTTCTTACAGAGAGCACTTGTCTATGAAAGTATCCCTGGGACCAGTGCCTAAGCCTTATCCTTTGAACCACCATGACACCTTGCTGATGGAGGCTGTTGCTGGCCTGCTTTTTACTTCTCTGCAGCACCGCCACCACCACCACTGCAGATGGCTGGCAAGTGTCCTTGCAGCTATGAACCCTGCAGAGATCAGGTGACACAAGGAACCAATAACATTAGCTCAGGGGTATACAGTGGAGGCCGGTGACGCCAATGTCAGTGGGGCTGCATATCTGCTCCGGATTTTATTCTGAACTTTAAAGGAGCTGTCCACTATGATGCTGAACCCTATCCTCCAAAAATAGGTTTGGCACCATGGATAGCTCCTTAAAAGCTCAGAGTAAAATCTGGAGCGGATATGCAGCCCCGGTGACAGTGGAGTCACCACCAGCCTCCACTGGGGGGTATACCTTCAACTGGAAAGGCTCCTGGAGTGGCCCACACATTAATTATAAACAAGACAGTCCCTGCCCTCAGGTTACATCTAAAAAGTTATGACACTGAAAGAAAAAGGCCTAGGGAGGGAAAAGAGAACCAAGAAAACTCAGGCACCATTTCTTAATGTTATATGGTTCTTCTTATACATTGGTCTGTGTATCTGTGTGTGCATACACAGACACAGACACAGACACACACACAGACAGACACACACACACAAGAAGAACTATATAACATTAAGAAATGCTGCCTGAGTTTACTTGTTTCCCCCCTTTGCTTATATATCCCCCCCCCTTGGCTTATATACCCCCCAAATGAATGTGCAAGTTCTTCGCACATCTGTTTGCTGGTGCTTCTTTGTATAAGAATAACTCTGCCCCTGGTTGTGATGGGAGGCTGTTGTTGTTTTTAAGAATCCAGGCCTAGTGCTGTAATTTAATGTAACACAATCCACCTGAATTTCATGAATGTCCCTGTTCTCAGTCTGTTAAAGCTGTTTGGGCCACTGACATCCTTAATTTGATTCAATCAATCCACGCGGCACAACACTGGTGTTTTCTTTGGACCCAGCACTGCTGCAGCATAAGGAACAAAATGTTCTAAAAATGGGCCACTGGCTGCCAGGGAAAAATTGGGCTGCAGCAGCAGAGCCTCCGTAAAGAGGGAGTGTGCGTGTGTGTGTGTGTTTTAAAGAAATAAAAAGAAGTCATCATTCATTACACACAGCCAACCTGGAGGTTTAGGATGAGATGAACTAAGTAGAAGTGGAGCATAATCCCCCCAGCCGCCTCTGTCATTTGGGCAGCAGATAACAATGGTGGAAGAAGAAAGAGAAAATAGAACCAGAGGCATGCTGAGAGGATGATCTTGAAGCTTCTTGCCACATCTCCCAAAATGCATCTCAAGGAAAGGAAAAAGAATTTGAGGTATTGCCAAGGAAGCTTAATGCCTGCCTCATGGACTGAACAAGAGAAATGGAGGTAGTGCCATTTTTATACCAGGGAATTTAAGGATGCAAAGGCTGGAAAGTAAAAAAAGAAAAAGAAAAAGGCAATGATATTAGCCAAAATACATGTAATTAGAAAGGCTAATAGCATCTCTGGAGCTGTATCCATAGTCGGCAATTTCCTTTTCAACCATCAAAACAACCTCAAGCTAACTGCACACACACAAATCTCACCCCACCCAAATGGGACACAAGTAGGAAATAGTCAGGCAGGCTGTTATTAGATCTTGGTGTAGGTGTGTGAGTGAGGCGGGGGCAGGGAGGTTGCAAGGCCATCACCATTCATTCCATGGGAGTGAGGGAATATAGAGGACAGTGACTCACTATGCCTGCAGAGGTTCATATCACCCTTCTAGTAGGATGCAGCCTTACTTCTCTCTAGGATGCTTCCACATGCCAGAGGAGGGTTGTGTTTTGTTTTGTTTTTGCAAAGATGCTGCCATCTTAGAAGTCACTAAATATACAAATGTCAGCACTTGACCTTAGGCATAGCACCAGAGCAGGATCTTGTCAGGAGCTGTCGGATCTGTGTGCAGATCCCCCAGGTGGTGAACCATTGAACTGCAAGTGGCAGTTTCTCAATGAAGTACCTTCACACACGCCCTGGACTGGCTCTACCCATCCCGGCTGGCCATTGGCTCCTTCCAGCCAGGGAAGAAGGAGTATATAGGACTTCCTTTGTTTGAACAGCAAGGTCTTTCTGAGCTCTAGCATGGTCCAATATGCTTGGGTATTTTTTGATCCCTGATTGTCCTTTGGTCTTGGCTTTCAGCTCTGGGGCAGTGCTAGGTACTGAAAAGATCTGGAGCTCAGGTCCACAGGGCCAAAAAAAAAAAGCAAAAATAAAAAAAGAAAAAAGAAAGAAAAAATAAAAAAAGAAGAAACACAGATTTGCATATGCTAATTTACATACATATGCTCTAAAGTCTCTCTCTCTCTCTCTCTCTCTCTCTCTCTGCCTTTAAAGGGCCCTGTCTTCTAAGGACACCCATATTTGTAAAAAGGGATGTATGGACAGGGGCATTTGATTTCAGAAAAGAACCTCAGGCAGAAAGATTCAGTGGGGGGGGGGCAGCCGGAGGTGAAGCACATGTGGGCAAATAGCCAGCTAATCCAGTTCAGGAAGTACAGGCAGCCTGGGATCATAATAGAAAGAAGAAGAAAACACACAACACTTTTGGCCACCTCCCATTGATTGGGTAAGCTCAAAAATACCACCAAAATAAATTATAAAATGTCCTGAGAATGAGGCAGAAAAATGCAAGCCTCTTTCATGGGGGAAGCAAACTTTCAGGACATTGGGGGACAGAATTTGGCACAGCACTAGCTCCACCTGTTCCCTGGAGCAAGACACAACACTGCCCCCTCACACCTGCATTGTGGAGGATGCAAAATGGGGGCTAGGCTGCCGACACCGTCATCGATGCTGTTGCCACTTGCAGGGGCAGTGCAAATAATAATAATTTAAAAACCCTTAGGAGAAAAGGAAGAAGCTGTGCTACTAGGGGTGGGCGATCCGCCAGGACCCAGCCTACCTCTGGCTCGGTTCTGTGCCTGCTGAGTCAGGAGGAGGCTGAAAGCTGGCATGCACCATGCCACTTGCTGGACAGTCAGGTTCCCAGTGAGCCACTGTTTATGTAGAAAATGCCTTAAGATACATGAAAAGCGGCCACAATTTGTGCAAATTACACTATTGGGGGTTACACAAACCTCTCCGCGGCTCGGGGTTCTCTGCGGCTCACCCCTCCGCACTGCCGCCGGCCCGCTCTCAATCTTCTGAGATACGCGGAGCGTTCTCCGTGCAGCTCGAGCCGCCGCCGCCGCGTCCTGCTGCTCCGGCGCGCTGCTGGATCCCCGCGCTATGTTTTTGGTAGGGAGAACCAGGGCAACAGGGCTTAAACAGCGCTGTTGCCCTGGTTTCCCCCGCCAAAAACATAGCGCAGGGGTAAAGTGTGCCGGAGCAGGGTCCTGTCGCGTCACTTCTGCTGTGCAAAGTGTGACGCGACGGGACCAGCGTGGGCGGCGCGGGAGGCTCGCCACAGAGCGCGAGGGGCCAGGTAGGCCCGTGCTCGCTGCGGAGAGCCCGCACGGGCACGCGCGGGCCGAGTTCGGGCCTCACTCGTGCCCGCGCAGGCAAAAGTTACATCACTAAATTACACAAATTGCAGCTGCTTTAGGCGTATCTTAAGGCATTTTATACATAAACAGTGGCCCACCAGGAACCTGGATGTCACTTCCCTGGCTCGACTCGGGAGGATGCGAGTTGAGCCAGGGAAGAGGTAAGTCGGACAGAGTTGGGGGGGGGTCGAGCCTGGCTAGTCCACCAGATTTCCTCCCCCTGAATGAAATCCTCGCAGATCCCAGTGTGCTACAGCAGCCCCTGCCAATGGTGAGCCCTATTGTGAGAAACTGTTGGAGAATTTCTCCTCCCCTTGGAGAAATTCCACGAAATGGTTGGGTGGAGAATTTTGAGAGGCCATTTGCGTGCAGCTGTAATCCAAACAGGAAGATCATCAAATGCCTCTGCTCACATGGACAAAGTCTGATCTCTGTTAGTATAAATCTACACATTCTATTAGCACTGACTTAGATTTGCATTGGACTCAGTCACTATTGAAATTCCTTATGCACCTCTGCAGTGACATCTTCTCTTCTCACAGCACAGAGCAGACCTGGGAGCAGCGTTCAATTTAAAACGTCGCTGTAGGTCCATGATTCTGTCACAAGGACATCCGATGAACACCTCAGTTGCAGCTACCCCCACCCCATAAAAAAAAAAGGTAGGGGCAGGTTGGGACTTTCCATTAGATTAGGCACCATTGGAAACTAAAGTGCAACGCCAACAGCACAATAACGCAAAAAGAACCGGCTCTAAATCAGGTGATGGATTGCCAACGTGACAGGTTCAGCTTTAAATCATATTGCCTCCCTTGAACGGATGGCAGTGCTATCTAGAAGTGGAGAGAGGAACTTGGGGATTCTGAACTCGGCTTCTAAATCACAGTGCTAGATTTATTTCAATGATAACCACTTGGACTTTTCTATACCGCAGGCTGCTTTGCATGTTCGCAAGGGTTTTTTTTTTTTAAAAAAATTTTTGATGCAGGGGAAAGGTTGGGGAGCCATTCTCCTGTGTATACCAAAAAGCTCCACTTTTCAACTTAAAAGGATATGAGCGGGCCTGCGGGTTGGGGGAAAGTGGTGTTTAATGATCAGAGGATAGCTTCAAAGTCGTCTCATCTACCCCCACCCGCTGCCCTGGCAGAGTTCTCCCGTCTCTAGCTTTCCACAGAGTCACTCATTAGATGTTAAAGGCAAAGAGCAGCATCATCAAGCAAGTTTCGCTGCGCCAGAGATGCCTTCAGGATAAGGAATACATTCCATTTGACCTCTGGTTGGTATCTTCTTTCCAGGCAGCCTAAACTGGTGACAAATCGATTGCAGCAGCAATGATCCACAGATCAAAAGGTGGTGCTCAAACATTTTACGGACATTTTACCAGCCTTCCCCCCAACCTGGTGATGTCAAGATGGTTTGGACTACAGCTCCCATCAGCCCCCAGCCAGCGTGGTGGAATGGTCAGGGATGATAGGAGTTGTAGTCTAAAAGATCTGGAGGGCACCAGTTTGGGGAAGGCTGCAGTAAAGCAATCGAGGAATTATTTAAATCATAAATGTTAAAAGGTGCCTACCAAGTCCCTCCTCAAGTTGAACTCTTCCTAACCAGTTGCCTCACTTAGTTGGCTACTTAAGCTGCATCCACACAAGCATTAAATCTACCCATCGGTTGTTGACTGTGACCCACCCTGGTCCAAATAAAGTTAGGCACACTTGGACTCCAAGCCTATACCCATTTAGCTTGGAGTAAGCCTCATTGAATTAACCCATTACTTACTTCTGAGTAGACATGTATAAGATTGCACTGCTATAGAGCACTCTCCTATGCATGGTTTTTCTATAGGACTTACTCCCATGTAAGCCAAGTATACATTAGGAATGGAGCCTCAAGTCCTATTGAAATCAATGTGTTAGCGGTGACTAACCTGTCCCATCGATTTCTACAGTACTTAGGTGCGACAAAGGACCAGAGGTTTTCCACATGGGAGATCCGTGATTGTTTAAAAGTCTCTTGACTTTTTAAAAATTGAAACATAGTGGGTATGGAGAGGTTCAAATTTCTTCAGAGCAGTGATCAAAAAACCAGCCCTTCTAAGCTGCAGTTTGCCCTACAGGGGAAAACTATAGGATGGTGCTATGAGCAGAAAAGTGATCAGGCCTGCAAGTACCTTCTGTACTGACATGAATCCAAGCACAGGGGTCATATTAGTTAGGAGCAGACTTGGGAAACAGAAGGCAAAACTATGTTTAATGGGTTATATTTCCATGATGCAGTAAAACACACACACACACGTGCACACACATCGTGATTGACTATTGGGGGTGGGAGGGTGGAAGAAACCACACATCAAACAAAACAAACAAAGGGCACACATGGCAACATTATACCTCATTTCCCATCCCAGGGCCTAGCAACGTGGTAAATGTTAGACCTGGGCCTTACCATTTTTCATCGCATTAAACATAGGAGACATTTACAATACTAGGGATGGATGAATCTGTTAATTTCAGTTTGTCTCTGTTTCTCATTTTTCCCATCTGAAGTTCCATTCATCCCAAACTTTGAGATTTTTTTCCAATCTTAAGTCCGGTTCAAGCTGAACTTTGAGAATTTTGTTTTTTTAAGTCTGCATGAAAATGTGTATGCATTTTTGGTGCACGTTACTTTGAACGCATGACATTTTGTGTGCATTTTTGCCTAATAATACACACATTCTTGCAAGCAAACATTACTTTCGGTAATATATGCATCTTGGTGCGCACTCTCCCCTAACATGTGCATTTTTGTATGCATTTGTTTGACTGGAGAACTCCATTTCAAGAGTCGGGGAAGTGTGGATTTCAAAGGATAACTGAATTTCAGTTCGTGTATTGGTTCAAAGGTGTGAAATTTAGGGATGTTCGCTTTAAAATGCAAACTGAACAAATTCTTCCCCCATCCCTAAAAGGGCTCAGTTGTGTGAATGGTGTCAGCCAGGAAATGGTGCACTAGCAAGATGTCTTCCAACCCCCTGGGACAGCTGATTTAATCGGTAAAGTAGGAGAACTGGAGGTACAGAATTACCTTAGAGCTAATTCCATTGATTTAAACTAATGCAGTGGGAGTGTGGCTTGTATGAGTGAAGTTTTCAAGGCCAACCCTTTAATTAGTAGCAACCTAAACACTGGTCTTTGGGGTGGTTTTATTTATTAAAAACAATAGCAATCCAGCGCAATCAGAACTAGGTTCTTAAGAAGAATAGTTTAATTAATTATCTCAGGTAGAGCTTGTTGACTCGCTAAAGAATTTCTCCGAAGCCCTATTCCCCAATTAAAACTCCTTCAGCTAGAGAAGAATAAAGTGCAATCAAGTAATACAATGCGGAAGCGTATTTGGAGCATACTTTATTTTGCTCAGCCAGATGCACGCTGAGTTCATCTCGTTAGGGGAAGACAGAACAAATCCAGAGTAAATATTGGAACCCTGATGGATTTATTTTCAATATACAGAAGAGGGAGGACTGACTCGCATCATCTCTCTCTGTCTCTCTCTTGTCTCTCTCTGTCTCTCTAAGAGAATCAGCAAGTGGGTTAGTGAGCTCCTGGTGTGCAGTGCCAGTGAATCATTGAATCATGATGGCAAAGCAGTCACCGGATTGCTTCACCGCACGCCCACAGATCATGCCACACTGTGCCACCGCACCAGGACCTGATAGTCGTGAAGAAGTGAGAACCTGCCAGATTTGGACTGAGCTTGAGTCAAATGAATCATTTTCAAGGGCATTCATAAATGACCCCTTTAAACTTGATTTCAACCCAAACTGAGCCCTGCCTTGATCCTGATCGTGTCTGAGAGGGTTGCAAGACCCAAACGACTCCTTGCTACCAACCACCACTGCTGCCAGCCCTCTTCCCCCAGTTTCACATGGGCAAAGGTCTGCAGTAGAGGGGAGGACTTTCAGCAGTGTAAGCCTCAGCCTTCCGGTCTTCAGCTTCGAAGGTCTTTCAGCAGCTATCAAGGGCGGAGGCCCACACTGCAGCAAACACTCTCTCCCACCTCTTGCCTGGGTATGTGTGGGGAAAAGGGGAGCTGGTGGCAGCCAGGTGTGGTGGTGCAGAACTCAGCTCATTACAAACTGGGCAGGATCTTCTGAATGGAAATGGGCCCAGAGGGGATCAAAGTCCAGGAATGTATGGTCTGAGTGAACTGCCCACTCCCTTTAAGTGTGATGTCATCACAGAACTCAATACTGACATGGATTGATCAGCAGTATTGAGTTCTGACAAAGATCATAGAATAATAGGATCATAGGATCATAGAGTTGGAAGGGGCCTACAAGGCCATCGAGTCCAACCCCCTGCTCAATGCAGGAAACTAGAGGAGGGGTCTCCCATCCAAGTAATAACCAGGCCTGACCCTGCTTAGCTTTCCACGCTCAGACAAGCTGAGCAGCATGAGCCACAGACTTAACCATGGTTTGTGAACAAGCCTCCACAACCCTCAGGCTCCTCTCCTCTCCTCCTCTTTTGTGCAACGCAGAAGGAGATCAAAAGCATCTGCTTTCAGTTTTAAATTAACCACAATTCCCTGTGTGGCTTGCTCTCGGGGAACTGTGGCTTGTTTAAACGATGGTTAGCGAGAATAGGCCAGGATCAAGCTGTACTTCCAGATCCTGGCTTGTTCTCAAAGAATAGTTTAACCAAACCACAGTTTCCCCAGTGTGGAAGCCAGAAGAAACTATAGTAAGTTTTTAAAATTAGAAATGAAAGGTTTTGATCTCCTCTTCATGGACATGCAAGAGGAAAAGAGGGATCTGGAGTATGCAAGACTCAACATTGCTGTAACTTGCTCTTGGAGAAAGAAAACCTGGTTTCCCATTACTTGTAAACTCTGCCACAGAGACAACATAGTAAAAACCAGGGCAGTAAATTTAGTCAGCTTGGGCACTTCCCTGTTTGCATGTTCTTTGTACTCATCTATTATTATTATTATTATTATTATTATTATTATTATTATTATTATTATTGATGGAAAAGAGTGAACAGTGGTTTTATCATTTCCCCCTTATATTTGTGCTCTAAAGTAGATACAAGTAGCATGGGTGTATGATAGGCAACAAGGTTTGATAGTTTGATCTTCAAGGAAGTCTGGGAACTTCCAACTCTAACTATTATCTGGCAGGAATCAAATTAACTAGCGTTTTCCTTCACACACCTTTTCTGTAAATGGATATTTTATTATTTTGTTCCATGATAATCCTCAAAATCCATGATAATCCTGTGCCCATTTATATTATTTTGCATTTCTATGAAACACTTATTCCAAGTACTCTTCCAGTACTTGAAGGGTTGTCACAAAGAGGAGGGCCAGGATCTCTTCTCGATTTATTTATTTTATTTATTATATTTATACCCCGCCTTTTTTCCATCAAGGAACCCAAGGCGGCTTACATAATCCTCCTCCTCTCCATTTTATCCTCACAACAATCCTGTTAGGTAGGTTAGGCTGAGAGTAAGTGACTGGCCCAAAGTCACCCAGTGAGCTTCATGGCCAAGCAGGGACTAGAACCCAGATCTCCCGAGTCCCAGTCCAACACTCTAACCACTACGCCACACTGACGATCACCCCAGCTTGCAGCACACGGAATAATGGGCTCAAGTTACAGGAACCCAGATTCCACCTAACATCTGGAAAAATTTCCTGACTGTTAGAACAATAAGACAATGGAACCAACTACCTAGGGAGGTGGTGGGCTCTCCCACTCTGGAGGCATTCAAGGTGCAGCTGGATGGCCATCTGTCAGGGATGCTTTGACTAGGAATCTTGCACTGAGCAGGGGGTTGGACTCGATGGCCTTGTAGGCCTCTTCCAACTCTACTTTTCTATGATTCAATAATATCTCCTGCATTTTCCACCTCATCAGGTTTTAGTTCTTGTGAGACCATCTGGCTGTTTGTGAATTGCAATATTGGTAATGAATAAGCATCAGGGCTGGCATGAGGGATGGGCATTATAGGGCACCTGCCAAGGCCCGCACTGCTCTGCCTTCTTGCTGTTGTTGCCTGAGGGCCAACGGCATCTCCCTCAGACTGGGTCCCCCACCAAAAGCATCTTGCCCAAGGCCCCCTCAAAATCTGGGCCCCAAATCTGTTTAAACACCCAGGCAGAAAGTTGATACTACTACCTCTGTTCCTGGTTCCTAGAACAAAGGGGCTCAACTTTAGAGCCATTCACCAGCAAAGTTGCTGTCCTGTTAAGCACATATGAATACTCATCTCTACTGTTTTTGAGACCTGGCAATGTCCATATCTCCTGCATGTGAAGAATCAGGGGTTCTGCTGGGATTTCAAGATGAGAGATCACCACACTTTTTTCATCTGGCTGCTCTTTTGAAAGTCGAACTGAAAACATTAGGTAGAGGAAGGAATCTTTTTTCTTTTTCTTTTTTTTTGAAGCCAGAACAAAGGCATCTTATTTCAGGTAAATAAAATTACAGATGCAATGATTAAGCAACATATGGAATTTCTCCAGTAAAGGACTTTGCCACCTGCTGTAGGAAATTGAATATAAAGTGTGAAGGAACAGGAGGTGATAAGAAGGGCTTACGATGCAATGCATGGACAGGAGGAATGTTCTGTTCTGAACTTTCAGGAGGTGGGGGGCAATTTGCAGTGAAATAAAGGTGTCACTCTGGGATGAATGGGCACTGGGCATCATTTTCCTTGAAAGAGTAGCACTTGCCTAGAAAAGAATAGCCTTCCTTTTTTCCTTCTGCTGCAAAACCACAAACCCTCCCCCTGTCTTGGAGAAGCACTTGCCAAGAGAGGGGTAAGGATCCTGCTGTGAAGCACACTGCTTATTCCAACCATGGTTGGCATCAGTAGTGGGCAGTCAGGCATCTGCCGAGGTGCTTACCCCAGCAAGTGCTCCCTGTCAACCAAGGGAGAACATGTTCTCTGGAAAGGTTCACAAATTCTTGTACATATGCTCGCATCTGAGAATTGCACGAGTTTCAGAGAAAGAAGTGGTTTGAAATTGCGCATTTTTTTTTTTAAAGCACAATTGCACGCTTTAGTCTAGGGAGAAATGTTGTGCAACCTTGAAAGATACTCACATCTTTGCGCAATTTCCTGATTCGGTCACATTGATTTGTGCAATTTCCCCGTTTGTGCAAATCAAATGGTGAGAGTGCTCACAGAAATCAAAGGAGAGCCAAGCATCAAGTTGATGCTCAGAGAATCTGGGTGAACACGAACATCGCTTCTTCACTCATCCCTCCCTGTCAACACTGAGATCTCCCTGATTCGGCTGCGGCTCTTCCTCACTGTCCCCGCCTAGTCACCTGCCCTCTTCAAGTCAGTGAGCAGGGACAGGGGAGCAACCACAGTTCAACTGTAGACAGTCATCCCCAAGGCTGATGGAAGAGCACACTGTTTTGCATTCAGAGGGTCACTCCCAGCCTCAATCCAAGCTGGGAAAGACCCCAGCCTGAATCCTGGAAGACCTGCTGCTAGTCACTGTGGATCAGTCTTGCCCAACCCGGCACCCTTCCGATGTGTTGGACTACAACTCCCATCACCCCCAGCCAGAATGGCTATCGCTCAGGGATTATGGGAGTTGTAGTCCAAAATATCAGGAGGCTACCAGGGCCACGGAAGGCTTGTGTAGATGGTGCTGATATCGGTTGCTGCTCTGAGGACTTTGCGTGAGCGAAAAGTGGCAGTTGTTTGTTCCCCCCCCCTCCTGGGTGAAATATATGTAATACCACAAATGTCTGTCAAGGGATTCGATATTGTGCCATTTTGTGTGTTATTATGTGTTGTATTACAGAATCCCATGGTGTTGTAGGCTTAAGTGACAAAATGCCAACTTCTCCATGTTGGTGGGAAGGATGGGATGGATATCACATACCTGCTTTCTGCTGAGACAGCTTCCTCCCGCTAAAGTACAGGGTTGATTAAAGGGCAGGGAGCTAGTACTGTTATTAATGGGAGGCATTTCTATTTATTCTACAAGCATTTTTTCTCCCCACAAACACACTAATCACTACTAGGTCTTTGTTAAAACATGGGCACTTTTTCTCAGAAAATTATTGCCTAAAAATAACTGCAGGGTTGCATGCAGATGGAATAAATCTTGAAATAATGCAGGAAAATTATTTACTTGATTATATTTTTATCCTATTCCTCCTCCAAAGAGCTTCCGGATGACTGATGGCTTTCTCATCTGGCACAATAACCAAATATGGTTATATATGATGTATGACTCATGTGGTAGGGTAGATAATAGACTCTGCCCCCTGAGTCACCATTTTGTCCCTGGCTTTGGGTTGGTAGACCTCAGCATTCCAGTAAAAAACAAAACAAAATAGATCCTGCAAGTGTGAAGTCAGTCCACTCCTGCCTTAAATGTATACTTGGCTTTTGTTCTGGTCTCTTCCAAGGGATCTGCAAATAAATACTGGGCTCTCTGTCCCTGGTTCCGTCTCTAGCCTGCTCTGGATTCCACCCCTAGAGGAATCCACAAAATAGATACAATCCACAAAATAGATACAATTTTTCCTCCACAAAATATATACAATGGGAATTAATAGAATTGAAACAACAATCCACATAATAATCCCATCTATGTTTTATGCAACTATAGCCACAATGATTTTTCGGGCCGCCCCCGGCTGAAAGATGTCCTCAGTGGGGCCCCCTCCTTACCGCTGTCATCACTGATCAAACACTTGCCCACTCCATCCGGGCACAATCTGCACCACTGCCCAGAAGAAGAAGCCGGTGAGGTGAGTGGAGGCTCCTTCTCCTCCCTCTGCTTGCACACTGGAGGAGGGCAGGCATGCAGGCAGCACAGCGGGGTGTTGTAGTGCGGCTCTGGGGCACAGCAGTGGACCCCGTACTAGAAACTGGGCCTCAGCAGGTGCCCGATCGATGATACTGACCTCTGATGCCAACAAGGGCTGGCGTGGCATCAAGGGTAGGCATGTCGGGGCACCTGCCGTGGGCCCACATCCCAGCAGGGGCCCACTGGCAGGGGCCCACTGGACTTGCACCTCATCTTCACCATCACAACCTGCTTGTTGTTCATCTGCCCCTCACTGTGGTGAGAGGGAGGAGCAGTAGGGGCCACTGGCTCTCTGCCTGCCAAGCAAGCAAGAGGTAACGTAACCATGATGAGAAAGAGGAGGAACAAAAGCAGCTGGTGGCAACGCTGGTGAGAAGGTGGAGGGAAGGGGGCCATTCAGGGTGTCTTGCCCAAGGGTTCTCAAAAACCTGGAGCCAGCACTGATGCCAACCGTGTATAGCTAAATTAAACACCGTTTTAATGATTGGTATCAGTTAACACATAATATATTTCAAAAGGCCATTGAAGCATTGTAGATGGGCATGTATCGACCAAATAATGGTTTAATGAACTTAAAATAATAATACTGTGGAGGAAGGGGGGGCTGGCTGGCCCGCCACCCCCCACCCTTTCCTACCCCAAGGGAACCAAGACCCCCAGAGATCTCAAGGTACCAGATTGCCAAGCCTCAGCTCCTTGCAACCCTACTTGAATCTCTGTTCAGGGACTCGCCTTCAATTCTGTAACCTGGATTTAGATACTGAAGCCACAGAGCAACTACAACACCCATGTGGGGTAAAACCAAGACAAGGTTTATTCTGGTAGCATTTTACAACAAAAGGTGGGAAATGAGAGAAGCACAAAAGAGAGAGACGCACTTTGGCACACAGAAATAGAGCTGCAAAATAATAAAACCTGATTCCTTCTCCCAGGCACATAACTCTGTTACCTGAGGGTCAATCTTCTTCCAGGGTTAGATCCAGCACAGCCTTGCCGCCCGATGGAGAATTACCACACCTACCCGAAGGTGCGAGATGGGTAAACTCCCACAAGGCTTGCCTTTGCTAGAGCCCTCATTCAGCTAATTTCACCAGGAGCAACCTGGGGTCGAATCCTGAGGCCTCCTCCCGGAGGCTCGGACCTCTGCTTGGCCTGCCGCCATTGCTCTAACAGCAACCATGCAGTGACCCAAAGACAGACAGACAAAGACCAAAACCCACGCTTTGGGAAATATACCTTTCCCCCCCCTCCCCTCCTCCCTGTAGCTCTGCTGCCTCTTAGCCAATCAAGATGAACTTCACCTGGCCAGGCAGGGAGGGGAACTCATGACTTACTGGGTTTGAACTACATTTACATATGAAAGCTTTCAGCCTGGCTCCTCCGGACTTCCAGGCGCCATCCATTTGATCCGATGCTTTATGTACCTTTCGCCTCCTCCCAGCCCCCAACTGGCCTTACTTGATTTACACACGAGGAGGCGCGTGCGTGTGTACATGTAGGAACCCCCAAAGGCTCCTTCCTTCACAAATACAAAGAAGAATGTAGAGTAGATTCTATTAATTATATCATAGGACATTTCCCCAAACCCGCTATTTGGAGAACCATGACATCTTTCAAGAATGTCTGTGTCTTATGTATAATGGAAGAAACAAAGCACAGACTGAATTGCTAGACAACTGTTGATTTTGATGCATTGAAAATGGAGTCTGCTGTTGTTGGAGGCTGGGATTTTATTCCTACTGACAGTGCATTGAAAATACAATTGTTTAGCCTATCATTCTTTAATGATTGTTTTAAAAATAGCATGCAATAATAAATCATCACCTGAGTCAAAATGATGTTTGCTCCAGAATTTCATGTCAATATCCAGATCTACCAAGACATTAACAAAATTGGATTTCCATTGCCTTTGTTTGCACAAAAAAGATTAATACTGGGAAATTAAGAGTGGTGGAGGGGAATTATGTGTGTTCCTTTATGAACAATTGGTTTATTGACATGATGAGCGTGTCATAGGAGATTTTGACTGAAGATGAAAAACCCAAGTCATATCATTTTATGTATAACCTAGAGGACAAATTTAACTTGTCTGTACGAAAATGTATGGATATAGTCAACACCGCATCAAATACTCCCCAGTTTTTATTTGATTTTTGGGTAGCAGTGTTGGTGAGATAGAAACTTTACCCCAAAATATTTACATTGTATAAATAGTCACTTCCCCCACCCCAAATTTCTTGTTCAGTACTGTTATTTCTTCCCTGTCATATATTCCCACGAGCTTCTGCTGCTTCCTTCTTCTTGGATTAGTAACATGGGTGACTCCACTCAGTCAAGGCTCACATAGTGAAGTGTAATATTTTTCAGTGGAGTTAGTTCACACATTCAAGCAATGAGCAATTAAGGGAGGTTGATACATGTATGAACCAGCCCTGTCTGGTGATGCTAAAATCCAGTCTCACAGCACTCTGTTCAAGAGGTAGGACATGAGGAGGAATAGTAATAATGGCTGTTAAAAGATTTTATGGCCACAATTCACCATATGCATTGTGTACCCCAGAGTCACACAATGTACCCCATGAGGAGAATTTTCAAAATGTCCCTTTGCGATCATGGACACAATTCGCAAGCTTTAGGGAATGTTTAAACCAGAGTTGGTCAAACTTTTTCCTGCCAAGGTTAACATTGCCTTGCTCGAAACCTGTCGTGCCTGCATTCCAGCAGTGGGTGTGGCCAAATCTAAACATGGGTGGAGCCAGAACCAAACTGGGTGGGTTTTGCAAAGTGGGTGGAGTTTGCACAGCGGGCTGATGTCTGCATGAAACTAGGCTGAGGTCCACATGTGGTCCTTGGGTTGCAGGTTCCCGTTCTGGTTTAAGCGAACAAAGAAACAAACAAGCTTGTTTATATGAATAGAATTTGTGCAAGAACATTTTTGCACAGGAGTCATTCCAAGTGCATTGTACACAATACATTTTTTTTTTTTTAAAGACAATGGCTATGGTTCCCAAATCATCTAGAATTCATGCCTTCTTCTTATTGGCAGTGTAATACTGAAAGGCAATTCTTTGACAGGTAGAATTTTAAAACACATCTAACTGCAAGCAAAACAGGAGAAGATTTAAACAGGTGTCAAAATAAATTTCCATTCAAAGACATTTTACTTGAGAAGCATGGCAGGAGTGCAGCTCCGTTTTGAATAGCGTTCACCTGCCTGAGGAAAGTTTCTGACTGCTGATAGAAATAAAGAAAATAATTTCTTCTTGAAAAGCTGTTTTCAAGTACGCAACAGGGCTTGGTATTGGTGAAGACTCAAAATATTTTGAAAACGGAGTGTGCAAATGTTTGGAATGAAATAGGGCTTGCATTAAATTGATACTTGCATCAGACTACTTTCCATAAGGTTTTTGTTTCTGACAGCATCCCAGCATTCTATAAAGTAAGTGCTAGGAGATCTGTATGGCAGTCAGTGCAGGAGTTGTTTCACATAAAGGCAGAAGGTGTGAAGGTAGCTATGGGGGAAGGGAACAACTGAGATCAAGAGTTCTCTAGTGATGAGAACCTGCCAACGTTAACATTGCCTTGGTCGAAACCTGTCATGTCTGCATTCCAGCAGTGGGTGTGTCCAGATCTAAACATGGGTGGAGCCAGAACCAAACTGGGTGGGTTTTGCAAAGTGGGTGGAGTTTGCACAGTGGGCTGATGTCTGCATCAAACTAGGCTGAGGTCCACATGTGGTCCTTGGGTTGCAGGCTCCCATTCCTGGTTTAAACCAACATGGAAACAAACAAGCTTGTTTCTGTGAATGGAATTTGTGCAAGAACATTTTTGAGCTTGCTGAAATTGTCCAAAATTCACTTCAAAGCTTGTTTCAGCTCTCTCCCTTTTTTGTTTTTGACCTGGCTTTTTTGGGGGCGGGGATCATTTGAATAGGAAAAGTGTGCAAGTGTGCACTTTCTCCCAGTGACCAAAGTATGAAAATCAACACGATTGCTTATTTGGGAATTTCTGAACATCCCCCCCCCCCCAAAAAAAGAGTATCTCCTGCTTGTGTTCAAATGGTCATGTTCACATGATTTGCAAAGAGAAGCAAAATTCTAGTGCATAATCTGTAATTCAGAAGGAGTGAAATGCAAGAGAGAGCAAACCCAAAGGCAAGAAAGTAATGGAAGAGGGGAAATCTGTTCCCTAACAAATCCCTAACAAAGAGCAAGCGGGCTTCCTCTACAGCACAGAGAGAAAGAAGAGGAATAAACTGGGCAGTGAACACATGATGCTTCTCCACCCTGACCTCTTTCAGCACAAGGTCTGAACTCAATTCTGGAGAAGCTCTTGGGGGCTGCATTATAATGGTGGGCAGTGCAGAAGGCAAGGGGGCAGGGTCAATACACCCCCCCAGCATATTTTAGCTTAAACATTTCAACCTTTTAGAATGGGGGGGGGAATTCACAGAAATGCTGGGAAGCCACCAAACAATTGACGGTGACAGGCCGGTGGCTCCAATGTCAGTGGGGCGGTTTATCCATGCCGGGTTTTAGTCTGAACTTGAAAGGAGTTATCCTTGCTGCCGAACCCTATCCTCAAAATAGGTTCATCACCATGAGCTCCTTTGAAGTTCAGTCTTTTTCCTCTTCTATTTATTTATATCCCACCTTTTCCCCAATACTGGGACTCAAGGCGGCTTTACAACATTAACACTTGTACAATTAAAACATATAAATAAAAATATACAACAGTTAAAAATATAATTCAACCATCTATAATATCAACAGTATTTATAAACTATCTCAGTTAAAACAGCAATAACAATATAAACAACAGTGCTAATCCATCACATTCTCACAGGTCCAGGTTATTCCCAAAGGCCTGCCAGCCCAGAACAAAAAGGCTTTTGCCTGCCTCCAGAAACATAACAAGGAGGGTGTCACTCTAGCCTCCCTGGGAAGGGAATTCCAGAGCGTTGGGGCAGCCACTGAGAAGGCCCTCTGCCACGTTCTTGCCAGGCGTGCCTGAGATGGTGGTGGCACTAACAGAAGGGCCTCCCCAGAAGATCTCAGAGTATGGGCAGGCTCACAGGGGGAGAATACGGTCTTTCACCTGAACCCAAGACATATAGGGTTTTATACATAATAACCAGCATGTTAAATTGTGCCCGGAAACAGACTGAAGCTGTTGTAACAAAGGAGTTGTATGCTCCCTGTAACCAGCCCCAGTCAGCAGTCTGGCAGCAGTTTTTTGAACCAGCTGAAGTTTCTGAACACTCTTCAGAGGAAGTCCCACGTAGAGCATGTTACAGTAATCCAAATGGGATGTAACTAAGGCAAGTTTCACTGTGGCCAAATCAGACTAAAACCAAGAGTGGACAAACCATCCCACTGACACTGGAGCCACCAGTTTCCACTGGGGGGAGGTGGAGGATGCGGGAAACATTTGGTGACGTGGGGAATGGGTCGTAACTCTCTGAGGAACCCCAGAGGTCCAGATGTGTCCCCCCCCCGGCCACAGGTTCAACACCCCTGATATAGGGAGACAGGAGGAAGATAAGGCTCTGCTATCAAGAAATGGTAAGAACAGATACCCACGCTGCTCTCTTGGGCTTGGTAAGGAAAGGTTCTCTCCTCTCATTTAATAACGCATGCACTGCAGCACATCTTCAGCTCCAGCATGCCTAATTGAGATGTAATACTGCGTAAGAGTTTGCAGCAAACCTCCAGAATGTTCCTGGCTGCGTTGCATCAGGTGGCACTGAGATGAAAATCCATATGTATTTTGGAAAGCAAATCCGTTCACGATCTTATGCATATGCAATGTTTCTTCATTTGCGCTTGCTTAAAAAAGATGAAAGCAAATGTTATTCTTCTAAAATAGAAATAAAACAACACCAAAAACAACAACTATATATGAAATTAGCTCACTGAGGGCTTAATTATCCTTTCCTTCCCCAATGGGAATCGATGCTATTGGCGGTTTGCAGGCTCGTTCTCTTGACAAATCAAGTTGTTGGCTGAGGCATGAAGTGTTAGATTATGATCGACTCAGCGTGACATTGTGATTCATGGCTACTATATTACAGAGGGAAAAGGGGGATTTATGCTTCATATCCACTTTGGAATCGTGCTGAGACAAGTGCAGCGTTCTGCTCAGCCCTAGGAGTTCACGTTCCGCACCTTGGGATTGAACAATATTACAAATGCTCAAACATTTGTGGAACAAGTGAGATTAAATAAGGCTGAGAAGCAACCTTTGCTTTCCCCTTCCTGCTGCATCTTTTGAAGGAAGATGGAGAAGGGTATATTATATGTTCAGTACAGAGAGAGAGAGAGAGAGACCTAGCTGTAGTTGAGTTTACGAAGAAGCTGACTTATGCCGAGTTAGATCACTGGACCATCCTAACCAATCTTATTTAGTCTGACTGGCAATGTCTCTCCAGGGCCTCAGGCTGAGGTCCTCTCCAGCCCAGCTTCCTGAGGTCCTTAGTTAAAGATACCAGGGGATGAATATGGGATTTTCTTCATGCAAAGAATGAGCTCTACCATGAAGCCAGGTCTTTTCACCTAGTTCCAAGAGCTAGTTAAGGCTGCCTAGTTGCTTTGTTTCTTCGTTTATATTAAGATTTCTGTCCCACCTGTCTAGTGCTGTCAGTGGTGCAGGTAGGACTGGATCTTAGGGCCAAAGGCCAGAGCTCCACAGCAGAGGGGCTCCTCAAATGACCAGCCAGGAAACAGCAGGTGACACTCCATTTTATCCTTATAGTCTGGAATAATGATGCTATGATTTAAGTGAGTTTAAAATGCAAAACTGCACATGCTCAGATGATGATGATGATGATGATGATGATGATATCATCAGGGTTGGTAAACAGTTGTGGTTCTAACATATAGAAATGTAGAAGCAGTTGCAAAATATGGAATGATGGTTGGGGTGTCAGTTGTGTGCTTCACAATGGAAGTAATACACATGGCTGCCTAAAGGAGGGCCCAACAAGACCATTATGTCCACGGCCTAAAATTGCATAGCTGTACCAGTGAGTGCTGTCAGGGTCCCATACAGCCCAGGCCCTGGAGAAACCTCTTCATAGGAAGAGGCTTGGGATGCCATGGAGAACCCTCCTCTCCAACTGCACAATGAGGAAACCTGCATTCAATAGCCCAAAGGGGACCTGAAGAGCCCCATCGCAGGAATGCCTCACCTGGGACCTCGAATAACTCCTCCAAAACTCCTCCTCCTCCTCATCGGGGGGGGGGGGGCGGCATGACCTTTTCCTGGCATTTCTAACTGCTGGCCGGAAAGAAGAAGTGGGCTGGGAGGGGAGAAGAAAAGGAAATGGTTAGGCCAGGAGTTTTTCCTAAGGGTAGGCATTTATTTATTTATTTATTTATTTATTTATTTATTTGCAAAGTTCTTCATATTCGAGATGAAAAGAACTTGAGATTAAAAATAAAATAAAAAATCCAGTGTGGGAGAAACCAATACTGAGAGATTCATCCATCCAGGCCCAGGGCTTTGGATGCTTTGCTCTTAATAGTCTGGGCTTGAATCCCTGTGTATATTCAACCATCTTAGTGCTGCAGTAGAATTGCCGCCTCTTTTTTTCCTGACAGGTTCCTCATCTGATCAAGATCTCAGTGGGTTCGAGAGCGAGAAAGAGGGAAAGGTGAAAGTGTGTGTTGGTGGGCCCACCCATCACTGCCCCACTCACCATGAGCTCTGCCCATTTGTATGGCCCCCGATGCATTAAACCCGACAACCCAAAAAGGTTGCCCACCCCTGCCAAAGTAGGTGAAAGAGCACTCACATCGGGGGGGGGGCGGCATGACCTTTTCCTGGCATTTCTAACTGCTGGCCGGAAAGAAGAAGTGGGCTGGGAGGGGAGAAGAAAAGGAAATGGTTAGGCCAGGAGTTTTTCCTAAGGGTAGGCATTTATTTATTTATTATATTTTTAATCTGCCCAATAACCAACGTTCTCCGGGCTGGTTACAAACAGTTAAAAGACTTATGGCACAACACTGTTGGGTTGCCGCCCACTATTATACGGAAGCCTCTGATCTCAGAGACTTCCAAGATTTCTTGGGATTTCACGGTGGGAGCAGCAACACGAAGGATTTTTGCCTCTCTGTCTTTCTTTTAGAAAATTTTTCATGAGACGTGCCTCTGAGCCCATAGCACATGGCTTCTCCACCATGCTTCCCTCCCCACCGCAGCCCACCCCATTGGCATGACCCCCTTTCCCTCTCCTCATCCTTGTCCAAAGTAATAACACTGACCTTGGAAGAAAAAGCACTGTGTGGAACTTTCTGTAGCAGCTGGGATGGGGTGGGTGGGAATGAGGCGCTGAGTGGGGGGATTCTCACCTCTGAGGTTGTTGCTCAGTGTACAGTCTTGGAGGTGGAAATCCCCAGTATCAGGCAATGTTTATGGGCCGTAGGATTATATCCTAAGATGCCATACAGACAGTTAAAAATATGAAATACAGTATGAAGATTTAGAAGAATACAATACAATACAACACAGCAAGCAGCAGAGGAATCCATTAAAAAAAAGCCATAAAAATCTAGAACCAGGTCTCTGAAATGCGTGGGAGAAAAGAAAGGTCTTTGCCTGGCGCTGAGAAGATAACAACATAGGCGCGAAGCGAAATGAACCTTTTTTTTTTTTAGAAGGTCATCCCTCCCATCCCAATGCACTCGAATATCTCCTTGATTTCTGTGGGACATGCTCAAAAACATCACCACTCAGAATCTTCAAAAACTTTGATGCATTTTATAGGGCTGCCTACTCTGATCAGTTTAAGGGGAATATCATATCATTCAAGTAAAAGCATTTTGCCAGTTGAAACTGGCCAACTCCACTTAATTGGTAGAGTGGAGAGTCAAGGGTGCACTTGTTTGCTTTCTGAACTTTTATGAGTTTTTGGTAGCATTCAGTTCATTCCTGTATCTGGGAACGAGAAAGAAAATATTAAAGATGGCCTGTCTTATGAGCAGTGGCTTTTGTTTATTAAATTGTAAGTTATCTTATGCTGCCTTCAATATTTCAAAAGAAGCCCTACACTGAGGCTTTATAAATATGCAAATTTATTTACATTTAATCAATCATGAAAAGGCGGATGAGCAACTGAATGTTCTTTATTAAATCAGATGACAGATCCATTTTTTAATATTAAAAACAAGAAAAACACCGTTTTGTCTGTCTTACTTCATACTAAGGCTAACCAAACATTCAGCCCAGCCAAAATCTGGAGGTTTGTGGGGATGGTGTGTGTGCGTGTGTGTGCGTGTGTGTGTGTGTGTGTGTGTATACAAAAACTCTGATGAATATTTGGAGGGAGGGCCAGAGTTTGGAAGTCCAGGGGAAGTCCATGAGCCCATCATTTTACTTGTGTTGATTCTATGTAGATATATACCCTTCCCAGCTCCTGCAGGTCACCCTATGAAAGTACCATCATGTTGGTCTGCATCATAAATAAATTCAGCATTATTATGAATTCTACAAAGTTTTGATGCTGTTCAATCTCAACGTTGCCATGTTGTTTTCCAATTATCCTTATTTTTAAAAAATCCAATATATTGATGCAAAGTTCCAGGGGTAGTGCTATTGGGTTTAATTTCCTTTGGATGAGGTGGGGAAAGCCCTGGAAATGAAGGGATTCTTTGTAGTATTGGCTTTATTCACAAATATGCAAGTACAGCATAAGTGGAGGGGAACAGCAGGCACCCCCACAAGAGATGGGATCCAGTAACATCACATCCCCAGAGAGAAAGTCTCTCCCTGCCCCATAGACATACACGCACCAAACTTGCAGCCAATTTACAACTCTTTCCCCCCCTGTCACTTCTACTCCTTCCAAGCTATAATGTTGTTTTTCACATGCACATCTCACATCAGCCACTTCCCTCAACTGGGGAAGGTGCGTGTCACCTTTCCCAAGCTCTGATTGGTATCTCTTTCAGATATACAGACTTATCCCTGACTCTCTCCTAATCCCTAGCTCCCATCAGCCAATTATTTGGAGCTCTTAACAAGCAATCTGGCTCAGGGCCGGTGCTATCATCAGGCAGAGTGAGGCAGCTGCCTCAGGCAGCAGATGCTGGGAGGTGGCAGTAGCAGTCGGTTTTTGCACAGCCATTTCCCCTGAATCCACCAGCTGTTCCCGGCGGCCCAGCATCCAGGATGCTTGCATGTTGCTGTGTCTAACAAAGGAATGATTGTCCAGAAGTCATAACATCCTACTTGAATGCTGCATTGAGACTTCGTTATTGTAATGTACCTTCTTATGCAGAAAACTGGGCTCCGTGTACAGCTGATGTTGCTATATGAATTAACTAGGGGATGTGTGGCACTGGAAAACTCTGAACTTGACAGACTTTCGACACATTTCCAACCCAGCGGCCAAAAGTGGCCTGCGTTGGGTTTTTGTTTTTTGTTTTTCATCTTCTGCGAAATTGCTCGAAATATTTCCACAGATTTGGAGCCAAGAACTGCGGATCTCTAGTGCAGGGCTCTCCAACCTTGGGTCCCCAGATGTTGCTGGACTACAGCTCCCAGAATCCCTTGCCATTAGCCATGCTGGCTGGGTATGCTGGGAGCTGTAGGCCAGCAACATCTGGGGACCCAAGGCTGGAGAGCCCTGCTTTAGTGCAAATTGCACAAATCAGGGCCGAATGGTTAGATCTGTCTCATTGTTCTTGTTCTTGTTGTAGCGTTTAACATGAGGAGTATGGACGCCTCCTCCTCTCACTGCAAATGCACACACTCCGCCTTGCCCACCTTGAATTTTCTGACCGTTAATTTCAGATTTGTGCAAAATTCACGCCTTTGCCCCACAATTTGTGCAAATTTGCAGAGCAGAGGCCTGGATTTTGCACAAATGTCCCTGGCTTTGAAAATAATAATAATAATAATAATAATAATAATATGCAAATCGTGGCCTGTTTTAAAAATGGAAGTCTGCATGCTGACTTGACTCACATCAGATTGAGTTGGTGCCCGCGCCGGGTTGATGGAACGGAATCTGCAGGGCCGAGTTGAGAAAATGCATCGGATTTTTTCACCACCACCACCCCGTCGGATTCCCCACACATTCCTAGAATTAACAACCGCATCGACAAAGTCCTCGGATAAACCTGTCACATCACTGATTAGGCAGCTAAAAGCCGCAGTGATCAAACTCTGTGCTTTGACGCCGTGACGTCTGCCCCTGCTCGCTGCCATCCCATCTTGCCCACCATTGCCGGCTAGTTTGGTAAAGAGATCATGAATCAGATGCTGGCTATTGCTTAGCTATCCTTTCTTAGGGGGAGCAACATTAACGATGGTTATATATGCAACTTTCAGCTGGCTGCGGGCTCCCCGCTAGGAATAATATTCAGCACTTTCCTCAGGAAACAGAACTTCTCCTTTTTTCTTCCACGTTGTGAAAAAAACCTGTTGTTTGCGAGAGCAGACTGCCGTGTCATCCCGTGCCATGCACAAATCATCTTCAGCCATATTGGTCCCCGCCAGGAGCATATGCGTGCATTTTTCAAACGTCACCGAATCTTGTTGCCTCAAGGACAATATTAAACACCTCGTACCATATGGAGGCCTATGACTGAAGGGCCTTTATAGACCTCTTAGCTTAGGTGCTGCATAATTTGCTAGGCTGGCTTCTGGCCTTCCCGAGCATCTTCAGGAATGGAAAATAATAGGTGTTCGCCTGCTTAAAAGCAATCTCCTTCTTCACCACCACCTCCAGCTTAATTAGGTTTTGCTGCAATTTTCTATGATAATTTTGTTCTGCTTTTGCCTTTTGGCTGGCATGAGCTCCCTTGAAACCCCTTCTGACTGCAGCAATACTCATTTAGGACAAAACTGATTGCTGCTACCTCCCCCTGCTGTTCAGCTCCAATCAACAAGCTGTATATATAACTCCCTGCAAGTGGCAAAATACCTCTGGGCTCAGGATTAAAAAAAATAATAATGGCCTATTTGACACTGAAAATGGAAGGAAAAAAAAAAAGCCTTTAACTGCTTCTGCCAGGACGAGCACTGGACCGAATCAGACCACTGTGTGTCACCTTGCCAAGAATACTGCCCCCCTTCATTTTCTCCTTGTAAATCCACTGTGATAGGCCATTCCCCCCCCACACTAGAATATTTGCTCCCACATAGAATACCAATAGACGATCATTTGTGCAAGTGATAGGAGTATTAGGGAAATGACAGTACGGTGACGCAAGAAAGCCTGCTCGGTTCCGTAGCAGGGCTTGCTCTAGGTTCAAGGGGGCCCTGGGGAAGACTTTTGGTGGGCCTCTTCCTCAGTCTGTGGGCCCCGCCCCCTTCCTCCGTCAGTGGGGCCTGGCAGGCTTGCCTGGAAGCAATGAGCAGTGATGGCAGAACTCCAAGCAGTGGTGAGTGGCCGGGTCTAGCTGCCATTTTAATTTCCCGCAATACCTCCAGAGCAACGCGACAGTGGGAGGAGAAATTCTCCCACACAGGTTCTTGTGGGTAGTCTTGCCAGCAGCACACGGCTTCTTTCTTCTTCACAAGGGGTTGTTGTTGTTGCCGCGCCACTGCGATAAATGCGTTGGCAGCCTGGATGCCATTTTGCATCCTCCACAATGCCAAGGACCAAGTGTCATTCTGGGGAGTTGTGCGGGGAAATGGCCTCCTCCACACACAACACACACACACACACACACGCATGCAAAAACTGGTGGAGAGTATTCGGAGAGAATTCTGCAAAGTGGCCTTCTTTTTCTGGGGTGGTGGGGAGAAAAAGAAAAATGCCTTCTGAGAAATTTCAGCTTAGGTCTAGCAAAAAATAAGGGGAAATAATAATCTTAAAAACAAAACAAAACCCACTTAGATTAGAAGACAGGCATACATTTATCAGCATGCTGGAAATGCTGAGATGCACCGGATACACCAGAGCAATATACATAATGAAGAAAGCAGTTCGGTTAGATGGAAATGAGAAAAAGTGTAACAATAAGACAAATATTTTGAAAGAGCCACCTATAGAAATGGTGTCGCAATTTTCAAGGGTTCCGCTCCCCCTCCTCCATTCAAGCAATGAGCTTCCATGTGTAAGAGGCTTTCCTGTTTGACAAGGCTATGCAGTGAATAATGTGAGTTTTACTCATTGTGAATACTACCTGATGAATGGGAGAATTATAGGGATTATGTCTCATAATGACAAAGCCAATCTCCTGTAATAATAGTGAATGGTGATGATCACCATTAGTATTATTATTATAGGTAAAAATGGATTACATCATCATCATCATCATCATTATTATTATTATTATTGTGCTATGTGTGATTTCAACAAGGGATTCTGAATTGTAAAAACAAAGGGAAATACATACAAAGGAAGCAACTGAATAGGATTTTTTGTACTAGAGAAAAAAACCATGAGCCCTGATTACTGCATAATGCTGGCTCATTAGAAACAAACTTGGGGACAGTTCCTATTACCAGTATTTGATTCCAGAAGCTTTTGTTGTGACAGAGAAAGTAACACTATATATATATATATATATATGGTTTCTGGAAGATGCTGCTTCCATGATGGAGCTGGGATGCTTTGAGTCTTTGTGGCCCACCAGATTGGAACAAAACGTATCAGCAAAGTAGCAGCAGTTTGCTGAATTGCCAATTCTTCAGTGCACTTCAGAATATTGGTATGTATCATGGTTTCATTGCTATCCTGATCCCAAACATATTCATTCCAAAGCTAACCCCCACTGATCCCAGCAGCATCTTACTTTCAAGCACTTAAGAGCATAGCCTTAGAGCAGGGGAAACTTTTTTTTCTCCTGTCAAGGGCAATATTTCTTTACAGTGCACTCCTATGGGATTGCCACTGTATAAACAGAGGGCATCGAGATCCATCTATCCTAAGCCCTAGGCCTGGCCCTCTTCTGTGGTTGTGACTTCAGAAGAGGAGCTGCCATGGAGCTTTTTGCAGTGGCTGGGAGGTGGGAGGGGTACGGTGGAGAAATCCCTGCTTGGATTCCCCCCTCCCCCAAGTCATGGCTGTGTCGATGGCCTTGGGCTGGGGTCTGCACCATCCTCTCTTCCCTGGAACCTCCTACCAGGGAACATTGGATTGCTCTCTTAGGATAGGGGTGGGGAATCTGTAGCCCTACAGGTGTTGTTGGACTCCAGTACCCATTAGCCCCAGCCAGCATAGACAGTGGTCAAGGTTTATGGGAGGTGTAACAAAATCTGGAGGTGTAACAAAATCCAGTCTAACAAAATCTGGAGGGCCCCAGGTTACCACCCATGCCTTAGGGGTAATCTGTCAGGGGCAGCATGCCAGCACTGGGTGGGGCCAAAGCCAGCAGCGGCCATGGCCAGATCCAGAAGTGAGCAGGGGACCCCTTTTTCTCTCTCTTTCTGCCATCCCCTGTTTTTTCACTCTCTCTCCATCTTCCTCCTCCACCTCCTCCTCGAAGCCAGAGCTGTGGTGGTGGTGACAATGAGGGAAGCAGCTAAGGAAACTGCTTCAACTAAGTCTTTTTTGTTGGGGGGGGGTCTAGGTGGTAGGATGAGTGAAAATTTAGAGGGCGGATCTGTGTACTACTTTACTGCACATACTCTGAAGCTCTCCATCACTTCTGAACTTAATAGCAGCACATCGATCCAGGCTCCCTACAAACAGACGGGTTGTGTGACCAATGAATGGACTAACTGCAAAATTTGGTGGCATCGCTAATTAAAATGCACCTTTTAGATTACGATGCCTACAAAATTGTGTATTTTTAGGATACAATGCATGCAAAAACAATTCGATTTTCATACATTTTTTTAAAAAATCAGATTGAATTTCGGTGAGAAAAGCATCCCAAAAAAGTCAACCTTAAAGCTGAATTTGGCCTTTTTAGCTCATGGTTGTGGTTTGCCAAATTGGGTGGCCAACCAGCCATGGCAGCAAATTCAGTGGAGGTGGACAGTGGCCGGGGGCAGCGGGGAGCCACCATCAAGGCCAGGAAGACTGCATGGGGCCTGCTGGCCATGTGTTACCCACCCCTGCAGAATGGGACAGGACAGACGTCTGAACGAACACGCGCAAAACTGGAAATAGATTGATCCATCCATCTGTACTGGAAGCTTCTCCTTTCTGGCCCAGCTGGCAAAGAGGCTGTATCTGACCCTGTGATAAGCCCTTGATTGTAGGAATATATTGACTCAATAAAGAAATCAAGAACAATGGAAAACATTTTCAAAAGGAAAGAAAGAGAAAGCCATGGGGACAAAGTTTCTCTACAACATTAGATTCCCCCTCCTCATCAAAATGAGAAGAATTTTTAAAAAATCTCTAAGACACTTCTTATAAGGTGATTACATTTTAGTGGGAGGCCATAGTGCCAACACAGCACTTTTGGGGTGCTTTATGAGAATTCTCTACAATCTGAAGTTCTTTAAAGTTAAATTGCACTTCAAAGTTTCATTTACACACTGTAAAAATGATATAGTTAAGTTTTCAATGGGGAATGAATTATTCATTAAAGAAGATAATGGTGTTAAACTCAACCAAGGAGCTATAACATTAGCATAAAGAATGCCTTATGTCACATTAATTTTAAAAACAGAAAACATACAACACAAAAGATATTGAACCACAGTCTTTTGTGCGTGTGTGCATGGCCAAGTTAAACAAAAAGCAATTATTCTTGCAGCAACCTTTCTGTTGCTTGTTAATCATATTTTTTGTGTGTGGGGGAGTAGGTATTTTACAACCCATTTGTTCTTGGTTATTAATTGCATTGAGGTGATGTGCTCAGAAACTTTCCATCCTAGTGTTGTGGTCTTTGCTCTTTGATTGTATGCAAAAATCCCAAGCTCCAATGAGCTTACGGGGGGGAAAGTTGATGACCCCTTTCTCTCTACTTTGTGATCATTTGTGATATTAATACACAGGAGTGTGAAGGAAAATATTTCAGAGATCTGATTTCTTTTTTTTCTTTTTTAAACCACCACATTGGAACCAAAAGGAGACTAGATGTTTAAAATAAAGTCATTTAGTTTTACTACACAGTATCTTATGAACGGTTCTCAGAACAGTTCCCAGAACAGTACAAACATAATTACAAATGGGAAACTGTCTCCTGCACAAGCACACATGTACAAGAAGGGACACTACTTAGGTTTACAGAGGTCTGTCCTCTAGGTTGCAATCCTGCAGCTTCTGTTCTGTATTTGTTACATTCTTATTCCAATCTTTTTCCAATGAGCTCAGGGTGGTGCGCATGATCCTGCCTTTTATCATCTTAACAACCCTGTGAGGTAGGTTAGGTTCAGAGAAAATGACTGGCCCAAGGTTTCCCAGTGAGCTTTGTGAGTGGAGATTTGAACCCATATGCCAAGAGTGGGGAACCTACAGCTGTCCAGAAGTGGATGGACTCTAACTCCTATCAACCCCAGCCAGCATGGGCAATGGTCAGGAGTGATGGGTACTGTAGTCCAAGCTTGTCTGGAGGCACCTCCCCCCCCACTATGTAGACATCACCCACATTTACCTTCATCCTGAGTTTTTATGCAACCTAGCATTCCTTGTGTTTGGGAGCATTTAGACCCCCCAAAAAGAGTGCCTCAGGCAAGGCAAATTGTGCATATCATATGAAAGGCTTTTGTTTGACTGAATGCTTCCCCCATGCTGTTAGGATCAGAATAAGAATGGATTTCCAGTTTCAGCTACTTAAAGTAAGTAAAGACTTAATCTTTCCTGCAGCAATGGAAATGCAGGAAATCTGCATAAGAAAGACATACAATTTGTAAGTAAATTAGCAGTACAAAAGCCTAAAAAAAGGCTTGAGGCCTGTAAACTTTAAATCAGCATAACAAAGCTTTCCCTTGATGAATTTCTTTTCTGTTTTGAAGGAGGTGTTTGTTACTGTTCCTGGATATCAAAAGAGACTAAGATGATCCATGGATGACCTCCTATTGTCCCCCCCCCCAATTGTTTCAGTTGTTTGGGATAAACCGGACCCCATAAAACTATTCTTATGCAGATTTTTGGGTGGTTTTAGACTCATAGCATGCTTGATTTATAGAAAGAAAACTCTAAAAGGCTGGTGGCTGAAATTTGATAATATTGGTCACTACCCTGTTTTAGGCAAATTCCTACCAGGACAGGATTGTACGTCTACTTATCTCTTGTCCTCTGAAGAAGAGGCTTTACTGTTCAGGGAGATGATTCAGTCATGGAAAGGTGTCATGAAGCTTTTACCTTCCCAAGACCCAGTTCCCCAGGAACATCCCAGGTGTTGGATCCCCTGTGTCTAGAGGAGGTCTTTGCTGTCTTTGGAGTCTGAGGACCATGGCCACAAGGACACTCAGATGCCACGGACACTCCCATATCATCACAGCTTGAGGCTGCTAAACAGGCTATGCCATTTTAAGAGACAACAGCTCAGTCAGTGTAGAGGTAGAGCCAACCATCTTAAAACAGCCAAACTCTTGTCTTAGGATCAGTCTTGATCTGCTGCTCCTTGAAGCAACTTACAAACAACCTTGTCTGGCCTCCAGCCCCAGCACCACTCAGAGCTTTCCATGGTGCTGATCTTTTCCCATCTTGCTTCCCTGAAAAACCTGAACTAACCTGAACCCTACTAGAAATCTGACCCATAACAGAACCCTGTATACCAGGCTACAGTGCAGAGCATCAACAGAACCTACCACCTGAAATGGTACTGGTGTTGTTCGACCTGAAGTTGATCACAGCATTCTGGGGGTGTGGTATGATTCCAGTGATGGATGCTTTATAAATGGCATGAGAGAGACAGGTAGGAGGTCGATAGTGGAGAATGAGAACTGGAAGTTTGTGCTGGGAGGAGTGACTCTCCACAAGGCAAGCTTTGTTTCCTGGGATTTAGGGGAGGTTACCAAGTGAAAAGATGGATTTATTGAACTGGGGAGGAGGCATATTGAAAGCTTTGACTTCTGTGATGACTTATCCATCTTCTAAGCCAAGGCTGCGTCTGGAAGGTAATTAGCTCTCTCAGGGATTGCAGAGATGCTAAATTGACTCAGAGGGGTCTTATCAGTAAGAGCGCTTTTCACACAGTCCACAAGCAATGCCACGTGCCTTCAATGACGTCACATAGCCAAATCCAAGTGGCTATATAGTGAAGTGATATCATCTAATTCCTATGATTTCTATGTGATCCCCAATTGGGCAGGAAGGCTGTTTCTGCAGTCTCAGGCAACTGGACAAGGCAGGGGATTTATTGAACCTCTCATGGGTTTGCTATATGGCTGGGGGCTACATTCACTGTGGTGGGGTGAAAGCTGTATAGGGCTGCTGAAGAGCCTCACGACTGCACATGACTTAATAGATGTCCCAGTTTCAGGACACCACAGCTCCACAGTGGTGTTTACTTCCAGACATTTCCATCCAATTTAAGCACACAGCAAGTAACAAGTTATATTATTCTCAGGCAGATCCAGTGATTTTGGAGACAGAGGTCAGCTCATTTCCTTAATGGTGAAACAATCAACACAATAAAAGGAAGCAAGGATACAAATATAAATTAGTGTGAAATTAAGGTCAGCAATTTGATTAGGTCACACAAACTTCATTTGGAATAATGAAAGCATGCTAATAAAGTGTAGCATGTTGCCAGCGAATACTAGTTTCATCTTGCTAGAGACGGCCCAGAGAGAGAGAGAAAAAGTGAAATGTAGAGCTATGCTGAACGTTCTCCCATTTCAAGTTCACCATTTTTGTGATCCTTCTCACTGCCATTTCTTTCATTCCTCCTTCAGCACCACTCTTTTCTTTTCCTCACTATGGCTTCTTCCCAGCCAATTAGGGATTGGATAGTCCAACTCTATGATCCTATGAGAATCCTGTGAGTGATTTGGATGTCATCGGTCTGTTACGCAGCAGAGTATTTGTCCTTGAGAGACCTTTGAATGGCTGCCCAGTCCAAGCCCAGTTTAAATATAAAGAACTGCACCCAAAGTGGCTTTCAGAACAACACTCACAACAAAGGTCTTTGCTATATAGACCAGATTTGAAAGTGCACAGTGAAAACAATTTAAAGAAACATGAGCATGTCGCTGTCCCAAAATAATAATTTAAAAAATCATCGAGGAACACACACACACACACACACACACACACACACACCACTGTTTTGTTGTTGTTGTTGTTTTACTTGCTGAAAGTTATGCCTCACACCATGTGGCCATGTGTCCTACTTTACAGAGGGAAGTCCTGTATTTGAAGCCATTTTCTATTTGAATGGTTGTGAAGTCCAAGTCTAGTTTAAAGGAAAAGTACCATAAGATGGGAGACCTCAGGGGCCTCGGAATTGCCCAAGACCTAGCATCTGTACAACATCAAGACCTAGCATCTGTACAGCAGACTGAGTAGGCACACGTGCCACCTGGTCACAGTCTCTCCCACTAGGGTGTGCCTGCTCATTCTGCTGTCCAGATACTACTTGTTGATGGGCAACTTCAAGGCCCCTGCTCTCCCTTCTTGCAGTTCTTTACCTTTAAACTAGACTTGGACTGGACAGCTCTTCATACAGAGCTGGGGTAGACAGCCTGGTGCCCTTCGGATCTTTTGGACTACAACTTCCACAAGCCCCAGACAGCATGGTCAGTGATTATGGGGGGTAGTAGTCCAAAACATTGGAGGGCACCAGGTTCCCTACCCCTGAATTCAGTGGAGGTTGGTGGCTCCGATATCAGTGGGGCTACTTGTCTGCTCTAGAGTTCATTCTGAACTTTAAAGGTGCTATTCATGGTGCTGAACCCTACCTCCAAAATAGGTTCAGCAGCATGATAGCTCCTTTAAAGTTCAGAGTAAAATCCAAAGAGGATAAGTAGCTCCTCTGACATTGGAGCCGCCAGACTCCACTGCCTGAAACAGAGGATGACTTCAAGTAGAAGACTATCCTCTGAAAGCCCTTCAAATAGAGGACTGTCCACTACAAATTAGGACCCATGACCACCCTGCCAACAACACAGATACCTTGCAGATACCTTGCAGATTCCTGCCAATGATCTATTCCCTACTCTTCATCTCTAGCAGACTCTAGCTTTCAGTTTCATGATTAGCTTCACAGTGGCCAATTGTCAGTCTTGCAGGTGGAGGAGACGTTGGGAGGAAGGAGGCAGACCACTTTAATTAGCAAATGGAAAGCTGAGGTTTATTGTAGTGCTTCTCTCTGTGGCTCCTGCTATCGGGCTCCATTAAAATGCATTTATTTCATACTCTCTCATAATGTGCTCTGGAAGGCAAGGCATGAATCACGGGGGCATATTTGGTGAATGATTTATAAGGAGGCATTACAGATTTATGACCTGGCCCACCCATTTGTAATAGGAAAATGCCCCCATTTCTGCCAAAGGGAAAAATCAAAATAATTCAAATTATTTTTCATATCAAATAGATTTGCAGAAGAAGCACCCACAGATCCCTGCCACCAATACTCCATCTCTGGGTGTCTGTCACATTCAGGACAATGGATGGTGTGTGATGGGATTTTAAGGTTATATCTTGCATGAATCCAACCTATTCCACACAACACATACATTAACTGTGTAATCCTATACATATTTAGTCAAGCGCAAATCCTACTGAGTTCAATGGGGCTTACTCCCAGCTAAGTGGATATAGGATTGCAGTCTACAACTCAGATTTAATATGACAATGAGGATCTGTGATCGGGTATCTTTTAATTTTGGCAAACTACTGCTAAGTGTGGAGTGAGAGGAGATATCTATGCATCAGGACCATGGCACTGGGGAGGGGGTTAACCCTTTCCTATCATACTGTTTTCTGGCTAAAATCACACACACCCATGCTACTTTCCGAGGGAAAATTATGCTATGTTCTGGTAACATTTTCTCACGGTATCAGTGAGTACATGAATGCACTTTTAAGATTTAATCCATGAATTTTCTGAAACACCAATTAGGGATGTGCAAATCAGCAAAACTTGAGCTGGCCCAAGTTCTTTGAATTCCATCCCAAAGTTCGTTCCAACTCAAGACCATATCAGATTGCGAGCTTTGCTTTCCCCCCCTTTTTGCACGGAAATCCATGCCTATTGTTCTGCATACTTGCCAAAGGTATGCATCAATGGAAATGCATCCATTTGAAATGTATGCATTCTCCTCCCTTTGATTAAAGTGTGTTTGTGCACATTTTTCAAAAGTAAGTATTTTCTCATGTGCATTTCTCAAATGTATGCATGCTGTCGAATGCATTTTTGGGTGGGTCAGTGAATGACATTGCAAGTTCAGAAATGTACAGACTTCAGCTGCAGATTGTGTCCGAGTCCGTGTTCGGTCCGGAAGGTGCAAACTGGGTAAATCCTGATAAAAAACCAACTGAAACAAATTTCTCATACATCTCTAACGAGATGAGGATCCCATGTATAAATGGCATAATGACAGATATCACTTCAAATGAATAGCATGCATTTTGTGTTTACATGCCACTCTAGTCAAGGAAGTGGATAAATTAATCATGTGAGATAATGTTTGCTAAATGAAAGCAGTACAGTTAAATTATGCTTATTAGCTAAAAATGAAATGAAAGGGTTTGAATTCATACTAATTGCTAAAAGGCCTGAATCAAAGAGATTCTATGTTCACTGAAAGGCCAGCACTACCTGGAGAAATTGAGGGGTTTCTGTCTCGCGAACACTGAAGAACCCCCTCTTCCAATATTCACTGGCTGAGGTGGTATAGTCCCATCGCAAGACTTTACCATTTGGATTTTCATGTGGGGAATTGTTTTCTTGAAGGGGCTGGGGCAAATTCAAACATTCACTGGCTTAGGTGATATAGTTCCATCATGAGACTTTACCACTTGCATTTTCACTTGAAAGGGCTGGGTCAAAGCATACCTCCTCAGGGAGAAGGCTTGCATTGTCTCCTAGATGGTAAGGTTTTGTTATGGAGCACAATTTTCATGTTTTGTAAACTGTTTTACGATTCTTGCATTTCCACTCTACAAAGCAATCCTGTGAAATAAGGTAGAGCTGTGAAGCTAACTCCCCCACCCCCTATGAGGGGACTAGATTCGTCTCAGCCCTTGGTGATGAACCCTGTTTCCTCCTGGAGGAGGGGAGCTGGGGGATAAGCAACGTCTCGCTCTTTCATCCTAGAAAAATTCTTCTCAGCCACATTAATCTACACTGCATTAGAACTTGGTAGGTTTCAGGAGGTCATTAATAATAAAAGTGTACTAATTTGAAATGCTAATTCGAAGAAACTGCAATTAGGAGTACTGAAGACATTCATCATCAACTATTTTATGGGTGGTGTTAAAATCGAACTTAAATAAGATTTTTTTTGGTTTTAATGGTTAAGGCTGGAATTATAAACTGAAGAGAAACGTTGCATTAAAAGGGTCAACTTCTTTATTACCGAAAAAGCTGTTTTAACACACTGTATTCTACAGATAGCTAAATTACCTGCTGCACTGGACCGAAGGAAGAGAGCAGCTATTTCTTATAATTCAGGCACTGACATGCTAAAAAACCTAGTCAGTCTTAATCACAAAGGGTCAATGGTCTCTGTGCAGCATTTAATGGAGACCTCTGGACAATTTAATATACAGCAAATGGTAGTTCCCTTCCATTGTGTTTCTAGTCTGTTCACACCTTAATTGGAGGTCTCTGAGTGGCATTTCACCACAGGTGGTCATTCAGAAGTGTTAGACTCTGACAGTGAACCTTTTGTTCAGCGTACAGCTGCTCCATGTGGCGAGCTATCATTACTGCAGCTTGGAACATCTTCCTGGCAATGAAGTGTTCTCAGGCTCTGGACTGGCCCTGCTTTCCCAGGCTGGCCATTGGGCACTCACAGACAGGAGGTGCTATGAAGGGCTTCCTGTTGCGTTGGGGCTTTGCCTGAGCAACACATTTTCCTGACTCTGCTGTATTCCTGTGGGTCCCGCTGCCATTGAGCCCATGGCCTTGTTCCTTGGCTCTGACTCCAGGTACCCGGCTCCTGCTCACCACTGACATGTGCCTACAGTTGAGCCTTGCCAACAAGAGACTTCCTTCTTCAACTTTTTCTGTAGACTGCCCAGGGACGGGAGCCTTTGGGCTGATGGGCAGTAAATAAATATATTAATTAAATAAATAAATATATAGGGTTGAAGACTGCTGTGGTCCAGTGGATAGAGTGGGGAGCCTTGAACCTGGGTACACATCTCACCTCTACCATAGACTCTTTGCATGGTTTTGAGCAACAAGTCATGCTCTTTCAGCCTCAGTTCCTCATTTGTAAAATGGAAATACACTCTTACCCCTGTTAGAAAACAAAACGAAAAAGATGTTGCGTGTGTGCTTAAGGCAGTGCTTTCTCTCAGACAATCAAGTTTCCAAGGAGTCGTGTGTTTAGGGAATAGCATGAGTGAGAACAGGCACCACAGCCAGGCAGAAGGGCCAGCCAAGAAATGGTGACTCACCAATAGCGGAATGGAAACTTGTAGGTTACGGGCCAAACTAGATAAGAACTGAGAGATACATAACTGGATCTCCCAACATTCCTCTCTGTCTGTCTGTCTGTCTGTCTGTCTGTCTCTCTCTCTCTCTCTTTCTCTGTGTCATGGGAACACCCAAAATTGGATTAGGAACATGGCATTGGGGGAAGGGTTCCCCCCCCTTTCCTCCATGCTATTTCCCCTATATAATCACCAGTCTTGCACCCCAAAGCACCCACAAATGACCAATGAATACCTATATGTTTTCTCCAATGGGAAAGAGCAGCTTTGGGGGTGATTTAGATCAGGAAAATGGTGTAGGGAAGAATGGGTGCAGCCTTGAGCCAGTGTCCCGCCCCCTCCGCCTTTTAAAAAGGATATGTTGGATGATACATTTTGTGTCTCTCCAGCATCTCTTCTACTCCTACGAATAAGGCAGAGATTCAGTTCCTGGAAAAGGCAATGTAAATGAGCAATGGTGGGAGAACAAAAGGGCTAGGAAGAACAAGATAATCTGTGCTGGAACTAGAGGCAAGAACAAGAACGAGAACAAAAGGGCTAGGAAGCCAAAGATTATCTGTGCTAGAACTAGAGGCAAGAACAGGAGGCTACATGCATTGAGGTGACTGCAAGTGCTATTTGTAGAAAGGTAGTATATAAATTTTATATATACATAGATTTCATAGATCATAGAGTTGAAAGGGGCCTACAAGGCCATCGAGTCCAACCCCCTTGCTCAATGCAGGAAACTAGAGGAGGTGGTCTCCCATCCAAGTAATAACCAGGCCTGACCCTGCTTAGCTTTCCACACTCAGACAAGCTGAGCCAGCATGTATAGCTAAAACTGCACTGTGTGAATGGCAGTCTAGCCTGGCTGATTTTGCTCACCCTGCCACCTTGTGGAAGGAAGGTGAGAAGAATAGGATCTTTGCTGGCCTCAGGAGATTGACACCAGCCAATGGAGAGGCGAGGATGTTTCACTATTTAACCCAGATACACTTCCTCTGTGGCCTCTTCTTTCCTGGCATGGCACTTCCCCCAGCCATCCCGTGCTTTAAATTGGGGCAATGTTCAAAGAATAAGTAGATGGTGAGGTATTTATTAGTAAAACAATTTGTGCTGGGATTTTAAGAACATAAGAAGAGACCAAGGGGGGTCTATCTCATCCAGCATACTGTTCACACAGTGGCCAGCCAGCTAATTGTGGGAAACCTCCAAGCAGGACATGAGTGCAACAGCACCCTCCCGCTCGTGTTCCCCAGCAACTGGTGTACAGAGGCATACTGCCTCTGATACTGTACAGCCGTGTCATTTAGGATTTTCTAAACCGACAACTGGAATTGCCCCAGAGCCTACTTTCATCGCACGCAAGCCGACGCTGTTATGTCTTCCAAATGTGCTTCAAAAGAACATGCCAAAAGAAACATAAACGATTCGCAGTGCTGTTCAAAATGGCACTGCAGAATGCCGAAAGGAGATAAGGAGGCAAGAGACCCCTGAAGGCATGAGGCATTGCCTCAAATACCACTGAGGTTTGTTAGGAGATGACCCTCTCTGAAAACCTGACAGCAGAAGGCATACGTGATAGAAATCCACTGGAAGAGTAATGCGGTCACACCTCCCTATTGAGCGGTACACAGGCAGCGGCTGGCAGTCCTCAATCTACTGAAGCAGAAGAGCTGACCTTTTAAAACGGCTGCCTTTGTCGGGTAACCTGTAAATCAGGGAATTGTTAGTTGTCCCTCCTTGCTGCCGTTCCTCCCAGTGGCTGGAACACAGCCCCACGCAGCTTCTAAACCACAAAGACTGCTCTTACTTTTTTAAAAAAATTTTATTTACTTTTCAAAACAAAATATAGCAATATACAAGAATAACACAAAAATATAACTTAAACTACATACAATAAATCATAAAGTGCACCCCCCACCCTCCAAGGGACCAATTTATATACTTCCATCCCCTTGATCAAATGAATTCCAAATTCCAAAAATATAACATGTCCTGACAAGGCATGCTCCCCTTCCCCTTTATTAATACAAAGTCTAATAATTGATTCCATATATCCATAAAATTCTTCTTTAACTGTCCTTTTTTGCATTTGATACTACAAGTTAATTTATCATTTAGGGCTATATCCCAAACTTCCTTATACCAGTCAGTTATTAGGAAAACATGTTGTACTTTTCATTTCCTCGCTATCATTAGCCTGGCCGCAGTTAACAAGTTTACAATTAATTCCTTCGTATTTTGGTCGCAAATAAGTTTCTCCGTTATTGATAACAATGCTAGTTTTGGACAGACCTCTAAATTAATACCAATAATTTCCGATATTTCTGTAAAAACCTCTCGCCAAAAAACCAGTACATTTTTACAACTCCACCACATATGAGCATATATCCCTTTCCCCTAACAATTGTTAGTTGTCCCTCCTTGCTGCCGTTCCTCCCAGTGGCTGGAACACAGCCCCACGCAGCTTCTAAACCACAAAGACTGGTCTTACTTTTACGGGAGATTAATAATACATTGTTTACAAGGGGGACCTGTAACACCATGTTGCAGCGTGGAGTGCTCAGGGATCCAGACAGCTTGTAGGGTGGCCAGGTGTCCTACTTTACAGAGGACAGTCCTCTGTTTGAAGCGCTGCTCAGTCCGATCCCAGTTTAAGGAAGCATAAGAAGGCAGGGAGCAGAGGCCTTGAAGCTATCTATCAACAGTTTTTTAAATTTTATTTATTTGTAAATTTAGCACCGAGGCAGCAGGTTGAGCAAGGCCACAGGCCACCTGGTCACCGTCTTTCCCGCTATGATGAGATGTAGTATATTTAGTTGTATTTAAGTTATGCTAATTATTTCTAAATTTGCTTCTATACCTGTAAATGAGCATATGGAAATTTTGTGAAAATTGGTGCCCTCTTTTTGTGTGAGGCATCTCCTTTTTGGCAATTTGAAAGTGGCTACCATATAGCCATCCATTTTTCCAGGCTACTCCATTCCATTCCAGGCTACTCCATTCCAATCCCCCTCCCCTGCCTCTGGCTCTCTGTTTTCCCCCTTCAACAGCAACATAGCATTCAGTGACCACCAAGTATGCTTAAATATTCATTTGAGCTGCTTTCTAAAACTCTTTGTACTTTTTTTGTGTGCAAACCTTGGGGTTTCCCCCTAACCTGCTGATTCCTCCCTCTTGTGTGTTGGTGGAGCTATTTTGGCTATTTAAGGACTCACAATTGGAGAAAGAGTTCTCTCTTAGTACATAAATGATTTATAATATTTGAACATTGGTTTTCTGAAACGACTGGACAGCCACATGCACAGCGTTCTGCATTCCTGACGTGGTTCTTGTCCTGCTGGTTCGTACAATGATCATTCACTTTCCTAATATACCATTCTATCCAATTTACTTTTGTCAAGAATCAAACACAAGGTGACTGGGTATGTTCATTTATTTGAAATTATTTTTCAGCCACCTTTAAGGTAGACTTTCTCAAGGTGGCACACAAGATAAACACACACGGAGACATATACAAAGAAAGAGGCAAGAGGCACACTGAGGGCCAGTGTGGCGTAGTGGTGAGAGTGTTGGACTGGGACTCGGGAGATACGGGTTCTAGTCCCCGCTCAGCCATGAAACTCACTGGGTGACTTTGGGCCCAGTCACTGACTCTCAGCCTAACCTACCTCACAGGGTTGTTGTGAGGATAAAATGGAGAGGAGGAGGATTATGTAAGCCGCCTTGGGTTCCTTGCAGGAAAAAAGGCGGGGCATAAATATAATAAATAAATAAATAAATATACAATGAAATACTATAAAACACTATAAAAACAAATTACACCAATAAAACTTGCAGCCCACAGATTGGGGACGTGCAGCGAAAATAGGTGAGTCTCTGGAGTATTCCTGAAGACCTGCAAAGAAGGGGCCTGACAAACCCCTGATGGAAGCTGATTCCAGAGGCGTGGGGCCACCCCTGAAAAGCCCCTCTCCCTTCCACTCACCAGCCTAACCACCTTTGGTTCTGGGCAGTTGAGAAGGGCTTCTGTTGATGACCTCAAAGTGCAGGCAGACTAGTATGGGAGAAGGTGGCCCTTCAAGTAACTTGGGCCCAAACCATTTGCATGCTGGGATTTTTCTCCTTACTGTGCTACTTACACAGGAATGTTCTAATTACAAGGAAGTTCTTACATGGGGACCTTTTTAAGAATGGGATCCCTCACCTGTAGTATGATGCAGTACAGTCAGCTCAGCCACCTTAGGCCTCATTCACCTTATAGTGATGTATGTATTGATCCAGCCTCAGTGGTGCTGATGGGAAAGCACATCACATTCTGCAGAGGCAGCTCATCGTTTTCTAGATCAAGGCCTTCTCCAGCCCCATCAGCAATTTTAAACTGGATGAAACCCTTCTGGGGCAATGTCTGGTTCCCATTTGAACTTTAGCCCTGTTCAGACATTAGATCTCAATGAGACATATCAACCCATGCACAGGGCTGTGCATGCTGACCTCACCCTCAACATCCTCACATGGAATGGGCCCACCATCACCGTTCCCACCCTGAAAGCATTGAGCAGGAAGATCTGAAGGGGTCTTCTACTGAATGCAAGTAGAACCCTCCATGAAATTGAGAACTCTGCTTTATCAGGATTCCGTGTCACACAGAACAGGGGTGCAGAACCTCAGGCCTGAGGACCGAATCTAGCCCTCGAGGGTTTGCCAGATAGGCATGCTACCTTCCCCATGCCCCATTCCTTTCCCCTGACCACCAATCATTGAGTGGTTTCCCAGCTTTTGTGCAGCCCACCTCCCCACCCCATTCTAAAAGGCTGAAATGCCTCTCCTAAGGTTTAGTTAGGAGAGGCATTTCAGAGGACTGTCCTCTACTCCCGGGCATCTGATCTCATCCGCTGGCATATGATGGGGAATTATGTCAGTTGTTTCTATCAGGGCCAGTATCTTACTGTAAATGTTTTTGCTGTCTAAATTGCTTTAAACTTTGTAGGTTTTAGAGATTTATTTATTTATTTATTTATTTGTTTATTTCTACACTGCCCAATAGCCAAAGCTCCCTGGGCAGTTCACAACAATTCATAAAAAAACACAAAAAACACACTGCAATAAAAACAGCATAAAGTGTCCAATATCCAAAATTTTAAACCACTTAAGCAGCTAAAACAGTTTTTCCAATACAGATAGACTGACATAAAAGCACCCCCCCCATATGCCAATTTAGGTAGGGGTGTGCCCGCTTGTCTCGTGGCGGGCGTAGTGGGCTGAAATTGGCCCCGCTCACACCCACCAGAGACTCGTGGGGCCTTACTGGGTCGGGGGCTTCCCCGGCTTGATGCCTCGAGCCCGCCACGCTGGCTGCGCGCTGGTCCCGTCCCATCACTTCTGGCTGGCTGGAAGTGACGCGACGGGACCCTGTGCCAGTGCGCTGGACCTCCGCGCTGCGTATTTTGCAGAGAAACCAGGGCAGGATTTCTCTTCTATGGTATTTTCTCGTCTATGGTATTTACGTTAAAACTGCAGTGCCGGGGACCCAGAAGTAGCTCTCTCCGGCTCCTCTCCGGGGAGATGTGCCGAGCCAGGGAAAAGGTAAGTGCTGTGAGGCTCCGGAGTGGTCGAGCGGGGTGAGTTCTCCCCTGCCTCCACCCCTGATCGAGATTCGCGCACATCCCTATGAATGGCATTTATATTATGTTTTTTTATTTTCTTATATTGTGATGTGTATTCTTTTGTGAACTGCCCAGAGTGCTTTGGCTATTGGGCAGGATAGGAATGAACATCATCATCTTCTTCTTCTTCATCGTTACTGGGCAGTAAGAGCCATAAGCTAAAATATGCTGGTATTTTTGGCCCCGTCCCTTTTGTCTTCGGCTCCGCCCACCATGGGAATGTTGGCCCTGAGATCTTCTCTGAAATGGAGTTCAGCCCCAAGGCTCAAAGAGGTTCAACACCCATGACGCAGAGGATTCTACTTGGGTTCAAGCATATGTGAGTAGAAGCCCCCTTCAGACCTTTCTACTCAAGGCTGGAAGGTTGGGATCAGTGAGGGTGTGGAATGGGGAAATGCTTCCCCACTTCCCCATCCTTTCTTGATCAGACATAATGCATGAAGAGGGCTTCTGCCTTTGATGGATCATTACTCAGATGTCATCCCCAAGTGTTGTGGTTAATGACAGAGTGTGGAAGAACAAATGTTCACCAGTAATACATGACTCTTGGAGTATCCATGCTGAATGCACATGACTGAAATGAGTTTGATCAGTGAAGAGAGAGTGCTTGTTGCTCTAATAAATTGCATCTGAATTAGTTTGATCTGTGAAGAGTTATTACTTGGGTGTGTGTGTAATAAATTGCAACTGGTAGACCATTTGTCTGAACGTTACACCGGGAACTTAAGAACAGAAATTAAACAGACATTTCAAAGCTATCAGCATCATTCATAGATGGTTGCTTTGAAAGAGATGGTTCATGCATTGCAGGGGTTATTCAAGGGATGCTTAAAACGGGGGATTATGGATTGCTAGAATTTGCAATCATTTTTCAGTTTGGAAGTGGTAGAGAAAGAAACAATGAAAGGTAAATGGCAAAAAAAAAAAGAGAGATGATGATGATGATGATGATGATGATGATGATGATGATAAATAGTCTATATGACGCTTAAATCTCTCAGAACAACCATCAGACTAGAGCTGAAATGAACTGTCTTCCCCACAGTCTCAGATTCTCCTCCATTAATGCTGTTGTTGAATATTCTCAGGATATTGGCCAGCAATTCATGACATGGCCCCAAATGTGGCTGCACACCCGCACCAAAGAAGACACATCAATCTAGTCCGATGGACTTTGAATGAGCTTTGCAGTGCAGAACTGAAGACACACTGCTAGATGCACTTTCATATATCCATATAAGTGGAACTTGCAACAAAATGATGCAGCATATCCTTTCTCCTTTAGAGTTCCAGACAAACAGGGCATTCCACTCTTCCCTCTTCTGGTTTTCCTTTTTTTTTCTTTTCTTTTCCAACTGATGCTCAACATTCCATGGATACTGAGCATGCTCAGTCCTCATAGGTTTCTCTTTCTTTCTTTCTTTCTTTCTTTCTTTCTTTCTTTCTGTCTTTCTTTCTTTAGTTTTTTGCCCCCTAAGTTTTTAAAATACATTTGTTGTACCTCTGTAAGCCCCAGGACTCCCCCACTCAGCACCTCCTTCTTGTTTCTCAATGACCCCATTTTGGCTCTATTTCTGTTGGCACTCACACAGCCTGCATTTGCTACTAGAGGGTGTGATTTCCTATGCATAGAGAAGCCTACATCTTCCTGTGACTAGATCTCCCATCTGGATAGTTGCCAGACAGACATTCACTTTATATTTGGTTGCTAATATTTTACATCCATTGCAATTTGATTTCAGTATTTGGTATTTGGCAAATTGATACATAAAAGTATTTGAGAGTTGTCAAAGAATGGTGTTTGTTATTTGACAGCAAGGCTGAATCTCATGTGATTTCGTGATCCTGATGTGGTCCATAAAGCAGGGTTCTTGTGCAACCACTTCATCAGGTCATTTTCACTGGATGAGCTGATTTTATTTATCTTTTCTTTTTTTAATGGTATGAAACCTTTCTACCATAGTTTCCATTCGAGGTATCTTAAACAAAATCTCATGAAAACTTTGGAATAATGAAAACATAAAACACATCAGTCAAATTAGAAAATGTACCATCCTATGTAACAAGCATGGTGGCTTCTGCCTACATGCCCTCCTTCCATCAGTGAGAGAAAAAGGAGTGAGAATATCCCTTGGTGGGAGGGCATTCCATAATCAGGGTGCTACCACAGGAAAGGTCCTAGGGTGGCCACTTAGGTATTTCCCCCCAAAAAAGAGGTCAAAAGAGGACACCAATTTGCATATGTTAACTTGTGTGTCTGGATGCAAATTTAGAATAATTTACTTTAATTTAAATAGAAATACAATACATCTGTGCGTAGAGGGGAAAATGGTGACCAGGTGATCTGTGTGTCTGCTCAGTTAGGTGTTGCCAAGATGCTAACTAATATGATAGGCTACTTCGAGGCCCCGTGCACTCACTCCCTTCTTCTTATTATTTTTAAAACCTTTAAACAGGCTTTGTACTGGACAGCCATTCAAATAGATGGCACTTTCAAATTGAGGACAGTCCTCTGTTAAGTAGGACACATGGACACCCTAGCCCTCTCCCCTGTAGCCATCCACCTAGCCTCTCCAGAGAAGGGCCTCCGATCAGTATCTCAGTTGCAAAGCAGGTTCATCTAGGATGAGTTCCAGAACTCTGGTGAACAGGAGAATGGGAAACACCAGAAGTCAATCTGTACCAAAGAGGATAATTCCCCATCTCAATTGCCTTAACTTTGAATATAGATAGTCTGGCTTTGAGCAGAATGCACTGTATCTTTTGTTAAATTAAATTTCGGAAGAAGATGTTTGACCCTGGGAAATTTAAGTGGCAATACAGAATTCTGTATGATGCAAATTGTTGCATCTGTTTACATTCCTTTTCAAACAACAGCAGAGAGGAGAAAAAACCATTTCGGAGAAATTATGTTCATAATGTAGTTTTATTGCGCCAATCATACGACCTGCTAAATTGCACCACGGAGGTTCTTCTTTTACTTTGATTTTCTTTTTCACAGTTTGCAAATCGTCTGTTTATAATGACTTCAATTAATTCAGCCTCAGCCAATCAAGAGACTGTAGTGAATGTAAACAGTTATGAACTGTGTTTTGTGTTCAGAAATTAAACTTATATTAATTGTGACTTTATTAGAAAACTTGAGATCAGGGAATTAAAAACAATTTTTGTACCTTGAGCTGTAATGTCACTGTTTGTTGTTTATATAGCTACACAATCCTACATGTTATCTTTGTATTAAAAGAATCCCAGACTGTCTTCTTTACAAACATAGAGACAGATGCATAGTGGAAAATCTAAATCTCTCCCATGACCCATCTACATAGATGTAACTACCAAAGACTTTGCTAACGGAGCATCCTCCCCAAATATATTTGCCTAAGAGCCATTTTTAGGTTGCAATCCTAAAATGGTCAATTGCATTTACTTGGAAGCAAACCCTGTTGAACACAGTGGGCCTTACATCTGAGTAGATATGCATAGGATTGCCAGGGGAGGCTGGGGCTCCTTATCCATTGCAGCTTTTATTCTGAGCTTCATAGAAGCTATCCATGTTGCTGTACTCCAGCCTCAAAATATGTTCAGCACCATGGATAGCTCCTATGAAGCTCAGAATAAAAGCTGCGATGGATGAAGAGCCCCACTGACATAGGAGTCACCAGCCTTGCCAAATTGCACTGTAAACCCCTTATAAATGCCCGGTGAAAATAGTGCCACCTACCACAGTTTTGGGAGGCCTTTATTTCTTAATCTGTGGCTGTGATTTGTTTAATGGCAGTTATGAATAATTGTGTATAAAGCTTGGTTTTAATTGTATTGATTTTTAATTGCTGTCCATGAGGCATCTTGGACATTGATATGATGGGCAGGGCAGATGAGATATGAATCTTCTTGTTAATCTTAAAAGCACTGGTGCCTACATCTCTTTAACTCCCTATATCTGGAATGCCCTTCCAGCCCACATCCAACTCTCTTTTTCTGTTATTCTCTTCATGAACCTCCTTAAGACATTATTCAGTCACCTGGCTTTTCTGGATTGATTTTCCTTCCCTTTTGTTTAACTCTCCTCTCTAACAGAGCACTCCTATGCATGTCTACTCAGAAAAAAGCCTCACCGAGTTCAATGAGACTTCCTCCTGGGTAAGTGTGTATAAGATTGCAGCCTAATTCTTCTTTTATTTATCTTTATTGTATTTATTTATTAATTATATTTATACCCCACCTTTTTTCCTGCAAGGAACCCAAAGCGGCTAACATAATCCTCCTTCTCCTCTCCATTTTAAGCCACAGCTAGTTGCTATTTTAAAAACAACAACAACAACAACAACAATTGTGTTGTGCTGGTGGGAGTGACTGCATGTGCAATGGGGGATTATTGGTTCTAAAAGGAATCCCAGAAATTAGTGGAAATGCTCATTTCTGGATCAGGGCAGGTAGGGGAGTTCCCTTCTGAGAGCTCTGCTGCCCTGCCCTGTTCCGGAACAAGCATTCCCACTTGTTCTGGGTTGCTTTTAGAACTGATATAGCTTTTACAGCTAGGCCCCAGTGATGTCCTGACGGGGGCCTAGGGTGTCAGTGCAGGGAGGCATCTGTGCACATTGGGGCTGCTGTGGGGTCTGGGTTAGTCCCTTCACTATCAGCAGGCTGCATTGTTTTGGGCCCTGTTGGCCTGTGAAGCTGGCTCATGGTCGTAGTGGGGTTTCCAACGTAATGCCTCCTCCGCTGCCCGCTGTCATTCTGGTGATAATTTAGGCTGAGTCACTGCTCTGTGGGCCCTGTTCCATTATGCCTCCAAAGAAGGGTCAAGGGGGAAAGAAAGGGAAAGGAAAAGCCCCAGGGTCGCCCGCCAAACATCCATTGGATGGATGCTTTATCTTCTGATGAAGATGGGGGTCCAGACATTTCCCTGGTCCTGGCATGCCTTGAGGCAGTGGAAAAAAGATAAGGGGATCACAGGGCTGTCTGTACCCAATCAAAGGGGGGATGTCCAGCCTCAACCTAGGGAGATGAGGAGGCTGGCTCAGCCTAGGTTGTGGCTCTTTCTTTCAGCTCATCTTGATGCCATTGAAGCAGGTTTGCGCTCGACACCAGTCCAACCTGCAGTGTCTCATCCTGTCATGGCTACTACAGACCCCTGCCAATAACATCCGCACCAGCGACAGCAGAACAGAACCAGATACTATCTAGCCCAGTAGCAGCCAACCATGGATCTTGGTGAGAGTGGGGGTATGGGTCCATCATTCTCTTGGCAAGGCTGGGGCTGCACGGGAACGGAAGGCTTTGGATGGCTGCCATGGCTGGCGGAGCTGCGTTGGCCATTTTTGCAACCTCGGGGTGATTTCAGAGCCACTCAGCCTTCCAGGATGGGGACTCCTAGGGCAGGGCCACTGGATACGTGTGGTGAGTGCAGATCAGTCAGTTCAGCACCGGCTGCTGTGTTGGGTATTTAGCTCCTGGGGTTCCTGCTCCTGGATGCCATGGTAATTCCAGCATGAGTGTTTGATCTGTGGCCATCAGCATTCCTGCACTTCCTACCCCAAGATCAGAGGCTCCCAGGCCTTTCATTGGGATGGACCTGGTAGCAGAAAATCAGGGGGTGGACAGCAGCTTCCTCCCAAAGGGGCCCAGCCCAATCAAGCTGGAGGCTCTTAGGCACCTTCTGAGGTGCTACCCCAAGCATGAGGATGCAGTTTATCTAGAACTGGGGTTTTCAGAAGGGTTTAGGATACCTTTTCAAGGTCCTCACAGTTCTTTTCTTGCAAAGAATCAGAGGTCAATTTTTGGTATGAAGCAGGTAGTTAAGGCCAAAATCAACAAGGAATTTATTTTGGAGTTTTAGGCCCATACACATCAGTCACCACCTATTCCAACACTTAGGGTTTCCCCTTTAGACATTGTACCCAAGAAGGTGCCAGGAGAATTCAGGTTGATTCCTATCCTGTCTTTCCCTAAAGGTGACTCTGTGAATGATGCCCTTCTAGATTTCCTTTGTTCTGTGCACTATGCCTCCTTGATTCTGCAGTCCCGATGATGAGGAACGGTGGGCGTGGAGCTTTAATGGGAAAATGCGATATAAAATCCACATTTTGTCTCCTGCCTGTTCTGCTTCCAAGGCCAATTCTACGTGGATAGTGTCCTCCTTCCGGGATGCTCAGTTTCTCGTGCCATGTTTGAGTGATTTAGCTCCTTTTTGGAATGGGCCTTGTGAGATGGGACTAGGATGCAGAATACCCTTGATTATTTGGACAATTTTTCTGTTTGCAGGGCCAGGGGATAGTGCTCAGTACCAATGCTGGGAATTGAAATCGATTCAGTTCATCAATGGAGCAGGCTCCCAACTGATCAGCCGGGATAGGTTCGAGCAGGTGATGGATGGAGGTCTCACAAAGTCAGCCTTCATTCCCTCCAGGAAGTGGACTGGCCACCTCCATTTTCCCTGCAGGGTAGTTGCCCCAGGGCGGGCCTTCCTTAGATGACTGTGTAGCTCTCTGCAGGGCCTGAAATTTCTGCACCATTGTTAGCAGAGTCTCTGGGGCAATGAGGGATGATCTAGCTGTTTGGCTTTGCCGCAGAATCCACAGTTGGGGTCATAGAAATCCGAACTCATTTGAATCCATTGTGGATTTCTCCAACATTCCTGGTTCTGATGATGGGCGAACCGAAACAAAATTCTCTTCCATCCCTACGAGTGGGCATGGCCTGTGGCTCATGCTGGCTCAGCTTGTCTGAGTGTGGAAAGCTAAGCAGGGTCAGGCCTGGTGATTAGTTGGATGGGAGACCCCCTCCTCTAGTTTCCTACATTGAGCAGGGGGTTGGACTCGATGGCCTAGTAGGCCCCTTCCAACTCTATAATCTATGAATCTATGTATATATTTTTATCTGCGCTCCTTACCTCTTACAGCTAAGGCAATAAATATCGGGCCTCGGGGCCAATGTAATGTTTCATTTCCTGTTGGGCTTGTTCTGTATGTTTATACATTCTGTCTTCCGCGCTTTATCATTTTCTGCAACCTGATGGCTTTGGATTTGTCACATCTTTTATCTTTCACCATCAATTTTGTTATGGGGTGATGGCCAGTTCAAATAAATTCTACAACTACAATAAATATTGATGATGATGGTTTGTGCTGTCACAGCGTAAGCAGCCCTTAAAGACTGGAAGGCTTCAGCCAAAGAACTGGCTGGTTAGTTTAAATCAATATGTGAAATGGATTCCTCCCCATTCTCCCCCCTCCTGCTTCTTGGCCCAGTTGCCCCCATAAGGTTGCCAGGTCACCACACTGCAGCGACAGAAGAAGCCAGATGGGCACAATTCCACATCTCTGCAAGTCTTAAAGGTACAGCAGCCCTTTTAAAGTTTATCCTCTATCCCCGGGGTAGGAAAACCTGTGGCCCTCCAGATGTTCTTGGAATCCAGCTCCTGTCAGCCTCAGACAGCATGGCCAATGGTCAGGGATGATGGGAGTTGTAGTCCTACAACATCTAGAGGGTCACAGCTTCCCCACCCTGATGTGGGACCTTGCCCCAGTCCGGAGGGAGCTTCAGACTCAAATACTGATTCAGAGGGAGAGGTTGTGTAGAGTCCAGCCCAGCTGTGGGTAACCAGAGGTCCTGCCAGTCCTCCCACTGCCTAGAGAACAGGGAGCCAGTGAGGCGCTGGAGGCTGATACAGCCAGTCCTCCACACCTGGAAGACTTAAGTCTTGGGGAGGCTCCTGCTTATCAGCCAGCGACATCATCCCTGGCAACAGGGCAGCAGCAGGAGGGCTCGGTGGGAGAGGGTGTCTCAGGGGTGGCCCCATTGGTCCATTGTCAGCAGAAGAGGGCAAGACAGAAACACCCAGTCAGGCGTAGCCACAAGTTGAGGGGCAGGTTTTTCCTGCCAGGACCAAATGTCCAATAGCTTAGAAGCCACTCCCCTGTATATAAACCTGTGTAGTTTCCAGTAGCCCCTGTAGGATTTGGCAGATACTTGATGGATTACCATTGGATTGTACTCGATAGATTAGGAATGGGTGAGAAATTGGTTGAATTCACATTTCAGTATGAATTTAACAGATTTTCACTTTTTGAATGAAGTTAGACATCAAAAACTACTTTTCTGAAGTCAGCAATTGAGTTTGAAAAAAAGAAAGAAAGAAAGAAAAAAGAAGTGTGCATTTGAAAAACTGTGCATAGAAATGTGTACATTCACAAAGGTGTGAACAAAAATGTGTATATTTTGAAAAACGTGCAAGAAAATATATATACATTTCCACACAGACATAAACCTCCCCCACACACAAAAAACGTATTTGCAAGGTGATGTAGAAATGGAATGGAATAAACAACATGCCACGACCCTGGGAAGCTTCCTACCTTCTTTGGAACAGGAGCACTGTGGGACTTACTTGGCGAGCAGCACTTGGTGTGTGCGCACTCTGCTCATGCTCTTCCTGACTGGACTTATAGCCTGGGACTATAGCCTGGGACTCATTCACACACAGTTTCTGTGGATCTTTACTGCCTCTGTGAAAGCTGTTTGCTCATTGCTGGAATTGCAGTGATAAAGGGTTTATTGGGGCTCTTCCCTTGACTTGGGGAGGCCAGGATGGGACACCTGCTTTATATCTTGCAAATTCATGTCCTCTTAGTTCCCTAGCTGAGAAACCCCCAGTCCTTTAATCCATTCATCCATCCTTCCTATAATGCACGATTATAGGAGCAGGAGGGTGCCATTGCGCTCATGGTTGGCCCTACTTCCCACAGGCAGCTGGTTGGCTGGCCTACGAACGAGCAATGTTTGAGATCGCCAGGATTCTCCGAACATTGGTCTTGTTTGCCCTCAGTGATGTTATGATGTATCTGAACCAGACTGTCATGTTGTCATCCTGTTGTGAATCCTGCTTGACTGGGATTACCCATGTGACTATTCCCAGAAAGGAAGGAAAAGGCACAATGTTTATAGGGGGCTGGTGGTGGTGCTGAAGCAGCAGCAGACTGAGGAAACAACAGCGGTAAATACAACTGAAAAAGACAAACATTTGCCAATGTAGATTCCCCCCCCCCGTGAAATATTTCTGCCCTTTAGCAGAGCCCTATCCTATACCAATGACACAGTTGATACTAGAACTATTAAAACTATGATGGTAAGAAAGGTGTGCCTAGTCAGATCTTGGAGTCACATGGAAGCATTCAGGGTTCTTTGAGTGAAACCACGATAACCCACTCTCTAACAGAGCAATCCTGTGGAAAGGGGGAGGCATCTGTGGTGGTGGGAAGGCCCATAACTCAGTGGTAGAGCACAAGCTTAGAGCACATAGAAATGAAATGAAATAAATTGATGATGATGATGATGATGATGATGATGATGATGATGATGATGGGCATGTAGAAAGTCCCACGTTCAATCCCCAGCATCTCTTGGTAGGGCAAGAAAAATTCCTGCCTGAATCACAGTTCTGGGCTAGACAGACCTAGGCAGCCTCTGATATCTCTATATTGCTAACCTTTGCTTCTTAAGCCCTTCTGGGTGTGCACCAGGCAGGGTGCAGGGAGAGAAAGAGCAGATTCCCCCCCCTTTTTATCCCGCCCCCACACAAAGAACACACACACACACACACACACACACACACACACACACAAGTTTGTCTCTCTCCCCCCCCTTTTCATTTGATCCAATGGAAAGGAAAATGATGATGATGCCAGCTGCAAGTCTAGCATAGTATTTCCCCCATTCTTGGGGTGCATATGGGGAATGAGGGGGCTTTGGATCCAGTGGATCCAAATCTCCCATGATCTACCCCGTTTTGCTCTTACTGCCATTGGAGCAGAAATAGTGGAGCAGCCACAATGGCAGAACTTCCTACTGCCAGTCAAGGGATCTCCCGCTCTGCCCACAGAGGCCAGCGGTATCCCATGGCCCCTGGTGGCATGCCCTTCCAGGGACCATAAAATTGCACCCTTAATAGTTGCTGGAAAATCAGGGTATTCCCCCCCCCCCTTTTATCTCAAAGTGCCAACTTTATTTTGGAGTAGGAGGATAAGACATTTTGTTGTCTTCAAAATATAAATAGCAGATTGGGCACGTCTCCATTTTAACAGCTGGATGCAATAATCCCCACCACCACCATACCCATTAGTGGTGATTTTAAAGTCTTGCAATTACTGATGTGGCCTTTGGAGAAGCTAAATCTTTAATAACACAATTTTAGTAGCAGCATGAGTTTCATTAGAAGAGGAAATGGTAAGAGACAACACCTTTGGTGCAAGCAAGTTTGGGACATAGTGCTAATGAAGAAATTAATACATCAAAGGAAATCACAGCAAAGAGCAAATCCTACGATATACATGTGTGCGCGCGCGCACGCACACGCGCACACGCACGCACACACACAGAGGGAGAGTTTATTTTACTGATGGAAAAGTACCATAAAGCTATTGACATTCTTTCTTGGGGACATGAATGTTGATGTTGAATTGTGCTGCATGCTCTGATCAAGGGGAGCGGAATAAGTGAAATGTTAGAAGTCCTGCTTCTGAGAACAAAGAAGTGTATGGCTCTCTCTGATAATTGTGGACCAATAGTCCAATAAACAATGGTTAAAAAAAGCTTGGGCCAGTCTCTCTGCCTAATTTCTTCACATGGTTGTTTTGATAAATGAGAGAAAACTCATAAACCAACCAGCTGCCTTGTGCTTTGTGGAGAAATGGCAAGATATAAGCATGATTCATAATAAAGCCCTGGTTCAAATCTTACCTTGCCCATGAACTTACTAAGTGGCCTTAGACAGATATTTATTTATTGGGCCATTAATAACCCTCCTTTCTATTATAATAATTCTGGCCTACCGTACAAGACTCTTGTTAGGATATTGAGAAAATGAACATGAAGTGCTTTGAACATTGCCAAGTGAGCCAGTGTGGCGTAGTGGAGAGAGTGTTGGACTGGGACTCGGGAGATCCGGGTTCTAGTCCCCGCTCAGCCATGAAACTCACTGGGTGACTTTGGGCCAGTCACTGACTCTCAGCCTAACCTACCTCACAGGGTTGTTGTGAGGATAAAACGGAGAGGAGGAGGAGGAGGATTATATAAGCCGCCTTGAGTTCCTTGCAGGAAAAAAGGCGGGGTAAAAATGTAATAAATAAATAAATAAATAAGTGTTGTATGTTTTGGCACTTCTGTGCCCTCAACCCACAAGGCTTTGATGGATGTGTTTGGTTTAGATATATATCTATAGATATATAGATATATATCATTGGTTCTACTGGATTTGGCAGATACTTGATGGATTACCATTGGATTGTACTCGATAGATTAGGAATGGGTGAGAAATTGGTTGAATTCACATTTCAGTGTGAATTTCACAGATTTTCACTTTTTGAATGAAGTTAGACATCAAAAACTGTACTTTTCCAAAGTCAGCAATTGAGTTTGAAAAAAGAAAGAAAGAAAGAAAAAAGAAGCGTGCATTTGAAAAACTGTGCATAGAAATGTGTACATTCACAAAGGTGTGAACAAAAATGTGTATATTTTGAAAAACGTGCAAGAAAATATATATACATTTCCACGCAGACATAACCCCCCCCCACACACACACACGAAAAACGTATTTGCAAGGTGATGTAGAAATGGAATGGAATAAACTTACATAAAGATAAGCCTATCCAGAATTCAAGAGATTCAGCACCATTTGCCTCCAAGCATTGAATAGACCAACATCAATTTAAGGGAGGGTTTCTCTACCTGGAAACTAAAGATATTGTGTTAAAAATTGTGCTGTTTTTATCTTCGGCTCTGCCCTTTACCAAATGCATTTGTGTATATTTAATGAGTTGATGAAATCCTCTATCTATGGCTCATAAATGAATATTACAGGCACAATTTTACTTATATTGTGCGATGTTAAAAGTCTATTTGTAAAAGCAATTTGTACCTTAAATGATCTATGCTAGGCGAAAATATCAGCGCGCTCTCAAAATGCGGAGAAAATTGTCATGTAATGTTTGCCATGATATATCAAATTATGCCCCATTTGGGGGGCCATGGCTGTAATTTGAACTCTTACTTCATCTGTTATCAGAATAATAGGAACTGAAAGAGATGAAACTCTGACGGAAAGCCTGCCAAGGCGGAAAAATAACTGTGCGGGAGAAAAAGAACCCTACTATTCAAATGCTTGAATTGGTTGGCTATTTAAATATCCAACAAAGTTTGTGATCAGTCCACCCCCAAAGCTTGTACAGCTAAAGAACAAATGGTGGGCATCCTTGATGTCACAGTCTTATCAAAGAGACTAGGATGGCCAATGGCCATAGCATGCCATAGGATGCTACCTTATACAAGGTTGGACTATTTGTTCTGCCCATAATTGTCTATCCCGACTGACAGTGTCTCTCGAGGATGTCTTTCACAACCGGATCCTTTTTTTTTTTTTAACTGGAGATGCCCTGGACTGAACCTGGGATCATGCTGTTAAGCCCGTGCTCTACCATTGATCTTAAGTCCCTCGCTATGCTGGACTATGGAATGACAATGTAGTAGTAGTAGTAGTAGTAGTAGTAGTAGTAGTAGTAGGCGATCACTCGTGACCAGAGTAAGATTGTCTTCCAGGATAAACTTACAAAAAGAAAATTATAAAAAGAGGAAATTGTAAAAAAAATTGTGTAGACTATAGCGATGGGTCCGTAAGTGACTGTGGAGGCCAATTCTAGATCCACACAGCTTCCCACAGTGAGGACACAGGTTACCAGATGAAAGATGGTCCTGTGAAGGATTCGTTTGAATGCTTATCGCTTAGGCGTGTTCTCCCTTTCACCTTGCACTCGGGCTTCTTCAAAGTCCATAGACAGGCCTGTGGCTCACACTGGCTCAGCTTGTCTGAGCGTGGAAAGCTAAGCAGGGTCAGGCCTGGTTATTACTTGGATGGGAGACCCCCTCCTCTAGTTTCCAGCATTGAGCAGGGAGTTGGACTCGATAGCCTTGTAGGCCCCTTCCAACTCTATGATCTATGAAATCTATGAACCTTTGTGAAAGGCCAACCTCCAGTTTGATCGTTAGAACTGATTGTATGCTGGAGGTTACACCTCAATGTCAGTGGGGCAGCCGCAGTGTAACACAACTCTGGGTTGTACTGTTGAGGAGCTATCCATGGTGCTGAACCTATTCCCTTTGGGTGGGTGGGGTTCAGCACCACGGATAGCTCCTTTAAAGTTCGGATCAAAGCTCAGAGTGGATACACACACTGGCCCACTGACATTGGCGCCACCAGCCGCCTCCGCTGCTTGTGCCGTTGCAATGACGGCCGTGTTATTACTGAACAGCGTTTTGTGAATGGCAACCAGTGCCGGCTCCCGGTTTTTGAGGGCCCTTGGGCAAGACACCCTCAATGGTCGCCTGCCTCAGTGAGTCTACCTTCCCACTGCCATTGCCATGAGCTGCTATGGCTCCTTTCCCTCTTTCTCATCATTGCTACCATTTGCTTGCTTGACAGGCAGAGAAGCAAGCAGGCAGTGGCATCTACTGCTCCTTCTTCTCACCGCCGTGGTTGTCTGGGCCAGGGAGGTGAACAAGCAGGTTTGCAATGGTGAAGGGGGACAACTCCAGTGGACTCTAGTCTGTGGGCGCATACAGGGGTGTGGGCCCTTGGCCAGTGCCCAAGCATGCCTACCTTAGACCCCAGCCCTGATGGCAGCCAGTAAGGTAATCTTCACTGTCGGTATGGTTTGCATTTCAATCCCTTCAGGACAACACCATTTACATTCCCCCCACACCCAGCACGTGTGCATCTAAATCTGCCAATCTGAGGATAACACTTCATGCATCGGATGCAAAAGCACTAAATGTGTTAGTCTTTCAGGTGCCCAAAGAATCTTGGATGCATTCTGCAGCATTTCATGCAGCAGTGTGTGGAATGATGTGATGGGTCTGAAGGTGTGCATGGCATGATGTGTGTGGCATTATTAATCACAATGCCCATCGGTGCTTAGCTCAGCTGGACCATGGGTCACTTGCTCGTTCTTCATGATCAGTTGACATAATGTGGGGCTTTTGATGGCACACTTTCAGGTTTCTGTTCTGTGTGCATCTAGTCCTCCTGGCTCTAGGTTAGAAAACCATGTAACCAAACAGAGATCATAATTTATCACCTACCCGTAGACACACACACACACATTAAAATTGCTCCTGAATTAGTAGCTGAAAAGTCATTTTTTGAATTTCCTTTATGTGTGTGTGTGTGTGTGTGTGTGTGTGTGTGTGTGCGCGCGTGAGTGTGAAATACAGGTGATGAGCTGCTGATCTCTGGGGAAATCAGAGAACTCATTGACACATATTACCATTTGCTGTGTAGCAGCACAAGGAATAGAAATGAAATAACCAAAGAGTGCAGTCAGAGCAGAATGATTGACGTGCAGGTCTTAAAGCAATACAAACATTTATGGGATTAATCTGTTGCATTAAAAGAGGATGAATCTTCATTAGCAAGCACCACCGATGTATGCCTTCTTTCCTTAGATATTGAAATGAATGTGTGCGTCGGCTCATGTGCCCTCAAAATTCCATGGGCTTAAAAGATGAATAGCAAATTGATGCAGAGAAGAAATTGGAAAAACTGACTTTTGCTCAAGTTCTGGAAAGAGCAAAGAAGGAGAAGAGAAGAGGGGAGGGAGCGAGGCCTTTGTGAACAGCAAGAGGCAGAAGGTGCATGAGGAAAGTTTAGGTTTCATAGATTTCATAGATCATACAATTGGAAGGAGCCTACAAGACTATCGAGTCCAACCCCCTGCTCAATGTAGGAAACTAGAGGAGGGGTCTCCCATCCAAGTAATAACCAGGCCTGACCCTGCTTAGCTTTCCACGCTCAGACAAGCTTTGCCAGCGTGAGCCACAGGCCTGTTTCTCCACAGTCTGCAGGATAAGGTTAGATCAGGCAAAGGGTGGGGGTGAAAAGTTCATCCCTATCCTTTGGGAATCGATAGTGGAATAGATCCATTCTGCTTTGCCCAAATTCTGGAGTGCATACTGGCATTCACTCTGGGCATGCACAGAAATGTGTAGCTGTGCAGGGTCTTTCTGAACACGCCCCAAGGCCTCCACCATATGAATGGGTAGTAATGGCAACACCCATTTGGTGTGTGGTGCATCAAAGTCAGAGTGGCCATTTATGCATCACCCCAAAAGAGGAAAGGCACCACTCAAAAAGAGGACAGAAGAGGACATAGCAGGGAAGGCTGGTGACTCCTATTTCGGTGGGGCTCCTTTTTCACTGCAGGTTTTTCAGCTTTTATTTGGAGCTTCATAGGAGCTACCCGTGGTGCTCCATGCTGGTGAACCTACTTTGGGGATGGAGTTCTGCACCATGGATATGTCCCATGAAGCTCCTAAAAAAAGCTGCAAACCTGCAATGGAAAAGGAGCCCCACCAAAATAGGAGTCACCAACCTCCCCTGGGACAAAGATTTGCATAAAAACCACACATTTGGAAATGACGACGATCATTTAGATAGAGATACAATCTATCTCACCAGAGTTGGGAAGACAGTGGTCAGGTAGCCTGCTCTCTCTTCTTTGGGTTCTTTATTTTTAAACAGGACTTGGTGGACTGGACAAACAGAGGATGTCTTCAAATAGACAGCTGTTCCCTGACAGCCCTTCCAATGTATGACTGAACCCAGGTGGAACTAAGAAACTGGTTTAGGAAAGCAAAAGGGACAAATAACTCAGAGGCACAGAACAAAGATACAGACTAATGGAAGCAGATAAGCAAGGAGGTGTCACTGTGGAGCCAGGGAGGTACCTGGATTACCCCTCTGGGCCAAGCTGGAGGGCTGCATGAGTCAGGGCCTGACCACTGAAGCCCCTCCCCATCCATGATGTCATCTGCCCCACCCCACCCCCTGTGTGTCTGTGTAATTATTTTATTTTAATTTATTTATTATATTTATACCCTGCCTTTTTTCCTGCAAGGAACCCAAGGCGGCTTACATAATCCTCCTCCTCCTCTCCATTTTAGCCTCACAACAACCCTGTGAGGTAGGTTAGGCTGAGAGTCAGTGACTGGCTCAAAGTCACCCAGTGAGTTTCATGGTTGAGCAGGGAATAGAACCCGGATCTCCCGAGTCCCAGTCCAACACTCTCACCACTACGTCACCACACTGGCTCTCTCTCTCTCTCTCTCTCTATATCTATATATATATATATGTATATGTGTATATATATATATATACACACACACACACACACACACACACACACACAAGGCAGAATGATTTATATTGGTGAAACATGTCTGCTGCCTCTCTCTCTCTCTCTCTCTCTATATATATATATATATATATATATAGGCAGCAGTCATGTTTCACCAATATAAATCATTCTGGCTTGTGTCGGCCCTTTTGAGCCTCAAGTGTCTTTTAAGTTCCTAGTCCACAGGGGGACATATTTTACACAGTGCTTTTCTACAACATAATGCATCCAATCTTTTACTAAAAACTCAATAAAGAAAATCTCGCCTGATGCAGAAATCCTAGTATCATCTGAGAGAGAGAGAGAGAGAGAGGGCCAGTTCACACGACGTGGGAACTGCGGGGGAGCAGAAGTCCCCCGCGGTTCCTGTGTCGTACGAACGCAGGCCGGGGGTGTCCCCGCAGGACGGCCGTGCGTGGGACGCATGGAAAGTCACCATGGGCGGTAGAGGGGTAAGCCCCTACCAAGTGTGGCCACCCTGCTGTGTGAACAGCGGGCGGCTGTCCCGCGGGGGCCTCCCGTGGCCCAACAGAGGCGGCAGCCCAGAGCACCCGAGCTGCAGCCACTCCAGCCTGTTGGGGCAAACAGCACCGCTGGGCATCCCGAGCTGCCGCCCCCTAGTGCTGGGAGGCCCGTGCTGCGGTGCGGGGACTGCCGGCTCCACCGCGGTCTGCCCACGCGTGCTGGGCGCAGGTCGTCTGTGGCGCCCCGCTGGACCCCGCAGACGCCCTGTGGTGCCTCCCCCGCTCACCGCCTGGGTCGTATGAACCAGCCCAGAGAGAGAACATATATATATATATATATATATATATATAGTTCCTGTTCCAAAGGATGTCAAATTTACATTTCCCAGTGTTTATAAGGAATGCTTCTTCAGTCTGGGTGCAGTACAGTAGCAGAACACAAAACAACTGTAGCAACAAAGAAACATTTATTATTGTCAGGCATTTTGCATGTTGCAGGCATTTCTTTTTGTTTGAAACCACAGGTCCTTTAAAAATCGAACTGTTTTCTGAATATATTGTAAAAGACTGACTTGATTGGTACAATTTCCATGCTCCTTAGCTCCCACACTCTCCCTTTGTTGTGCCTCTGAACAGGCAGATCTGAACAAGGAATGACGGCTGTATTTTTTTTTTAATCAAAAAAAAAAAAAAGAAAGAAAGAAAAAAGAAAAAACAAGGTGCTTCATCGAATTGTAAGCTATTATCTAAAGCTGGCATTAATGAGCTAGATTAACAATGTAGGTGGCTTTTCTGAAGAGGCAGGAAAAAAAATCTCTTGTACTCGCGATAAAAGGAAACTTTGCAAATCTGATTCCTTGAAAGTTTGGGTTTTCAAGTGTCTATTAGGAAGAGGCAGCTGTCTTTCCATTTCTTAAATATTTTAAAGGAAGTGTAAAGTGTAAAGACTGGAATTATTGGATATAGAGAAGACATGATTGAGAGGAGATATGATAGCCAACTTCAAATATTTGAAGGGTTGTCACCTAGGTGTTGGAGGTTGGAGCAGATTTGATTTCTATTGCTTCAGGGGATAGGAGCTGAACCAATGGGTTCAAATTACCAGAAAAGAGTATTTTGAACAAAGTTTACTTCCTGATAGTGCAAGCTGTCTGAAAGGTTTTTAAGCATTGACTAGATGGCAGCCTATCAGGGATCCTGTAGCAGTGGATTGCGAGCATAAAGGTGAAAATAAAGAGTCGAGAGAAGTTGCTGGGGTCTAAATGGGCTACATTTATTGATAATCAAGGACCTGCAAAGGGATGGAGTGTGGGTTATCTAAACCCGCCCCCTCTGGCCGGTAGTTCTGTGCAATGGGTGTAGCATCCAAAGTCAGAAGGGTGGCGCTGCATTTTGCCACCGCCCCATTTTACACCATCACGGTGTTGGGAAGCCTTTGCTGCGTCGTCACCTCCTCTCGGAGTCTCAAGACAACAAGCTGGAGTGGAGCAAAGTGCTCACAGGCGATCCTGATCCCCAACAGACCGAGTCTAAGGACCCAGCAACGTGAGGCCTCAGAAATCGCCTGTCACCTAAACAGTGCCAGGGATGCTCACCGTACCCTATCACTTAACTCGCACTTACCCGCCTACTTGCCAAATATCGGCCCGTGCTGCCCCGCCCATTATACCTGTCCTGGCACCTAAGTGGCCAGGTGAGTCTCTCCTCATTCCCCCAGCTCACAAAGTTCTCCCCAGCCCACAGCTGTGCATGTTTCAGGGGAAGAGGCTTTGGTCACCTTTGAGGTCTCTTAGTTGATAGATATGCTAAGCCAAGTTAAGAAATCATCAAAATTGAAGAAAAACTAAAGGGCTCAATATATAAGCTCAGGTAAGAGGTCTTCTAAATAGCCATGAATCATTATCTTAAGTTTTACAACAAAGGCTTGGCTATCCCAGCATGCCCATCAGCACATCAGGTAACAGTTCACCCCTTTTTGTAATTTGTCCACTGGCAAGTTCTTGAAAGATATGTGACATTGCACGAGAAGCTTGCGATGTCTGTTATTTTCTGGCATAATTGGATCCATTATCACCTCTTTGCGGTCATCTTGGCCGTTTCTTTCCTATTAAAACAGTATCTATATGACTACCAAAGATAGTAAGACATCACAGTTAATTTTTGACAGCACACGCGCACTCCAGTGACATGATCCCTGTCTAAGCAGTAGCATCATCATTAAAACTTAATCATAGTATAGTTGACATGGCTTTCTTTCTGAGCACTAAGAGGATGCTGAGTGGCTATGATGCATCTGCTCTCTCTCCTCCTTATTTTATTTTTTTTAAAAAATGCATTAATTGTCAAGGGTAGGCAAAAGCTTGCTGTGTAAGGGAGGTGTGGGCATACTTCAGGCTTGTGGGATCTACTTTTTTTTTTTTTTACTACGTTCAACAACTGGAGCCAAGTATTTGCATAGTGATTCAGTGAGACATACAGGTAATTTTTAAATAAAAGGTGCCTCCAAAGATTAGTTTTCAGCTCCCACTCATTTTTTTCAGACACAAATCCACTCCTGGTTTTCCAAAACTTTTCTTCATTTCAGCAGCCAGAGAATGAGTGTGTGTGTGTGTATGTGTGTGTGTGTGTGTGTGTGAGAGAGAGAGATATTAATTAGGAATGGATGAATCTGTCAACATTTGTAAATTTTGGTAAGTACCCATATAAAAATATATATGAATGGAACAAAATTCTCACCCATCCCTCCCTTCATGTTACTGTTATTAAAGAGTTGGGCATCAGAAAACCCAGCCAATCTACTGCAAGTCACCCAGAGGTCTACCAGTTGATCCCGATCTAACTTTTGTCCATCCCTGCTTTAAGGGGGCTGGTTCCCATATTGGGAGTTTCATCAACCTGTGACTGGGATTAATCTTGAAGCTGTGGCCCTCTGCTCTCTCTCTCTCTCTCTCTCTCTCTCTCTATCAGTGGCAGAGATACTTCTCGGTTGGTTGAATCTCCTGGACAGTTTCAGAAGATCAAGGAAACACATGTTCTTTTGGATGCTGGTGAAATGCTTCACCCTTCCTTCCTCAGTTAATTATGTCGCCATGACCGAAGTGTCTGATCTCAAATTTAGGTAAGGAGAACATTAAGTTGAGTTATGGTATCTGTTATGATATCTAATTAAAATGTCTTCTCCCTCATATTAATGGAATATCCTCTATGTGTCTGTAATGATCATGTTAATAATAAAACCAACAAGGTAGGTAAGCTGGCAGTCTTAAGACTTAAGTCTTAATATATATGTGTTTACTGAATGAAACAGAAGATATATATGAATGGAACAAAATTCTCACCCATCCCTCCCTTCATGTTACTGTTATTAAAGAGTTGGACATCAGAAAACCCAGCCAATCTACTGCAAGTCACCCAGAGGTCTACCAGTTGAGTAGGAATGTATGAGAATTCCATTTTGGGGGTGACATTTTGACGGATTTTACTGGTTCGGCCCTGCTGACTTTTGTTTTGTTTCCCCCACTGGTGTCAATTCTATCTGTAGAGAGTCAATACAGTACATGGATTTCGGGTTTTGCTTTTTGTTTTTTAATAGCTGCAATTTGCACAAATGGTCGTCCCCCCCCTTGCTCTGGAAGCCACCAAGTGGAGGATGAAATTGACAAGTTCTTTGAGGGCCAGTGTAGTGTAGTGGTGAGAGTGTTGGACTGGGACTCGGGAGATCCGGGTTCTAGTCCCCGCTCGGCCATGAAACTCACTGGGTGACTTTGGGCCCGTCACTGACTCTCAGCCTAACCTACCTCACAGGGTTGTGGGGAGGATAACATGGAGGAGGAGAAAGAGGATTATGTAAGCCGCCTTGGGTTCCTTGCAGGAAAAAAGGTGGGGTATAAATATAATAAATAAATAAATAAATAAGTACTGAATAGGGCTCTGCCGGGCTAAACCAAGTAGTGTGGAACTGACAAGAATTTTTACAACAGGAATACCTAGAGGATTGATGGACTTGTGCAAGACCACCAATAAAATAATAGATATAGAATGAATGAATGAATGAATGAATGAATAAATAAATAAATAAATATGACCCCATTTGTGCAAATTTAAAGATCCCCAAAAACCCCCCACCATCCCATTTAAAATTGATGCCAGTGGGGGAAAAGGGAACAAAATCAGCCAGGGCTGAACTGGTAAAATCTGTTGAGATTTCACCCCCCCCCCCAAATGGAATTCTTATACATCCCTACGATGTGTCTCCTGTCTTTCATTGTGCGGCAGGCTGTAGCCTCCTCAGTTTCCCACACTTCAATTAAATCACAGGAGGAGGCATCACGAGGTCATTCCTCCCATGGGGCTTTTTTCACTTCAGGAAATGCAGATGGCCTGGGAGGCTGCAGAGCAATGGAGAGATGCGTAAGAGGACGAGGGGAAAAAAGCACACACGGCACCCTTAGCCACCTTGCAGTGATTAGGTAAACTCAAAAGCACCACCAAATTAAATCCAAAATACATTATAAAATGCCCTCAGAATGAGGCAGAACAGTGAAAGCCTCAGTACGGTACAGTTGATGCTGTTGCCACTTGCAGTAACAGGGCAAAAAAAACATTTTTAAAAAAAACCTTAGGAAAAAAGAAAGAAGCTTTGCTGCGACAGCCCCTGCCAATGGTGAGTCCTACCTGTGAGAAACTGTTGGAGAATTTTCCCTCCTCCTGGAGAAATTCGGTGAAATCCGAATTTTCTCTGCCCACAAATAGGCTGGAGAATTTCCAGAGGCCATTATTTGCGCGCACCAGGGTTCATCCTGCTCCTCAGCACAGTTTACATGCAGTCCATGAAACAAGACCAGTCCCTGCTCGTAGGCTTACAATCTAAAAAAAGACACAACACGCAAGGGAAAGGGGATGGGAAGGAAGGGAAGAGGGGGGCAAAAAAATATCCAGGCCTTGCTTTCCCTTCTCGTCTCCCTTCCTCACAACCTGCTGCAATGCCTGCTGGCAGTGACAGTTGAGTGAGGAGGAGCCTTCTTGGTGGGTGGCGCTTTAGCAGCGCTGGTGGGATGGCCCCCACTTTCCCTCTCGTCTCCCTCTGTGGTGTTGTGCCAAATGTAGCCGGTCGGTAGGACCAATACATCAGTGTGCTCCAACCTTCGGGTCCCCAGATGTTTTTGGCCTACAACTCCCAGCATGCCCCAGCCAGCGTAGCTGGCTGGGGCATGCTGGGAGTTGTAGGCCAAAAACATCTGGGGACCCGAGGTTGGAAAACACTGCAATACATTGACCAGAAATGCAGGCGCTGCTGAAGCATGACCTCGTGCATTCTGTAATACTAGAAGGCTGCTGGGGCCTGTTGCGTGCCATTGCATCACTGTTTCGCACCTATGGGCCATCTGTGCGAGATTGCATTCACTGTGATATATTTAACAAATGAATTTGAGGCTCGCACTTTGCATCGGCATAGGCAGAGGGAGCGACGATCGAGTTCGGTTCCTCCCTGGCCTGCCTTCGGTTTAAATTGGGTTCTGAGCAGAAAAAGAAAAAAAAAGAAAAGAAAGAAAAGAAAAAGCACACAGGCTCAGGCAGACCTCTGTGCAGCCCTTTCGTTGACCTTGGGCTATCAGCTTGCCCTTTGGTGTTCCTGAAACCGTAATGGAAGCTTATCTCTCAGCGCTAAAAATAAGCGAATCGGTGACTTTTTCTTAATTATTTATAGGCCATTGCCCTGCTTCCCTTTCTTCAGAAAGGAGCTAGTGCCAATGTGACTATTCAAATTTTACAGTGTCATCAGCGTTACACGAGTGTGACAGTGCCATGAGCTGGGAAGAAGGCATTATTTGCGAGTAGGAGGGGGGCAGAGGAGGGGGAATCAGCCTATTGTGAGTCACGGGGGGCGCGGTGAGGACCGGATGATTGTGTTTCTACTCAGCCTGTCCTCACACTGCTACTTTTGCTTCCACTTACAGCAGTGCTTCTTGACCTTTTTGGTGTCACACCTCCCTTGTGAAAAATCTTTTGACCCACGCCTCCCATGTGTTAACGGCCCAAAATTTAGGCTTAGGCAGGACGAGTTTGCATTTTTTTAGTTTATGCTCTGTCTCTGGACTAAAAAAAAAAATGCATATTCAATTAAATGAACGGCGTAGCTCCCAGGATTAGTAGAAAGCAATAAGGTTGGGCCAGCCGCCAAGCTGCGCTGCTATGTACTTGTAAAATAAGCAATTTATAGTTGAGGGGCTTCTCACACCTCCCCTGGAGTCAGTCCAAACCTCCCCTGGGGAGGCGTACCCCACAGGTTAAGAACCCCTGACTTAAATCATTAGAAGACAGAAATGGGTGTTAAGTACACAAGAATGCCATTTCATATACAGCCAAACATTTCATAGAAAGCCATTTCAAATAAAGGAAAACTGGGGGTAGACGTATCTGCCAGTTTCTGTTTCTCTCTGTTTCTCATTTACCAGATTACCAGATTACTGGTCCTTCTAGTCTAGCCTTGTCTGTTCTGACTGGCAGCAACGCTCCAGAATCTCAGGCAGAAAACTTTCGTGCCACCTGCTACCTGTTTCTGCTGTATTTTATTTTTTAACTAGAGGTGTCGAGGATTGAACCTGGGACCTTATACTTGCAAAGCATGTGGTCTGCCACTGAGCTATGGTCCCCATATGGTACATTTTTATACTGCTTTTCACCCCTAACCAGGGCTCCCAAAGGCAAAGCCATTTGCAAAACAGGAAACCACACAACATCAAATAACAAAAATTAAAGCTAAGACCTTAAAATCAAATGGGCAGAGTTCAAACCTTCAACCATATTATATATTTAAAAACATTAAAAGTCAAGTGGGATAAGAATATTTTCACTGCCAGCCTGAATGCCACCAGGGCTAGGGCTAGTCTCACTGCCTTTGGGAGGGGATTCTATAACCGTGGTGCCGACACAGAAAAGGCCCTGTCTTGAGTTCCCGCCAAATGAGCCACTTTTGTTGGTGGGGCATATAACAGGGCCTCTGAAGATCATCTCAGAGAGCTTCGGCTATTGGGTAGTATAGCAATGTAATAAATGAAATAAATGAAATAAATGAAATGAAATCTCAGCCTATGGGCAGGTTCATACGGATGGAAGAGGTTTTTCAGATATCCCGGACCTATGCCATTCAGAGCTTTATGGGTAAGCACAGCAGTGTGAATTGGGCCCGAAAGCCAGAGTACTTGATATTAGATGGGTGTACTGTAGTCTCAAAAGTGTACACCAGAGGGAAATATGGTTGTCGCATTCTGCACCAGTTGTAGTTTCTGAACACCTTTCAAGGGCAGCCCCGCATGGATGGAGCATGTTGCAGTAATCTAGTGGGGATGTGCACAAAGTGCAAATCACTGTGGCCAGATCCACTCTTTCTCTTACACCCTCTTGCATTCAACCTTTTCGCCTGAAAAAGAATGAAGTGTTCTTCCTCCCACCTTAATTCATAAGAAACCACGCTACAACTCTCAGGTGTTCGAGGAACACACACTGGTTTAGAACAACAACACAGCACCTCCTCCCAAATGGACCCCTCCCCCCATACACACACACTTCATTCCCAGTGCAATTAAGAAACAAAAGTTAACAAGAAGCTTTTCCTCCTGCAAAGGTCGGCAATCCCTCTGCAGCAAATTAATCCCAATTAGTAGTGATATTTTGTCTCGATACGTCATGACACTTTTGATTTACCAGGTTTTCTGGATGCAGACGGCAAATGTTAATGATTTGGTTCGCTGGGAATTTATACTCCTGCTCATTTCCCATTTGCCGATCAGTTGCGCCTCGGCGAGGCTCGTCGACTTCAACTAATGAACTGGGGGCCTCATGGGAATAGTGGTGTGTTCGGCAGGCCTCCACCCCCCCCTTTTTTTCTCCATGCCATCTGTAAAAATATAGGTTCTTCTCTGAGAAAACATTTCTGGTAGGCAAGAAGGAGTGATTATGATCACATAAATGTCGCCTGTAATTTGTATTTTCACTTGTTTAATGGTGCTGCTGCTAAATGAAGGTATCTGTGGAGAACAAACCTAATTATAGTGAATTCAGCATCTTTTTCTGTGTGCTGGGGAAAGTCAGGAAGGGAAACATACCTTGTTTTGCTCGTTTCCTTAAATTATTCTGATGGCAATGATGCATTTAAACATAATGATTTATCTGCCAGCTGGTAAAATTTAAATTAGAACCTTACAGAATGTTTCTCCAGTGTAGGTCTGTGCCAAATTTTTTACCCTTGAATGTTTTTGAGGTGAAAGGTATGCTTTTGAGGGGGACAAACTGTTCTCTGAAATATTCTTCCATTAGTCTCCCCCCCCCCATTTCCTTTTCACCTTTGTTTTCAGCTTGATCTGCTGCCGCCGCCATTTTGTCCTCTTTGTCAAGGTTTCTTCCTCATTCACAATGTGATCCTAACCAATCAGCAATCCCGTAGTGAACTTGATGGCATCCTGACCCATGTAGCCAATCTAATTTGGCTATGTGGTGACATCCCTGTGAGGGCAAATGAAGCATTGAAATTAGCCTCACTTAGAACTGGGGTGTGGGAGAAGAAAATCATTCTGATTGATTGGTTGATGTTCCCTGTCTTGCTATGCTATGCTATGCTGATGGACAATGGAACTGCCAGGGTAGCACAAAAAAAAACTAGGGATGGGGGTGACACTGGGGATTCCATTTTGTTTAAGCCCCTGTGAAAAAAACCTGCTTAGCCCTGTCAAAAAAACCTTTTTCAAAGGAAGCCTGAGTTTTGACAGCTCCTGTCAAAACTGACAGCTCCTATAAATGGGGTAGTTCACACTTTTCCACTTTCTGAAGCACCTAGAGGCTTGAGAAAGGGTGTAAAAGGTGCAGGACACTGAGAACTGTCAGGTCCACATATAAAACCTTGAGGATCTACTGGCCACCCCCTTTCACAAAGATCCATTTATGGCTTTGCTTTCACTTGCCTTTTGACAGCTGCCAGGGAAAGCAAAGCAACAATTTAACCTATTTGTAGCCTTGTTTTCTCAATGTTCCTGGAATGGTTCCTCCTGCACTTTGACAGGAGACACTTCCAAGGACATTGATGAGGCAAGGCTTTTCATTTCAGACCCCCATAAGTGCGCAGGTGTGCACTTGTGAAAGACGTTTTTGCAATTTGTGCAAATTACATTCTGCACAAATTTCAAGACCAAACTTTTTAAAAAAAAGTTTGTGCAAATTGCTGCCATTAAAAAAATGGAAATCCACATGTTGGCTTGACTTGGTACAAATGGAATCAATGCAAGTGGGGGAGAAACAGAACAAAATCTGGGGGGAGGGGCGAACCAGAAAAATCTGTCAGATTTTCACCCCCCAAACAGAATTCTTCTCACAGACACATCCCTAAAAAGACAAGATGGATTGACCCAGTTGTATTGGCAACAGGATGCATTTCCACTGTCTCCCAACACCTTTCCCATTCCCACATAATGGGCAAACATTTTCTCCCCCTTTCACACTCACAGCACCCTGTGAAAGGTCACCAAAACAGAGCAGTTTTCATGGGGGACAAAAAGGTTTGCAAAAAGTGTCTCACATTTTGGCTCAGTTCTATTCCAGAACTTTAACGAAACAGCAGGAACCAGCAAGGAACATTTGGAATGTTTTCCTATGCATAGCAAACCTGAAACATGAACCAGAGGAGCTGGAGTTCTGTCACACTATATTGCAGGTGTGAAGGAATCTTGTCAAATTGAGTCCAGAGTTTTCGAAGACAATTTTTAATTGTTTTTACCTCTGTCGGTTTGCCCAGTTTTGGATGGAAAGAAGGTATTTTATGTGCTCCAAATACAGCAGTAGAAGTTTATGCAAAAAATAGTTTGCAAAGTAAATCAGTGAATTAGAAATACAGTGGGACTTGGGGGGAAATAGAAAAATGCATATATTGGACAGGTTAAGAAATAACCAATGTATCACTCTTGTAATATTTCTTTCTAGAATATATTCCAATTTTTGACTGATTGATTTCACATTCCCAGTAAAATCTTCATTTACTATTTTATTATTGTGTTCTATTGCAGGAGTGGGCAGAAAGTAGATCTCCAGATGTTTTGAACTCCAACTCCTAGCATTCCTGACCATTGGCCATGCTGGCAGGGGCTTCTGGGAATTGAAGTCCAAAACACCTGGAGTTCTACTTTCTGTCCACCCCTGTTTTATCGTTTTATTGGTTGTTGTCTTGTATTTTATGGCGTGGATTTTATTTTATTTTTTGTCCACTCCCTTCCCTTGTGAATTTTGCACTCAAATTGAAAGCTGAGTTCCAAATAGGCTAGATAAACTAATTAATTGATTGGTTTTGTTTGTATATAATTTCAGCCAATTGCTCCATTTCAGAAATGTCTACAATTTTTCTTAGTCATTAATGGAGCAATCCTATCAATGTGTAATCATAAGAAAGTCCCACTGAGTTCAATGGAGATTACTCCCAGGTAGGTGGATATAGGATTGCAACCTAAAAGATACATGACACTGTTTTTAGTATCTACCAATATCTAGTCCAAGCAATTTTGGCTGCCAGTAATGTATTTGCTAACAAAGTTTTCTCCGATAACAAAACAAGTCATCCATCACATTTAATAATATTGTCAAAGGGTCAAGTGCGGTTGTGTATCCAAAAATTAGGGTCATTGTATCAGTGATAGCTTTCCAATATTGCTTTGCTTTTCCATAATCCCACCATAAATGAAAACATCAGCTGGGCAATTGCTGGGATGAATGAAAGCTACAAATTGTCATGTAACTATAGGTCCAAGTGATGTAAAGAAGCAATAGGGTTAGGGATACTGCGTATAGCTGTGTTTTCCCACTCACTGATGCAAAAACTGTACGTTCACTGTGTGGAGTTGTTGTCTGGGATTATAATCCCCTAAACCAGCAGTGCTGTTAGTCAAGGCCAGCCCAATATACTTTGCTGTCTGAGGTAAAGAACAAGATGGCGTCCCTTCTGCTCCATTTATAATAGTCAGTGTGAGTGTAGTGGTGAGAGTGTTGGACTGGGACTCAGGAGATCCGGGTTCTAGTCCCCGCTCGGCCATGAAACTCACTGGGTGGCTTTGGACCAGTCACTGACTCTCTCAGCCTAACCTACCTCGCAGGGTTGTTGTGAGGATAAAATAGAGAGGAGGAGGAGGATTATGTAAGCCACCTTGGGGAGGATTATGTAAACCACCTTGGGTTCCTTGCAGGAAAAAAGTGGGGTATACATTAATTGAATGAATGAATGAATGAATGAATGAATAAATAAATAAATAAATAAATAAATAATACCCAACGGGACTGGCAGCTAATTTAACACTGATGATGGGTCAGCACCTGAAGGCAGCAGGCTAGCTTGGGAGGCACCAGGCAGGCTGCGTGGCACGGTGGCACACAGCTCCCTCCTCCAACACCCTGATGCCACCTCCCAGCAATTGCTGCCTGAGGCAACTATTTCGCTTTGCCTAATGGTAAGGCTGACCCTGCCATTAGATCTGGAGGCCTTTACGTTTCCCAGGTTATTTTCCTGGGGTTAGAACTGTATTTCGCAACACAAAGTGATGCTCTCATGTGTTGTCAGGAAATATATAAAGTCAAAGTGCCATTTACCAGTAAGAGCTTCACAGTCAGTTATGCGGTACTTGCTTTCCGACATAGTAGGGGCATCAGATATAAAATCCAACATTAACATTAAAGGGGGGGGGGAATTGGAAAACACACACACACCTTGAAACAAAACAAAGGAAACCATATTAGTCCATTGAGCAGGGGGGGGGGGGGGAATCAGAATCCGCAGTCTGGTAATTCCTTTACTGCAATCGACCCATCATGAGCAAGCTTTCAACTTCTCCAGGGAGGAGGGGCCATAGCTCATTAGAGCCCCTGATTTGCATGCAGAAGGTCCCAGGTTCAGTCTCCGGCAACTCCAGGTAGGGCTGGGAAAGAGCTCCGCCTGAAACCCTGGAGAGCCCCTATCAGTCAGTGTCAGCAATACTGAGCAAGATGAACCAATGGTCTGACTCAATATAAGGCAACTTCCCGTGTTCCTAAAAAGCTGGGTTGTTGATGTCAAAGCCACCATGTCTGAATTTACAATGTTGAAATTAAAGTGTGTGGGGGGGTTCTCTCTCTTTTTGTACAACTTAGAAACACTGGGCTGGATCCAAATTTAAGCTGGATCAACTGCCCTGGCAGAAGTGAACTTCACTCCTCCTTTCCACAGCAGCCCCTCCAACCCTCTAAAAATGCCACACAGGGAGTCAGGAGACCCTGCTGAATGGGTTAGTTGTGGTGTGGAGAGGAGAGGGATCCCCGAAAATCAGACAGAGGGACCTTCTGCAAGTGGAGTCCTTCCTAGAAGGCAGATCCTGGATCAGGAACTTGGTACTTATGCTCATATGTGGTGGAGTTGTAAAAGCGTATTGGATTTTTGGAATAATTTTTTTGTAGAAATTTCAGAAATTATTGGCATTAATTTGGAGGTCTGTCCAAAATTAGCATTGTTATCAATAACGGAGAAACTTCTGTGCTCTCAAGAGATAAAGGAATTAATTGTAAGTTTGTTAACGGCAGGGAGATTACTGATATAGCAAGGAAATGGAAAGTTCAACATCAGTATTTAATTATAGATTGGTATAAAGAGGTGTGGGATATTGCTTTAAATGATAAATTGACATGTAGTATTAAATGTAAAAAGGGACAATTAAAGAAAAATATTTTAAGGATATATGGGGACCATTTTTAGATTATGTTTTAGTAAAGGGAAAAGGGAGTAAGCCATGTCACGATATGATGTATTTTTGGAATATAGATTAATAATGGATTATGTGGATAGAATTATTTTTTGGCCCCGGGGTGACGGGTGCACTTTGGAGTTTATGATTTGTAGGTTTATGTTCTTTTTGTATGTGTGTTCATTTAAAAATATAAAATAAAAATTATTAAAAAAAAGAAAAGAAAATCAGACAGAGGGACCTTCTGCAAGTGGAGTCCTTCCTAGAAGGCAGATCCTGGATCCAACCCAGTCATTTTCCCTCCCCTCTTTTGTAGGGACGTGTGAATCAGCAAAACTTGAGATCTCCACAGTTCTCCAAATTCCATCCCGAAGCTTGTTCCAACTTGAGTCTATATCAGATTGTGAGCTTTGTTTGTTTTTTTCCTTTTCCCATGAAAATCTATCTGCATTTCTGTGTGTATCTTTCCAAATGTACACATGAATTGTGCACATCTTTGAAATGTGCATGTTCTTTCCCCATTGATTAAAGTGTTTGTGCTCATTTTTCAAAAGTACGTATTTTTCCATGCACATCATTCAAATGTGCACATGCTGTTAAACCGGGGTTTTGGGGGGTGGGGTGGGGGGTCTACGAATCACGTTGAAGGTTAGAAATGCATGGGCTTCAGCCTCAGATTGTATCTGAGTCCATGTTTGGTCCAGCAGGTGCGAACTGAGTAAATCCTGTTCAAAAACAAACTGAAATGAATTTATCATACATCCCCAAGTCCCTGTGAGCAAATGTTTCACAGCACCTTGATTAAAATTTGGTAGGGCCAGAAAGGACCAGATAAAAAGTTGCTTAGGGGCTGGATTTGGCCCATGAGATCCCACTTGGCCTTCCCAGCAGTGGATAAACAAGAACGAAGTTAGGGCAGAAGAGAAAAAGAAGTGATGAAGTTTAGTGCCTCCCTGGCCCATGGTTGTCTGGAGTGGAGAAGTCGGGGAGAAAGGCAGGGATGAACGGACAACTCAAGAGAATGTTTTGCAATGAGAAGGCATCATCCAAGGAATGAATTGTCAGAGATATGGTACTCTCTCTGCTGAGGTCACATTAGGATCCAGCACTGCAAAACTGACATAATGACAGTTCTGACATATAAATAAACTTCTAAGCCATTTTTGCCATCAAGCAACTTAAGCTCTTGGGGTTCCCAAAACAAGTGGCATGAACTACTGAAGGCATGAAATCCTTTAGAGAATATGCAAAGCCTTTGATAAAGGGTACATTTAATTATAAGGTTTTATACTCCCCCCGCTTCTCTGCTGTTCTGCTTCTGCCTTCGGCTAGCTTTGCCCGTGACTGACAGAACAAGTTCAAGGAAGATACATTTGATGAGATTTTGGACAGTGCGTCCAACCTTATCGACCAACAACAAAAAATCACCAAAGCTGACACAAACAGCTGAGGATTAAGAAACATAATCCAAAAAGTTTCATAACTTGTGCCAACTGGCTGCTGAAGAACTTCTCATGGGGCTAGGCCTCAAGGGGCTGCCTGGATTCCCCCCCCCTTACTGGCCTAGAAGCTGTTCCCGTTTCATTCCAGATGCAGGGGTGCAGCTTGTGATTTCTCTGTGTTATGGAAAAGAGGCAACAGTTTTTCAGCCCTCCACAGAAGGCACTTATGAGTTTCCAAAAAAGTGGTGGCCACTTACGAATCACCAAAAAGAGGGCAAATGGAGGGCTGTATTAATGCCTGCCTCTAAGGGCCCTGGAATGTGGGCTTTGTAAAGTGGGAGGGGCCTGTAATGGAGGGAGGAGAGAATAAAATGCCGGTTGGAAAGAAAAGATGATTGGTGCTGGGGAAGGGAAGGAGGCGGCAGCAGGGGAGGCCGGTGACTCCTATTTTGGTGGGGCTCCTTTTCCATTACAGGATTTGCAGCTTTTATTTGGAGCTTCATGGGAGCTGTCCATGGTGCTCCACGGTGGCGAGCCCATTTTGGGGATGGAGTTCAGCACCATGGATAGCTCCTGTGAAGCTCCAAGCAAAACCTGCAGTGGAAAAGGAGCCCCACCAAAATAGGAGTCACCACCACCACCAGGCTCCCCTGGGCAGCAGGAGAGTAAAGGGGTAGAGCCAGGGATTTTGTTAAACCCATTCCGTCTGTGTTTCACAGATTGTCAGGCATCTTTCATTCCATCATCCACTCATTGATTGAATTGGATTCTTTAACCATTCAAATCAAGGATGCATCATATATCCAAAAAGGCAGAAGTGAGTTCTCTTAGTGGCTGGGAACAGATCCGCATTTAGATTATATGTCTCTATAATATGATATAAGAACAGACTAAAAAATCAAAATAAATAGGTAAGGAGAGTACGGAGGTACATAATTTTAATTTGCATTCACCTATGAAGATGCTGAGGGAGCCACCTTGAGAATTTTGAGTGAAAGTGAGCATTTTGAGGCGAAGGATTATTATATCATATCTGGACTGGTTCCCTCAAACCTTGCTATAGCCCAGTCTCTCTCTCTCTCTCTCTCTCTCTCTCTCTCTCTCTCTCAAAAAAGTCCATTTGATAAGGGAACCTCTTTTCTCCTTTGCTCCATATTGGCATGCAAAGAAGGAGAAAATTAACTGCACATGCCATTCAAAACATTAAATCTCTCTCACCCTGTAAGTTTAACAAAACTCTTTGTCGGAGCAAAAATAGAATTTCCGTTTCGGCTTTGCAGACATTTCCTTCTCAGAAATGGATTGCAAATTAAATTTCAGGGACAGATGCTGGGAGCTCTCTTCCCCCCCCCCCCATTTGCGTGCACCTTTGTCGCCTAAGCCAGCTTTTCTGAAAAGTTTTACATCACTGCTTTAAAATCCACACTGAGCTATCCAACGGGCATAGCAACGGCTTACTTCCCTGATTATTGTGCATGGCTGCTACAAACTTAAACCATCTCAGGCCAGTTTATTCTTTTGTGCAATTCAACATGCTATCGAGAAGGTGGAAACAAAAACAAAAACTAATAGATGGTTATGGGGCTATGCTAGTCTATTGTGCCAAGTGAAAGTGTCAGCCCTCCGTTTTTAGACTCTTGCGTAGCCTGTGCTTGTTGATGGTGAACAGGAGAAATGAACTGAATGAATGACCATGAATGGTCTTTATCTAAAGGCTAAGGCTGGATGAATCAGTCTATTTCCAGACCATGCCATGTTCACATGAGTTCATTCATAAGTCTGTTCCATCCAGTTTGGGCATTAACCGGTGACAGTGTTGTAGCAGAGCCAGGGCTCACGGGGACACAATGCCGGCACTTTTGTATTGGCAGGGACACAGATGTCATCTGCCACTCCCAGTCAGATGTCCTTGTTCCCTCTGAGCTTAGCTGCAATCCTCACAGTAACTGAGGAGTGGGGGATACATTTCCCCAGCAACAACATATTGTTCCTGGTTGTAATGCAAAATATTTTGCGGTGGCTTGGTCTTGAATGGGCAATTGAGACCCATTACGTTTACAAAAGACCTACTTCTGCTGGAGACAAAAACTGCTAGAACTGGTTGGTTGATATGGCTCAACACCGCCGTCTGAATTTTTTGACTCTCCTTGGGGGCGGGGCTGTGGGAGCTGTCATGATGATGAGCGCCTGCACTTCAAAATTTTCCACTACACCACTGATCTGTGATTTAACGAAAGAAAAGAAAACCCACATGAAAATTCAGATTGAAATGAGTAGGTAAATAAATATATACTTTAAAAAATATTTTCTCTCAAAGTATGCATTTCTGAACATCTCTCTCTCTCTCTCTCCCTCTCCCCCCCTCTCTCTCGCTCTCAAAATACACATTATAAATGCACTGCAATACAGTATTTGAGCCAGAACATCGGGAAGCCTGATAATGCTCCACACCCTGGGCACACAGCGGCACGGATCAACAATTGCAGTTCACTCCAGAGCAGGGAAAGCGCTCAAGGACCTAGAGCAGTGTTCCCCAAGCTGGGGTCCTCCAGCTCTGTTGGACCACAACTCCCAGAATTCCCCAGCCTGGGGAATTCTGGGAGTTGTGGTCCAACAGAGCTGGAGAACCAGCTTGGTAGACTGGTTCCTGTGCACCACACCCAGTGTCCAACTATGCAGTGAGAAAAGCTGTATAAGCCTGGCCTGCTCAGTGCCTGACACACTTTTTTAGGGATGTGTTAGAATTTCATTTGGGGGGTGGAAGTCTGGCGATCTCACCGGGCTCAACCCACCGAACTCCATCCCACCTACCTGCTTCCCCGGCTCGACTCGTGTTCTCCTGAGTCTGTCACACAGAGGAGGGCCAGGATCTCTTCTCGATCATCCCAGTTTGCAGGACACGGAATAATGGGCTCAAGTTACAGGAACTCAGATTCCACCTAAACATCCTGAAAAATTTCCTGACTGTCAGAGCAATAAGACAATGGAACCAACTACCTAGGGAGGTGGTGGGCTCTCCCACTCTGGAGGCATTCAAGGTACGGCTGGACAGCCATCTGTCAGGGTCAGGGATGCTTTTACCTGGATTGATTCCTGCATTGAGCAGGGGGTTGGACTCGATGGCCTGGTAGGCCCCTTCCAACTCTACTTTTCTATGATTCTATGATTCTAAGCCAGAGAAGCAACTTCCGGGTTCCTGGCCGAGCACTTTTTACGTAGAAAATGGCATAAGATACATTAAAAATGCCCACAGTTTGCGCAAGTTACCAGAAGTTCGCCAAGTGGCTCGGCTGGCATCCACTTTTGGCCCAGCTTGGTGGTCATGGTGGCAGAACTCACCGAGTGTCCAACGAGTCAGGTGGGGGTGGATTGCCCACTATTAGTTGGCACCCTCCCTCCCTCCCTCCCTGGGATAGTTGCAAAATGGGCAATGCTGACAGAAAATGGACTGAGTAGGATTTTTTTCCCCTGAGGCCAAAGAGTGACCCAGGGGGCTCTGATTTTTTTTTGTCTTATTGGGATGGGTGAACGAGCAGTGTTCAAGGTCGTCAGGATTCTCTGAACATCATATCTCCGATTGTCTCATGCCCAGCTCCCATTCATGTCCACAAACGCTGCTTGCTCTGCGTGGACGGGAGATTTGCGGAAATCGAGCAGCGATCAGATGGGAGATTTGCACAAGTTTCCCCAAATTTGTACATATTTCCTCTATACACTAAAGTGGGGCTGATTCAGTCTATGGAGGAAATTTGAGCAACTAGGAATGTTGTGAAAATCGAACTGGGAATCAGGAATGAGACTAATGCGAGCACGTGTTCAACCATTTATGAATATTTTTGGTGGATATGTGATTGTGCTCGTGATTGTGTTCAGAACTTCGAGGGGGCTTGCTCGCATGTTTTGTGAGCAAAAATGAAATCCTCATGCATGCCTAGCCCCTGTATCACCATGAGTGGGGATTGGCTTTCACTGCGGGCACAGTCAAACAGAGTAGGACTCATCACACCATGGCAGGCAGTGTGGATAGGGCAGTTAGGGATGGAGTCAGTGGTGGTGAGCACCCAGAGGTGCCTTTAAGGTGAATGGGGGATTCGCAGGTCTTGCCCAAGGGTGGTGGAACATGGGGTCGAGAAAGGAACCCCTTTGGGGCCTGAATGGGGCACACACTTAGAGTCATCAGACTGGAGGGAATGGGACCCAGAAGGAAACCCCTCAAGAATGAGATGGGCTGTCCCTGCCCTCAATTCCAGGCCACACTCACCCTTACAGATGAGGTTAACATTCCCCACACAGCTCTCAGCATTGCAGGTCTCCTTTGTGCCTAATTAATTTAGTTGTGGGCCTAGTTAAACTCATAACTACTACATGTCTGTCTCTTTATTTACAGGTCTGTTTGGAATTGTGAGACTGGTGGATAACTACATTCTGATTCACAGATTTGTCCAGGATATGTGGATCAAGCCATTAGAAATCCACAAAGACCGAATTCCTCAAGCATCTTGCTAACCCCCCACCCCTCCAGTGGAAGGTATCTGAAGCTACCCCAACCTGCAGTTCTGGTTTGTTTCCTTGCAATCTTCTTCTTGGCTGTGTTGTGGTCTACAGATTAAATCTTTGCCTTCCACTTACAAGGACACCAGTTCAAACCCCGCTGTGGCTTTTGTGTCCCGGTGATGGCTCCCATTCATTTTTGGATGAGAAACAGTTGATATAGTGGTCTGCATTGCACTCAGGGCCAGTGTCATGGGTAAACATAGTTGGGCACCAGCCAAGGTCCTACACACCCCAGCAGGGGCCCACTGACCAGAGTCCCCTGGACTTGCTCCTCCCCTTCACCACTGCAACCTGCTTGATCCCCTGCCTCTCCCTCTGGCCCAGACAACGGTGGTGGTGGTGAGAAGGAGGAGCAGTAGATGCCGCTGCCTACTTGCTCCCTGACTCTCTGCCTGCCAAGCAAGCAAGTGATAGCAATGATGAGAGAGAGGATGAGGAGCAATGACAGCTGGGAAAAATGGTGCAGTGAGAAGGTAGACTTACTGAGGGAGGCGGCCGATTGAGAGTGCTTTGCCCAAGGGCCCTCCAAAAGCTGGAGCTGGCACTGATCTCACACAGCACCTTTGTCCTGAAAAATTGTTGTGTGACTAGAGATGGAAAATATTAACTTTCAAACATATGCTGAACCATGCCCAGGGCACTATTACGGTGGGAAAGGAAGCAGTTAGCTATGGAAATCCTAACATAAAAGACTTCTCAAACTGGGGAGAGGTAACGAGCGGGGTACCACAGGGCTCGGTCCTGGGCCCGGTGCTCTTCAACATTTTTATTAATGACTTGGATCAGGAGGTACAGGGAATGCTTATCAAATTTGCAGATGACACAAAGTTGGGTGGAACAGCTAATACTCTGGAAGACAGAAACAAAATTCAAAGTGACCTCGATAGGCTGGAGCGCTGGGCCGAAAACAACAGAATGAAATTTAATAGGGATAAATGCCAAGTGCTGCACCTAGGGAGAGGAAACCAAATGCAGAGTTACAGAATGGGGGACACTTGGCTCAACAATACTACAAGTGAGAAGGATCTTGGAATTGTGGTAGATCACAAACTGAATATGAGCCAGCAATGCGATGTGGCTGCAAAGAAGGCAAATGCAATTTTGGGCTGTATTAATAGAAGTATAGCTTCCAAATCGCGGGAAGTGATAATTCCCCTTTACTCGGCACTGGTTAGGCCTCATCTTGAGTACTGCATCCAGTTCTGGGCACCTCACTTTAAGAAGGACATAGACAAACTGGAGAGGGTTCAGAGGAGGGCAACAAGGATGATAAAGGGACTGGAAACAAGGCCCTATGAGGAGAGACTGAAAGAACTGGGCATGTTTAGCCTTCAGAAGAGGAGACTGAGGGGAGATATGATCGCACTCTTCCAGTATTTGAAGGGATGTCACACAGAGGAGGGCAAAGATCTCTTCTCGGTCATCCCAGTTTGCAGGACACGGAATAATGGGCTCAAGTTACAGGAACCTAGATTCCACCTAAACATCAGGAAAAATTTCCTGACTGTCAGAGCAATAAGACAATGGAATCAACTACCTAGGGAGGTCGTGGGCTCTCCCACTCTGGAGGCATTCAAGGTGCAGCTGGACAGACATCTGTCAGAGATGCTTTGACCTAGATTCCTGCATTGAGCAGGGGGTTGGACTCGATGGCCTTGTAGGCCCCTTCCAACTCTACTTTTCTATGATTCTATGATTCTAACCATGCTGAGCTATTTGAGAATCCCTTGAAGCAACCAAAGAAGAAGAAGAAGAGGAGGAGGAGGAGGAGGAGGAGGAGGAGAGGAGAGGAGAGGAGAGGAGAGAGACATTTCTTAATCTTGCCACAACTATAGCCTGTAAAATCTAGCAGGCAAGCCCTGAAAATTAATTAAAGTTGGCAGCTTAACAATTAAAGTCTAAAAAGGAAGCTTTTATCCTAAGCAAATATTGCTTAATAGCTCTGTATGTATGGTATATGGCCCATATGTATATGTATATGTATATGTATATGCAGTGCTTTTTTTCTGGAGAAAAGGGTACCGGAACTCTTGGATTACATTTCCTCGGGAGTAGATGGCGATTAAATTGTAATGCAATTAATAGAAGAAAAGGTGCTGGAACTCAGTTCCGGTGAGCTCCACCAGAAAAAAAGCCCTGTGTATATGTATATGTATATGTATACACACACACACACACACCACCACCACCACCACCACCAACAACAACAACCAACAAGTGGAGAGAATGAATGGTAAATTCACTGCTGTTAAAAATAGCACAAGATTAAAACTGAAATCTCAAGCAACGTATGTGAAGAAAATTCAGATCTCTCCTCTTTGATACCAGGCAAGTGACCAAATAACCCATAAGAGATGTTTATACAATTATGAATGGTGAGGAGAGAGGAGAGAGAAATTATTTTACCTCCTCACCCTACCGTGTCTAGGGATGGGTGAAATCATGGTCGGTTGAGATTTTAATTTTAAAAATGCAAATTTGCACCTCTCAGGACAATACTTGAGTCAAAACCAAATTGCATCCCCAAATCTGCACTTTTTTGAGTTTGGTGATGAAAGATGTTGGGGTCAATAATGCACACAAAAATGTGCATATTGGAGAAAAGTGCACAAGTGCATATATTTGAAAAGTGCACACAAAACTGCAATGAAAAGTAATTTTAAAAATATGTGCACATTAGAAAAATGCGCAGGCAAATGCATACACTTAGGGAAATGTGCAACACATACAAACTTCCATGCTGACTTAAAAAAGAAAATAACTTGCAGACATATGCAGAAATGGGATGGAACAATCTTAATCCTTAAAATCCAAAAATCTTTGTAAAAGATTTGCGTCAATATCTATGCAAGATTGCACATGCAATCGTTATGCAGATCCATGCCCTCTTTTGGGGTAATTCATTTCCTCTCCTTTTTGGTGCTGCATAAGTGGCTATCCTGGTTGTTACTAGGGCACACTGTTGTATGTGGAAAAGATGGCTGCTGGAACTTAAGAAACGCAACTGATGAGCAACCTTGCCTTACGCTTCTGTGATGGAGAAGGCCGGAACAACCGGTCAAGTATTTGATGACAGAAGAGTTCAGCCTGAGAAACTTTGGCCTTCTTTCTCATACTTCAGTTCTGAGCAGGGAGGGATATTTCAGTCTTGAGGAGAAAAACACACACACAAAAACCCTACATTGTCAGTGCTAATTGCAGACGCTTGTCAATCCATAATACTGGCTACTTACCATTTGCCCAGAGTCTAATAGCTTGCCCCTCTGGAATACCCACCTCATCTCTATTCAGTAACCTGCTTCCCAGCCCTCACAATTTTCTAGACTGAGTTCATTAGCAATACCAGTCTATACCTCATATTCACAGCATCAAGGTCCTTGCCCTAATTTGGAACTAATGAGAATAAAATGAAGTAGAAAATTTACTGTTTTTGAAAGGCATAACGTGAGGGAAAAGGGCATGAGAGAGTGTGTGAAAACTGGCTAAGATGCTAACTGGAGAGGCATCATCTGCTCCGGCTTTTCACAGGGTGACGAGATAAATTGTTTGACTTTCTTGGGGACTGCAACATAATGTTACAGTGTGGAGTGCTCCTCTTCAGGATTCCAGCTCCTCTATACCATTCTATCCCTCCCCTCAGGATTTCCATTCACCCCCCTCCCCCAAACAGCCAGTCAGCCAAGAGTGGTCCAAAACATTTTGCTGCCTGAGCTGGACAAGATAGAGCACCCCCATATAGAAGCCACGTACAGAATTCCACATACAAAAGCCAGCCAGACTGACAGATGAATCTTACTCCAACAATGGTGATGGGACAGCATCCTCCAAAGATAGCAGACCAGCTTAGGGGCACAGGGCAGGCCAAGCGGCACTTTATACTGAGTGAGACCATTGGTCCATCAAGCTCAGGATTGACCACACTGAATGGCAGCAGCTCGCCAATTCCTCCCTGCCTCTGAGCTAGGGAATGGGTGACCTGCCCGGCACTCGACTCGTGGCACGTGAGCTGAGCACTCCGGCCATGTGAGCCAAGCCGAGCTGAGCTGAGCTGACCGTGAGTGCCAGCTGAGGCACTCGCTGGACTTCCGGGTCCCTGGCACTATGTTGTTTATGTAGAAAATGGCCTAATTACAGCCTAATTTGTGCAAACTAGGCTGTAATTTGTGCAAAGTAGGCCATTTTCTATGTAAACAGTGTAGCGCTGGAACCCGGAAGTCGCTTTCCTCGGTTCGGCTCACGAGAACTCGAGTCAAGCCCGGGGAATGGTAGGGTGAGTGGAGCTTGGGGGGGGGGGTTGAGCCTGGTGAGTTCGCCGGACTTCCACCCGCAATCTGAGCTCCGCACACTTCCCTACCCTCACCATCCGCTGCCTGAGGTGGCTGTCTCACTCTGCCTTATGGTAGGGCCGGCCCTGCAAGCAGAATTCCATGGAGCAGGCTCACTTTTCAATGGGATGTTTTGGAGGTTCCCCCCAAATTTTAAGATTCCCCCCCTGTGTGTGTGTATATATATGTGTGTGTGTGTGTGTGTGTATTCTGCAAACCCTGTGCTTCCCCCCAAGCCCTCCTTTTGTGCTGTTGTGTCTACAAGCTATTTGGCTAGTTTAATTCCCGGAGGCATTCTAGGAGAAAGCATGGTAGCAGAAGTCAGAGTTTGGCAACTCTGCCAATGTAGTGAGAGAAAGAGAGAGGAAAGGAGGAAGCCCCAGCAGCAGCATCCTCAGCTCTAGTGGAGACTAGTGACTCATATTTCGGTAGGGCACCTAATCCATTGCAGGTTATATTTGGAGCTTAACAGGACCTATCCATGGTGCTGAACTCCAGCCCCAAAATAGTTTCACCACCATGGAGCACCATGGATAGCTCCTATAAAGCTCTAAATAAAACCTGCAGTGGATTAGGAGCCCCACCTAAAGAAGCATCATCCGGCCTCCCCTGCTAAGCTCCCTCCCACCCCATCTAAAATGGTGCAAGTCGCTTTACACCACACAGCCTTGGGGTCCTTTTGCCCATTTTGGAGTTTGAGTCTCCTCAAACTGGGTGAACCCTAAGATGGGGATAAAGCAGCCCAGGCAGGCAACATTTATTTATTTATTTCATTTTTATACCGCCCAATAGCCGAAGCTCTCTGGGCGGTTTACAGCAATTAACAAGACAGTTAAAGTCCCTGCCCGCAGGCTTACAATCTAAAAAGACACGACACACAAGGAAAAAGGAATGGGGAGGGAAGAAGGGGGAATATTAATTAATCCTTCTGGCAGGGCTGGTGGAATGGCCCTGCGCTCCCTCTCTTCTCCCTCCTCTCAGCCTGCTGGAATGGCTGCTGCTGGTGGCAGTTGAGGGAGGAGGAGCCGGCCCTTCAGGAGGTCGGCCTTTCAGCAGGGAGCATTTGGGCCCTGTTCTGGTTTTCTTTTGGAATAGGAGTGGATAGATCTGTCTATCTCAGTCTCACTGAGATTGTCAGTTTCTTGAGAACAAGCTCATTCCATCCCATTTCCACATGGAACTGCTTTAAAAACAAAACACTTGTATGGAAATTTGTACACTTTACAAATTATTATTAATGTATGCATTAATGTATGTCACATATGCATTAATGTACAATTTTGGGTGCATTTTGGATGCAATGCTTAAAGTGTGATGGTGCGCATTTTGGATGAAATGGAGAGGAGGATTATGTAAGCCACCTTGGGTTCCTTGCAGGAAAAAAAGGTGGGGTATAAATAATAATAATAATAATAATAATAATAATAATAATGGACAGATTTTTTTCTATCTGTATTTTTCCAATGTGTGCACATTGTCAAACACATTGGTTTGTTTTGCGGAATGCATCACAAGCCTGGAAATGTATGGATTTCTGATTGCAAAGAGCATTTGAGTTTGGAAGATGCAAACTGGGTAAATCCATAAAACCAAACCAAACAAACAAACACCCTCGACTGAGCAAATTTCTCACACATACCTATTTTGGACTATGCCCATCTTGCGACAGAAGAAGCCATATGCAGTATATACATAGAAAAGATGGTGCTGGAGGGGGTGGCGGCGGCAGCGTTTAAGCAACTATCTACATAAAAAGAATTCTGCACAGCAAGTTGTTAACCAATAAGCTGCTAGCAGATGATGAATACCTCTGTGGGGAGAGAAAAAAAATAATCAGCAGGCTGAAGACAGGCCTGAAGAGGTAAGAAGTGAAATGCACTCAAGGAACGATCAGCCCACTTAATAGTATGTCTTATCCTTTCTCTGCATGTATTCTAATTGTCCATCCCAAGGATGCTTTTTCCTGTTTTGAACACTATAATTTGGAATACTTTCTTCTGTGCATGTTTCTTAAGATTTTTAAAAGGGGGGGGGGGAATGATTCAAAGGTTTACTTACTATATATATATATATATATATAGAGAGAGAGAGAGAGTGGTGATGCAGCTTTATAAATTGATAAATGGGGTGGTGGGAAAGGAATGTACTTTTCTTCCTCTCTCACAATGTGAGAACTTGGGGTCATCCAATGAAACCACCTGGCAATAGATACATAGTTCAGTGGTAGGGGATATGTTTGGCATGCAGAAGGTCCAAGGTTCAGTCCCTGGGAGGGTCTGGGAAAGACCCCTGCTTGGAACCCTGGAAAACCACTTGCCAATCAGTGCAGAGAATACTTTAGCCGATAGAGGAAAATTAGGAAATTTGCATAAATTTAGGGAATTTGCGCAAATCGAACAGGAGAAAGGTGCATAAATTTCATGTTCGATTGCTGCTCAATTTGCGCAATTCTCCCATTCGCACAGAGCAAGCAGTGATCAAAAATGCAAATGGGAACTGGGCACAAGACAAGTGGTGAACTGATGTTCAGAGAACTTTGGTGATCTCGAACATAGCTTGTTCGCCCATCCCTACGACTGTTCAAGAGTGCCAGGATTCTCTGAACATCAGCTCACCACTCATGCCCAATTCCCATTTGCATTTGCAATCACTGCTCGCTCTGTGCAAATGGGGAAATTGTGTAAATCGGGCAGAGATCAAACATGAAATTTGCACACATGTTCTCCACGGACTAAAGCGGGGCCAGTTCAGTCTACGGGGGAAATTTGTGCAAGTTAGGGAATTTGCACAAATCAAACAGGGAAAGTTGCGCAAATCAAACGTGAGTGCATATCCAGCAATTTACTAACATTTTTGGTGGACACATGCTCATACTTGCGTTCGCATTTTGGAGTAATGAACAGGGCAGGCTCACATGTTTTGCAAGCAAAAATGAAAGGTGAGGGTCCTGTTGGGAAGATGGACAAGGACCCAGGCAAACATTCTTTCTTAGAGGATTGCTGCAAATAACAAGAGTAAGAAATGGATTCATTGAGCTGGGGAAATATATATAATAAAAGCTTTAGCCTCTTTTCAAAAGCTAACTCTCCCTAGTCTAAGGTCAAGGTTGGGAGGTATTTGGCTCTCTTTAGGAATGCAGAGACACCAACTTAAGCTCTGAGAGCTATCATCAGTGGAGCAATTTATCACAAAGATTGTACACAATTGTGCATGGTGTGGAGAAAGAAGATTGGTGGGGCAGTTACATAAGAAGAGCCAAGGGTCCCATCTAGTCCAGCATTATTTTCACAGTGTCCAACAAGTTGCCCACGGGATCCCACAAGTAGGACATGAGTGCCACAGCACCTTCCTGCCCATGTTCCCCAGCAACTGGAGTTCTCCCTCTCACATTATACAAGAACTCAGGGTCATCCTGCTTGTGGGCTTCCCATAAGCATCTGATTGGCCACTGTGGGGACAGAAGGTTGGACTAGATAGGCCTTTGGTCTGATCCAGCATGGCTCTCCTTATGTTCTCACGACTGGGACAGTCTGTCCCTTTTTGATGTTGAAAGAATAATAGTAATCTGTGTGCTAGCCTGCATAAAGATGCAGAACATTGGCCTTCTACACAAAGCAAGCAGAATTTGTGTCCAAACGACGCAGCAGTGTTCAGCTCACCCAGTTGCAGATTAATCCAGGACTCAGGAACCACTCTGTAGACACAAGCAGGTCCATTCTACCTGTTTATTTACTTATTCAAAGTAATCATTACAGAGTATGCATTCCATAGACACAGTCCATGTGCAGAGTACAAACGCAAAAGCAAGCAAAAGTCCAGCAAGCTTTATGCATCCAGAGAGGATAAGTCCAGTAGAGAGAAGAAGAACAACTTCAGACTGAGATGAACAGTACCTATAACATGGCTGCTGCCTGACCGAGCACACACACGTCACCAGCCATAGATCACACTGACATCCTGGTTCTCACACATTTCTTGAGAACTACCAAGAATAGCCTAGGAAAAACATGGCAATCACTGTGAAGCCTAGACATAAACAATGCCTAGCAATGCCTGATAGCAGCCCATCTGTACCATAAATAAAAACTCATAGCATGTTGTTGATACTCCAACATCTCCTCCTCATGCATGAATTTTTATTTTTTTTCCTACTTAGTGAGGCCTAGTGCTGAGAGAAGCACCCTGTGCTGTACCACAGCCGACGGCTTTGTGAACAAATCTGCCACCATGTTCCCTGTTGCACAGTATGTGAGTTTTTTATCCACCCTTGTTGGATGCAGTCCTTTACATGAGAGTAACAGACATCGATGTGTTTAGTCCTTGGCTTACTTTGGCTCTGTAGCTGACAGGATATCTTTCAAAATGATTGTAGTGGGTGACTGGGATGCACAACCTTGTTAAGCATGTGTGCTTTCCTGAGACATCTGGATAATCATCATTGCAGGAACAAGTTGCTGCATGAATGGACCTTTGGTCTGATCCAGCGAGGCTCTTTATATTTTATGGGGTCCTCAGTTCCTCTGAGGACAATAAAATACAGTAAATCAAGCACCATAACTTAGGGGATTAGAGACTGTCAGTGTAATATGGAGGGGAAGATCTTATAAAATTTTGAATCAGGCTGCGTACACTCACTTGGGAATAAGCCCCATTGAACTCAATGTGATTTGCTTCTGAGTAGATATGCGTAAGATTGCTCTGTCAATGTATAAGTTCCTTAAAATTCATTCCCAGGAGGAGGGGGGGAAAGCGGGGGGGACATCTACTCTTCTTCACAGTCCAACCCAATACAAACTCTCCCCCCTCCCCACACAACAACATAGTTTTATTAAATAACGCAGCACCGATGAATAGATAAATATTTTCTGTTTAGACTGGGAACATTAAGGGGAGGTTTCTTGTCAATCTTTGCTGAATTCTTTGCATGATCTCATCGTGTTTACAAAACTCCTACATATGACAAGAAGGTACAATTAAAATCATCTGGAATTTGGACAGCTTGACAGTTTCCATGGGCATTGATTTGATGAATCTTTCCATTCAGAAAATGTGTTGTACATATATTTCCCACACCCAAGACTGTGGTGCCTGCTCCTTGTGGCTCCCTTGCAGCTTAGCTACTCCAGCTTGGGTGATGCCGTGCCTGGAGTGTTTTCCAGGAAATGTATTGGAGTGACAACTGAAAGCATCAGAAAAGAGAGAACAATTCCTCCTTTGTGCTGAGAGTTAGTAAAGGTGCCGCCATGTTAACTAAGTCAGCATGTTATAAAGTCCCCGCTTTAAAGAGTTTAGTTGGAAGTGACCTCTGCAGCTCGCTTTTCTGAATGATGGCCCATGGTTGTCGGAGAGCTTGTTAGCACGAGCCAGTTACAACCTCAAGCAAGTCCTGATCCAACCTTCACTCCTGTCACTTCCTCTGTCAAGTGCTACATTTATTAACTCTCTTCCATTGCTTATATGGTGTGTGAGGGGGGGGGGAGCGATTTCAGGCACAGGGTTCAGTCAAATTCCCTTACGAGCAGTGGCTATTTGAAACTGTCTGTAACTGGTGTGATAATATATCAAGCAGGGCCAGTGTCAGGTGGGCACTGTAGGGCACATGCCAAGGCCCACATGCCAGCAAGGGGCCAACTGCTGACCCTGGCTCTGATCTTCTTCCTCTTTCTTGCTGTTACTTCCTGTTGACCTGCCCTCTCAATGTGTGTGAGCCATGATGAGAGCAAGGAGAAGGAAAAGCAGCCTCTACTTGCCTTGATCTCCACCTGGGCAGTGGTGTGGATTGGGCCCATGAGGCATGGGCAAGGAAATAGGCAGTGGCAAGTGGGGCAAGGTGGTAGGCCTACTCAGGGAGGGAGGGACTGAGGGCATCTTGCCCCAGGAACCCCCCAAAATCTGGATCTGATGGCGAGTATCACTCATTAGCAACTGAAAATTTGGCAATGTCCCCTCATTACAGTGTGCATGAATCCTAACAGCATATCTGCACTAATGGTGCAATCCTATGCATGCATGTTTAGATGGGGGGGGACCTACAACTCCCAGCATGCCCTAGCCAGCCATGGTTAGCTGGAGCATGCTGGGTGTTGTAGGACTTTTCTCAGTCTAAACATGCATAGGATTTCACCTTAAAACTTTGTATTAATTTTATAGCAGTTTGACTATCGTAGCTTCTCCCAAATAATTCTGGGAACTGTAGTGTGCTGAGAATTCTCTGACAGAGGTTCCTAACCTCACTCACAGAGTTGCACTTCCCAGGGTTCCTGGGGGAGAGAGACAAAGACTATTAAACCAGTTTAAGCCTGTAAGTATGTATGAGACAGTGCTGTTGGTGAAAGGGGTGTATCTTTATGTTGTTTATTTATTAAAATATTTCTAACCAACCCCATATCAATGGATCTCAAGGTGGGACACAAGCAAATAAAAACAATTCAACAACAAACAAAAAGAGCATAAAACAATCATCCACAATCCAATGTATAAAATCTGCAATCGTGAATCAGAATCAAGCTATGGTCAATGAGACAGAAAAGCTCTGAGACTCATTAAGCGTAAGAGGCAATCTGGACCCACTTCCGTTCCTACTGGAATGGAGTAATTGTCTTCAGGTGTAGCAACAAGCCTAGCAGAATTTCCACTCAGGTCCAATCTTTCACAATTTCTACCATGTGTATTTTCGGCAGGAATGCATACAAAATTTTATATATTCGGAGAAATGCACTGGCAAAAACGCATATGGAGATTATTATTTTATTAAATGTTTTTAATTTTAAAAAAAGCAAACTGATGCGAAAAATGGGATAGAACAAACTAAGGATTGGAAAAATGAGCAGCTGAGAGAAATTGTAATTGATGGATTAATCCATCTCTTGAAGTAGCATCATTTGGGGCCATTTTAAAGAAAGAAATATGGCTGCCAGCACTGGCAGGGATGCTACAGGACAGGAGTGTCAGTGTGTGTTATACCCCCACCTTACCTGGACATTTGACTTCATGCCCTAAAGCAGTGCTTCTCAATTATTTTCTGTCATGCCCCCCCTAGGAAGAAGAAAACATTTCGCGCCCCCCCCGCGCGACTGTAAAGCAGTGATGGCAAACCTTTTTGAGCCCGAGTGCCCAAACTGCAACACAAACCAACTTATTTATTTCAAAGTGCCAACACTGCAATTAAACCTGAATACTGGGGTTTTAGTTAGTAGTAAAAACAACTCATACAGTTGTCTGAACTAATTAACATATTTTGTCTTAAAAGAAAAACACAATAACAGGGCTTTCAATGATACAGTTTTTATTGAAAAAAACATCAACTCAATTTTTTTAAATAGTACTACATTGTACACATAGCCTGAAGGTAATTTAGGGGGAAAGAGGGGGGATTGTGAAGAGCCAGGGAGAATGTGGGGAAAGGAGGAGGAGGTGCTGGCTAGGAGGGAATGAGGCGGCTGGGGGGCAAGAATGAGGCGGCTCCATGGGAACGCACGGGCAGGGATGTAATACGAGCCTTACCTGGGCTCTTCCGATCGTTCCTGCGGCGGCCCGATCTCACTCTTCTGAGCAGCGTGAACACGCCGCTCAAGCTGCTGCTGCCGTCCGTCGCTCTTCTGAGCGGCGTGTTCTCCGCGCTGCTGAAGCCGGCTCCGCCGTCGCAGCCCGTCGCGTCATGCCCTGTGCGCTGGATCCCCGCGCTCTGTTTTTGGCGGCGGGGGGGGGAACCAGGGCAGCAACAGGACTTAAACAGCCCTGTTGCCCTGGTTCCCCCCCGCCAAAAACAGAGCGCGGGGATCCAGCGCGCAGGACATGACGTGACGGGCGGCGGATCCGGCGTGCAGGACATGATGCGACGGGCAGCGGCGGGTCCAGCGTGGCTGGCACGGAGGCAGCAGGTAGGCCCGTCGTCCCCGTCCGCCGCATCTAAAGGCATAAAAGGGTACATGTTTTTGCCCCCTTTTCTTATTTGAAAATGCCCTCCCCCTCCCAAATTCAGGCCAGTCAGCAGTTTGAATGTTTGTTTTAGTACTAATAAGACACCCATCTTCGGAAGTCAGTGCACAGGTTATTTCAGAGTAAATCAATTCAATGTACAGCAGATGAAGAAAATTTAACAATGAGTACATGGGCTAGAAAGGTTGGGTTCAATAGAGATGTTTGGTGTGAAAATAGGGGTATTTCTCTTTTCATCTATGAAATGTTGGAGGGTAAGCCATTAGATGTAAAATAGGAGGAAGAGAGGAAGATACGGACAAACAATGGAGATATTGGCAGTACGTGGGTGATAAGACACCCACATGAACAGTGTGATGTCAATGCTTCGTTCTCATGCATACAAAGTCTCCGGGGAAGCCCACGTGATGGGCAAAGTGCAGAAGTCAACTGTCTATCGCCTGATACAACCTCATGTTTCCAAAGCATTTGAAAGGGCAACAGAATCCTGTGGGGATCATCCTATAGTCCATTCTAACAAAATGTATTTCATTGTTGTTTCCCCTTTGCAGTGCTTACCCTTGAGTGTCTTTCCCTTATGCCGATCAAAGGAATTGCCTGCCATGCATCTTGTAATACTGACAGTTCTGAAAATATAAAAGAGGAAGACTCTTTTGTGTTGAGGCTACACCTCGGAGAATTATGGGGTGGGGCGCTCAGCTTCAGGAGGAGCTGAGAATGATTCATGTCTTACATGAGGCATTTGGCACTGTTCTAAGATTAGGAAGGATCAGATTTAACTCTCTCTGTCTCTCTCTGTCTGTCTCTCTGACTGGGTTCGGATGACACGGCAAGCAAAGAATGATAACAGACAACTGTTGCTTGTCCTGTTGTCCAAACCCAGGTCATTGTGAGTCACAATGGTCTGTTTTGTTCTCAGAAACAACGAGAAGAAACAACAGTTTGTTCTAGGGTTTGTTCTTACAACAATTTTTTGTTGTGTTGTCCGAACCAGGGAGAACTGTTTTATCATTGGTGGTTCAGGAATCCTACAGAGTCCCATGACAAGAAGAGCAGCAAAAAAAAAGCAGCTGCTCCAGTCATCCGATCTCTAATTTCAATGTCTGCCCAGCAACACACATGTTGCTGCTTGCTTCACTTTTAATTGTAGGATGCTTTTTACTTTTACAATCAGAATACCAAAGACTGTATTTTTCGTTCAAAATAAAGTATGCTTTTAATAGAAGTGTGGCGTAGTGGTGAGAGTGTTGGACTGGGGACTCGGGAGATCCGGGTTCTAGTCCCCGCTCGGCCATGAAACTCAATGGGTGACTTTGGGCCAGTCACTGACTCTCAGCCTAACCTACCTCGCAGGGTTGTTGTGCGGATAAAATGGAGAGGAGGATTATGTAAGCCACCTTGGGTTCCTTGCAGGAAAAAAGGCGGGGTATAAATATAATAAATAAATAAATTAATTAAAATTGGATAACTTTACAGGTATGCGGTGGGGGGGAGGGGAGGGGGGTAGCTGGGTAGTAAGCAGAGGCCTGGAAAAATGAAGTCAAGGCTAAATTCTGGCTGCAGGAGCAAGAAAAGCTTTGGGGTAGGGAAGGTGTGGAAAAGATCTACTTCAGACTTGTAACACAGGTGGGAGGCAGCAGGATAGATGGGGAGAACTGCTAGAGACAGCAGGTTCTCCGCCATGCGTGGATGCGAGGGGTGAGAAGAAGTAAGAGAGGTGCAGTGCTAAGCAGAGCTAGGCATGGAAAGGGGGGGGGAAGGTGCAAATAACCTTCACCTGTCTCCTAGCCAAGATGGGAGGGAGAGGCCAGGGAGAGGGAGGGTGGCTTTGGTGCCAGGCGGTGCAGAGAGGGAGGGGGGCAAGGATCAAAAGCCGCTGCCTGGACAAGGGGCGCCAGGCAGTGTGGGGGAGGGTGTACAACATGTTAATAATACAACAACAACAACAATAATACAACAACAATCATCATCACCTGTATGGTAGACCAGGTGGGAACAAAGGCGGGAGGGAGAAGGGGGAGCGTAGAAGGTGTTTGTGATGGGTGGCGAGGTTGGGAGGAAGTCAAGCCTCACTTCATACTAGAGGCGCCAGGAACGGGGTGTGGGTGGGTGGATGGGGGGGGGAGAGAAATGCTTCTCTGCAGTGATGGAAACAGCCACGTGAAAGCAGGAAAAGTGACAGGCAGAGAAGCATGGGGCAACACACACAGGACAGGAATCATTTTTCTTCAATGGGAACAGACAACAAAAGGGATATCGATCAGCTACAGGGGGGTAGAGAAAGGGTTAAATATTCCTGCAGTAGGAGGGAGAGGGGAGGAGCACCCAGGAGACCAATCACAAACTAACAGGCTGCCTACATAGAAAGCGAGAGATGGCCCCTGGGAAGCATGCCGGGGGGGGGGGGGAACAAAACCACGATAATGACCAGAAACAATGATCATCTTTCAGAACCATTGTTGTAAGTTATCACCAATCATGGTAACTTAACAATGATAGCTTGTTGTGTCCTGCAAACCCACCCTCTGTCTCTGTCTCTGTCTCTCTGTCTCTCTCTCTCTCTCTCTCTCTCTCTCTCACACACACACACAGTTTTCTGGAGCCACACATATTTCTTTGAAGTGAGCACCCCCCCGTTATCTTCTGTACCTCAAGACTGCTACTCAATGGCTTATGAGATTTCAGCAAATTCTGCCCACACACTTACAGGCCACCGTAATATCTAGACCAGTGTTCTCCAACCTTGGGTCCCCAGATGTTTTTGGTCTACAACTCCCAGCATGCCCCAGCCCGCGTAGCTGGGAGTTGTAGGCCAGAAACATCTGGGGACCCAAGGTTGGAGAACACTGGTCTAGACACTTCCTTTCCCCAAAAAATATTTTAAAAAAGATATTTTTATAGAAACTGAACTTGGTGGCTTGTCTGCACATGTGAGACATATTAAGGCATTTCTAAGTAAGATAGGCTGGGGTGGAGGGAAGCCCTTTGTCTTAATCACTCAGGGGCTTGGTCCAGCCAAGGCACCTCCCTTCAGATCCGAGGATACTCAGGATGAAACAAAACCACTTGTGCAAAGATGATATACAGTTTATTGAATACACAGTTGGAATATGGATGCAGAAGATGATCAGTAAACAAGCAAAAGAAAGCTTACATTCCCCTTATCTGTGGCTGTATTTGTGCCCTGAATAGGCCGAGGGGGATGCTTCGTGGACTTCCAGAGGTGCCTGGGTGAGCAATGCATCAATTCTTCTCCCCAGGGCCCAAGCTGAGAACAAAAGACCATGCCTCTTGCCATGGATTTTATAAAGTTCCTCTCTCCCTCTGTTTCAGAGGCTGTCCACAAGCTAACCCCCGTTCTTGAGAGACAAGGAGGGGCGGGCAAAGCTTCTTCAGTTCTCACAGTGGGAGCAGCCCTTATCTAAGGAATGTAACTTCAAGGCCAATATCTTTGATGCTCTTCTTAACATGCTGAAGGCCATAAGGCATGGCTCCCAGAAACTATCCTGGCTTTTGGACACTGGGAAAGTTCACTGCACTACCTGTTGAAACCTTAATGACCTCCTCGCCATTCTTCCAGTAGAACCCATCCAACACACACACCCTTCCATCCGATTCCTCAAGGCAGAGAACTATCACCCCACCCTGCCTGCATCATTCTGAGTTTGTTGGAACCATTTATTTGGTGGCTGTTGCTCTTGCAGTTCTCTGGTGTGTTTTGCTACTGGACTGGAGTTTCTGTTCCTGCTGCAGCTCTTACAGACCCTGCAACAACCTTGCATAACCCAGGGCAGGCTTCCATCGTAGTTCCTGTGAATGACACCTGTGCGGCAGATGGTGCAAATGACCTAGTATATATTTTTCTGGATCGATGTAAGAAAACTAAACTGTCAGACCACTGATGGCTCCAGCCTTCTGCCTTATTGCATTAAAGAGTGCTTATAGAGAGCAAGACTGCCTGAAAACAATTTAGATGAAAATACTCCTGGACCTTTGCGGGAAGATTTCAGACTGTATCTTTCTTTGCACTTTATGATCCCATTCTTTTTGTTCTGTTTTTGCCCACTGACACAGACTATTTTAAGGGTAAAGGTTCTGTATTTCCTTGCTCTTCCCCTTTCTTTTTGTTAATTAAACTGAAAGACCACTGAACTTTGGACATTTTCCTTTTGTTCAGTGTTGCTAAAGCTCTCGCTCTCTCCTCCTTCACCTCCTCCTCCTTCTCTCCTTCTCCCCTTCTCCCAGCTACAAAGAAATTGCCATTGTGCTTCTTACCCACATCTAGTACAGACATCCATTCCATGGCACTTCCCAGGTTTCAATGAATTAAGACTCAGAAACCCCCAGAAGTAAAACTCACAATGTAAATATAATACATCAGTCCCAGTCCAGTCCCAGGTGAAGTGGACTTATAAGCCCATTGAAATTTATTTATTTATTTATATTTATTTATTTATTTATTACATTTCTATACCGCCCAATAGTTGAAGGTCTCTGAGTGGTTGACAACAATTAAAACCACAAAATACAGTATAAAATTTTAAAAGTTTAAAACTACAGTATAAAATAGAAATAAAAGCTGAAATAAAACCTAGCAGCAGTACAGAGATTTAAAATACAGTAAGGAATTTAAACCAGCAGAGACTAAAAGACTAATATTCCTGGGAAAATAAGATATTCACCTGGCACCAGAAAGAGCACAATGTAGGCTTCCCAGGCAAGCCTCTCTGGGAAGTTCATTCCACAACTGGGGTGCCACAACAGAAAAGGCCCTCTTCTTAGTAGCCACCCACCTCACTTCCTTTGACTTGGACCCAGACATGGACTGGCAGCCAGTTCAGATGGTAAAGCAATCGATTATCTTAAGCATGCTTAACTCTGCACTGGATTGTGGTTATCATATTTATTTATTTATTACTATATTAAAAAATAAGGGAGCATTTCTAAGCTGAGAGGCTGTTGGATTGTGTGGAACTCCCTCTCTGCAGATAGAGAGGGAGATCCACCAAAGGAGGCCCCTTCAATGCCATGGTGGAAAGCACTACCACCACCATTGCTGTAGCAGCTGTGGTACTTCACAGGGGCTGGGGCCCAAAGTGGGACATTCTGGGGCTGTGTCAGGGGGGTGCATCAGTCGAGGCCTTGTTCATAGCCCAGCAGCACTGAGAACTCTCAGCAGCAACAGTTCCAAGGAGGCGTCTGAACAAGTCCCCAGTCCCTCCTAAGGAGGGCCTTCAATCTTGGATCCCACACTCCCTCCACTAAACCCCAGGGAAATATCTCTGCCCTCTGACTCGGGTAAGTGGATCTCAGACTCTCCCAGTGAATAGGAAATCCCTGCGGAGCATTCACCAATCAGATCCTCTCTCCTCAGACTCTCATCCTCCAGGAGAAGCCAACGACTTGCCATAAAAATGGGGTTCTAATCCTTTAAAAGCCAGATGCAGCACTTGAGGGGGTGGAACTCCCAGAAAGACTCTTCAGGCCAGGTTATAAAGCCCCAGGAGTTGTTCCAGGCCAGTGCTGGGGTAACTTGTTTCTTACCTTAGGGCAGTGATGGCGAACCTTTTTGAGCCCAAGTGCCCAAACTGCAACACAAAACCAACTTATTTATTTCAAAGTGCCAACACTGCAATTAAACCTGAATACAGAGGTTTTAGTTTTAGAAAAACAACTCATACAGTTGTCCGAACTAATTAACATCTTTTGTCTTAAAAGTAAAACACAATAACAGAGCTTTCAATGATACAAACAGTTTTTTGTTGGGGGAAAAATCAACTCAAAAAATTATAGTACTACATTGTACACATAGCCTGAAGGGAATTTATACAAACTTTTTAAATAATTAGGCACATGTATTTTTGGATAAGGGATTCTCAACTTGTAATATGATTATATGCCAGACTGAAATTGTATGGGGCAAGCTTTACTCCGGGTCCTTTCCCTGCTTCTACAGGTGTCAGATTAGTCAAAGTAAAAGTCAACCTGTACTAGGATGAGCAAGATAAACAAGAAAACTAAACGTGCTTAACACCTTTTAAACACTTTATGTCTTGGACTGCAAACACTGCATTAGGTAAAAGTCTGCATTGGGCATGCTTTTGCACAATTAATGTGATTTTTGCTATTGCATGCATGCTGATAATTTGTCAAACCTTGTCTCACACTCCGTTAGTTTGAGAGCAACACATGCAGCACTCAGGTCAACTGTTAGGGCTTTACATCCAAGCCACACTCTGTGCATCATTCTTCAAAATCTTTTAAATGTGATAGCAATGTAGAAAAGAATTCTGTAACAGGAATTCTAGAATAAAATCATTCTGTTCCACACTGTGAGAAAGAACAAAATAATTAGTGTTTTGCAGAAGGGGACAGTCTTTTCGCGATCTGGTGACCAATGGCTCGAGTGCCCACAGAGAGGTCCCAGGGTTTCTCTAAGGGTTGCTAGCCATGGTCCTGAATGTGCAAGTCAAGAACCTCTGGGCCAGTCCCTGCAGTGCTGTCCAGGGTCCTGAACCGGCTCCATTCCAGCTCTGTGCCAGTCAGCCACCTTACCTTGTGCCATCTTGCCTGAACTGTTGCCTTGCTGGGATGAGGACTAGATCCAAATCTCTCTCACTCCCCTGACGTACCCCCAGAAAGGCTTAAAAAGTACTTATTTCCTCTCCCATTAGAGTCAATGGGAGGGAAAATATTTAAGAAGGCTAAAGGGGGACATGGGGAATTCACCCCCCCCACACACACACACCTTCTGTGCTGGATGGCGTGAGCCAGCCAACAGGGCTTAGGAAGCTGTGGTTTCTCCGACACAGAATCTACTCACCACTGCCGCCTTAGGGTGGCACTGTAGGAAGATTAACACAGTTGTACAGAATTATATGGAATTAAATATACTTCCTTCCTAAACAAGGAGGGAGGATGAACAAACATATACAAAATTAGATATAAAATTTATCTTTACTATATAACAAAGAGTGAGAACTAACATAGTTATGTAAATTACGTTTAGGTTTGCCCCCCCCACACACATAGCAAAACATATGGAGATATATAATCATGATATTTACTATTCCAGAAGTTTATAAAGACTGACCATTTCTCTATGAAAATATTTGTAATCTAAACTGACTCTTAGTCCCAGATTGTTTCTCATCATTCAGAAATGGAAGGGGTGGGTGCAGATTGGCAATAAAAAGCAATGCAGATCCTAGCTGCTGTGGTAATAGGTTTGCCATTAATTGTAAGTCCCCTTATAAATCGTCTAAGCAGACATCAGATTTAAGAAAAGAGGAAGTGAGGCAAAGTGGTTTCGCTTCTGATCAACAGGATGATAACATAGGATGATCTCTTTGAAATTTATCAGCTCAGCAATGCAGGGTCAGGTTTGATGTCCCTGTGCCCACCCCAGCAAAGTGCCATCTGGATAGGGATCTGTGACACAACAGAACTCTTCAAAGTCCATCGCGAAGCTTGTTCCAATATGAGCCGTATCAGATTGTGAGCTTTGTTTTTTTTTCTTTTCACATGAAAATTCATCTGTATTTTTGTGTGCATTTTTCCAAATGTATGCATCAGTTGTGTGCATCTTTGAATGTATGCATTCTTCTCCCATTGATTAAATTGTATTTGTGTGCATTTTTCAAAAGTATGCATTTTTCATGCACATTTTTCAGAGGTATGCATGCTGTCAAACACATATCTTTTTCATCCCTGAGTCACACTGTAAACTCGGAAATGTACAGACTTTGACTGCAGATTGCGTCTGAGCCCATGTTTGGTCCGGAAGATGCAAACTAGGTAAATCCTGATTTTAAAAAATGAACTGAAATGAATTTCTCATATATCCCTACATCTGGCAGCTTCCCAAAGTCTGCTAGCCATCCTGACAGTCTTGCGGACTTAGTGATGGATGGCAGCAGCTCTGCAATTTGCAGTTCCTAGTTAAGAGGTGCCAGCTATTTTAGATTTCCCAGAATGTCCTAATGTAGTGCCTCCACTTGGTTAATTTGGAGATCACCCAGTGCCATGAGAGGTAAGCAGGGCTGGCGCTACTGCTAGGCCAACTAGGCGGTTGCCTAGGGCGCGCGCGGCTGAAGGTCGCGGCTGAATGGGGAAACGCTGCGCTCCTCTTCGCTGCCGCTGCGCCGCCCCCGCCAGGCCTCCGCCGCCGCTGCGCCGTCCCCGCCAGGCCTCCGCCTCCCCCGCCAGGCCTCCGCCCCCCCACTCCTGCCTGCCGCCGCCGCCCCCCCGCCGCCGCCCTACCCCATGCCCACCCCTCCTCGCTCGCTCGCCCACTTCGCCCTCCGCCCGCCCTGCGCCTCCCCTCGCCCTCAGCCTCCCGCTCGCTCGCTGCCACTGCGCCTCCCACCGCCATCGCCACCCCAACCCCCTGTCACCCCTCGTCACCTACCTTCGTAGTGGTAAGCCTTCAAGGAAAAAACCCTTGATTCCCATTTCCTACTGAAATGAAGCCCTCCTCAGATACTCTTCATATGTCAGTGACCATGAGCGGGCGGGATTGCATCTGCTGCCATACGCTAGGAATGTATGAGAGAAACTCATTTCAGTTCATTTTGACCAGAATTTGCCCAGTTTGCACCTCCCAGACATAAACATGATCCCGAATGCAATCTACCATCAAAATCCATACATTCCCAAGCTTGCAATGTGATTCGCATAACAACAACAAAAAATGTGTTCGTGGGGGGGAGGGAAGTATTTTTGGAAAATGAGTACAAACACATATATTCTTCTCATTCCCCTCAACCTCCATTTCCGTCCTTACCCTCTGTTTTCTCCCCTGGGTCAGATTTTAGATTGCACACTCCATGACAGGTTTTTGTTTTTTTTTAAAGAAAACCCAAAACTATCTTCTAACACCCCAAACTGTTCCTCAGTAGCAGTGTTCTCCAACCTTGGGTCCCCAGATGTTTTTGGCCTACAACTCCCAGCATGCCCCAGCCAGCGTAGCTGGCTGGGGCATGCTGGGAGTTGTAGGCCAAAAACATCTGGGGACCCAAGGTTGGAGAACACTGCTCAATAGTCTTTCTTTATTGCCTGCTCATAAATGGAAATGAGATACTTTTGAGTTCATGAGCTCTCTTTTTTCTGTATGGTAAGGTTTGCTGTGTTCTTCTGCTCTATTAGTCTCTAGACCTCTTCCACAGAGTAGATTTGTAGCACACTTTACATAAGGCCTCACATTGTGCTCAGCCCCTTCAGCGCAAATGCCATACACAGATGTGTACATAGCTGCTGGAATGGTTCTCTTTCACATAGAAGCCTGGAGTGATTGTTATTGTTAAGAGTCTTAACATGCATAGCAAAGATGTGAGCATTGCTCTGGGGAAAGAGACGAGAATGCTAAATTTATCTGGCTTATTTTTTTTTTTTCTGGCTGCGATCTCTCTCTCCATCTCCCAAATATCCCCTTAGAACATTAGTCACGGAGCTGAGTTTTAGCAGGAAAGCTGATCACAAGAGCTTGAAAAGTACTTTGTATTAAGAAATTATTATTATCGTTATTTGAAAGAAAGAGAGTAGAGTTGAAAGAGCTCAAATATTAATCCTTGTTACTTCTTCATAGTTTCAGGCAGTAATTTTTCTAGCTCTACTTGGAGATGCTAGAGAGATTGAACCTGGGAGCTTCTGCATGCAAAGTGTGTGCTCTACACTGAGCAACCGTTCCTCCCGCAATAGGACGGAATGAACTAAGTGTAGGGATGTGCATGGAGCTCAATTGGAGGGTGGGAGTCCGGCGAACTGCCCCCCCCCCCGAGATCCGCTTGCCCTACCTTTTTCCCGGCTCAACTCGCGTTCTTGCAAGCTGAGCGGGGGAAGCAACTTCCGGTTCCCTGGTGCTACATTGTTTACGTAGAAAACGGCCTAATTTGCCCAAATTATGGCCTAAATTGCACAAATTACGGCCTAATGTGTGCAAATTAGAACATTTTCTGTGTAAACAACGTAGCGCTGGGGATCCGGAAGTCTGGCAAGTGCCTCAGCTGGTGCTCGCGCTCAGCTCAACTCGTGTGGTGGGAGCACTCGGCTCACGCGCTGCGAGTCGAGTGCCGGGCGGGTCGCCCATCCCTAAATTTAGGTATTGGAAAAAAAAATGAAAAACTGAAACTGACAGATTTGCCCATCCTTCCTTATGAACTTAGAGAGCCAGTGTGGCGTAGTGGTGAGAGTGTCGGACTGGGAGATCTGGGTTCTAGTCCCCGCTCGGCCACGAAGCTCACTGGGTGACTTTGGGCTAGTCACTGCCTCTCAGCCTAACCTACCTCACAGGGTTGTTGTGAGGATAACATGGAGAGGAGGAGGGTTATGTAAGCCGCCTTGGGTTCCTTGCAGGAAAAAAGGCGGGGTATGCATGTAATAAATAAATAAATAAATAAACTAGTAAGGATTTCATGTCATTTCCAGAAATCTTTCTTGCAACAATGCTCCAGTTTGTTATACATCTGGTGGTGTCAGTGTCCAAAATGTATTTTCTATTAGCACATTAAAAAAATAGTTTGTTGTATCGATGGGATGTATGCAATTGTTTTATTATGGAAAAGACAGTGAAACAGTTGGAAGAAAGGAAATAGAAAAATGTATCCTATTTTTTAAAAAGATCGTCATATAAACATGCACAACTCCTGGAGGTCTGCCGCTTTTGCTCTCTCTGGCTCCTCTTCAAGAGACTGAAGTCACAAAGTTAATTGCGTCCTCCCGTGAACAGAAACTGATTTCACAGCATCCACTTTTATGCCGTCCTATAGCTGCCTCCTGCAACATATTATTAAAGCAAATTGTAGCAAAAGACTTTATTTTACCAGAGTAGCTTCAGTCAGACAATGGTTTCACAAGTTTCCTTTGAAAGAGAAAGATGATTAAGTTTAAGCTGCTGGTTCTCGTCTTTTCTTGGCTGCTGTAATATTTATACACATTTTGGTCTAGCTTTGCAAGAATCCTCCTCCCCCATCTTCAGAGGAACACGGAAAGTTGCGTTCTACTAAGACAGACGACTGATCCATCTAGTTTAATATTATCTATACCAACCTTCCCCAACATGGTGGCCTCCAGATGGTTTGGACTACAATTCTCATCATTCCTGAGCATTGGCCATGCTGGCCAGTGTGTGTGGGAGTTGTGGGGTTTGTGCTGGGAGTTGTATTACAAGACATCTGGAGGCTACTATGTTGGAGGAGGCTGATCTATACAGATTGGCTGTGGCTCTCCGGGGTTTCTGAGAGGATTCGTTTCCAGCTCAACCTGGAGATGCCAGGGATTGAACTTGGGAGACCTTCTGCATGCAAAGCAGGTGCTCTACTACCACTGAGAGACAGCACTTCCTTTTCATAAATCTGCACCTGTAATGTACATATCCTCCTCAAATGTCAATGGCCAACACACAGCCATTGCTTCTTGTCATTTGCTACCAGCTGTAGTTCCCCCAAATTGCCCCTTGTCAAAGGAGCTCTCTGCAGTAGAGTGAAATTGACAGATAGCAGCAAACCAGGTTTGGCAGCCATCTGAAATTGACAACAAGCAGGAGCCCCACGGCCGAAAGGGTGAAATGAAGATGGATTCTGCTCCAAGCTTCTGATGCAATTTATCCTTGCAGAAGTCAGCAGTCTTCCATGGATGGGTTCACAGTCCACTGGCTCGTGTTTTTGCAGTTACAACATGACAATGTGCAATTACATGAGATACAGGAAGTTGCAATTACATTAGTGTAAGTTGCCTTTTGCCATATCACAGCGCTTGTCCATTTAGCTCAAGTTTTTTCTACTTTGGCTGTCAGTGGCTCTTCAGGGTCCCCGGCAGATGGGGCCAACCCTACCATTAGGCAGAGTGAGCCAGTCGGCTCAGGTGGCAAATGCTGGGACTGGGAGGCGTCAGGAAGGTGTTGGAGGAGAGAGCTGTGTGCCACGTGGCATGGCCTACACCTCCTACGCTAGCCTGCTACTTCAGGTGTGGTGGAGGATGCTGTCCTAGTTTTGAAGGAAGGTTCAACTGCCAGTCCAATCAGCTTTTTCTACATGGAATGGGAGGGGGCGCCATCTTGTTCTTTGCCTCAGGCAGTTCTTTGCCTGCAGAGATCTTTCCCACCCTCGCTACTTTGAGATCTCTTTAACTGAAGATGCCTAGGATTACAGCTGGCACGGGAGAGAAGGGAAGCAGGGCCTCCATCAGGATATTCCCTCCATCAACTGTCACCTGGCAGGAGCTATTCCATCAGCCTGAGATTCATAGATTCATAGATCACAGAGTTGGAAGGGACCTACAAGGCCATTGAGTCCAACCCCCTGCTCAATGCAGGAAACTAGAGGAGGGGTCTCCCATCCAAGTAATAACCAGGCCTGACCCTGCTTAGCTTTCCACGCTCAGACAAGCTGAGCCAGTGTGAGTCACAGGCCATCGGCCTGAGATGAGGGAGAGAAGAGAAGCAGGGCCACTCCATTGGCTCTGGTGAAAGGCCAGCAACTTTTGGCTCATTGTCTCCTTGAACTCTTTCTTTTCCATCTGGTTGTTATGTGAAGTTTGTAACTAAGAACCAGTGCCTGTATTTGCTTTTTTCCTCCTCACTCCCAGTCCCTTTTTCTTTTGCATTATGTCTCTTCAATTTTAAGCAGCGACTTTATTATTAGACGGTCTTATTATTGATCTTTGGAAGCTGCTTCCCCAAGCCTTGGGTCTCCAGATGTTTTTGGACTTCATCTCCCATCAGCCCCAGCCAGCATGGCCAATGGTCAAGGATTATGGGAGTTGTAGTCCAACAACATCTGGCCCAAAGTTGGGAAAGGCTGCTGTATTCTAACTTGTCATAAACAATAGTAAAATTTGAAGGCCTCATTATCAACTCATTCACTTGCCTCATTCACTCCTGCATCCCCCCCTTCCATTTCACCACTGGATGCATGGCATCCCAGCCCATGGGCACACAGAAATGTGAGGAGATGAGCTATGGGCATTTCCCAGCGGCCAGGTGGGTAGACTAAGAGGTTTGGATCAAGGGAAGATTTCCTCCTCTTCTCTTGGCAGATATAAACCATTAAGAAAATTCTTAGCTTATGTAAATGACACAATAGGCACAGCAGATTCTTAAAGAGACAAGCCATTTTGAAAACCAAGCCTTCACCACCGCCACAGGCATTCCAAAGGAGAGGTGCCACAACTGAGAAGACAGTCTCCTCAGTTGCCTGGTTTCATCAGCATATTAAAGACATCTCACTCCAAATATCTGGATGACCTCACTCAGTAGTGTCATGTGGATATTATAAAACATGGGGGTATTATATGGTGGATATTATAAAACATGGGAGTGAAGAGGAAACTCTACAGAACCCCACAGCATCATTGATATGGGACCAAGTAGAAGCCTCCCATCACCGCTTTCTGGAATTGGCCCCACAGGTAGGAATGGAACCACTGAAACTAAGGGCCACCAACCCTCAGCCAAGACAGTCTATTCGGAAGGATACCACAGCTGATGATAACACAAACTTGAGAGTCCAGGAAATTTATCAGGGTCACACTCCTGCTATCCTTCTCCCACCAAAGGTCATCCATCAGGGTGACCCAGACCTGAAACCAGATCAAAATGGATCTAAAGAAACAGTCTCATTCAAGAGGGCCTGAAATTCCATGGCCAACACCCACTTGAGCAACTTGCCCAAGAAGGGAATATTTTCAATTGGCTTATATTTATTACAGTCCAGTTGCCACGTCCAATTTTATCTGATTGGACGTGGCAACATTCCTTTGGGAGCTGGGGAGGCAGGGATGGAGGCTGAAAAGAAAGAAAAGAAGGGGGAAAGGAGGCCTAGTGAATAGCAGAGTACACAATGGAGTGTGCACCCAAGTAGAGATGTCTGTCAGCACAGAATTTCTCTCAACAGGATGTGCATTTCTGTAGGCATTTGTCTGCAGACATTTGACTGCTAGAATGCTCATCAATTTGTGCAATTGGCTTTTGATATTTTTTTAGTGGGTGGGTGGAGAACCAAGAACCTGCATGTGCAGAATTTTTTTCCAGGTAAGGAAGAAGATTCAAATCATTCCATAGACAAGGGATGGTGAACTTCTGGGCTATATGGAGCTCCCAACGGCTCCAAGCCCTGCCCTGTGGATTAGTGAGGGCAAGCAATGTGCTAAGGATAATCCCTGTGATTACCTCTGATCACTGATCATAGATAACAGCGGGGATTCAGCTTTGTGCACTGCTCATCATCCCAATCGAGAAAAGGTTGAATCCATCTCTCAATGCCTCTCTCTGCACAGAGTAAAGCAGATGATGCCATGGAGTGAGTTCAGCCTCAGATCCTGGGGCCCAGGGGACAATCCAGATCCTGGATCCAAAGATGTTTGACCATAAACTTTCCATGGAGGTTTGAGAGCATCAGGAAGCAAGGTAGAAAACTCCATAGAAATAAAAGGGCAGGATTTTCACAACCCTAATCTCCACTAATTCATAAATGCCTGAATTCTCTGAAATCAGATCAGTTTGTCTTCTTGCTTGCCAATGCCAATATGTCAGAGCAGTGAGCCAAGAGCTCTAAAAGCCACAGGCCCTTCCCGCGTCTCCAGGACGATAAGCGGAGGATGGCAGAGCATCAATGCATCATGCTGCTTCCCTTCTAAATGTTGCTGCGGTGACGTCTGGTACTGAGCTGCCCGGAGACTGCAGTGTTCATGATGGGATCAAAAGGCAGAGTCACACAGATATCACATCAGCATGCCTTTGGATTGAGTGAGGTAAGGGAGGCACTCTGCAATTACAGGCTTTAACCTTGCTTAATTGCAGGGTCAGAACCGCAGCAGGGATGGTGGGATCAACAAGGCAGACTCGCATGTGCTACTGAAGCAAACCAGGAGGCAAAATTGGCAGTACGGGCAGAGAATTCCACATAGACAGCGGTGCAGCTAGGCCTAGACCTTGGGACTGAAGCCCAGGGCTCTGCACCCTTTCCCGCACCCACATATGATCTCCTAGACCAGTGTTCCCCAACCTTGGGTCCCCAGATGTTTTTGGCCTACAATTCCCAGCATGTCCCAGCCAGCAACGCTGGCTGGGGCATGCTGGGAGTTGTAGGCCAAAAACATCTGGGGACCCAAGGTTGGAGAACACTGGCTGGTCTATGTCTTTTGCAGGGCAGGGGAAACGTGGAGGCAATCCTTCCCCCTCGCATCCTCCCACACTTGATTGGATGTCTTAATCCTCCAAGTTCGCAGGGTTATGGGCAGCCACATTGGGCCGTAAGTCATTTTTGTCCCTCCATTTTCATTCCCGCGCAGTTGGACTGTGAAATCTGTTAAAAACAACAACCCGAAAGCAATACAAAGAAACCAACCAACCAATCTGCTTTAACATTTCTTGCTTGATGGGAGCATGACACTGACAATTCTTTTGCCGTTTCGTCTTTTCCTACTTGGGGAAAAAAAAATATGTATATGCCTGTGCACTGATGAAGCTTAAGTCAGCTTACTTCTGTATGGTTTGGTCTGTGCAAATTATCAAGGCTTACTCTGTGTCTTTTGCATCGGGATTTAAGAAGGAGGGGTGGGTGGGAGAAGAACGTGCTGGTATTTGTAAATGATGCCGAGCGAAAATACTGTGTGCACAAGCTCTTCAGAGCAAACAGCACACAAGGCAGCTGCAAAGCCATCTCCCCCACACATTTCCACCAAGGCATCTCTAGCGCTCACCTCGACGGTTCATTTTCTATGGCTGACTGAACTCTTTGCCTCTTTTGCTGAATGTGCTGTTAAGGGATGTGAGCTGTGATGGGGGAAATTGCCTACTGGGAAAGTGACTTGGACCACCATCCTCATTTCATTTAGGCCACACAACAGCCTGCCAGTTGTAGCTGTGTTGAGATATGTCAACTGCAAGCTGGGAGCTTTTCTATTGTACTGGCTGTCTTAAGTGGGATGTTTACGTCTGAGCCAGATGCATGTTGCCCTTATGCTATTCTTGGCTGAAGCGTGGGAAAGGCTACTGCTCCAGACAGAAGCCATTTTAAGGGGAAGAGCTTTTTGCTCCTTGTCTTGTTCTTCTTCACTGTATCTCTCTTTGAGTTGGTGGGGTGAAGTTCTCCTTCTCTCCACTGGACTTACGCTTGCTGTGCATTTATACTCTGCACATGGACTGTATCTATGGAATGTATACTCTCTGTAGTGCTTACTTTGAATAAGTAAATAAACGGGTAGAATAGACCTGTTGCTGTTTACAGAGTGATTCCTGGGTCCAGGATTAATCTGCAACTGGGGCAGCTGAGCACTGCTGGGCACTGCTGTGTGAGAGGACTCTGCTTGCTGTGTGTGGACAGCTTGGCAAGGCTAGCACACGGATTACAAATTCTTTCAACACCAACAGTAGCAACTTTAAAGTCACAACAGATTAGGTCCAGAGATAAATTACCAAAGGAAAAGTTAGCAGTTCCACTTCTTCTTTGAAGGGAACAATGTCTTATAGTCTGCTGCCTTGGACACAAGGATTCGATTCTGTTTATTACAGTCAATGACCAGTATAAATTACAAAAGATAAAACAAGATACACGAGGTTTATACATACTATACAGGGTTAAGAACATGCTCAAATCACCTGTTGACGGGTTTTAATGGCAGCAGTACAAAATTTAGCTACTTGTAAAGTAATTGTGGGAAATTGATCCGAAAGGAGTAATGTATAAAAGGCATCTGAGCGTCCAGGGGTATTTCGGAGAACTGGATCAATAAAGGTTCTCCGCAAATCTCGGTAAAAGGAGCAATAAAGGAGAACAACATGAGTCACAGATTCAATCTCACCAGAATCACAAGGGCATTTACGATTGTGATAGGGAATTTTCTTCTGGTATCTGCCCTCCAAAACCTTTGAGGGAAGGATATTGAAACGTGCTAAAGTAAAAGCCCTACGATGTTTTGGGACAGAAAGCGCAAAAAGATAGATGGTATAGAAATTTGGAGCACTCTATTGATGAAAATTTGGCAGGACACAGTACTAAGATCAAGCTGACGGTCTATATCCAAGATAGGCTGCTTGAAACACATGCCTTGGACACATGCTGCTGGGAGAACATACACTTTCCCACGTGATTTTACATGGCAAGTGTGGCAGCCCATCAGGAGTCCTCCAAAGTGTGTACATCAGTGTTCTCCAACCTTGGGTCCCCAGATGTTTTTGGCCTACAACTCCCAGCTATGCTGGCTGGGGCATGCTGGGAGTTGTAGGCCAAAAACATCTGGGGACCCAAGGTTGGAGAACACTGGTGTACATGATCTAGGGATGTGCCTACAAGCAAAACTTGAGCTGGTTGAAGTTCTTCAAGTTCCACTTTGAAGCTCATTCTGTTTTGTGTCTGTATCAAATCTTTTGGGTTTTTTTAAATATATATATATATATGAAAAATCATGCATGTTTAGTTGTGTTTATCTTTGAAATGTGCACATTCTTCTCCCGTTGATTCAGGCGTGTTTGTGCACCTTTTCTGAAAGTGTGTATTCTTTCATGTGCACTTTTCAAATGTACGCATGCTGTTGAATGCATTTCTTTTTAGTTCATGAATCACATTGCAATCTTGCAAATGTACAAACTTTTATTAAAGATTGTGGCTGAGTCCGTGTTTAGTGAGGAAGGTGTGCATTGGGTTAATCCTGAAATGAATTTCTCATACATTACTACCCATGTCACCCATATTGTTTTGGAACACACACAGATTGTATTTTTGAACAAAAGTGCTACTTTATACACATGCACACATATGCAGATGTGAGCAATGTAACTCACGGAATCTTTTTGTGGTGGCTGAAATTTGTGTGTGTGTGTGTGTGTGAAAAGGGCCAGTTCAGTGTTCAGTATTAGGAATGATTAGGAAAGGGGAGTGAAAATAAAAGTCCAAACATCACAATGACACTCGCAAAAATGCACTCATTTATTTTGCTGCTACTGGATTACAACAAAACACTGAAAACTCCAATAAAAATTAAATATCGATCAACATCAAACCCACAAGCATTAAAAAAAGAAAAAAAAGAAGAAGTGAGAGTGATTAAAACTGGAGCTGTGCACAAATGGCACAGCTTCTTTCCTTCTTTTTCCCAGAAGGGTGTTTCCCCCCCCCCTTCTTTTGCACTGCCACTGCAAGTGGCAACAGCATCAACTGTGTTGGTGGCAGAGCTGTGTGCAAATGAACTCTTGAAATTCTCCAGCCTGTTTGTGGAGGAACAAATTGCAGGGACCATTTTCACCGAATTTCTCCAGGGGGAGGAGAAATTCTCAACAGTTTCCCACAGGTAGGGCTCACCATTGGCGGGAGCTGTAGCACAGATTCTTCTTCTTCTTCTTCTTCTTCTTCTTCTTCTTCTTCTTCTTCTTCTTCTTCTTCTTCTTCTCCTCCTCCTCCTCCTCCTCCCTCCTCCTCCTCCTCCTCCTTCCCTCCCTAAGGTTTTTATTTTTGGCAGGAGGGTGGGGTTGCTCTGCCACCGCAAGTGGCAACAGCATCAGCTGTGTTGGGCAGGCTGGTCTGCATTTTGCATCCACCACAATGCAACTCTGAGCGGGGCGGTGCTGCATCCAGGTCCAGGGAAGCGTCGGACCTAGTGCTGTGCCAAAATGTGTCCTCTAATTTATTATAAGCTTTCTTCCCCCCATGAAAGAGGCTTCCATTCTTCTGTGTCATTTTCAGGGTGTTTCATAATTTATTTCTGTGATGTTTTTGAGCTTACCGAATTGTGTATTCTGTGTATGTCTTCTTTGTATTACTCATCTCTCTATTGCTCTGCATCCTCCCAAGCTGCCTGTGCTTCCTGATCTGAAAAAGCCCTATGGGAGGAATGACCTGGGCTTTAATTGAAGTGTGGGAAGCCAAGGAGGCTACAAGCTGCTGGAGAGATGATTGTACACAATGAAAGACAGGGCACCCACACACACACTTCTCCTCCACCTCCTAAGTAAGGTGTGCACAAGAAACCTGAATCCAACATATGAGAATTGCTCTGAAATGTTCTTCTCCTTTGAATTTCTTTTCTATCAAATTGACTAAGAATGGTTCAAAAATGTGGTAGAAATTTCCGGGGCAGCACTAGTTAAAACAGCAGATAAACCCACTAAAAGCATCACAAGTACCACCGCAAGCATGGGCAGATGGGGTAGATTTTGTCTCTGGAGAGTTCCATAAGCAGGGGCCACCACAGAAAAGGCCCTCTTGCTGATCGATCGCCTTCCACCTTGCCTCAGAAGGCAGGACATCCAGAGAAGGGCCTTGGAAGACGTGGATGGGAAGGCAGTCCTTTGCCCCAGAGGTTGGGAACCTGCAGACCTCTGGATGTTGCTGGATGAAAACCCCATCATCTCTTACAATTAGCCATACTGGCTGAGGCTGATGGGAGTTTTACCCAACAATGTCTGCAGGGCCACAGTGTCACACCTCTGTGTCACACACACAAATGGATGAGAAATCAAAAGCAGCTTGGCAGTCCCAGGATTCTAATTGTTCCTGCAGTTAACAATAAGCAGGAACAGAGGGGCAGCACAATGAGACGGCACACTTCCTGTCTTAGTGTGTATATCATTATCATCTGAAGAGGAGACTTACGCATCCCCCCCCCCCCGTGGAGAGATACATGCACTATAGTTGAACCAGCAGCAAACACATCTCCCTATGGTGGAGATGTATGAGAGCATATTTCAAAGGAGATTGTTTTGTATGACTACCCTGAATTCACTTCCTGTACACAGAATTAGCATCTGAAAGTGTTCTGCGTTGCTGGCCGCAAACAATGGATTCACGAAGAAGGACTTGGTTGCCCGTCCCAAGATGCTTCTTCTCTGCCTTGCATCTCTCTCTTGATTATGTGAAGTGAATGACTGCCTCTAGTACACCCTGCACAAATCTGTTGATTTAGAAAAGTCGAGAGGAAAGCTTTATTCTGGGGAAAGGTTTATAATTGCATTTCCTCGTGCAAGGTAAACTCAGGTATGCTGAGAGACACTCCTGGGCTCTCGGCATTTGCATAACACGTGGATATAATGCCTCTCAGTTTTACCATCCCCCCCCTTTTTATCATAGATGTGACTTCTGGTTGCTATTCTCTAAAGCGAGGGTGGGCATCACACGGCCCATTGACAGCATGCAACCAACTGCAGGCGGGTTTCGCGGCACCCATCCACCACCACCCCTGCCAGATTTGCCATGGTGGCAGCCAAAACTGCCATGATTTCCCTTTAAAACAAAGCACAAGGGGAGCAGAATTGACTGTGCTCCCAGAAGCCTCCCGGGAATGCAATTTTGTTTCCCAAGAACTTGTAAGCTCCACTCCTCCAGCTTACCTTTTTTCTTTTTTCTGGGCAAATGGACATGCTGAGCCCCAGTCACCCACCATTTTTATTTTTGACATGGGGCCCAGAGACATTCTTGGAAATAAAGATTGTGCCCTGGCCCCCAGGCAGCTGCACCTGGGGTTTGCTTGGCCTCATCAGTCTGAATAAAGAAAGCAAGCTGGAGGCTGGCAGTTCACTTTGCAGCATGTCAGCCTCATCATCTTTAATAATTAAATGAAAATCTGGATGCGCAGGAGACCCAGTTGGTGTCAAAAGAGGAGTCTGTGGGCACATTGGTTCCCATGGGCACCACACTGGAGACCCTGACTGTATAAAATAGGAAAGGGGCCTATAGATGGAACAGAGATTATACTGTGTTTCTTCTGAGCACTCATGTGGATGGGTTTAGATCCTGAAAGGCATTGGTGAGAGTCTGAGCAATTTGAAAAGGAAACACATTATATTCATATGCATTTTGACCACAAAGTTTCAAATAATGTTTAAATTTTATTGAAGAAAAATGCCAATAGGAAAAAAGTTGTACAGTCTGAATGGATGCATACACAAAACAAACAAACAAACAAAACCATACATGAGCAACAGGGTAATAAAATAACCAGGGATGAATGCATCCAGCTAACCCTGTTCCCCTATTTTATCCAGGTCCCTTATTGAAGCAATATCTTAGTGTCGTTGGTCCAGCTCTCTCAATCAATTATTCAGTTACAGCACCTCTGACTCTTTCTTCTCTCTAGGACTCTGGCCTTCCTCCTCGTCCTCCTCCTCTTCCTTGACCCTATGCCTTTCTTTTCTCTCCCCAGCTCTAACCTATCAGGAAGCAGGGGAGGCTGGTGACTCCTGTGTCAGTGGGGCTCCTTATCCATGGCAGCTTTTATTCTGAGCTTTTTAGGAGCTATCCATGGTGCTCCATGGTGGTGAACCTATTTTGGGGATGGAGTACAGCACCATGGATAGCTCCTATAAAGCTCAGAATAAAGGCTGCAATGGATATGGAGTCCCACTGACATAGGAGTCACCAGCCTCCCCTTTCAGGAAGATAGTTTCTTGTTCTTTTTTTTTTTTGCAAACAAAGTTTATATTTCCTGAGTTAAAAACTTCCCCCCCTCTTCCTCTGACCTTCTGTTGAACTGTATAATCTCCTGCTTTTTTGGAACAACTGAAGGTCTTGCTTAAGGCATATACTAATACTGATCTCGATCCTCTGAGTATGTTTCTGTTTCAGCCAGTGTGGTGTAGTGGTGAGAGTGTTGGACTGGGACTCGGGGAGATCTGGGTTCTAGTCCCCGCTCGGCCATGAAACTCACTGGGTGACTTTGGGCCAGTCACTGACTCTCAGCCTAACCTACCTCACAGGGTTGTTGCGAGGATAAAATGGAGAGGAGGAGGAGGATTATGTAAGCCAGCTTGGGTTCCTTGCAGGAAAAAAGGTGGGGTATAAATATAATAAATAAATAAACAAACAAAAACAGCACCACACACAAGAGGGGGGTATAAACAGGTGGCCGGGTGGGAGGAACACCCAACGTTTGCAGATGTATGAAAGATCTTTAGGGGAGAAAAAGTGAGAGGGGGTGACCCCTCCAAAAAAAGATCCCAAAGAGAATTATAGATGCTCAGTGGGCATAGAACGCTGACTGGTTGTTGGGGGGGAGTGCGGGCAGAAAACTGTACTGGATTGTGGAATGCAATAGAGTATCCTGGAAGAGGGCATGACTGAAGAGGAGCACTGCACACTGCAACACTGCACACTTTTCCATTGGTATACAGGCCTGTGGCTCACTCTGGCTCAGCTTGTCTGAGTGTGGAAAGCTAAGCAGGGTCAGGCCTGGTTATTACTTGGATGGGAGACCCCTCCTCTAGTTTCCTACATTTTGCAGGGGGTTGGACTCGATGGCCTTGTAGGCTCCTTCCATCCAACTCTATGATCTACGGTCCAGAAGACAAACTATTGCACACATGATACCCACTATCTATGGATTCATTTCCCTCTTTTGGCTTTATGCATCCATAACGATTCATCAAAGATGCTGTCCTATCTTAGAAACAGTAAGGCATGCTTCCCCAACCTGCTGGTGCCCTCCAGATGTGTTGGACTACAACTCCCAGCATGCCCCAGCCAGCCAGCTGGGAGTTGTAGTCCAACACATCTGGAGAACGCCAGGTTGGGGAAGGCTGCAGTACTAGTAGGGTCACTGCAACTAACACAAATCTTTCTTAAGCTAACACTGGATACACTCCTTTACAAAACTCTGTGATGTGCATTGTGATGATCACCTCAAGCTGACTCTTACCTTTTCATCCTTCATCACTCAAACATCCTCTTAATTATTTTTAAATTGAACACAAACACTTTATCCAGTAGAGAAAAATAAAGAAAGAAAGAAAGAAAGAAAGAAGAAAAGAAAAGGAAATAACTGCTTTCTCTTCACATCATATGGATACATACTTCATTATTATTTTCCAATTCTCCAGAAAGATGTCATTGAGTAAAGCAATAGATCGAATTTGTAATCTGGATTGGTATTTAAGGAAAGTATTGAATTTCAGAAAGGAAAAAAACCCTCTGTTTATGGCTTTCTGCATTTTTTACTTGGCCTGCAACAGCATCTTGAGTAATTTAAATTGATGAGGTCTTTCTGTATCTGCTTTGTTCTTTATCTTATGGTAATTGCAAAACTCTGCACCAGGGAAGTGAGAACTGATTTCTGCTTATGCTAACAGATATGTGTGCCAAAGCACCAAGGCAGCCTTGAAAGACTTGCTGTGGAAGTTAATGTGCCAAACAAATGCTACTTGCCAGTATAATAATAATAATAATAATAATGATAATGATAATGGTGGTGATGGTGAAAGAAAAGGAGGGAGGGAGGGAGAGAGAGAGAGGGCCCTCAAAGAACATATTGTGATGGGAATCAGACTTGACTGAGAGAAAAGGATCTTTGAAAAGTTGTGCTATTGTTAGAAGCATTATATTGTCTGATATGACATTTCAAAGAACAGCATGAGTGAAATATATATATATATATATATATATAGGGAAGACAGGAGCCTCTGGGGTTTCCTACACACACACACACACACACACACACACCTCCTCATGTGTAGACCAGGTGGCCCCAGCTGGGAGCTGGGAGAGGGGCGAAATGTGCATAAGTTGTCTGATGGGGCCTGGTGCCTCACAGGCTGATGTCTACCTGCCAAGCCCAGCCTTTGATATGCACGATGCAAATGTTCTAAAGCCCACTAGTCATGAGTCACCCCTCCCCTCTGCCTGGGCCAGGTGAAGTTCATCCTGATTGGCTAAAGACAGCTGAGCTACTGAAAAGAGGAGGGGAGGGAAGAATCTATATTGCCAGCTGTGGCATCTGGTTTTGGTTGTTGATCATGGGCAGCAAGCAAGCTGCGCGGAGGTTCAGGTCTCCGGACTGGCCTCAGGATCCGGCCCCAGGTGGCTCCTGGTAAAATCAGCAGAATGAGGGCTGTGGCTAAGGCAAGCCCCGAAGAGGGCCACCCATCCCGGACCTTAGGGTGGGTGTGGTGGCCGGCACGTGTGGTAGGGCTTTGCTGAGGAAGCCCTGAAGAGAACCGGCCCCCAGGTAAAGAGTAAGTGCCTGGGAGAGATAGAAGGAATCAGCTTTATTGTTTTGTAGCTCTAGTGTTTGTACCAAAGTGTCTCCCTACTTTGTCTCCTTCCCTCATTCCCCACTTTTTGTGGTAATCTGTTTACCTGAATAAACCTTCCTGGTTTTTACCCCACACGGTTTGTGTGATTGCTCTGTGGTTCAGCACTAAATCCAGAGTACAAACAAGGGCAAGTCCCTGAGAGAGCCAAGTCAGGACTGCAGAGCTAAGGCTGGCAGTCTTGCACCTGGGATCTCTGGTCTTTGGTAAAAAGGGTGGGTTGGCAGAGTCCAGCCAGCCTCCCCTTCCTTCACACACACACACACACACACACATATATAATTTTTTATTATGAATTTCAAAAAATCATAACAAAACAAAAAACAATAAAAATCGTATACATTGCATTAAGGTTGAGTATGTCAGTTGCAATCAATACATAAGAAATACATGCTTATACATGCATATATAAGAAAATATGCTCTGAGCGAATGATATGGTTTGCCATTCATCCCCATAGAAGTGAATGGCAAACCATTCGCCTAAATGGGAGAAAATAAAATGGTGCACCACTGGGGCATGAGAGGAGCTGACTTCTTGCCCCTGAAACCTTTTTCCTGCTATTGAGAATCAAGCCTGATCCTATCTGAGCAGCTCCTCTCCTGGGGATTTCCCCCCCATTATTTGTTACATTTCTGTCCTGCCTTTTCCTTCAAGGAGCTCAAGGTGGCCTATATGATCCTCTTCCTCTCTATTTTATCTTCACAGCAACACTGTGAGGTAGGTTAGGCTGAGAGTCAGTGACTGACCCAAAGTCACCCAGTGAGCTTCATGGCCGAGCGGGGACTGAAACCAGGGTCCCCCGAGTCCCAGTCCAACACTCTCACCACTACGCCACACTGACTCTCCAGTGGGTTCTGTTTCTTGGTCACACCACAGTGTGACAGAAAGTTGGGGTGGGCGGAACAGGGGTCTATGTTTGTTGGAGCTGATTCCCATTGAAATAAATGGGAACTTTAAATAACCACAGCTATGCTCCATTCCATTGCTTTCATTGGGAAGTCACAACTAACTTTTGCTGGACTGTACTCACTTTGGTTTCTGGTTTTAACAGTTTACATCCCCTAAGAGTGCAATCCTATGCAAGTTTAGACAGAGAAAAGGCCTACAGCTCCCAGCATTTCTCTGTCTAAACTTGCATAGGATTGCACCCCAAACCTCTCACAAGTCAGAGATTATAGGTTTTTAAAATGTATCCTGTGTTTGATATTTTATTTCATTGTAAGCTAAATTCGAACAAACTGGTACATGGAGTGCGTGTGTGTATGTGTTATACACAGATAATCTAGGCTAGAAAAATGTACATTTTCCATCAAGGCTATTCCCCCCCTCCCCATGAACAACCATGCCACCTAAACCACAAAAACAAAACTGGTTTCAGATTAAATGCTATATGACAGACAATGCTAATTCAGAGGATCCAGTTTTCTCAACATCACTCCGGTGCTCAAAGAGTTGCACTGGCTACCAGTTGTTTGCCGAGCCGAATTCAAGGTGTTGGCATTGACCTTTAAAACCCTGTATGGCTCCGGTCCAATATATCTCAAGGAGCGCCTCCAGCAACATCAAGTAGGCCGCTCAACAAGATCTGCCACAGACGGCCTTCTCCCTGTCCCATCAGCCAGAGAAACCAGGCTGGTGGGGACTAGGAGGAGGGCCTTTTCTGTGGCAGCCCCCAATTTATGGAACTCTCTCCCCAGTGACCTCCACCATGCCCCTTCCTTGATTAGCTTCCGCCGTGCATTAAAAACGTGGCTTTTCAGGCGGGAATATGGGGTGGGTTAGGATTTTTAAGTTTTGTTCTGTTTTTAATTGTGTTTTATACTGTGTGTGTGTGTGTGTGTGTGTGTGTCCCTCTTGTATTTTATTGGATTGTAAATTGCTCAGAGTGGCCGGATGTCTGGCCAGATGGGCGATTCATAAATATAATAAATAAATGAATAAATAAATAAATAAATAAATAAATGTCCAGAGCTGACTCCACGTTTCTCTGAAAAGTGAATGACTTTTGCTTGCGGCTAGATCTACGTAGCCAATCAAGAACAGATTGACTCCGTCTGGCTGCTACTGCTGGATTATTATTCCCTGGAGTTGACAGGTACTCTGTCTTATCCAAATGTTCTTCAGCCCGTCTATTTTCAAAGCCTTCATAAGCGCCTGCCGATTAAAGATGGGTCAGCCTCAAACACCTGATTTCAGGTTGTTCTTCGCCGAGCCTTGCAAGCGGTGCGGATCACCTCAGGGGCAAGGAAACATGTTATCCCTTGAACGTTTTGCATTCTGCAGTGACAAAAATATAAAAGGAACTATCTGTTTCACTGGATTATGGTAGAACACCTACTGGTCTTGGCTATGCTCAGACTGCTGACAAAAGTTAATATCCTACTATAGAATCATAGAGTTGGCAGGGGTGTTGGAGATCATCGAGTCCAACCCCAAGGTTAATGAAGGGATCTACAATGCAGGAGGCTATTACAGCATCCCTGACAGATGGTTGGCTAGTCTCTGCTTAAATACCCCCAGAGCAGGAGAACCCACCACCTCCCAAGTCAGTCTGTTGCACTGGCAAACAGCCCTTATCCTTAGGAAGTTTCTCTTAATGTTTGGCTGAAATCTGCTTCCTTAAAAACTGCTTTCCACCCATTGGTTCTAGTCCTTCATAGATTTCATAGATCATAGAGTTGGAAGGGGCCTACAAGGCCATCGAGTCCAAGCCCCTGCTCAATGCAGGAAACTAGAGGAGGGGGTCTCCCGTCCAAGTAATAACCAGGCTTGACCCTGCTTAGCTTTCCACGGTCAGACAAGCTGAGCCAGCGTGAGCCACAGGCCTCTGGAGCATCAGAAAACAAGTCTGTTCCATGATCTGTGTGGCAGCCCTTAAAATACTTGAAGACAGCTGTACACAAATGGCCCCTTGAAATTCTCCACCCTGTTTTAGTGCTGGGTGATCCGCTGACCACCCGACTCGCTGGGCACTTGGCGAGCGCTGTTGCTGTGCCTGCTGAGCCAGGCCAAAAAGCGAGTGCTGCCCAAGCCGCTCAGCGGACTTCTGGGTTCCCAGCGGTACGCTTTTTACATAGAAAATGGCGTAAGATAAGGCAAAAGTGGCCGCTTGGACAAATTCATGCAGGAGAATGCCATCCATGGCTACTAGACCTGATGCCTATATGCTACCTCCAGTATCAGAGGCAGTATCCCCATGTACATGAGTTGCTGCGGAAACATGGGACTAAAACCTATTTGTGTGCATTTTTCAAAGTACATGTTTTATCATGCACACATTCTTCAAATGTACACACACTGTCAAATTTTATTTTATTTTATTTTTTTGGTCTGCGAATCACATTGCAAGCTTAGAAATGTAAGGACTTTGACCACAGATTGCATCCGAGTCCATTTTCAGTCCAGAAGGTGGGAACTGGGTAAATCCTGATCAAAATGAATTGAAACAAATTCTCATGCATCCCTACAAGCGCGCACACACACGCACATGCACACACGCACACACACAGTTGATGTGACAGAGCTCTTAAGAGCTGATGATTCATATCTAAGAACTTTTTTAAAAGCCCTGGCTATTAGACATGTCACCCACGCAGAGCTTTTTCAGCATCAGGATGCTGGAGCTGACACGTGCAGTTGATGGCAAAGTGGTGAAAATTAATATTAAATGGAAAAAATTGGATTAGGCCATGACCATATATAGAACCAAGCATGGAGTCAAGACTAAAATTAGGACTGCAATGTTGAGTCGATTGAGAGAGATTGTTTGATTAGAGAGTATTTCAGTGAAAACAGTTGTTTAGATGAATCAATTAAAACATTTTTTATTGATTTACTACAAGGTTCTCACCCACTCCCCAAGCATCAGTCATCATCAGATTTAAACAAATATATTATTAATATATACTCATAAAAATGAAGATGGCCAGTACCATCTTAACATAGGCCTTCCTTCCTATGTGCAAAATAATGGAGAATGCCTCTTCTAAGGGCGTAAGATACATGTCATGTTAAAATGTCCTATAGCTATTGTAGTTTTAACAATGGCCAACACAGGGGCCCCCCATCACGATCAGGATTGTGGTGCATGGTGTGTGTGGTGGGTTTACTTTCCCTCCCTTGCAGAGGTCCCTGGAAATTTCCCCTGTGGCAGTTGCAATTTGCCTTGGGAGCGAAGCTCCCAATATCTCCACTCACATGATGGCAATTGTTTAACGCTACAGTTACATTAGAAGATGCTATAATGCATTTAAAGTAACATGTAGTTTGACCCTAAAATGATAACTGCTCTGATGCATGGAGGCGTCATCTAAAAACCTTACCCTATGGGCAGGCTATTATGGGCGTGCCACGGGGGCAGCCATTTCTTTGTCTGTCTAAAGGAGAAGGAAACGGCATCATATCCTTCCTTACGCAGAAGCTTTTGAAGTTACAGTTGACACTGATCAGTTCAGCTCAGCTGCTGCTGTTTCGGAAGCCTGACTTTGGCTGGCTTAGGGCACAATCCTACGCATGTTTAGACCCCCCCCCCCAAAAAAATTATTACACAACTCCTAGCGTTGGGAGTTGCAGGCCTTTTTTTCTGTCTAAAAATGCATAAGATTGCACCTTTAATTACATTTTTAGAAAGATGCCCTCCCAGCTGGCTCATGTCCTCATCTCATAGCAACAATTCACACACACCCTGCCCCCAAACAGAAGGGAATCATAATGCAGACTACTTATCATGACTATAATTTGATTTAGGGGGGATTATGATATGAATGACTAAACTGAATAGGAGTAATTTATTGAAGGGAAATTGATTTTGGAACAGGATCTCTATCATCTGGGTGGGAAATTAATTGAATACGAATTGATTTGGGTGATATAAGCTTGAGTGCAAATGAATTTAAGAATTTTGGGGGGTGATTTGAATGGGAAATGAATTGGCTTGCCTCCTGTGAGGTTCAAATTTTAGTTAATATTTCCAAATTTGCATATATACGTATGGATTAGCATGTGTAAATCTATGCAGATTTGTGTCCTCTTTTCTCTTCTTTTTTAGTTGTGCATGTCTTCTTTTTTTGGCAATGTGTAACTGGACCATCTTACCGTCTCAGCAGTGGTGGATAGATTGGGATCCACCATTTTAATGGTCTTTAGGCACTTAGTTAAACATCATTATTTTTTGTAGAGCTTTTGGAGAAGTGGGTGGATATCAGATGCTCTCTCTCTTTTTTACTACCTTTAGCCAGCAGTCCTATGCACACTTACCTGGGAGCAAGCCCCACTGAACTCAATGGGACTTATTTCTGAGTAGACATATATAGGATTCCACAGCTGATATTTTACTGTTATTCTGTGCTGTGCATTAAATCATGGTGGATTTAATGTAGCTTTAGGGGAAAAAAATGCATGTCATCTTATTTATTTATTTGTTTGTTTGTTTATTATATTTATGAATCGCCCATCTGGCCAGACATCCGGCCACTCTGAGCGATGTACAATGCAATAAAATACAAGGGGGACACACACACACACGCACACACACACAGTATAAAACACAATTAAAAACAGTACAAAACTTAAAAATCCTAACCCACCCCATATTCCCGCCTGAAAAGCCATGTTTTTAATGCCCAGCGGAAGCTAATCAAGGATTATCATTTGATGGAAAGGCGGGTTATAAATATTTAAACCAATTCACTGGATTGTGCCCCCTGTCTGGGTAGCCTGTGCATATTCAAATGGTCCATCCCATGCAAAACCACAATCTCCTTTCTGTTCAAAACCAAATTCTGTAAGGAAGAAGAATGATTTTCATGCTGTGTTTTTGTGGGATTTCTGTAGCAAGGAAGTCCATCAAGACTGGATAAGCTTTCAGATTTCTGCTTGCTTATCCAGTCAGATGGCGAGTCACTCTCCAGAATGCGTTTATTGCAGTTCTTCTTTCTACCTGTACATCATCGATTTCCCCCACTTTTTGGCAGGATCTTAAGTATATAGGACGAGGCTTTCAGCAGAGCCTTGCGCTCAACTACCTGCAGTTTCATAGGAGGATAACAGAAGTGAAAGATTTGGCATTAAGCCTTCAAGAGAATTGCTCTCATAGCTCCAGCACTGTGATGAGTTGTGAGGAGGTATTTGAAAGTTATTAATGTTGGATTCAGTGTGCTAACAAACTGTGGACTTTCCCTGACAAAGGAGATGTCAGAGTCTGAAAGGTTGCAAAGCATAAAATAAAGACATATAACTTCCCCCCCCCCTTTAACATTAGCCCCTCAGCTCAAGATTTTATAGGAGCCTGGAGGGCTTTTTTTCTTTTAAAAAGCAAAGGCGTCTGTCTATTAGATAGCCGGGGATACACTAATGTTATTATTGTACTGGCAATTACTGGTAAATGAAGATGGTTTGGTATGTTTTACACACGTTTCCCCCAAGAGGGAGATTGCAAGCAACGTCAAATAGTCTCTGGAAAAATAAACCCTGGAGAGAAAAAGCAGAAAGGGTTTAGCTGGTGGGGCTGAGCACAAATTACAAACCGAGGGTGAAGCTATAACAGCTATCTTGAGGCAGTGTGGCAGTGTAGTAGTTAGAGTGTTGGACACAGCCCTGGGAGGCCCTGGGTTCAAATCTTCTTTCAGCTGTGGTAGCCATGGGGAAGTCAGTCACTATCACTCCACCTAAACCACCTCACATGAAGGTTGTTATGTGGACTTATGGAGAGTCTCAATAGGGATGGGCAAATCTGTCAAGTTTGCTTTCTCCCATATTCAGTATTTCTTTCCCCCCCCCCCAAAATCTCAAGTTCTTTTTCTCTTGAACATGAAGAACTTTGAGATTTTGGTAAATTCTTATCAAAACCTGGAACGAAATCCTCACCCATCTGCACCAGCCAAATTCAAAAGATACAGCTATTCCCAGTGTGGAGACCATGCGTTGGGGTGGGTGGGCGATCCGCTGGGACCCGGCCTGCCTCCAGCTTGGCGGATGCTGCTGCTGTGCCTGCCAAGCCAGGCCAAAAAGCAGGCATGCACCGCACTGCTTGCTGGACTTCCGGGTTCCCAGCGGGCCACTGTTTACACAGAAAATGGCTTAAGGTACGTCAAAAGCAGCTGCAATTTGCATTGCACAAATTATGCACATTTCGGCCGCTTTAGGCACATCTTAAGGTACTTTCTATGTAAACAGAGGCCTGCCGGGAACCGGAAGTTGCTTCCCCGATTCGACTCAGGAGAACGTTGTTGTAAAAATTCAGTAACTAATGAGTTAAAAGTAATGAAATGCTTTCCTTTGCAACTTTCTGCTGTTCAGACTGACCTCTGTTCCAGAAATGGAGACAGAGAGGTGAGACTGAGGAATGTTGCCTCCTTGCTTATCTTGCTCTGCTCTTTTAGCAAGGAGGGGGGGGGGTAGAGGGTTGGAGAAGTCAGCCTGGCTAACCTCTGTCCCAGTTGCTTGGTGAGCATGTCTAAAGATTTCTGTTTCTCTATCTCTACTGTATTTTTCCATCCACAGCTAGAAGTTTCTGTTAGTACGGCGCATGCGTGGGATTGCGTCAGAAGATACTGTATAAATTGATAAGATTTCAACCTCCATGTTGAGATGCAGCTTTGAGCTTTGCAGTGTTATAATACGCCTGTATCTCCAATTCTCAAGAATAAATCTGTTGGACCACTGCCAGTCTTTCTCTCCTTCCTAATGTGCATGATTTGAACTGGGTACATTAGGATCTAGCATGTTTTTGCAAGAACGTGAGTCAAGCTGAGGGAGAAGTAAATGGGGACGGAGTTTGGGGGGTCGAGCCCGGCTAGTCCGCCGGATTTCCACCCCCCCTGAATTAAATCCTCATGCATCCCTACCATGATGTACCTGTCCGCCACGTTGCTTTTAAAGATGAAGAGCCTGTCAAAAACAAGAAAAAGGAGGTGGCAACCCTAATTCAGCACTAACCCAGCTGAATACACAGGGAAATCGGCAATGGATTCAAATGAGTTAAGCTTTCTGTTTATCTGACCTGGGAATTCTGCAGTGGACCGGCTTTTTCACTTTGGGGTGTGTGTGCGTTTGCACTCATTTGAACGAGTGCTAATGCACATTAACTAATTTGCATTAACTAATGCGCATTAGCACATTTGGGCAAGTGTGCCTTTGCGCTAATGCAAATTAGTGCAAATAGAAGAAAGTTCTGGATTAAAACATCCGATTCTGTCAATGAGTGGATGATGGAACGAAAGACACCTGGCAATCCGTGAAACACAGATTTAACAGCATCCTCCTGCCATCCCTAGTTGACAGAGACACTCTTATTTACATATAAGATGGTGATGAGCATTTTCCTTTTCAATTCAGTTCAAACTCTCATTTTAAATTCAGTTCAAAATGCTGCAAAATTTAAATTTATTTGGGGGCTTGAGTTGCAAACAATGATCTCACTTTTGTGGCTATACTGTATTACATTGTTTATCACCATACACGTGATCCGGAATAATGTCTTTTTATTGATCCAGTGCTCGTTGCTTAAAAAGGTTGCTTCCAGATCCAGGCAATTCATCTTCAGACATGGGGTTCTCAGAAGAATGTGAAAAATAGAATACACTGAAAAACATATTACTGGTTTCATGCCCAGGTTAAGCTCTGGGCCACCTAGTTTCGATTTCTTTGTTCTCCTCCAGTTGAAAATGGAGAACACGTAGATATATAGGTGAATGCATTTTTTTTTTTTAATGTAATTTTCATCTGTTCTACGGATCAACATGGTTTGTAAAAAAAAAGAAGAAGCTATATTTAAGGGTAGAAACTAGCACTAAGTCAAAATGGAGGTTGTCACTTGTCACAAAAATCTTTATCACCTACAAAACATAACCACCCATTTTGATTATTGCTTGGGACAACTCTAAAATGAGGTGATCATGTTCACCCATTCAGAATGAGGACAGGATGTCATCACCCTCAGTGTGACAGGGCTTTGTGATATCATCACATAGCCAAAAGTGATAGATTCACGAGAATGCCTATACAATGTGATGCAGATTCATGAGGTTGTGTGGATAACCAGGAAGCCTACACAGAGTGATGGCAATGACTCCTGTCCTTGCTCCAATTTGGCTTAACGTAGCTAAATCTGATTGGCCACAGGCTGCTATGACATCATCATATGAGCTATATGATCCCTGATTGGCTGGATTATTTAGCCCACAAAAAGAAAAGCCCCCACTTTAAAAAAAATGTACTGAAATAACTGACATGAGAGGGCACTGAACAGAAACAGATTGGCATGAAAAAAGTAAATTGGGGAGGGGCCTTTTGGGAAACATTTCAGCCCTTCTGAAAGTTCTTTATAATGCCAAATATTTGGTGCAGCCCATGCAGAAATTTCTGATATTTCATCACATGAATATCTTGATAATCTATTGGGTAGCTCCACCTCATATAGCCCAAAGTAAACTGTATTCTCATTTATTTAAATGTTGGATTACCAGAAGATGTTGCAAATCTTGCAAGCAAGCTAGACAAAATAGACTGTTTTTTCCCCAACTTGCTCTCCAAATCCAAATGCTATGGTGGAAGTGGATTTCTCCCCCCCCCCCCGCTTTTAAAAAAAATATATTTTATTTTTTAATAAACATAAACAAATCAAATACAATCAAACACGTGCTCTCATCACCTTGGGACCAATATGATAAACAACTACTACTTTTCTATACCATTGTATCCTAAATTCCAAAAATACATCAGATCTTGACATGGTGTAGTCCCCTTTCCCTCAATTAAAACATAATCTAAAAATAATCCCCATATATCCTTAAAATTGTTTTTCTTTAATTGTCCCCTTTTACATTTGATATTACAAGTTAACATATCATTTAACGCCATATCCCACACTTCCTTATACCAGTCGGTAATAGAGAAAACTTGATGAACTTTCCATTTTCTTGCTATCATTAATCTACCCGCCGTTAACAAATTTACAATTAATTCTTTAATATTTTGAGGACTAGCCACCTTTTCAGTTATTGATAACAATGCTAATTTAGGACAAACCTCTAAATCAATACCAATAATTTCTGATATTTCTTCAAAAACCATTTTCCAAAAATCCAGTACGCTTTTACAACTCCACCACATATGAGCATACGTACCCAACTCCTGACAACCTCTCCAACACATTGGAGAACAATTATTATCTATTTTATTTAATCTCACCGGAGACAGGTACCATCTCCAAATTAATTTATAAAAATTCTCTTTTATCCTTATTGACATATTTTTTAATATATGCCTATCCCATATCTTGTTCCACTCTTCTTTCGCTATTTCCTCCTCAAAATCTGTATCCCAAACTATCTTAAGATTTTCTTCTGCTCTTCCGATTTCTGAATCATTTTATATATCATCTTTCTAATGCCTCTAGCTGATACATTCCCTTCTATAAGTTCTCTAGACATAACTAACTTCTCAAATACAGTGAGTTCTCTTTCATGATCATGTCTCCTCTTCCATTTCTTTGCCCATTGAACTAATTGAATTAAATTTAGCTACGAAATTCTTCCTGATCCAACCCTTTCATTTATTTGTTGCCTTGTCTCCATTTTTTCCACCAGTCCATTAATCTACTTACTTTTTTCTCTCTATAAATTCGTTCCAAATGTCTAACATTCTCTGGAAAGTCTTCCATTACCACCACTGGAGTAAGTGGTGATATACCTGGTATAAATATTTTCTTATTGCTATTCCAAAGTAAACTGTATTCTCATTTATTTAAATGTTGGATTACCAGAAGATGTTGCAAATCTTGCAAGCAAGCTAGACAGAATAGACTATTTTTTTCCAACTTGCTCTCCAAACCAAATGCTATGGTGGAAGTGGATTTCTGATTCTAGTTTGGGGGGTCCTGGAGCAGTAACCATAGCTTCCTGATTCAGAAGATGTCATAGCAAATTATGGTTAGCCCTTAACTGAACATGGAGAGGGAAGCCATGAGAGAGAAGGAGGGAGGGAGTGTGAGACCACAGCTTGTTCACAACCGAACCTTAATAAATCTGTAAATGAAGGAATGGTGTTTTTTTCATCCAGCACCCAGTAAAAGTGTACAAATGATTTAAATTTAATGCATGATGAAGGAAGTCTGGGGAGCGGCTATGAATTTGTGACAGAAATTAGGAAACTTTTGCAAAGCTGTAATTACAGTGTTAGCCTGACACAGATGTTAAGCAGCTAAGGGAAAGGCTAGCCTAGTGGAATTAACGATAAAAAATTCAAAAACTCCTGTCTGAACTACAATTAACCTTTGAGTCAGCTTTAAAGTTGGTCCCAGCTATGAAATCAGCAAATAAAAATGTGGCAATTTGCCTGGACCGCTCAAGAGAGCACGACGGGACGATTAATATGCAGAAGGCAAATGGAAATTTATGCAAAATTACAAAGCAGCCTGTTAGCCTTCATGTACAAGTAAAAGCCTTTCTAACCTTCTGTTTCTTAGTGAGGGTGCCCTCCTGACACAGATGTTAAACAGTTAAGGGAAAGACCAGAGTAGTGGATTTAAAAAAAAAAAAAAATCAAAAAATCAGAAGCTGTTTTTGGACCAAACAAGTCAGACAGACAGGGCAATGAATGGAGCAGATGTGGAAGACAGGTGTGAGTTAGAAAAGCCTGTTAGACAGTGAGGAGCAGCTAAGTAGTTCCTCCAGATGACTAGTTGTTTAGACTGCAGAGTAAACGAATGTCCAGGGTATAATGCTAGTAGGAATGCTAGAGTATTCAGTGAGTGAGTACACAGAGGGAAGCAATTCTGGGGAACACCCACAGAGAACTGAAACTTGGAGCAGCAGCCATTTTGAGACCAGTTGCAGACTTGTGACATTAAGGGAAGTTTGCTTATACTATACTTCATATCATATGGCATCATTTCACCAAGTTTGCAGCAGCAAATATTACACCAGGACATATATAGAACAAAGTGGGAGGTGATTGATGGTCTGTCCTAATTGCCAGACATTTTGGCTATAAAGGAGGTCCAGTCCAGCAAGAAATTTCTCCCTCTGCCTTAGGGTGGCCAGGTGATAAAGAGGGCAGGGCTCCTGCACTTTTCGTAGTCATGCAGAATTAGGGGTGGGCGATCCACCCAGCATTTGATTTGTGGCGCTTGCGCCGAGCGAGCCGAGCAGAGCTGAGGGCGAGGGCGAGCGCCAGCTGAGGCACTCGCTGGACTTCCGGATCTCTGGCTTTATGTTGTTTACATAGAAAATAGCGTAAAATACATTTAAAACGGCTGCAATTTGTGCAAATTATGCAAATCACGACTGTTTTTAACATGTCTTACACCATTTTCAATGTAAACAATGTAGTGCTGGAAACTGGAAGTCGCTTCCCTGGCTCAGCTCGTGAGAACGCGAGTCGAGGAAAAGGTAGGGCGAGCAGAGCTCAGGGGGGTGTCGAGCCCGACGATGAGTTCGCCAGACTCCCCCCCCCCCAATCAAGCTCCATGCACATCCCTAGAAGAGGTAAACAGGGCCAGCCCAAAACCTTTGGCTGTCCAAGGAAAAGGAAAAGGTAGAAGATTGTAAATTCCTCCCCACTGTGGGCCTGCTTGGTGCCAACTCTGACATCTTTCCAGCACCAGGTTAAGACTGACCTCTTCTCCCAATAGTCTTTAATGGCACGATAGGGCATTCATGTCAACTGCTTTTAAGAGGTCTAGTTCATAATGAAATTGTTTTAGCTGTTAAATTTATTTATTTATTTATTTATTGAGGGGGGGGGGAAGTGGTATTTTACTGTATTTGTGGTCTGTGTTTTTGTGTATTGTTGCAAACTTCCCAGAGAGCTTGTTGGAATATGCAATGAAAAGATGTCAACTTTGCAGGGAGGGTTTTTTAAAGTTGACCGTGCAGGACCAGTAACGGGTTAAGATTGACTGTTATAGTCTAGTTAAAGGGCACAGGCAGGAACCAAGCTTCTCTGAGAAGTCAAGGGGCAGGGTTCAGTGAAGCAAACCACTTAGTGGTATCGGGGGGGGGGATGCTGGACGTTGCCTAGCAACAAGTTTGAAATTCCATTCTCCCAGACAGTAAGGGCATTCTACAGTTAACAGACTTAACTTGCTTGGTTTTAAGCAAAGGGACATGTTCTGTGGTTTTCCTTACCTCACAGAATAAGTAACATTGAAGAAACTGAACTTACAAAGTGTGTAGCCATCAAACTTATAGTACCTGACAAATCGTATGTTACTGTTGTTTACTTTAGAAAGCATCTAGGTACTTAGAATCCAGCCCTGTGTGTGTGTGTGTGTATTTGTTGGATGAAGTCTGCTGCTGCTATTGTGCTCTGCCATCAGAGCTTCAGCTATTGGGTGGTATAAATTAAATAAATACTAGTAAATAATAATAGTGCCCCCGCCTTCGCCACTTTCCACAAGCAGAAACCAGCCAGGTTGATAGCTGAATCTTACTCCAACACTGGGGGTGGGACAATATCCTCCACAGCACCTCAGGCAGCAGATTCTCTTAGGGAGCACAAGGTAGGAGGCACATGAATCTGTTCTCCAAAACCTTGACTCATGGCACTCATGACTCCTTGCTAGAGGAGTCTGCTCTCTTCTGTTCTCTGTTCTCCAACACCTTGCCAGAGCTCCCTGACCTGCAGCATCCACTGACTGAAGCAGCTGTCTCACTCTGCCTTATGGCGGTGCTAGCCCTGGAGGGCATTTCAGCAGGTATCTCTTCTTGTCATTTCAGTGACACTCGGTGTAATTTCTACACAACTATTAAGGTGCTGGAGCCCGATCCAGTTTTGCCTCTGACTACCCTGCTCTTCCTTGAAGGAGCTACAGATGGGTGTGTGAACTGGAATGTAGCTATCCTTTGTGATGTCGTTCTCAGCTCAATAAATGTCCCCAAATACATTTTTAAAATGTGCCTTTTAGGGCAGAATATGTTTAGAAATGCACTCTCTGAGACAAAATACATTCAGAAATGTGTCTCTAGGAAGACAATGCATTCAATCAGTTTGAGTCAGTAAATGGAAGAGCCAAGGAGCTCACTTTTGCAGATCGCCCCCGAGGAAGGCAATGTTGTTTCTGAAACATGTTGGGCCTGAATAAATTGTGGCATGTACATGCAAGCAACTCAAAACTTTGGCTCAGCTCTAATTAAAATAAATCAAAAGCCTGGCAAACTCCGTAACCTCCAGTTATGTACTTGTTCAACACTGTTATAGATTCATAAAAAGATGCCAAGGTTAAATATAGTTATTCAGGAATTCTGACACTTAAGTAGTTTGTGAATGAGTTTATAGAAGGCAGCTCAAGATGTTTGAATCCAAAGATAGCTATGTTTGGATAAAATTCTGAATATCTGATAACAAAGCCTGTTTAATTCTTTGATCAATTTTATTTTTTTGTTTAATCATTAAAACAATAGAGTAGTAATAAAACAATACAATCTAATTAACATAACCTACCTCACAGGGTTGTCTAACCTACCTCACCGGATAAGATGGACAGGAGGATTATGTAAGCCGCCTTGGGTTCCTTTCAGGAAAAAAATTGGGGTATAAATATAATAAATAAATAAATAACCAGGGGTATCTGTCAATGCTTGTGGTCAGGGAAATGCGTGGGCAAACAGATGTGGTTTAAGCTGGCAATGGAAAAACTCAACACTAGGAGGCCGCCTGATCTCAGTGGGGAGCTCATTATGCATTGTGGGTTCCCACAACTGAGAGCCAGTGTGGCGCAGTGGTTAAGAGTGTTGGACTGGGACTCTGGAGATCCGGGTTCTAGTCCCCACTCTGCCATGAAGCTCTCTGGGTGACTTTGGGCCAGTCACTCACTCTCAGTCCTAACCTAGCTCACAGGGTTGTTGCGAGGATAAAATCGAGAGGAGGAGGAGTATTATGTAAGCTGCCTTGGGTTCCTTGCAGGAAAAAAGGTGGGATATAAATGTAATAAATAAATAAACAAACTGAGAAGGTCCTCCTCGGTACCATGGCCAAACAAGCCTCAGTTGGCCAGGCCCCTCAGAACGGAGAGACCACTGCGGCCTACACAGGAGAAGGCGGCCTCTCAGATAACCTAGTACTGAGATGTTTAGGGCCCTTCAAACCAACAGTAACACCTTGAACATGGCACAGTAGCTAATTGGGGGGCTGTAATTCTTCCATTGGAAGTCAACTATGGATTAAGTCATTGGCAACAGAGAGCTGTAATGATCTAAAAATGCTGCTTTGATTTGCTAGAATCTCCTAAACCTGCAAGTGTTAACCATATAGCCATGCAAAATAGATAATCCAATTAGCCCATGCATATGCTTTCTGGATACAACGACCCCATCTACACATGTAGATGAATTCAACTCTACAATGATAGCTTTTGTGCAGGAATTCTATCCACACTTTTGTAGTTTTGTATTAAGTAATTTGCAATGTAATTTGCAATGTAATTTGCAAACAGATGTATCTGGTTCATTTGCAGCACAGGAAATATTAGATGCTGTGGAAGTTGTAAAAATCAATTTTAGACTTTTTAAAAGACTGTGGAAACCTATATGGCTTCAGCAAGGCATTAGCTGTTCTCAAGCAACATGAATGGAAAGATGGATCAATCCTAGGGGAAGGATAGGCCCAATGTCATTCATGAAGGGTATGCATGTGTCCATTGGTCACTCTCAACATCTTTGTGAAGGCCACCAGTGTGATGAAGTATAGAAGGCAGAAGCAAAAACCAGTGTGAAGAACTTACATGAATACCAGAAACAGCAAAGATTAGAATTTGGGATTTCCTGATCTGGTGTGCTGCTACTCCCTGTAGCAAACTGTTCAAGTTTGTTATGTTTTTTTTATTCCTCACTTCCTCCAAAGATGGTAGAGTACATGTGTACCCATCCCTCTCACCTTTTATCTTCACAACAACCCTGTGTGGTAGGTTAGCCTGAGAAATTGTGACTAACCCAAAGGCTGCCTGGTCTCATGGCTATCAGAGGACGAGTCTTATGACACAGGAGAATGGAGAAATACAGTGGCACTGGCAACATATGCATCACCAAGAGAAGGAGGGAGAGAAGGAGAGAGAGAGAGAGAGAGAGAGAGAACAAAAGAGGATGCTAATTGATAGGTACTGATACTGATACACATTTAGAAATAATTACTATAATTTAACTAGAAATGTGATACATCTCACCATAGTGGGGAGGTCTAACCAGGTGACCTGTCTGCTTGCTCCATCCACTGACCAGATTCTGAGTGTTGATGGGCAACTTCAAGGCCCCTGGCTGGCCCCCTGCTCTTCACCAAAGACTCCGATATCATGGGTCTTTATCTTTACATTAGCCTTGGACTGAACAGCCCTTCAATCAGAGGACAGCCTCAAATACAGGACTGTCCTCTGAGGACCCTTCAAATAGTGGGCTGCCCTCTGTAAAGTAGGACATATGGCCATCCTATGGAGAAGACTGGGTTCAGGAACCATCCATGGAGACACGTTCTGAAGCAATAGCCTTACCAGAGACTGCAATGGAAGGTGGGCCCAAGCACCAGCTCTGGCTTAGTCTGCTGCACCTGAACAGGTAGTCCTGGCACCTCCTCTGACTCAGAATCCCCTGCACCTCTCTTGGGGGGTAGGCACCTCTCTTCAATCATACCGTATTCAGGAAGCTGAATACCAGCTGGAGCTGGCACCTTTGGAATAGGGCTTGGCCCTTTTAAATCTTAACAGTTTTCCTGGACAGAGTTTGAGAGTGAGACATAAACCATTGGCAGGGCTACTTAAAGACGCTACGATCAACAGAGAGCTTCGGCTGTGGGGCAGTATAGAAATGAAATGAAATGAAATGAAATAAATAACAACAACAACAACAACAACTGAGGCCTTCCTCCGAGTGCCTCCTCCAAGGGAGGCTCAGTGGGTTGCAAAGGGAGAGGGCCTTCTCAGTGGCGGCCCCCCGATTCTGGAATAATCTCCCCACTAAGGCCTTCCTGGCAGCAACCCTGTCATTTTTTCAGTGCCAGGTTAAGACTGCCCTCTACTCCCAGGCATTTAATTGTATTTAATGGCATATGATGGGGCATTTATGTCAGCTGTCTTTTTAACATGTTTAGTCTTTTTATTCTAAACATGCATCGGATTGCACCCTATTCTAAACATGCATTCTAAGCATGCATCGGATTGCACCCTAAGTTACTTTTAAGCTGCATTCATTGTTGTTGGTTTGCTGGTTGAAGAGTTATTGTTGTTTAATTTGCTTTTGAACATGCTGTTGAATGTTTTTTTATCTTGGATCTGTTGTTTGTTTTTTATATTGTTTTTGATATTGGGATCCTGTGGATGAAGGGTGGTTTATAAATTTTAAGATATAAAATAAATAGAGATGAGGCCTTTGACCTAACAGTACACATGTCTCCTTACATGATTCATAGTTTGACCCTTAGGAACTCTGTACCATGTGTTTTCTCTGCAAGTATAGGTCAGCATTTACATGGGTGCAATTGTCCATGGGATTGCAGACATAATGGGAATATCCATCCACGTAGTCACATGGTATGCATTCCCAGGTATCTTCTGTCAAGAAACAGACATAGGAAAGTGGAGGTGGGGAATCGCCAACTCTTTTTTTGGGATGTGCATTGATTTCTGGTGTGAATTTAAGAGTGCTGGAGTGGGGAAATGTAAAACTCTGTATAACCCTTTTTGCTTGGATATCTGTGAAGGTCACCTTCAGTAAGGCTGCATTACAACTCAAAGGTTTAACCATAAGTTATTATTCTGTCTTGTTTTAAATTAGGGCAAGTGGGACATACTGTTTTCACATTGATCAATGACACAGAACAGATTATACTTACCTAAAAAGCCAAACATTTGCAGTAAGATAAATGATCATCCCCCACCCCCACCCCTCATCTGGTGGTTTATTTGACTTTATAACACTTTAAAGTACTTTAAAAGTGTAAAGTGGTTTTGGGCTACAGATTCATTCAGGGAGAAGGGACTCTTGCTTCTTTCATCTTACAGAACATGTGCTTATGTACTTTCATTGTTCTTTCCCCCTCCCCCCTTTCAATACAATGACTCCGGGCGATATTGAAAGCCTGAGCTAAGAATGATAGCCAAAGCAGCCAGACAGGCACTTGGCATGAATCACTGCAGAAAATGGTGGAAGGAAGTGTAAACAGGAAGTGGCCACTACTTATGCATCACCCAAGAAAGAGGAAATGCATCATCAAGGGGAAAAAGGACCCAGATTTGCATTCAAATTGATTGATAGGTATGGATGCAAATTTAGAAATCATGGTGATCATTTAAATAGAAATACAATACATCTTGCCCTAGACTGGGGCACACTGTGACCAGTGTACCCGCTCTGTCTACAGTCCGGCTGCTAACTGTTGGTGGTAGTGGTGCATGAACATTTCATCTCAGTTCGGTTTTGATTAGAATTTACAAAAAAAACCACAAAGTTCTCCACAGTGGACACTGGTGGCTCCAATGTCAGTGGGGTTGTGTATCCACTCTGAGTTTTAGTCTGAACTTTAAAGGAGCTATCCATGGTGTTGAACCCCATCCCCAGAATGTATGCATGCTGTCCGCAAATCACACTGCAAGCTCGGAAATGTAGGGACTTCAACTGCAGATTGTATTTGAGTCCGTGTTCAGTCTGGGAGGTGCGAACTGGATAAATCCTGATAAAAAATAAACTGATAGAAATTTCTCATACATCTCTAACTTAGAATAGACCCACTAAAATGAATGGACATTAAGTTAGTCATCATGACACACTTACGTCCCATTCATTTCAATGGGTCTACTGTAAGTATGACTAAGTCTCTGGATGCAACACAACGCTAAGGTCTGGTTATCATTTCTGAGAGAGGATACAGCAAGTACAGGCCTGTGGCTCACGCTGGCTCAGCTTGTCTGAGCGTGGAAAGCTAAGCAGGGTCAGGCCTGGTTATTGCTTGGATGGGAGACCCCTCCTCTAGTTTCCTGCACTGAGCAGGGGGTTGGACTCGATGGCCTTGTAGGCCCCTTCCAACTCTATGATCCATGAATCTATGAAATAGAGTTTGATCTGGTGGTGGAAATAGTGCTTCAATCCCGCCCTTCTCTACCCTCCCCTGCTTTCTAAAACAGAGGTGCCAAAGAAAAAATGAAAGATGCAGGAGAGAGTTAAAATTGTCTGTATTTTATCAGGCAGGAGCAAAAGCCAGAAATGAGAAGACAGTGGTACGATTAAGCTATTTCAAGTGTTTCTTGTTCTGTTAATGAGGGGTTCATGCAGCTACATCAAATTATACCGGATCTCTGAGATAATGAAACAATCTCAGCTAAAGCGAGACTAATTTTGCCTTCAGTTCTACTAGTGAGATTGTTCAAAACCCAATGTGACTAATGCACAGTGAAATTTAAAGCAAAATACAATTTTGGTCCACTTTCCGCAGAAGAAATGGGTTTAAACAATACACAATTACAGGGTTACTTTTTTTGAAATATATATATTCCAGGCATGGATACTGAAATAGTACACTTTCTGGAGCAGCTCTGCTACGTGCATTTTAGGTGGGGATTAAATGGAGCTGCAGCTCATCAGAATGGTCCCAGGACACATTTCATATAGCTATGATATCAGTGTGTGTGTGTGTGTGTGTGTAGATATAGATATAAATTAAATTTAGATATAGATATAGATATATAACAAAAAAAAGCAACAGCAGAAAATTGTACTAGAGATTTGCAGGTAAAGATTCAATGATTCAAGCCTTCTCAACCTTGTGCACTCCAGATATTGGACTTGAACTCACGTCAGCCCCAGCCATCATGGCCAATGGTCAGGAGGTCTCCTAATTCCCTTTCCCGCTCAACTCCCTCTTCTACTGTACTACTACCCCCTTCTGCCAACCTCTTTGGAATCCATTGGAACTATGAGTTCCTTTTAAAAAATATATTATTATTATTATTATTATTATTATTATTATTATTATTATTATTATTGCAAACTCTATGCCTCAGCAAGGACCCAATACCTATTTCCGCTTCTGGATAAAACTAAATTCTGGGATTGTCACAAACGATTGGGTTATTTCCTCCAGGGCACAAGTTCACATGTAGCTCTAAGAACTGCCAAATTCATAGCTAGGGCCACTCAATTGAGATCACAATACATATGTGGAGAAAGCCTGACACGAGTATACATGCACACGCACACACCAGTCTCCTTCCAAGGGGGAGGGGGCGAGGAAGGGAGATTGGGTTACAGGGAAGCAGCCAGACGGACCGGCATCCCAACAATGGAGAGTATCGGTTGGAATCCACAAAACCCAGGAAAGGACCATCAAGACCACCAAACTAACAGGGCAGTCTCAAAGAGCTGTAAAGTACCCAACATGTCACCTTCTTCCCGGGCAGGAATAAGCCCACCTGACACTGAAGGGGCAGGCAATAGCCCCACCTGACCCTTGAGGGTGGGGAGAGTGGGAAACCCAGGGGTAGAAAACCCCTCTCCCCTCCTTTTGTTGGTTGTTGGGAACACGGGGTGCTTTTGATCAAGATCCATCCTCCAGCAGCGGCTGGAGTAAGCTGTTCTCCCCCAGATTGGACAGACCTGGAGCCAGGCTGAAATTGACTAGCGTGAAGTCTTTAGTCTAAGGTAACTGACTAATCCCAAAGCGCTAGCCTGGGAGCCTGTTCATTGATAAACTTGGGGGTCACGTCAGGTCATATTGACGTTGTAGTATTCCTAGAAAGCTGTTAGTTCCGCTCCATATATTGTGTAAATAAATAAAGCCTTATTTAGTCATTCAAAGGGCTCTAGTTTCCTCTTGTGTGTGCAAACCTCCTAGTTGGTTCCACTTGCTTGTACGGGCTGTAACTCAGTGCCGGTTAACCCGTTAAGCGCCGAACTCACGCATAGGACCCGGGTGCTGGTCCTTCACAACATAGATCAAATTGGGGTTGTATGCAAAGGCGACGAATTAATCTAAACTTATACTGTATTAGTATTTTACTCATTATAAGTTTTGCATTTGTCTCTCTTCTTTCTAATCATCTAATCATTTATTGATCCTCTACCTATTTTATCCTACCCCTTACCTCAATCTGATTTTATCAAATTTTATTTTGTTTTATGTACTGTAGTTTTGATACGGTCAAATGGACTAATCAATAAAGAATATCTATCTATCTATTATTATTATTATTATTATTATTATTATTATTATTATTCCAACATGTGTTATTTAATACACAACATTCATATTCAATATATCCACTCACTAATTCATCAGATCTATATCTATTCCAATAGCTAAGAAATGGAATACAGTTTTTTTGTGTGTGAAACATTTGAATTGAGTTTAAATGTATTTTATTGTTTTTATTCTATATACATCGCCCAGGGTGGCTGGTTGCCGGCCAGATGGGCGATTAATAAATGTAAATAATAATAATAATAATAATAATAATAATAATAATAATAATAACAACAACAACAACTGTCCATTCCAGAGCAGTTTGTAACTAGCAATTTTATTCATTATTTATTTATTTATTTATTTATTCATAAGCATCATATAGTCCATATATCTTATTTTCACATTGATCCATTGATAGGCTATGAGTTGTTTGCCAAGATTTTGCAAGCAGAATTGTTGCTTCAGTCAACATGTGTGCATCACCATTATGGTACAGTCTTTAGGGAGCTGCCGGTCTTTAATGTGGCTGAAATTTATAGTAAAAGGATTGAATTGTGATTTGAACCCTGGGGTTCTTATTATACCACTTAGAACCTTAACCCAGTATGGCCTAACCAGATTACAATACCATGGAACATCCCGTGGAGGTAGAAGCATTTGCGGAACACATCAGGGGATGGATGGGTTCTGCTTTGTTTGTTTTGAAGATTTGTAAGCAGATTCATTTATTTTTGGAAAGATTTATACCCCTTTCAATCAAATGATTTTTAAGGCAGCTACAATGGGTTGCAATAATATTAAAAGAACCAAACACTCACACATACAGTTACAGCCCAACAGCCCACAGTCCTCTGGCTGATGGATGGGGCCAGTTCTGCAGTCCCAGGGCAACTGGCAGACAGAGTCAACTGGTCTTTCTGGCAGCAAGGGAAAGAAGAAGCAATCTTCCTGTTGTTGCAACTTGTTGCACTTTCTTGGCCAATGGCAGGGGCCACCAGGTTAGTTTTCCTTTGCTGTGATGTTCTTTCTGGGAGAGAGGAGGTCCAACTTTTGAGCGGCCTTTGTTCCCCTGGCTGATGGGACAGGCCAGGATGAGCTTTCCTTCTGTTCTTTAGTCCAAGAGGCCCTTCTAGAAGTCCAGGCCCTACTAGAAGTACAAGGAGGTCTCCACTGCAAGGAACATAGAATAATCAAGTTGGAAGGGAACTTGGAGGTCAGTTAATCCAAACCCTTCCTCAGTGGAGGATCTACAATGCAGGATGGAACAAGAACGACAAAATCCTTGATAGATAGCATAGCAGTGATATGTTTCCTAAGAGAAACAGTGTGAGAGTCAACATTAGGCTTAAGAATATATATTATTGACGTGTGTGTGTGTGTGTGTGTGTGTGTGTGTGCACGTGGGCATATATACATACATTCATCCCACCATGAAGCCGATCGGTGGGAGATTCAGGACAGGTGAAAGGAAGTACTTCTTCACACAGCACATAGTTTAACTACGGAATTCACTTCCACAGGATGTAGTGATGGCCACCAATTTGGAGGGCTTTAAAAGGGGATTGGACACATTCCTGGAGGAGAAGGCTATCAATGGCTACTAGTCCTGATTGGCTATATGCTTCCTGCCAGTATCAGAGACAGTATGCCTGTGTACACCAGTTGCTGGGGAAGATGGGTGGGAGGGTGCTGTTGCACTCATGTCCTGCTTGTGAGATCCATTTGACAGCAGGTTGGCCACTGTGTGAAAAGAATGCTGGACTAGATGGACCCTTGGTCTGATCCAGCATGGCTCTTCTTATGTTCTTAAGACTATTGTTTATCCCTTGGCATTTGCTATGGCAGTCTTTTCCAACCTGGTGCCCGCCAGATATTTTGGACTTCAACTCCCATCAGCTCCAGCCAGCAAGGCCAATGGTCAAGGATCCTGGGAGTTGTAGTCCAAAATATCTGGTGGCACCAGCTTGAGAAAGGCTTGCTAAAGGATCCAAGTCATTGACCCCTTTGGCTGATCTGATAACATTATTTATTAAATTTGTATCCCGCCCTTTCTCCAAGGAGCTCAAGGCAGTATACCTGCTGCTGCATGCATGCCCACCCCCCTGTACCTCTACAGCCATGTAGGGGACTCCCGTGAGAACTTGTGAGTGCTGCAGGGCTATCGTGCGAGATCTCAGCACTTGGCCAAGATCTCACGAGATGTTGTGGGATATGGCTGAGATCTTGCAACATATCCAAAGCCCTACAGAGGGTCAGCCAGTGGCTGCTCTGAATAGTCTCACTGGCCGCTTTTTCGCTGTGGCAAATGCCATGGTGGGAAAGCAGCAAGCAGGACTCTCTAGAGCACTGGACATGGCAGTGGGATCTCTGGGCTGGGGGCAGGCCAGGGTAGAGGAATGGCACAATTTGCTGCTGTTCTAGCTCTGCTACTTCATGTGGATGCCTCACTGTGCTTCATGGGTGGGCCAACCCTGTACACAGTCCTCCCCAAACCTACATTATCTTCACAACAACCTTGTAAGGTATTGTTGGGAGAGAGCGACTGGGCTAAGGTAACCCAGTAAGCTTTGTGGATGAGTGGGGATTTGAACCCAGGTCTCCCCAGTCCTAGTTCAACACCCTAACCACTAGACCACAGTGCCTTTTAATATCAGTGCAACACTGACATCTGACAAAGTGGTCATCATGTGTGGTGTACACCCACAGTGAATTTGTCTTAATGGTACAAAATAATGAACATGTCTTGCTGTATCACGTCTGTCAAGTAAGGATCTCGCCAGGAGATTAATTTGCAAGCATTCATTAATTGTGCTTCCCAAGATCATTTAGAAACAACAACAAAATATAGCATGTAAATAAATGTGAAAAGATCATGTTTGCCAACTTAATTTATGTCTTGTATTCTGAAGAGAGTTTTTACAACTGGATATAAGTCCCAGAAAAGAGCTTTGTAATTTGAAACACTGACAGATCCTTTATTTTACTGCAGCTAACAAGTACTGTTATAATTTATTCACATACAAAAAAAAAAAAGTTGGGAGGAAACAGTAATTTGTTTTTATGTACTGTGCCATAAGCAGAAAGAGAAGAATATTAAACTAAAGGAACAAAATCTTCCTTGCAGAAAAAAACAATCAGCACGATCAAGCACCTGCCATTGAAGGAAAGCCTACAGTATTGGGGGATTTTATTTTATTTTTTAAAGATGATTAAGCCAGGAATGATAAATGTTTATACAAATTATACATGTTATGGAGAAAGAGAATAGAGCAGCCTTCCCCAACCTGGTGCCTTCTAGATGTTTTCAACTAAAAGTTCCATCAGCCCCAGGCAGTATGGCCAATGGTTAGTGATGGTGGGTGAGGGGACAGAGAGGGATTGAGAATGGAAAATGTCTAATTGGTACTTGGGTTTTTATCTGCATCCCTAGATTGCAGGAACCGGAGTAATTGTGTGAGCCTGAGTAGAAATGAAATTAAAAAATAATAATCAATCCTAAGTGCTCTTCTGCTGGGGCCTTGGATTTTAAGATATAGCAACAGGGTGTGTGTGTGTGTGCATGCGTGTGTGTGTGTGCACGCGCACACACACACACACACACACACACACACACACACACTGCAGAAAGCAACAACCACACAAATTAGGGATGAGTAGAACCAGTGTGAGCCAGTGTGGCGTAGTGGTGAGAGTGTTGGACTGGGACTCGGGAGATCCGGGTTCTAAGTCCCCGCTCGGCCATGAAACTCACTGGGTGACTTTGGGCCAGTCACTCACTCTCAGCCTAACCTACCTCACAGGGTTGTTGTGAGGATAACATGGAGAGGAGGAGGAAGATTATGTAAGCCGCCTTGGGTTCCTTGCAGGAAAAAAGGTGGGGTATAAATATAATAAATAAATAAATAAATAAAACCAGGGATGCTCTCCAAAATTCTCCAAACTCCACTGTGAAGCTCTGTTCTCATTTGTGACCAGTTTTTCGTTTCAAACAGGAAAAGTTCACATTTCTGTGCATATTTTTCAAAAGTGCACACTTTCACCCCACTGACTCAAGCATGAACACGTGTTGTGCTTTTTTTAAAAAAAAAATGCACATGTTAAAGTGTGCATTTTGCGAAACAAACAAACAAAAACAAAACCATGCCTGTTTCGAACATGATCGCAAATTCGGAAATGTGTGAGCTTTTGGGGGTGGGGGAAATACACTCACATTTGAATTCAGGATTGCAAACAGGGCATATTCTGATGATCTGTGAACAGCAATGAAATTCTCGTACTTTCTTGCAAATGGTGCTGTGTAGGCTTGATATATGGCTGTGGATGGATTGTTTCTAGAGTTTTCTTCTAGGTTCTCAGGGGCCAAAGACACATAGATTTCATAGATTTATAGGGTTGGAAGGAGCCTACAAGGCTATCGAGTCCAACCCCCTGCTCAATGCAGGAAACTAGAGGAGGGGTCTCCCATCCAAGTAATAACCAGGCCTGGCCCTGCTTAGCGTTCCACACTCAGACGTCTGCGAACTGGAATCACCACTAGGCATAAAGCAGTGACAGGAAGCAGGCACATTTTGCAGCATGGCAGGAGGGAGGGGTGGTCAAGCCTTCCCAGGTCCACTGCTTTTCTCTTGCACAGACGCCCCGCCCCCCTCTGCTGCCTTCTCCCTAGCTAATGTTCTGGATATGTGTTTGCTCTGTTGTGGGGAACAGCAGCTATGGGAGCACATTGCAAAGGAAAAAGTATCGAATGGAAGAAGGGTTAAGCATCCCCTGCCTGGCGACCACTTCTCCACTGCAAATTGTGACCTCCCCTCATCACTTTTGCGGCCTGATCAAAGTCTGCTGATGAATATCATCCTAGAGTGTTCACTTCCGCAATGCCAAAGAGGAGGGAACCCATCACCAAAACAGGGCACTTTTGCACATGCTAATTTGTATGTGTAGATGCAAATTTAGCAATTATTTTAATTTAAATAGAAATACAATACATCTTGGAAGACGGTGACCAAGAGCGTTCCTAACAGTTCATGATGCTGTTAATCAGCTGTTAATTTGCTCTATCTGCTTATGGTTTAGTCGCAAAATTGAAATCCAAGCACTGCAGGAGGAGCGTTTCCTTTCCTGCTTTTTTGCCAGATAACCTCTAGGTGGCACTGTGGTATAGGGGAACAGCAGAAATACACAAGTAAAAAGAAGTGTTTTCTTTCATTTTTACAATGAAATATTGCACTTTCTCTGCTCTAAAGAAAACTTGCTGGAAGTGCTCTTCAGACACAAAAGCAAAACTGGAGGGTCATGACATCATCTGAAGAACCCATAAACACCTTTGAGTGATGATGAGCACTGAGCACACAATGATGAGCACACAAGAAATGCCTCATATAAAAAATCCCCAGGTGACCTGTGGGTCTATTCAGTCTAACTCTCGAAGGACAATTCCAAACCCCTGTTCTCTACCCTTAGTGTTCTTCACCAGACAGGCCTGTTGCTTATGCTGGCTCAGCTTGTCTGAGCGTGGAAAGCTAAGCAGGGTCAGGCCTGGTTATTACTTGGATGGGAGACCCCTCCTCTAGTTTCCTGCATTGAGCCTTGTAGGCCCCTTCCAACTCTATGATCTATGAAATCTATGAAACTGTAAAGCACTTTAAGTAGAGGACTGTCCTCTGTAAAACAGAACACAAAGCTACCCTATGCTTATCTGCTTCAGCCCCAAGTAATTCAAGATCAACAAGAAGTTAAGAGCCCAGTTCTAACTTGCGTGCAAATTGGTACAATGGCTAAAGCAGCATTCCTGAACCTTCCAGATGTTTTGGGCTACAACTCCAAAGATTCCTGGCCATGCTGGCTGGGGCTGATGGGAGTTGAAGTCCAAAATATAGGGCATTGGGTTGCCAGAGATAGGTGCAGAAAACTCCCAAGAACTGACTCTGGTCTTACCAAAATATATTTGGTTCCCCAAAGTCTCCCTTAAAGGAAACCTCATAATTTGTCTTCTGGTTTTGCTTTAGCTGAAATTCCAAGTAGGTCTGTTTGCTGATGTGGGAAGGCCAGGTGCAAATGGCATGCTAGGGATGGGCGAACGAGCAATTCAGTCCACTGAGGAAATTTGTGCAAATCAAACTGGGACTTGGGAATGAGATGAACGTGAGCATGTGTTGGACAACTTAGGAATATTTTTGCTGGACAAGTGTTTATGCTTGTGTTCGGAGCTTCGAACAGTGCATGCTTCCAAGTTTTGTGAGCAAAAATGAAATCCTCATACGCCCCGACACAAATCTCTGCTGAGCCATGGCATCCACAGGAGGATAGCCTTTACTGCGGCAAGCAGTTGACTCTGAACCAGACGTCCTCTGATAGGGTTGTGTGGAGGATAAAATGAGTCAAGCCCATTTAGTGCATCCCAGGATCCTTGGAGGAAAGATACAAATACGACAAGCAAAATGGTAATTGGAGATTGATTTTATGGATTGGTCATGTGGTCAACTAGGCTGCCGGTGGAGGACTTCTCCTTCTCTTTCTCCTCCTCTGCCCTCTCCTCCTCCTCCCCCATGGGTATCTGAGCTGTGAAATTGATGTGTATTCCCTCCCCCATCCTTAAGTATCATTTGCATGCCTCCTAAGACCTGTGCTCCAGATTTAACCTTGAAAGTTCCCATGAGATAAGCTTTCATTCCTTATTATTTTTAGAACTTGACAAATTGAAGAAAACACTTACAAGGAAGTTTCAGCGGTGCAGCTGTAAATTAGCTAACCTCATTATTACCTTTATAAATCCTGTGCATGTCGTTGGACATGACCCATCAGGAATGTCAACAGTGCAAGCCCCATTGCAAATGAACTGGAGACAAGCAAGACCTTAATGCTCGATACAACACTCATCTTCTAAAGTGAAATTCAAGAATTTGGAAGATCCTACTCAGGTTAGACAGCTGTAGGAATGCCAAGTATGGCAGTAAAATCAGTGACATTTCTCACGGGGTTTTACACATCTGTAGAGTTGCCACCAAATTCCTCTTGCTGAGGTCAAACATTTGTAGGAATGTCGAGGGAACCTTTAAGGTGTTTGGATAAGATTAGCCCATTTTAATTGTAATTCATCTCAAATCAGTCACAACGCTGAAGCAAAACACACTAAAACTCTTCAAAAGCCAAGGATGTTTTAAAAAATCAAAGCAGACAGTCTCTGCCCACAGACTTACAATCTAAAAAACAAAACAAAAACAAAACACACAACACAAAAGGAAAAATGGATGAGGAGGGGAGAGGAAAACAAGAAAATCCGACACCAATTCTTAAAGTTACAAAGTTTATACTGACCAGCTAGAATGGAAACTAAATGGAGCTGGTCTCTCAGCAGAGCCAATGGAGTAACCCCACTTCCCATCTCTCTCTCTCTCTCTCTCTGGTGCGCCAGGATGCTGCTAGATGACAGTTGAGGGAAGGAGGAACCTGATAGAGCTCATTTCTCAGCAGAGTCAGTGGCATGGTCTGCTAGGATTGTTACCAAAAATCTTTCTGAAATGCAGGAGGAGAAATAATCAGCACGGTCACCAAACTCTTTCACAATCATGCCCAACATAGTCTGTTTTAGAATTAAGGGCCACAAATATGAGCAGGAAACATTGCCTTCTCCCACATGAACCTGCACAACTGTTAAGATCATCATCTGTGGTTGATCTCCATGCGCCCTGGCCACTGGAGGCTAGGCAGATGGTAACTGGGGAAAGGGACATTGTAGCACCCTTTTACGGAACAGTCTCCTTAAGGAGGCTCACTTAGCAGCAATGCACCTTCTGCACCACCAGGACAGGTTGCAGGTGGAGGGACTGGCTGGCCTGAGCTTTGCTGGTCCACAGCACTACCCTGATAGGGTGCCCCAAATGAATCAGGTGACATGGGGAGCCAATAGGGTCCCTCTTAGCCCTACATAAGACCGACCCTAGGCTTGGCTCCCCACCAGTCCAAGGAGCTCGCTGTTTGGAACTGCCATACAGGTGGCTCGCCTCTCTTGTCTTGTGGAAGCCAGCCTTCTGGGAGGGTGGCCCTGTGCCCTACTTCACAGAGGACTGTCCTCCTTTCGAAGAGAGGTCAGAGAGGGCAGTCTGCTCCAAGTCCAGTTTAAAAATAAAGAAAAATAAAGAGAGCAAGGTCCTTGCAGTTGACCATTAACAGTGAGCACCTGGCCAGCAGCCTGAGCACACACAACAGGTCACCTGGTCACTGCTTTCCCCATTCTGGCAAGATGGATCATATTTCTATTTCAGTTGCAGTAGTTATTTCTAAATGTGCATCCATACATATGAATTGGCATACGTAAATTTTATGCAGGTCTGTATCCTCTCCCCACCCCTTCTTTTTTTGTGATGTATAATATAAGAAGCCACCCTACTTTCTTCCTGTATTAGACTACATTGCTTACCTCTGGCCCCTCTGATGCTTGCCTGTCTGGGCCCATGTTGCCTGCCTCTTGTTCGAAAAATGGACATGGTGCATATACAAAGTGTAGACATGTGTATTAAACAGGCCCAGGTACATAGCATGCATTGTAAAGATGAAAAATAAAAAAGCCTTAGTTTTAAATGAACAATTCCATTGTTCACTCATCTCCTGGTCAAGGCTACTCCACAGCTGGCAACAAGCCTAGACTGTGTTCCCTTACATAGATACTTATATCTATGTTTTCTGCCAAGAAAGCAAGCAACCTTGGCACACAATGGTCCTTTCAAGTAAAAGGCGAAAGGCAAATTCCTTTCACAGGCTGTTTTCAGACAGACAGACAAGAGTGGATTTTAAAAGAAATCCATCTTAATAATAAGGACCCAGTAAACATAAGACTTCTGATACTGGGAATGGTGAGCCAAAGACACCTAGAGACCCAGTGTCCTAAACTGAAATATTCACATAGGACACATAAGAAAGGGTCCCAGCTTCACCAAGGCTGAAAGGGACTCCTAGTCTGAAACCCTAAAGATCAGTGTGACCTGGCATGATAGAAGTCTGAGTTAAAAAAACTGCAAAAAGGCCCAATCCTATGCATGTTTGAACAGACAAAGGTCCTGCAGGTCCCAGCATTCCCTGGCCAGCAGGAGTGACACTAGGGAGCAGTCCACAAGGGCTAGGACCCTAAAAATCTCTGGGAGATCACCCTGCTGTCCATAGGCACTCGTTAAGGTAAAAGTCCAGAGGCCCTGATGAACTCTGTTGCACCCCGGTTGGATGACCTAGATTTCTGCCCACATACCATCTTCCACTGCACCTGGCTTTGCTTATCTGCTTTGTTATTCCAGACAGGGAACCTTGAAGGGCCTGCTTCGATTGTATTGTATTTCCCAAAATATTTCCCAAACTCCCAAAATACAAGCGAGAGAAGAGTCCCTTTTGATTGATAAGAGGAACCAAGAGTAGCAGGCCTGATATTTCGGGTGACCTAAGAGGTCATGAGAAACATCATCTTAGCCAAGAAGAAGGTAGCCAGGTGGCCTTCTATCTAACTAGAGATTAAGACTTGCCAGGTTCAAAGAAATGTATTTGATTGGTTGTTGTCATATTTGGGGAAATGTATCTGATTGGTTGGCATGGTTTAGCGAATGCATTTGATTTGCTGAAAGTGAATCCACCCATGACTGTAAAAAGGTATAAGAATGCTTGCATGCCCCACCTTCCTTGTTCAGCTCTGATTTGGGTTCAGCGCCCCTGCTGGACCCTCTATACAGAAATAAACTTTGAAAATCTCATCTGGGTGTGCTGCTTCTCTCTTCTCGAGTATTGGGTTCTCTGAGAAGAGGACTCAGAGCATTCTTGTGCAACACTCTGGACCTTCAGACTGTTGCAGTTTGTGACAAGAAGATGACAACTCTGCAGGGACGGTTTTTAAGTTGATTGCCCATTAAAGGTTTATGCCCATTAAAGGTAAATGCCTTTCCCTTTTGAAAGGCATTGGCTACAGGCCTTTACACTTCTGTGAATTATAACTATATGAATCTTTAAAATTTTGACTGCTCACTGAAGATTATTTATGAAACGACGCTACATATCTAGAAACGTCGTCTCTTATCTTCCCTACCTTCATACTTTGGTTACAACATTCAGTGACCTTGGACACTTTGGTTTACTTTGGACTACGAATTTTGGATACCTTTTACTTTGTTATGTGTACTTATGTTTATAATAAGTCATACAAATTGCTGTTTATTTTCCAAAATTGAAAACCTTATCATTTCCTTTGAAATAATTATATAATAAATAATTCCTTTATCTTTGTACTCAGGGCCTTTGTGCCAGTTTCCATTATAATTTACCTTGTGATATTACTGGCATTATATTGTTTCCTTTGTATTGCATTAAGGTTTAAGGCAGACTTGCATAGTCTGGTGGTTAAGGGGCAATGGGAGAAACCAAGCTCCTGTGTGTAGTCAGGGGAAGGGCTCAGTGGAATGAACCACTTGGCTGTGTCAGGGGAGTTGAATTCTGGAGGCTGCCTAGGAGCAAGTTAGAATTCTATTCTCTCTCTCTCTCTCTGTCTGTCTCTCTGATGGTTAGGCCAGCCGACAGTTAATGGTTTCAACCGGAGATTGCTTGGTTTAGCAAGGGACTTGACCTGCGCTTTTCCTTTCCTCACACTATACAAAACATTTAAGAAACGGCACTTACAAAAATCTGTAACCATCAAGCTTACAGCACACAAGAAAAACTTACATGACTGCTGTTTACTTTTTTAAAAAAGCATCTGCTTAGAAACAAGCCCTGTGTGTTCATGTGTTTGTTGGATGAACTCTGCTGCTGCTGCCATCACAGACTTGAGGCTGCTGCTTTTTGACATAGGCCAGCTCTGGAGCATGCCATTTGCCTCTGACCCCAGTGAACCCTGGCTGGAACTAATCATGGCTGTGTGAATCAACCTTTGGTGGTGCATAGCCACTGAGTTGTGCACCAGTATTAAAAAAAAAAAAAAAGGAAAAGAAAAGAAAGAGAGAGAGAGGTGAAGATGTTTGTAGTTATTTAGGTGATGTGCCATTCTTCACACAGAGAACATTTTTATCCAGTATGCCACTCTGTCTTCCCCCTTTGATGTCTTTAAATAGGTTTCACAGCCGGCTGGCACTGACTATGAAAGTAAGCGCCCCTGAAGTTGTGGCAGGGAAAAAAAGTCCTGAAGTTTAAAGGAGACAGAGCAATTATGCCATTCTCAGATTAAGAGTGAGGCATTAAAGTCCCAACTTTTTATTTAGCATGCATTTAGCTGACCCTCTGATCTTGGCACCGTGTGCGATGCACACATGATACCACACCAATCCAGGTGGGGACCTTTCCTCTAGCTGACAAAATTTAGGGATGAGAAGGGAAATCAGCTGCTCCGCAAACTAGCAAAGCAGATGCCGGGCTGTTTTGCCACAGGATCCCCAAAAGGGATTGGCAAAGGTTCTTTGAGGGATTTTCTGACCATAATAAATACTCCTCCAGGAAGTGAAAGCCAAACATGCTTATTGTAAAGTTGAGCCACAAGTACAACATGCTATCCCCAGTTTCCCTGATGGAAATCCCACCCCTTAGCAGCACAGGTCACTGTTCAACCAACCCGAATGCTAAGTCCAGCAGCTCTCCGCCTGGGTAATTGGGGTTTCCACGTTGGGCTTCTGCAAGGTCTCTGCACTGCGTCCCTGCTCCTCCTCGCTCCTTCCAGTTCTTCAGTACTTCACACAAACTCCCCCCTCCAGCATCCTCCTCCATTTTAAAGAAGTTCTGTGCAGATTTTCACAGATCAAGTCACGTGCTGGTAAGTTGCTCTTGATTGCATCAGCTTGGCAAGCAGCCAAGTAGCCAAGGCTGGTTGCTGATTCTTAAAGCAAACCTACTTTCTTAAAGCAAACCCAGAGCATAGAGGCAGAACTCTGTACAACACTCCTGTACTCCTCGCCATCTTCCGTGACTCCCAGTACACGGGCATATAAACACTTACCACTCACGGGTTGCTTAGCAATGCTCGTAGCCAGTGCAAGGAACTGCTAAGAAAAACACCACCTCTCCATGATCAAATCCATCCAAGACTGGCCCAAGACACTTTGGGGTCCCTGGGGAATAGCACACCACCCACTTCCCACTAATTCACATGGAGCATGATGATGCATGAAGAAATCTCCTCCACAAGCCCCATTGAAAAGGATGGATGCTCTGGAAGAGTGCAGCACAGGTTTTGTGTGCCCTTAATGGTACCCACCCAAGGCCATAGCCTAGGAGTGCTGAGCCTCTTTCAGCAGAAGGGCCCAATTCCATTTTGGAGAAGTCTTGTGGGCTGCATTGCCGTAGTGGGTGGTGCCAAAGGCAAAAGGGAGCCAGTGTGATGTGGTGTGGTTAAAGTGTTGGACTAGGACTGGGGAGACCTGGGTTCTAGTTCCCACTCTGCAATGGAGCCCATTGCCATTGGGTGACTTCAGGCCAGCCATTGCCTCTCAGCATAACCTACCTCAGTGGGTCGTTGTGAGGATAAAAATGAGAGGAGGAGGAGGAGGACCACGTTCCTTGCAACAGGAAAAAAAGGTGAGATATAAATGAAATGTAAATAAATAAAAGGGAGAAGGGTCCCCAAAATGCCAGCAAATTGAATCTTGAAGCTCTTAGTGCCAGTCACTAAGCCATAGGAGAGGCATTTCAACCTTTTAGAAGAAGGGGGGGGGAACTGCACAAAAGCCAGGAAAACACCCAATGACTGGTGGTCTGGGGAAAGGGGGTGTGGTCAGGGGAAGGGGTGTGGCCATCTGGGGAACACCAGCAGGCTGGATTGGTACCCCAGGTGGGGCAGATTTGGGCTGTGCACCCCTGCCGTTGCCTCACCAAACTTTATGTCATGGCTAACTCTGGTCACACAGGCTGTTGATGGAAAGGGCACAAAGTATTTAGGAAAGGCCGAGGGAATGCATGACTCCCCGTCACAGTTAGAAGGAGCTGTGCCAAGTCAAGGTGAGGTGACCAAGCTGAAGCAAAGGAGCCGGGCGAGTGAATCGAGCTGACAAAGCGACTCCTCTGCCTTCTGGCTTTTCCAGTGTGAAAACGCTGCAGGCTTCTAATGGTTTTGTTTGGTTTTTTACCCGTGAATCGTTGTGGATCCTTCAATGATGCTTTGCATAAATGAATGATCACCATGTGCCAGGAAGGGAAGCAAACCTGGCAGTGTGTTGATTTGTGCAAAGGCAGCTTGGGGATGGCATGAAGCAAACATTCCGGAAGGCAGCAGGTGCTGAGCTGGAAAGGCTTGTAAACATTTATACGGACGTTACTGGGATGTGGCGCGGACGCATGGCAAAATGTCCTGGTGGCTGAGATGAATCATTGCAGGTAAAATGCATCCCTTGTGCAAGGGAGGGAGCAGGTGGCACAAACGGCTCAGGGCTAGATCACTTGCGTTGCACTCGGAGGAGAGTCCCAAGTTCAGTCCCTATGTCATGTGCTGTCAACACCCTGTTCCATGCGTGGAAGGGAAATCAGCCAAAACAGTGTGCTCCACTTCTCTTGCCCTTTCCTTTCCGTGGACTTTTCCACTTCCGTGGACTTTTCCAGCAAGCCCCGGTGCAGCCCCCACAGACACCTGCTGCTGCACCACTGGAGTTTGCAGTGGTAGCAAAAAGATCTGAAGCATATCAATATGTCAGTAAAATTTATTAATCTAATGGCGTATTTATGTGGTTTCAGTGAAGGAAACTCAATTGCGAGGTCTAACGTATCTTTTGCTGTTGCTGGTGTGCACGAAGGAGAAGTAGAGCAAATGGGAAAGCAGTTTGGGAGCAGGGATGAGTAGCACGAGAGGGAGGGGGAAACATTTTCTTTTTTCCTCTTTTTTAATGAAGCTGGCCCACAGCAACTACAGCATCATTGCGTGAAATAAGTTTTGCTGTAAGCAAAACACATCTCCCTGTGGCTAGCAGAGGCAAAGTGATGGAAAACGCTCACTAAAAATGCTCCCTACATGAATCATGACTTAGCATGATTTAAAATGAAGTCATTAATAAAGTATCTGTGATATATAGATGCTCTACTCCTTTCCAGAAAGCACAAATAGTTTATTGACTATCTGGCTTTTCAGAGTTCTCTTGGCAGTGTTTCCTATCCCCTCTGCCCACCATGATTCAAACCCAAAACAAAAACCTTTGCTTTGAAATCCAGATCCTTACATCATACCTGCCCATATTTCAAAATCCAAGAGAAGTAATATATATATAGCTGGCCCATGTTCCTGACTTAGAAAATCCATGTCTACCTTGAGCCAGAAATTCTCACCCTTATCCTAGCGAGAGAGAGGTGTAGAGATGTATGAGAAAATTGTTTAATTCATTTTTGATCAGGATTTCCTCAGTTTGCAACTTTTGGATTGAAAACACATTTCCAAGCTTGCAATGTGATACGCAGGTCCCCCAAAATGCGTTCGACAGCATGCCTACGATTGAAAAATGTGCACAAAAAAAGTTGTACTTTTGAAAAATGTTTTAATTAATGGGAAAAGAATTTGTACATTTCAAAAATGTGCACAATTGATGCATACATTTGGGAAAATATGCATGATTTTTCATGCGAAAAACAAACAAACAAAGATCGCAATTTGATACGGACTCAAATCGTAACAAGCTTTGGGATGAAATTCAGAGGACTTTGACAAGCTTGGGTTTTGCTGATTCACACTTACCTACCACCAAATGACCACCCAGGGAGCAGTAGGTGGTGAAGGCATCAGAACCAAACTCCATTTTATTATATATATACCTGTAGTCCAGATGTTGATATGGTTTAAGTGAGTTTAAAATGCAGAACAGCACATGCTCAGAGTTTGTTTTTGTTTGTTTTAGATCAGGGTTGGCGAACAGTTTTGTTGTTCTAACATATCAAGAATGTAGAAGCATTTTAAAGCATGGAATGACGCTTGGTGACAGGGAGAAGAGAAACGTTAATTGTGTGCTTCACAACTGAAGCAATATATGTGACCATCTAAAGCCCCCCCCCCCCCCAATTTGGACAGCTTTAAAAGGGGATTGGACAAATTCATGGAGGAGAAGGCTATCAATGGCGTAGTCCTGATGGGAATATGCTACCCGCAGTATCAGAGGCAGTAAGTCTATGTACTCCAGCTGCTGGGGAACATGGGTGGGGGAGGACACTGTTGCACTCATGTCCTGCTTGTGGGTTTCCTGTGAGCAGCTGGTTGGCCACTGTGTGAACAGAATGCTGGACGAGATGGACCCTTGGTCTGATCCAGCAGGGCTCTTCTTATGTTCTTATGAACATGCCCTTGTACAATACAACTGCTGGATGAATCCCTATCAATAACTCTTGGTAAGACCATTTGGCTGGAGAAGAGTGGTTTTCTGCAGGCCCTGCTCAGATAGCTTTGCAGTTCTGTCCCGCTACCAAGGGCATCTCTTAATCCTTTTGATAGAAAGGAAAAGAAACTTGAAAAGGAGAAATCCTGTAAGGAAGCTGCTTAAGAACAAAACAGCAGACAGGGGCAAAGAACAGTGTCCCACTGTGAGGATGGATTCACTGTCAGTTCTTGTGGGCTCTTTAGGGGGCTAATCGCCTTGAACTGGAGAGGCATTAGGAAATCAAACCTGATGAACAATTTTCTCAGCTCAGATATCACTGAAATATCCTCCGACATAGTCAGCCGGGTCAGCTTGTCACCTGGGCTTCAGAGTTGCCTTTATCTTGGATCTTACATTGAGTTTTAATAACAACTATGCAACAGGTGCATCTTTTTAGAAGAATCCACAGGCTGCATTTGCAATGATCGCAGTTCTTGCCTTCTAAATGTTGCAATGCCGTATGGCCTAATTGCCAGTTGAAATTGGGCAGCATCTCTGCTCGCGTGTCACCTGAGCACCCGCCTGCCTGAGACAGTGAGTGGGGACAGTTTTACAGGTGACCCAGAAATGAGGCTGTAGCATGAGGAGGACACACGTTATGCTGATCCTGACATAGCAGGAGTGCTTTGAGGACTATATAAGCCTGCACGCACACGCCCCCCACAGGGTGGCCACTTATGGATCATCAGAAAGAGGGCATGAAAATAGGCAATGATTTGCATATACTAATGTATATGTATAGATGCAAATTTAGAAATGACCATTATAATTTAAATAGAAATGCAGTATATTTCACCATACTGTCGAAGACTCTAACCAGGTGACCTCTGAGCCTGCCTGTTTAGGTTCTAACTGTTGATGGGCAACAGTTTTTATGGTTCATTATCTTTAAACTGGAATTGGACAGGGCAGCCCTTCAAATAAAGGACTGTTCCCTGTAAAAGAGGACACCTGGCAACCTTTTTGCATTTTGTGACACCTGCCCACCTTCCCTTCAGGGCAGTGTAAGCATCACTGGTTGCTTTGTGACCAAATAGACATTTTTTTTAGCCTCTCAAGAAGTTTGGCTCAGGTTTGCTGGTTTTCCCCACTGTGGCTTGGCATTTTGAGTTTTATTAGCAATGAGTTCTGGAGCTGGATTGGGACTCCAGAAGCGTTGGACATGGGCCCCAGGCCTTAGCTTCTGCACCCTTGGGGAGTGATTTTATGACATAATTGGGACTTGGGAGTCAACTCTACTTATGAGGAGGGAATGCAACAGCTGGGAGCATGAGTGATAAAACTGATAGGCTCTGCAGGTGCTTGCATGCCCAGACAGCAGTGCTGATTCCGATACATTGCTGGGGTTGACTAAATATGAGACAGAATGAGAGCAGGCAGGATCCAAGATAAAGCCAACTCACTACACACAAAAGAGTTCAAAAGAGTTTTTGAAAGACTGTTTAGTTGTAACGTCATTTAAAAGGACATGGGAATTTGAACCCTTAATCCAGGAGTAGGCAACTTGCAGCCCTCCAGATGTTTTGGCCTAAAACTCCCATGATCCTCACCATAGGCTATGCTGGCTAGGGCTGATGGGAGTTGTAAGCTAAAACATCTCGAGGGCCACCCCTGCCTTACTCCTTTCTCTGTTCAGGGGTTTGGCCAGTTGCTAAGGAAGTCACTATAGAAGATGGAATATTTTAAGGGTGGGTGAACTAGCAATGTTCAAGATCGCCAAGATTCTCCAAACATCATCCTGCTGCTCGTCTCATGCCCAATTCCCATTTGCATTTGCGATCACTGCTCACTCTGTGCAAATCGAGCGCAGTGATGGAACAAGATTTGTGCAAGTTCCCCCAAATTTGCACAACTTTCCTAATTTGCACAACTTCCCCCCACAGACTAAAGCAGGGCTGATTCAGTTTATGAAAGAAATCTGAGCAAATTAGGAGATTTGCACCAATAGAACTTGGAATCGGGACCAAGACAAACGTGAGCACATGTTCAACAATTTGCGAATAGTTTCAGCAGGTCCGTGCTCACGCTCAGGGCCGGTGCTACCATTAGGCCAACTAGGCGGCTGCCTAGGGCACTGGGCTAAAGGGGGCGCCAGGAGCATAGGGCTGGAGGGAGGGAGGGCTCAAGTGGGAAGGGGGGGGCGCTAAATATCTGGTCTTGCCTAGGGCACCAAACTGCCTTGCACCGGTCCTGCTCACGCTCACGCTCACGTTTGGAGTTTTTGAATGGGACATGCTTGCATGTTTTGCAACAAGCAAAAGTGCAATGCTCATACATCCCTATGAGCTGAAGGTTCATACCTGTGACAGTCAGACATAGTCGTTTAGTCAGTCAGACATAGTTTATTGATCTTAAAGAACACATATTGCGAGGGTAAAGGGGGAAATGAAGAGACGAGACAACAGTTATGGTGTAAAATCAGGGCCACATTTATTGAATTGAAGGTCTGCGAAGGGAGAAGTGCGGGATTAACTAAGGCCGGCCCGAAGGCCAGTGGAGCATGCCTGGGCGAAAGCATCCCGAACTCGAGGGCGGCGCGGTGACTCGCCACCCTTGAATCCTGCACTCGGAGTGCTGGGGGATCTACCCATGATCACCATCCCCTGGCGCCGCGGGACAACCAAGGAGGGTGAGATGGGTAGACCCCAAAGGCGACCCTACCTCTCACAAATTGAGCCACACGGCATCTACATTTGTGAGGCTCGGGTTCTCGCCAATCACCTTGAAAGGTGCCATGGGATGCACACCGAAACCCTAACCCCACTGCCTATACACCGCACTTACCGCCTAACCTAAGGCCAATGTGACCGAATTAGCAGGTAACCCAAAATAATAAACCCACTGCCGATTCCACAGTATGGAGTAGGCGAAACACGCACGCTGCCCCGAGCCAATTAGGACAACGAGCCAAAATTCCTACTCGGCCCCATAAAAGGCGACCAGAGGAGCCCACACTGCTTCATCGGGAGTGGAGGGAGGGAGCTGCAAAAAAGGAGGCATGGGGTGGGGTCTCCTGTGCCTAAATACTGCCTCAGGGCCCCACCCCTTAAGCCTCACCCCATCGGGCAAACAATTTGCCCGTGCCCTGATTGGAGGTGAAATCACCTCATCCTAGCTCTCGCTCTCCCCTCCCCCCCTCGCAAAATCCTCCCCCCCCACAGGAAAGTGGGGTGCGAAGGGAAATCTTGGAGATTAATAAGATCCTCCCCAATTCACAGAAAGAGCCTTTGTCTGCTAAGAGAGCTTCAAGGTTTTTGGATGAACAGAGCAGGAGACTCACAGTGTATTGTGTGATTGCACATCACAACCCTTCGATTGTGTGTGTGCCCGCCTATTTTTTGAGTGGAGGAGGAGAATTGGAGGAAATGGCTGGCCTAGTGTCTAGGAAAACAATGGCTTAAATGTGCTTTTTCATTGAGCTCCTTCTCACGTTCTGCATCTATATAGGCGCACTACTATAGCTTTATGGTGTCTGAAGGCAACTGTTTAAATTCAATTCCAGTCGCAAGGGGACCAAGTTGGCTGCATTTCCCAGCATTTTCCAGCAGTCCAAAAGAGAAAAAGAAAAAGAAAAAGACATTTGGAATGGTTGTTCTGTTCAGAAGTGATCAGCCTAGCATGCTCCGTAACACAAATCTGGACAGTAGCAAATTGCACTCGGCTACAGACTGAATTGTCTGGCACCGTATGGTAAGTAAGCACTGGGTATCCCAGACTGTGTTTTTGCCCCACCCTTCTTTTGCAAATATCTTTACCAGCAATCTGAGTGATGGAAAAGGTATTGAACTGATTGTCAAGCAACAGATCTTACATCAGTATGTTCCCCTTAGCAACTCTTCTGTACACCTGATGCCACCGGACTGGCCACCTGATGCAAAGGTGAATGTAGAAAATTAAATCCCTCTGACAAACAGGGGCCACCCTGCCAATCTTCCAAGGTAAACCGATTTGAACTTCTTGCCATTCTGGGCTCTCGTCTCCCATGCAGTGATGTTATAGTACAGCAAAGAAAATGCCAAGGCCTGAATCTGAGCAAAACGGCTACAGGTGGTGTCTTACTAGGGGAAGCTAGTAGAAAGCTGCATCCCAGGCAGCCAGATATATGCCCCACCCCACAGACCAGTGCCAGCTCCAGGTTTTGAGGGCCCTCAATGGGCCCGCTCCCTCTATGAGTCTACCTTCTCACTGCCATTGTCAGCAGCTGCTATTGCTCCTTCCTTCTCATCTTTCCTACCACTTGCTTTCTGGGCAGGTAGAGAGCCAGTGAGCAAGCAGGCAGTGTCCTCTGCTGCTCCTCCTTCTCACCACCTCTGTTGCCTGGGCCAGAGCAAGAGGCAGATAGAAACAAGCAAGTTGCAATGATGAAGAGAAGGAGCAAGTCCAGAGGGCTCTTGTCAGTGGACCCCTGCTTGGGTGTGGACCCTCAGCAGGTGCCCAAATATGCCTACTCTTGATGCCAGTCCTGACTGAGTTGAGTCTTATCTGTGATGGGAATCCAAATGTATGTATGTTTTCTATTTTTAATCTGCCCAATAACAGATGTTCTCTAGGCAGATTACAAAAAGCCAAAATAATGGCTCCAGTTCAGTGTGCATGTAAACCTTTTTAGAAAGTCTCACAGTACCTATCAATGAACATCATTTCATCTTCTTTGAATATCATCTTCTTTGAATATGCTCACTTGCATCTAGTCACTGGTTATAGGCACTGACGGGAACTGAAAAAGCACCAAGGCTGAAGGATCTGATCCAGCTGAAAAGGAAAGACGGAGCTCGGCGTCATCAGCATTCAAATGGCATTGGCCCCTGTTGCATGTTATCATGATGCTCGTTGCCCAACGGCGGCATCTGATGGATCTACGAGATGGAACAGAAAACAGAATGCAGCCTTATGGGACTACATATGGACTACCTTGGAGGAATGATCATTTTCTCAACTCCACACTTATGACCTCCTTGCCAAGAACGAGCAGAACTGCAAACACATGGCAGGTCCCCCAGTCATCTCATCAACAGTTCATGATAAATAGTATCAAGGACCAGAGGAAAGTGGAACATCATCAGTACCTTACAATTTCTCCCATTAATCTCTAGGTCAGTGTTCTCCAGCAACCTTGGGTCCCCAGATGTTTTTGGCCTAAAACTCCCAGCATGCCCCAACCAGCTACACTGGCTGGGGCATGCTAGGAGCTATAGGCCAAAAACATCTGGGGACCCAAGGTTGTTGGAGAACACTGCTCTAGGTGGATGGATGGCAAACTTGGTGCTATATTGTTACCAGGCTTGATCCCTCAGATTAGGGTGGGCTACACAGAAATACATTTCAAAATACATTTTAAAAATAATCTAGAACATGGGAGGGCAACAGGTAGCCTTTCCCTGCTCTAAAAGATTCTTCTTTAACATTAGTTAATTATCTGTAGCTACTGCTTGGAAGCATACTTGCAACAATGCTCAGGGTAAAAAGAGAAGTGACTTTTAGCAACCATGAAGTAACATTTAACCTGTGTAAAAAGTCCCGTTTCTCCAGGCAATCTGAAAATATGCACAATCCACTTTTGGGTGGGTTGATTTTATACTTTTTCACCATTCCTTAGGAAAAACACAGCAGGGGGTGGGTGGGTTCTGTATTCATCTGCGATTGAAACTAATTCCTTGTCCACTGCACACATTCACTCATCACAGTGTGAAATCCAAATGTTGGTCATGTTACAAATAACGTATAGAATTCAAGATCAGCTGCTGGCAAATATGTATGTGCTTGAATGCAAGGTTAGTTTTTCAATTACGTTTGTGCAAGCTAAGCTCGAGCAATGGGACACTGAAATGTGAGGGTCACAATCATGATCAAATCCAAGCTGCTTTTCAGATTTAAATAATGACAAGAGGAGGGCTTGCCAGCTAACATTGCTCATCTCCACCACAGTGTTATGCTCACTTACTCAGGAGTAAGTTCCACTGAACCCAGTCAACCTTCCTTTCGAATTTCTCCTACACTGAGTGACTCCCAAATTATTTCTGGTCAAGTGCTGGTTTTTAACCTATGCTACATGGTTTGGGATCTCAGTACCTAATGGAATTACTTACTCTTCTCGTATGGACCTACCCAAGTTCTAAGATCATCAGCAGATGTCCTTCTACAAGTGCCCTCTCAGTATGAATTCTGGAGGGTGGCTACAAGGGAGGCCTTTTCAGTGGTGGCCTCCTGTTTGTGGAATGCTCTCTCAACAGAGGCTCATCTGATGCCAGGGACAGTACTCTCATGAGGCAAGACCTTTGCCTCAGCAGAAGATAGGTGTGGTGGCGGTGGTGGTATGTGTGGTGGGTGGATGGAGCAGTAGATTGGGGAGGGGGGGGCAATAGAAAGGTATTAAAAATGTATTTATCTATAGCCCAGCCTAATCTGAGAGTTTAAATTGGGTAAGAATATTGTGCAAAGTTTTTCATCTACTATCCTGGTTGCTCTCCTCTGGACATGCTCTAGTTTGTTATTATGTAATAAAAAATAACACTGCTATAGATATGACACAATTGCTTAACTCTTTTGGTTACCCCATTGCTTTTTGCGTTTTGGAACCCTGGATGGTCACTCTGGACTTCAAGGAGGATAGCTGGATTCTGATGTTCCCCATTCCTGCTTGAATCCATGAAAGCTTATGCCATAATAAATAGATCTGTCTTTAAGGTGTCACAAGACTCTTCTGTATTTTTTTGCTGCAACAGAATAAAATGATTACCTCTCTCTGGTGATTGTATGCCACTTGGGGAGCCAACCTTCACTGAAGAACAAGGTATCAAGGTAATAAATTAATGGGAACGGCACCATGGATTAGGGATGAATACCTGCTGCAAAATCTGTTCCATCTATGTTCCACAGCCAGTCAGGCACCTTTCATTCTGTCGTCTGCTCACTGACGGAACTGGATTTTGCGAAAATGCATTCAAGTAGTGCAAATTCACACTCCTGAAAATGCTCAGACCCCCCCATGTGTATTTTCATGCTTTAGTCTATCAGTGAAAGTGTACATTTTTTGTGTATTTCATGTATTTTTCTATGACTAAATTTGCATAATTTAATTTATTTATTTACTTACTATATTTATACCCCGCTTTTTTTTACTGCAAGGAACCCAAGGCGGCTTAAATTATCCTCCTCTCCATTTTATCCTCACAACAACCCTGTAAGGTAGGTTAGGCTGAAAGTCCGTGTGACTGGCCCAAAGTCACCCAGTGAGTTTCATGGCCGAGCAGGGACTAGAACCCAGATCTCCTGAGTCCCAGTCCAATACTCTCGCCACTACGCCACACTGGCTCTCAAAAAAAAGTATGTAAAACAACAACATGGTTTGCAATTCGGCGGAATCCACACAACTTGGGAAAAACCAGTCCGCCGCAGAATCCATGAGTCAGATTCTTAGACATTTGAACTCCGTTGAGTCCATTGTGGATTCCTCCAATGTCCCTACCATGGATGCAGTGATTTCCATTAGAATTGGATCACACTTCCAGAAGCAAAGAATCAAATCCACAATAATCATGTGTTAAGAAAATGAGTGATGTGCTACGTACATGCAGTGAACCACACCTTAGCCTGTTCACCCCAGCTGTTTCCTGCCCGCTGCAAATTGGTGTAGGATGCTGAAGGCTGGCTCGGGCTCGGGCTCGGGCTCGGGCTCGGGCTCGGGCTCGGGCTCCTGTACTTTGGGCATGGCTTACATAAAGTGAGCCCCTGCAACAAGTAATCTGGGCTTTCCTGCTGTAACTTCAGTCGCTCTCTGTAATTTGTAGCAATGTATTTCACACTCCAAGGGGCAGCGTTTCATTCAGATTTTTTTTTTTTTTTGGTGACATATTCATCAACACATTGGCAAAGGTCCTAAGGAAATCATGATGGGAGAAGGGGGAATTGCTAAAGTCAGCATCTGAGCTGCAATTGACTTGGGTACACAATGTACTCTGAATTAGATGGATTGGAAAACCATTAAACATATGCACATCCTAGTGCTCCTTCTGCTTTCAGGCAGAGAAAATAAGTTTATTCAGTGTATTCAGGGTTTTATGCAGACAGGGAATTTAGGTTAATGAGGATCCCAGTCCCCTCACCGGGGGAGGGGAGCCCAGAAGCTGAGATAGCAAAAAGGAGCCAAAGACAAAGGGCTGGACCGGTAGATGAAGGGTAGATATTTACTGAAGAAAATATATAAAGTGGCCATATATAAAGTGGTTGTTGTTCGAAACGCATTGGCCACTTTATATGTTTTCTTCAATAAATATCTATCTATTTATTTAGTTATTTAATACATTTTTATACCGCCCAATAGCCGAAGCTCTCTGGGTGGTTTACAACAGTTAAAACCATAAAATACAATACAAAATAAATATAAAATTTAAAACCACAGATTAAAAACAAACAGCAGAGCTACAGCAGCAGTTACAATAACGGAGTTAAGAACAACTACAAGATTAAAATGACTAAGATGATTAAAATGATTAAAATGCCTGGGAGAATAGAAAGGTCTTCACCTGGCGCCGGAAAGAATACAAAGTAGGCGCCAGGCGAACCTCTTTGGGGAGCTCATTCCATAACCGGGGTGCCACAGCAGGAAAGGCCCTCCTCCTAGTAGCCACCTGCCTCACTTCCTTTATCTACCCTTCATCTACTGGTCCAGCCCTTTGCCTTTGACTCTTTTTTGCTACCCCCACCTAGGGTGGCTGTGTGGCCTACTTCACAGAGGACCTGTATTGGAAGGACAGTCCTCTGAAGTAGGGAAGTCAGAGAAATCCTCAAGGAATCCAAATGAGCTTGGATTTCTGTGGATGCAACCTGAGGATTCTGCAGCGAACTGTGTGGCCACACGGATTCTGCAAACGTGCAGACTAGGTTTTTTTTGTTTTTTGTTTACTTTACTTTTGGGGAGGATTTGCACAGCTGCGCACTTGTGGAAGTGGGCATTACTGCCAATGCGCAGTGGCACAAGTGCATATTTGCAAATGAATGAAATTCTCATACAAAAAACCTGCCCCCAATTCTGTGTCAATGAGCGGATGATGGAATGAAAGATGCCTGATAATGTGTGAAACGGACCAAGTCTGTGCATCCCTGATTGTGAAGGCATCCCTCTGTTGGAAGATCTGTCCAATCCAAGTCCAGCCCAAAGATAAAAATATAACTCATACTGTGTGTGTGCCTGTGTGTGTGTGTGTGTGTGTGTGTGTGTGTCCCTTTTCATAGATTTCATAGATCATAGAGTTGGAAGGAGCCTACAAGGCTATCGAGTCCAACCCCCTGCTCAATGCAGGAAACTAGAGGAGGGGTCTCCCATCCAAGTAATAACCAGGCCTGACCCTGCTTAGCTTTCCACGCTCAGACAAGCTGAGCCAGCGCAAGCCACAGGCCTGTCATGTGTGTGTGTGTGTGCTTATACACACATACAGACAGACATATACCATTGTCTCACCCTCACAAGAGGTCTTAACGTCCACTGAATCCTAGTACCCCTTCTTTTCTATTGCTGCCGGTGCCTCACGCAGAGCTAAATCCAGTTTTTGTCTGCCTCCTCAATATATATTTGAGTTCTCTCCTCTCCTCCATCCCACACACAAGCCTCAGACAGTGGCAATTTCTACACCCTCACCATCATTCTAATTGTACGACACAGTCGCAGTGCTTGCCGACACTGTCAAAGAGGCAGCCCATTATAATTATTTCCTCAATCATTCTTCATGAATGAAGCACTCCAGGCAACTCTAGAAGTAAACTTAATCACCAGAAACAATATAAATTCAAAAAGCAGATCCTATTAGACAGCCATTTTTAACGCTGATTTCCCCATAGTTCTCTTTCTAGCGAAATAAATTTCAAACGGTGCTTTTGCAAACGGCAAGCAAAGAGCATCAGCATTTTATATGAAGCGGAACATAGTAAGATGATGTACTTTGGGAAGGTTATTATGGTCCGCTTCGAAATGAAGTTCTCATCAGTCTGTGGGACATGAGCATTTTACATTGGCAAGCAAGTGGTGGTAAACAGGTTGGTTTCAGAAAAGCCAACTAATAATGCACAGGGCTGAAATATTTATAGGGTGAAAAGACATCAAGAGCAGCTGGTGGAATGGGACACATGTGTTTAATACATGGTTGCAAGAATGTTCTTTTATACTGCAAAATCTCTCTTAAAATCTCTCAAAATCAGCAAAAACATGAGCTTGTCAAAGTTCTCTCTCAATTCCACCTCAAAGCTTGCTCTGGCTCATGTCCGTATCAGATTATGAGCTTTGCTTTTTTTCTTTTCATATGAACATATGTGCATATTTCTGTGTGCATTTCCCCTCAATGTATGCACAAATGGCATCCATTTTGGAAATATACACGTTGGATTAAAGCCTGTTTATGTGCATTTTTCAAAAGTATGCATTTATTCATGTTCATTTTTCAAATATCTGCACTTTTCAGACACATTTTTTTTTGTTCTCTTCAGTGAATCACCTTACAAGCTCAGAAATGTACAGACTTTGACCACAGATTGTGTTTGGTTCTGCATTTGGTTCTGGGATGTGTGAATTGGCTAGATTCTGGTAAAAAAAGAAAAGAAAAAAGAACTGAAATGTATTTCTCATACAGGCAGTGCCCAGGTTACAAACGAGTTCCGTTCTTAAGAATGTCTTTAAGTCAAATTCGAAATGTAAGTCAGAACAGCACAGCATTCCATACGTTAAAATCGGCATTTACGCAAATTGCGTAGTATACTACGCTATGTACTCTACGTAAACGACGTACCGCCAGGGAACTCAGAAGTCTGTTCTTAAGTATGGGTTGTCTGTAAGTCGGACATTCTTAACTCGAGGACTGCCTGTACATTCCAACCTAGGTTTTTGTAAACTTGATGCTGGATAACTACATCCACATTTATGACCTTTGATGCCTTGTGGCTACTCCAAGGCAGGGTGATCAGAATTCATGCTTGTAGGATCTACTTTATGTGTGTTTTTCTTGAACCGATTCAGTCAGGTGCAAAATAGGGGGCAGGGTTGGAGGAAGGGAGATCATACACATAGAATTAAGGAACAGGGTGTCTTTCTGTTGTCACTACCAGAACTGAGCTCACAGTTCTCTCTCTCTCTCTCTCTCTCTCTCTCTCTCACACACACACACACACACACACACACACACACTCCACTCCTGGTTTTCTTCTTTTTAGCAACCTAATTTGGGGTTGGAGGTGAGAGGAGCTGTGACTCAGTGGCTGAACACATGCTTTGCATTCACAAGGTAGGGATGTATGGATTTTGTTAAACATGTTTCTTCTGTGCTTCGTGGATTGTCGGGCATCTTTCGTTCTGTCATCCACTCCTTGGCGGAATCAGATTTTTTAAAACCAGAATTTCATTCTACTTGCTCTAATTCGCATTAATTATCTAATTAATCCTCACTTGTGCAAATGTGCTAATGCATATTAGTTCATGGGAATTAGCACTAGTGCACATTCAAGCCTATGTGAATTAGTGCAAATGCCATCCCCGCCCCAGTGAAAAACTGGTCCGCGGAATCTGCGTGACTCAGAAAAAGCTGGTCTGCTGTGGAATCCACACATCACATTCATAGAAATCTGAACTCATTTGAATCCACTGTGGATTTCTTTGACATTCCTACTACAGTACAAGGTCCCAGGTTCGATCCCTGGAATCTCCAGGTAGGGCTGGAAAAGATCCTGCCTGAAATCCCGGAGAGCCACTGCCAGTCAGTGTTGACATTACTGGGCTAGATGGACCAGTCCGTGACTTCCTATGGCAGATTCCTATATTCCTAAATGCATAGGACCAAAATCTGGCCAAATTATTTAGGGATGTGAAGCAGAAAATCCCACAAACATGTTGTCTCTTCCTTGGCACTAAACATACAACAATAGCAAATTAAATGACTAATAATTTGCTTCTCTTTCATGACACCCCACATCTGCTGCTTGAGGCAACTGCCTCACTCTGCCTAATGGTAGGGCTACCCCTGGTGGGAGGGGAACCTTATTGCTATTTTTAAAGAGTTGGGAGCCACAGAGCCTTGATGATCTACCACAAGTCACCTAAGAAAGCAACCAGTAGATCCAGATCTACCTTCTGCCCATCCCTGCTCCAACCTATTGGAATCTGTGTGTCGCATGGGCTTTCCCTGTGTGGATGCCTGATAGAAAGAGATGACGCATTTGAGACACACGCAGAAATGAGCATTTTCGGTCATTTCCAGTTGCTCCCAGAAGTGCTAAATCTCCATTCTGCAAGTGGAGGGGGCAGGGGGGGCTGGTGACTCCTATTTCGGTGGGGCTCCTAATCCATTGCAGGCTCTATTTGGAGCTTCATAGGAGCTATCCATGGTGCTGAACTCCATTCCCAAAACAGCTTCACCGCCATGGAGCACTGTGGAGAGCTCCTATAAAGCTCCAAATAAAAGCTGCAATGAATTAGGAGTCCCACAGAAATAGGAGCCACCAGCCTCCACTGGATGGGGGTGCCACAGAATTGATGGGGGTGTAAGCACCCCATTGGATACTGCCCATAGACTGATTTGTCCACACACACACACAGAGCACAGAGTTAGGTTACCATTGGGGCAGGCTATTCTTTAGATGCCCATATGAAAGACTATAACAAACTTTAAGAAACCTTGCTTCATTGCATCTCACAATGTTCAGTGCCCCGAGAGTCCTGTGCTTTCTGGCCTAGCTTTCATTCATTATATTGTTTGCCATGTGGCTGAATGGCTTATTTCAAAAGAGGAAATTAGTTGATTATATGGAGAAACGGAGATGCTGATTATACGCAGTAAGCTACCACCAATGCAGAAATTAGATACGCTGGAAAGAAAAGGAGGGAAATCGTCGAGAGATGTTTTCCCTCTTTACTGATTATGCCTGATGATGGAGTATTTTGAGGGGCATTAGCCTGGGAGTGAGGGGGAAAAATGAATTTCTAAAAACAAAACACGAAACAAAACCATGCCTTTATTTTTAAATCAAAAGTTGGGAGCACACTTATTACGGTAGAGTTGTCAAGGTGTTAAGATACTTCTTCCTTCAATGAACTCCAGACTTGAACGAGAAAGTGACACAATACATATTCTGTTGCAAAGAAACAGCTTTACCCTCCCTCCTCACTCATTTCTCAGAGACTCTGGCCCTTGTGCCCGCAAAAAACCCAATAGTCCCAAGAGCTAAACAGCACTGCAGACAATTAGATTCTGAATGCAAAAAGGATGCGGTCAAACAAGAAGAGAATGGCCAAGCAAAGAGAGGTATGGTACTCTTCAGTTAAATGTTTCAGCCTCTGTCTTCCTCAGTAACAATCCCAATAAGTTGCCTTCACCTGATCTTCTCTAATTCCCTTCTCCCACTGCAGCCTCCTACCCCATATCGCAGGCCTTTCCTGCACTGGTTGCGTTGTGTGTGCTGCATTTGTGCTGCAAAAAGTTATATATACTTACATTGTGTGACCCGCAATAAAAAATATTTAGAAATCAATAAAATGAAATAAATATTTAACACTGCTGATCACTAAGAGGGTGTCAGGATGTTGAAACCTCCAGGATCTCCTGATCTGGGGAAGACCCCACCATAGGGCCCAGCATGAACCAGGACCAAGGGGAGAACAGTCACCCCACAGGGAACTTGCAGGATTGGGGAATGTAATGTGTCTCAGTTGGACTCCCCAACTCTGAACCATTCCCTGCTGGGTCCTGAAGAATGGGCAGCACAATGAGCCTGAGATGAATCTTGCTCCTGATGCTGGAGTGTTTACCGGACAGGCACAACCGCACAAGGGATCCCATGTAGGAATCCTACTCAGGAGGAGGAACCAATGTATTTAAGTATGATCGAGAACAGCCTTCCCACAGTGCAACAGGAAGAGTGGGGCAGCCAGGTTCGGTGCTGAACTCCTCAATTGCTGCCTGGACTGGAGTCTGCTGATGCAACAACCTTCACATAGACTGACTCCTAATCTACCTGCCTTATGGACAGCTCCTTTGCGCTTAGCATTAAATTCTCTGACTGCTGGACAGTTCCCCTGCCTTTCTGGAAAGGGCGGCCAGCCTGGGAAGGAGAGGAAAAGTACTTCAGAAGACTGGATCCACCACAAAGCTTGCTGAGCCCCCTCCGTCTTCTGAGTTTAATCAAAGTCCAGCTTTGCAGCCATAAGTGCTAGGAACTTGCTTGTCATAAAGAAAAATGGAAGCTGAGATCCTTATGATTCTTCCCCTCTCTCCAGCTGTAAATATTCCACTCGCACAGCTAACCACAGCAGAACAATATTTAGGAGAGAGAAACGTGTCTCTACAGTAGTGTCTCTCTCCTATGATTGCTATAGTTATTGAGCATTATCAAGCATAGAACATGTGCTAATGAGATACTCCCATTCTTTCTGGCATCTATGATTATGTCAGCTTTCCCAAAAGTTAATTAAAGAGACCCTAAACTAAAACAAACGATACTGAACAGCTACATAGCGCGTCACTTTCCATCTTCAAAGCACTTTGCAAACATTTACTAATTGATTTAAAGTTGCCTGAGCAGTAGCTTTGGAAACAACCGTCTTAATTAACAACTTTCCTTTCCAACTGTAGTCACAGCTTACACATGGCAAGATGCAGGACTCACCTGCCAACACAACAAAAAGGGAAGGTTGCCACGAGTAAAGTTTGTTCACTCCATGGTGCATGAGTAGGGCTAAACTACATGCTACATTCAATTTGTAGCCAGTTAGCACAGCTGATTTTTTGTTTGTTTGTTTACCTTAATGAAAACATGAAAGGACCCAATTCATATTAGGACCACTGGACCCAGGTGTATGTGGGGGGGGGGGGGTAAGGCTTTCTATTTGGCCACTCCCACAAAAAAAAAACCAATCCAGCAGGGACTTTAAAAAAGCCTTCCATTGGTGCATATGGATTTTTTCTTTAAGAGGTGGTGGTGGTCGGCACTAATGACATTAATAAGAGAATAAATAAATAAATAAATCCACTTGCTGGTTTACAGAATCCTCCTCCTCTCCATTTTATCCTCACAACAACCCTGTGAGGTAGGTTAGGCTGGAAGCCAGTGACTGGCTCAAAGTCACCCAGGGAACTTCATGGTTGAGTGGGGAATAGAACCTGGATTTCCCGAGTTCCAGTCCAACATTCTAACCACTACACCACAATAATTTTATAGGGGATGTAGTACATTTAAGCAGGGGAAGAGACCCAAGTCCCCCCACTGGAAAAAAATAAATAAAATCAAATCCTGAAGATAGCACTAGTGTATAGCCTATATACTCTACTGTCAATAAATAAAGGGGGAAATGTTCGGATTTTGTATGCGTTTCTTTTCATCAATTTGGTCAATTCTGATAACTTGAATTTGCCTCCAGTTTTGCTTCAGTCAGTACCTGAGTGCCTTGCCTCCTCACAGAATAGGGCCTCCTATTTTTCTTCCATTCCCTCTTATTTTTCAGAAACAAAATCACAATGCACCAGGGCATTCCAGGAATGCAAAGTTGCCCACCTTTGCTGCTGCAACCTACAGAGAACTTTCTGAGACAATGTCCTGGGGATTTTCTGTGATAGATGTAAATGTTATGCTCCAGAAAAAAGGCCTACAAATCACCAGCAAGCCCAAGCCAGCATACTGTGAGTTGTAGGCCTTTTTTTTCCTGTCTAAACTTGCATAGGGTTGTGCCCTAAGAAAGTTATCTATCTGTCTATCTGGCAGATGGACTAATCAGGCAACTTGGTATATTTTAATGAATGAATGAATGAATTACATTCCTATACCACCCAATAGCCAAAGCTCTCTGGGCAGTTCACAAAAATTAAAACCCTAAAATACAACAATATAATAGAACATAATATTAAAAACTTAAAAGTTTAAAACAGAATAAAGCCAGAGTAAAAACCACCAGCAGGGAAAGATCTAAATAATACACAATAACACAAAGGACTAAAGGACCATATGCGGCGTGCTAATAACAAATGATGAAAAATGACTATGGAAGATATGTAATTTCTACATTATATTGAACAGATTCATTTTAAAAAGAAGAAAAACATGTTTTGTTTTGTTGCTAATGGTTCCATTACTGCAGAAATATTCCAACCAGAATTTCAGTACATATTCTGCTGAATGTATTTCTCATGGCTGGAGCATAATACCAATGCTGCAAGTATACTGCTCCAGGAAGGGTGGGGGGGAATCCTCAGGATATTCCTCTTGGGATTTACTGTGTATATATAAAATGTCATCCACGGAAATAGTTTGCATTCCCCTCCTCTCTCAGATTTCAATTCTGCCTTAAGGAACATTTAAAAATTAGCAAGTGCCCCCCATGCTTACAAAGTCTTCCTTACAAATCTTAAAATAAATGCCACAGCCTACCTGCTGCATCAGGAAGTGATATTAAACTTGGCCAACCTTACTGCAATAGCCAACAGAATTCAGTACATCGCAAATCCATGAAATAAGAGTTCATGGAAGTGTTGTTGTTGTTGTTGTTGTTGTTGTTATTTACTTAAGATTTTGAGTGTGTTTGCATATATGTGCATGCCCATCAAGTTCAAGATGAACATCACAGCAAGGGGGAGACCAGCCTGCCTGACCCCATACATCAGCTGCAAGGAGCTCGCTTCACCCTCCCTGCCGGGAGGAACACACAGTTCCAACTGACAGTTCCCTGGGACGGCAGACTCTGGCCTTAACCATCGGCCAGAGAACCAAGGGCCACTGGGAGGCTGTACCCCATGCCTCCTAGGAGTAACATCACAGCAAGGGGGAGACCAGCCTGGCCCCATACATCAGCCAAAGAAGGAACAGCTGCAGGGAACTTGTTTTGCCCTTCCCTGCCAGGAAAAAAAAGAAAAGAAAAAGAAAAAGATCTATAAGAACCTTGTAGCTAAGAACTGGTGCCTGAGTTTTGCTTTCTTCCTCCTCCCTCCCAATCCCTTTTCCTTTTGTGTCATGTCTTTTAGATTGTAAGCCTGAGGGCAGGGATTGTCTTATTATTATTTATTATTAAGCCACTCTGGGAGCCTTTTCTTGCTGAAGAGCAGGGTAAAAAGGCTATAAATAAATAAATAAACAACGTGGGTCAACTTTACCCAGCCTCCCAACCTGGTTCCGCTCAGATGTTGGAATGCTGGCTAAGGATAATATGCTGGCTAGGGATGATGGGAGTTGTAGTCTAAGACATCTGGAGGACACCAGATTGGAGAAGGCTAATGTATGTTCTACAATCTTGTCTCTAAAAATCATCTTAAGCTGCAGTGGGGCACCTAGAGGAGCTGGAGCTGAAGCATTATTCTTAGCACCGGGGGTGGGGGTGGTCACAGCTCTTCCAGCCCAATAGCTGAATCAATTTCAGAGCAGCTCCGAGGGACATTTTTCTTTAGGAATGAAGAGTCCTGAGAAGACTAGGCCAGAATCATTCTCTAGGCTTCCAGTTTTCTAACTAGAAGGAATTATTTTTGTGTGGAAGAGTATTCAGCCATGTCAGCCCCCACCTCCAGTCTGAAGTGGTACAGCCCAGACAGAACTTGACCACCACAGTGAGAACAAGGCACGAGCCTGAGCATCTTAAATGGAAGAGGCTGGGGAGCTTTGTTGTGAAGCGACCTTCTCCTTTTAAGACATGGAGGCAAGCTTCTTTCTGTATCCCAATTAGTTCCCAGGTCTGAAAGAAGGAGAGTATTAAGACAGCAGTAGCAGCGGTTCCCTGCAATTTTAAGTTTGACCTCCGGCAGTGGAGATTAGCTGTTTGAGAGGCAAAAAAAAAAAATAAAATCTGATTTCTAAGCCTGAACACTGGTTAGATCCTCAGGAAAGCTTTTAGCACAAGCAGCGCTGAATGCTTTGCCCTCATTGAACACTGAACAGCATCCTTTGCCTCCAGAGGAAAGTTGAACTGCAGCTTTTATCAGAACCATGGGCATAATTCACTGGGAATCTTTCCTGCATAAGCGCCTCTCTTAAAATAAAGAGGAGAAGAAGAAAAGAAACGTTTTGTGCAGCACACTCAAAACCCTGCCTGGGGCTGATCCTGTGGAATGTTCAATGATTTTGATGGGTGAATTGGCGGGAGGGGGGCAAACATCTTCCCAAAGGCTGGGAAGGTTGAGCAACATATGGATGAGAAGGAGAGAACTTTCAGCTAGGGTGTCTTACTTTTGGATGAGGTGGTTGAGCAGCTTTCTTTCTTTCTTTCTTTCTTTCCAGAAGTGTAAGCTACTGCATTCAACATCTGACTTCCTGCTAGTTAAAAATCTCTCAGGATGGCACTGAGCATGTCACTACATCAGGGTTGGCAGAAGGTAGATCTCCAGAGGCTTTGGACTTTAACTCCCAGAAGTCCCTGCCCAGCGTTGCCAATGGTTAGGAAGGCTGGGAGTTGAAGTGCAAAGCATCTGGAGGTCTACTTCCTGCCCACCCCTGCACAATGTAATGATGTTGCATGGTTACCAGCAACAGTGTATGGGTGAAAATAAAAAAGATGACTGATGACTAGAGCCATGCTTAAAAGAGATTTTTTTAACCAGAAGGCAGCCAGATGGTGAGTGTAGAGGCTTGCCCTTAAGTAGAAAAGGAAAGGACAGAAGAGAAAGAGTATTTGGCCACCTCATAAAACCCCACCCCCATCTGTGAAAGTCTTAAACCCGTGAAGGTTGCAGAAACTTCTCGACTCACCGTCACTGGAGGAGAAAGGTGCAGCAAAAGTGGGAAGATGGATTGCAAAGAGCCTTAATTGTACCCCATGAGAGGGAAGAGAGGTGAAGGCTCCATTGCACACCAGCGCTTTGACCAGCTGGACTGACCCCTTTTGAACCTTAGACAAACCACCATTGGTGTCAATTGGAGGTAAGGGAGCCATTCCCAACCTGTTCCTTCTCCTCCCAAACTCCTGGGGCTCAGCAGGTACACATTCTCACCAGGGAGAGCCACCATGGTTCTTCCTTGGCCTCCACCCTCCTCTGCTTTTGCGGCCTTCCTTACCTTGCTCTTGAGCAGGCATTAGACGGGATTAGGTTATTACTCATCAGGAGGCCTCTCAGGATCAAGGGAGCTGTCTTTCAGGAAGAACTGATGGCCCTTTGCTTCCACCTTAGATTGCTGCTTATCCTGTGGCTCTCCCCTCTGCTCAGCTCTCTGGCTTTTTCTTCCAGCCCCACCATGAACTTCACCTGGATATCTTAGCAAGGTGGGGCTGTCTCTGATCCTACCCCTCTTTACCACAGGGTCTAAGACAGGCCAACTGTCCCGTGTGAGAGAGCCTGGAAGAGGAGGGAGGAGGAAAACAGAGAGAGCCTAGAGGAGGAGGGAGGGAGGGAAGAGGAAAACACACACTTGCCATTTTGAATTACCTCAGAGTTGCATCTCCCCTTCCCCCACCATATTCAAAAGAACTATATGTTCTTCATCTGTGTGTGTGTGTGTGGGGGGGTAGTTGTTTGTTCTTTCTGGGTTGTTGTTGTTGTCATCATGATTTGGAGTTCAGTATTTTTAAATACTGCTATTCAATCTGTTCTCTTTTCCCCACCATATATGTCCTCCGGGGTCCATTTCTTTTATGATTTTAATTTTAAAAAGTGAAGTTTTTAAATGGAATTGTACCTCATGCATGTCATGAGCCATTTTGGGGATTCTGGTCAAAAAGCAGGAGGGTGCAAAGCTAAAAAAATAAATGAATGAATAATAAATAAGATCACGTTTTAATACATGGTGCCATATTATTCCTCTAATAGCATTGAAACACGAGCTTTGCCTCTATGATAGGGAGCATAACTCAGTATTTCATCATTTAGATTTGTGACACGGCAATGTTCAAATGTAGCTGAGACATTTTGTAGCTGATGAATTTCATATTACACATTTCTCATGTTCAAGGCTCTTAAAAATGCATTTATCAAATGTTCCTATGCAGGGACACCTTTTTATTTTCTAATTCACAACAGGTGAATTCAGATTTTTCAGAGTAAACAAGATAGATTGCTGCAATGCACTCCACGTTGGGCTGCCCTTGAAGACTGCTCAGAAGATGCAGCTTGTGCAAAATGCAGCAGCCATATTAACAACTGGGACCAGAATGGCTCAGCATGTAACACCAATTCTGGCCCACTTGCATTGGCTGTCTGTATGCTTCCGAGCCTGAATCAAGGTGCTGGGTTTAACCTATAATGCCTTACATGGCTTGGGACCACAAGCCTCTCTCGACCTGAACCTACCCAGACACTACGATCAACACCTGAAACCTTCCTCCATGCCTTATACTCTGGCCTTCAAACAATGCCATCCATTGCATCTCTGAATGAATCACCTCCAGTCAGGAAGGCTTGTTCAGAGTAGTTAGTGACTCAGCTCAGGCATAAACACAGTTGTTTGGGCTTCCCTGAAGATGCCCAAGGCATATGATTGATTTCACCATCTAAGTGTTAACTTTTTAAGGTGTAAAACTAGGGGATGGCACCGACATTCTCCTCACCAGAATTTCTTCCTGGATTTGGTTTTCTGAAATACCTGAGCCCTATTTATTTAGATATTCCGAATGTGGTTAGAGTACTGAAAAGTTCTTAAAGTAGCAAATATTCTTTCTCAATTACACGGAGAGCATCCACATGTGCCAGAGGCTCTCCTCTTCAGAATATCGCCCTCCTTGGGTACAGGAGGAAAGACGCAAGGAGGGGTGGTGGCTACCACACTTCTGTCACCTCACTTCAACCACTTTCAGAATGCCTGAATAAGGCTCTGGTCACCCTTCCAAAGTGTTACCAAGGCACTGGGAATTCTAACTTTTAAAAACATTTCCAAATGTTATACAGAACACCATGTGCATGCAATTTGCTACAGATTTACTTATTTACAAGATTTATATCTTATAAAGATTGCTCCATATTCCAGTATTCCAATTTGCTACAGATTTACTTATTTACAAGATTTATATCTTGTAAATACTGCTCCTTATCCCAGTATGGAGATTTCAGAGCAGGGAACAATGCAAGATAAAACAGAGAAAAGAGAATAAAACCATATGTTAAAAACAAGATCAATAAAACTACAGCTGGTTAGATCGGGAAGGCTTCCTGAAATAAAAGCGTTTTCAGGAGGTGCCGAAAACAAGACAATGTTGGCGCCTGCCTGACCTCTGGAGGCAGGGAGTTCCACGGAAATGGAGCTGGTACGCTTTCCATTTCTTCAATTAATTTGTGCCTTTCCCCACTCACCCCACTACCACACACACTACCAATGAGTACAGCAATATTATTTTTGTGTGGTGTTTTATGGAGGTACATGAATATTTGTGTGCACTGGGGAAAACAAACCAACCAATCTTGATGTCATTTCATGTCCAGTCGAATTAAAAATACATTATACATAGTATAAAAACCATTTACATACAAACATATAGACAGACAGCATGCACACAGACACACAGATATCTAAACAACATTTGATGATAAGAAAAGAAAAGACAAGACCTTTCCATTCAGTTATTGCTCTGTAGTATTATTACCCTGCTTCTGTATAATCTTGCACTACTATATTACAATAAACCTGACTGTTACCTTGCCCTGCTTTTCATTCTTCCTGGATCCAAGTTTGATTAGGAGAGTCTCTATCATTAATTCTGGAATTGGAACATGCCCTGGTTGCTGCAGCGTTCAGTTCCTTCTCCTCATTTGTATCTTTTCTTCCCATCATGTTACTGATTTGTGCCTGTGCATTGATAAAATACTGCAAAAAGAAGAAGAAGCAATCATGATAGCCGTCTCACTGATTGCATCAAGAATCGTTTTGTGTAGTGTTTTATAAATGTGCCCATGTGTTCTCCTGTGCTTTGGTAACATACCAGACAAAAAGATTCTTAAGGTTTTTAATCTTTGTAAAATGCCCAGAGAGTTTTGGCTATTGGGCAGTATAGAAATGAAATGAACAGACTTCCACCGGCCCCTCACCTGGGGCCGGCGAGAAGATTTGCGCATGGGGGAGGAGAGAGGAGTCAAGTAACAGGACAGGTCTGGTCACTGTGGCTGAGCCAATGGCTTAGTCAGGGTGGGGACACAGGGAGGGCTTATTTAAGCACCTGGGTTCCCACCCCCGGTCTCTTTTGAGGCTTGGCAGGAGAGAGATTGAGACGACTTTGGGGTTTTACCTTTCTCGCCTACATTGGGTGCCTGGAGGCGCCAAAGTAAGGCGACGATGGTAAGGCCCTCCAGCTCCACCTGGGGAGGGCAACTGGCCGGTGGCGGGCCATCCCACCTCCGGTTCGGTTAGGATGTATTCGCCAAATATGGGAATTTTTCCCGGCCAATGGCCGCGCTAGGTTAGTACCGCACTTGACCCTTCACAGATCTTCAATTCAATCAATGTGGCCCTGATTTGAAACCATATACTCTGTGTCTGACTCTTCTTTATCTCACCTATACATGCGCAAATGAAACCCAAGGCCAGCTCTACCGTAAGGTAGAGTGAAACAGCTGCCTCAGACAGCTGATTTTGAGTGTCTTGAAATGGTTAACTATATTATTTATCACTGTATTTTCATTGCCAGGGAGGGGAAGAGGTACTCGTGGGCTTTCTGCCTCAGGTACTAAAATAACTTAGCTGTCCTTAGGTACTATGTGCCTTGACTTGGGTGTATGTGTGCCATTTACCTCACGTTAGGGGCAGACAGATCTTTTGAGCTTGATCTCATTAAGGTTTTCAGTTTTCTGTTGTGATGCATGTTCCATACCAGTTCCATACAAGTTATATTTACATAGTATAAATATAAATATATTTATATTTATAAATATAAATATACAAGAGCCAGTGTTGTGTAGTGGTTAGAGTGTTGGACTGGGACTCGGGAGATCTTGGTTCTAGTCCCCGCTCAGCCTGCGTGACTTTGGGGCAGTCACTGACTGCATGACTTTGGGGCAGTCACTGACTCTCAGCCTAACCTACCTCACAGGGTTGTTGTGAGGATAGAATGGAGAGGAGGAGGAGGATTATGCAAGCCGCCTTGAGTTCCTTGAAGGAAAAAAGGTGGGGTATAAATATAATAAATAAATAAATAAATAAATAAATATTTCCCTCCCAGAAAAACAAAAATCTGTGCATAATTGTGCACATTTATAAATGTATGCATTTTTGTACACATGTACCCATTGACTAAAGCATGTCTGTGCACACTTTTTAACTGTACCCACCTTTCCTTGTGCATTTTCCAAGCATGTCCATGTTGCCGAACGACGAACACATTTTTTTCTTTCTTTCACGGAGCACATTTCAAGTTCGGAAATGTACGGATTTCTGTCCGCAAATTGCATCTGGTTCCACATTCAGTTCCAGGAGGTGCAGATTTGGCAATGCCATTAAAAAGAAACTTGATGGTGAATTTCTCACCCTTTCCTAAGCAAAATGTCATTGATGGCCAGCTCTGGGCAAAGCACTCATCCCTAAAGGGATATGTTCATCCTTTGGATTTATTAAGAAAAAAAAGTTTGTCAAATACATTTGGGGAAAATGGGGATTTTCTGTAAAGACTTGCAAAACTCACAAAAAAAGAGAGTGCAATAGGACCAAGTTATGAGTCCTTACTATTCATAGAATCATAGAAGAGTAGAGTTGGAAGGGGCCTACAAGGCCATCGAGTCCAACCCCCTGCTCAATGCAGGAATCCAGGTCAAAGCATCCCTGACAGATGGCCGTCCAGTGGTTTTAGTCTGAGCAGTCAATATCTGGGTCAGTATTACCGGACTCTTTTACTCCAGAAACATCTATTAGCTTTTATACTTCCTTGTGGAGGGCGATTCTCTTACCATCTCCAAAACAATACTATTCAAGAGCCCCCCTGGTCTGCAGGGAGTCTGAACTTGTTTGTCTCTGTGTACAAACAGGGACTTTGTCAGGCAGGAGTGTGAGAGTTCAGAAGGGAATTGGTGACTTGCTTCAAGAGTGTCGGCATTTCGGATGGCTGTGTTGTGCAGTTAATGTTCATCCATCATTCTGCTCCACGTATGCCAGTCAACTGCAGAGCGAGCAGCGACGGTCGCAAACAGCAAGGCAGCGAGAGGGTAGCTATGATCAGCTTCCAACTTTCAGTATCAACACTGGATACTCTGAAAATTATCCATAGACTGCTAATTGGTCATGTCTGAGTCATCCAGTATTTCCAAACACTGAACACATTTCCAAAAGGGAGGGGGGAATAAGACTGAATCCCAGATGGGTCTGTAAATCTTATAAAACTACAAACACAGCTGATGTAAGATGGCTGCAGGTTTGTGGGTGGGCATGAAAGCAACATCTTGGGACTGGAAATACACACACACACACACACACACACACACATTATTGGTTTTTCCCCCCCTTCCAGCTCACCAGATGGTGCACCCAGATAATGATGTTGTGTACTGTTCCACTGAAACTTCCGCTTAGCTTAAGAATTGCCATATTTTGTTGCCTAACCGCCTCTTCAATTCTAGCTAAAATTAGGGATGTAAACATTGAATTCCTGGCTTTATTTTAGGCAAAAAGAATGCAGAGAACCCATCCATCGTCCATTTGTAGGCATGGAATGACAGTTGCCCGGGCTGTCCATCATTCTCTGCTCCATTTCTCCTTGGGCAAGCAAGCAATCTTCTGGTATTTTTAAGCATTTCAAAGTTGGCTACTAGAAAGAGGTCCTTTTCTGTGGTTGAAACTCACCTACAGAATTCTCTCTCAAGGGATATCAGTCTTACACCTTCTTTCCTATCATTTTGGCACTGTTCTGTTGTCTGATGCTTTGGTTGAATAGCTCTGTTTCAGCTGTATTGGGGGCTTTTATCTTATTGTGGTCTTAGATCTTCATTGTCCATTTGACTTGGCCAGTTTTTTGTTAGCTGCCTGCCTGCTACAAACTGCTTTTATCTACTGCCCTATGCTTTGTTCTTTATTGGGACAGTTGCTATTTAACTTGTTCATAAAATAATCTGAAATTCGAGGTGAGCTGTGGCATGGTCAAGTCTACAGATGGCTCCAAGTTATTCAGGGTTCCAAAAGGATCTCTGCAAACTGAGTGAATGGGCAACAAAATGGAAACTGTGGTTCACATTAAATAAGAGTAATGCACATTGGGGCAAAAACACCTTCTCATATATACACTGATGGGGTCTGAGCTGGTGGTGACTGACCAGGAAAGAGACCTTGTGAGATCTTGTATATAAAACTAAGCATTCTATAGAAAAAGTGGGTGGTGAGATATTTTTCCCCATCTCTCATAATACTAGAAGCTGGGGTCATCAAGTTGAATGTGCGAGATTCAGGACAGACAAAAGGAAGGACTTCTTCACACAATGCATAGTTACACTATGGAATCCACTGTCAGATGTGGTGAAAGCCACCAACTTGGATGGCTTTAAAAGGGGATAAGACAAATTCATGGAGGTTATCAATGGCTGCTAGTCATGGTGACTCTGTGTATCTTCCTAGTTGCTGGGAAACAATTGCAGAAGAGAGCTTTTGCACTCATGTTCTACTTGTGGTCTTCCCAGAAGTATCTGTTTGGTCACTGTGGGAAATAGATGGTGTATTAGATAGGCCTTCGGTTGGAACCAGCAGGGCTCTTCTTATGAATATGGTTTATTCTCTGTGTGTGTGTGTGTGTGTGTGTTCTTAAATATAAACAATATGTTTGTTTTAAATTAATCTTGCATTTTTGTAACATAAACAAATGTTCCTTGTTTATTATTTATTTATACCCCACTTTTTTGACAACTGAGTCCTCCAAGTGGCTTACATTTTAAAACATAAGGTTAACTACTTCTTACATTCCCCTTGAATTCCCAATAAGCCCATGCTACAGGTTATGATGCTATTGCTCCCAACTTTTCATATATATAACTTTTAACTTTTATAACTTTTCCAGTTATAATCAATGAAAGAAAATTCATTATCCTCTTGTCTCCAAACTCCTATTTCATAAATAGTTACATGTCACCAAATAGTCAAATCCCTTAAGCATTACTTTTTGGCAGAAGCCTGAAGGTTCATATCCCCCAGGAGCTAGAGAGCTCTTTTAATGTCCCAGGAGCCAAAGCAGAGAGGAGCCAAAGTGCTCTTCTGCAGGAGATGTCATTCTGTTGATAGGTATAAAATGGCAGTTGTCCTTCGATGCTCTGCTTTCTACACCTTTACTCTTGGGGTTAGAAATCTTTTATTATCCCAGGAGCCAAACTGGAGAGGAGCCACGTGCTTCGGTGCTCTGCAGCAAGCATTTTGCATACACATGGAAATAAAAGTATAGTCTATCTAGATACTCACTTTCCCCTTCTTAGAAGGGCTTAGAAGGGCTTTTCCCTTCTAAGCACCAAGAGAGGGAGCCTTTCTCAGTGCTCCTCAGGGAAAAGCTTTTCTCTCTGATCAGTTGCTGATCAGAGATAGGAACTTTTTCCTACTGGGAGAGGGAGCAGAGCCTGGGGAAGTGGTTGGTGGGCCAGATGGGCCAGATGTTCCTTATGCCTGGGCTAGATGGTTAAAAAATAACAACAGCCACAATCTAATTCAGAGTTATGCATACAGTGAAACCCGTTGATTATGGTAGCTGCTGTCATGGGATGTGGAGATAGTCACTATCTTAGCTGGCTTCAAAAGGACATTAGATGAATTAACTGATCCAGAGAATGCACTTCTCCCCTACCCTACCAGGTCTTCAACACATGTACTATTTCCCTCATATTTGCACACATTGCTTCAAAAGATTATTTTAGAAAAAACCAAAGCATAAGAATCTAAGATTGTAAGAAGAACTCTATTTGATGTGAAGAAGTATTTCTTGATTGATTGGATTTAAAAACAAACAGATAAACTGCCCTTTGCACCAAAGGGACCTTCAAAGAGGCTTACACATTATACCTGGAAAAGCAGAATTGGACTTTGCTGCCGACTCCAACTCCCCCACCCCTCCGCTCTATCCAAATCAGTCTTTCCTCCTAGAACAGGGCTCCCCAACCTTGGGTCCCCAGATGTTGCTGGCCTACAGCTCCCAGCATACCCAGCTAGCATGGCTAATGGCAAGGGATACTGGGAGCTGTAGTCCAGCAGCATCTGGGGACCCACGGTTGGAGAGCCCTGCTCTAGAAGCATCCCATTATGGTTATCTGGAATCAGCTGACTTGAGGATGGTAGCCATTGTTTTCCAAATCTGAACACAAAAATACCATACAATACAGCTTGCTCCTGTTTGCATGCATTAAATAAAACCTGATTTAAGCTTTCATCAGGCGTCCCTAGCCAAATTCAGATGAATTTTAATGTTCAGGTAGCATGCCTTTCTCATAATTGGCTTTGGTTTTCTTTTTCATAAAGCATCTGGCCTTGAATTTCCCTTCACATGACTGGCACTGAGGAAGTGTGAGTGATTTGACTGACGGATATTGAATTGACTTCCTGCTGAGCACCTGTAAGCAATAGAAAGATCATGTAGCTTACTTTACTTTTCTCTATTAGAAAAACCCTAATAAATTTTAATTGGCTTTGGCATGTGCCTCCTGCAACTTATCCTTATTAAACACTCACTTTATTTTAGAGAGCAGTGAGTTCTAACTGGCTCAGGAGTATAGGGTCTTCTGTTTAGAATGAGATTATTTTGCATAAATTCAGACCCTTCCCATCTTCCTCTCCCCAAAACATTCATAGTGGTGACTCAGTCCTTGTTCATGATTCAGATAAGGGTCGTACAGTTAGCACATCCATTCTGGGGAAGCTGCACTAGTTTGGTAGTCAAAGTTTCTGGGATAATGCAAATTTCACTCCAAATAATGCTCTACTCTGTTGTTTGAACAGCTTTGCATGAGTGTCATGGGCACCTACTGGCTAGTGCCAGTGACATCAACTATGACACATTCTTTCTTTATGCCTGCCATTTTCAAAACTGTTTTTAGGTAGTGTGGGGGTTGACTATTAGATTTGTGGTGGTAACCCACCTCTACCCTATAAAGAAGTCACAAAATTTCAAACAACAAACTTTAAATTTCACTGAAGATAAATGACAATAGGGAAAAAAATGAATGGCTACTCTCCCCACACACACACCACAAAATATCAGAAATAGCCTATGCTATGTTGGCCACCTGTTATACAAGTTGGCTACCTGTACAGCCCTGGCTCTCTCATACACCACTCAGCATGGCTCTTTCATAGATTTCATAGATCATAGAGTTGGAAGGAGCCTACAAGGCTATCGAGTCCAACCCCCTGCTCAATGCAGGAAACTAGAGGAGGGGTCTCCCATCCAAGTAATAACCAGGCCTGACCCTGCTTAGCTTTCCACACTCAGACAAGCTGAGCCAGCGTGAGCCACAGGCCTGTATATTACCTGTATATGTACCTGTATGTATATGTATTACCTGTATATGTACCTGTACCTGTATATTACCATATTACCTCCACACACCTTAATTCATTAATAAGCTTCACAAAATGCATCCAAGTCAATACGTAGAATTAAACTTTATAGGGTAAGGAATCAAGATGGGGAATGCAGCCACGTTAAAACAAACTGTGCAAGGCAACATGAAGTGATGAAAATATGTCGTCGACACTGGTGGCATTTCAGCATTACACCAGCAAGGAATTCCCTGGAGGAACTGCGGTTTCTGTACCACTACCGGGTCGGTCAATTTGTTTTGCTTGGTGCCGGTGCCTGAGGCCATTTTCAGATTAGCCTATGTACCATGTCACTACAAGAGATGAGAAGGAACAAAGCAGTACAGCATGAGCCTCATGATTCCACATTATTGTTAATGACACTGCCAACTGGACGCCTCCCAAATTCATCCTGATGCAATCCATCTACAGTTCAAATGGACTCATGTCAAAGAGGTAATATAGATTAGACTCTTTTGCAGGTGGATTGAAAGAGGGGTGGGTGCTGAGCATCTGTGATTGCACTGTTGCTTCAATCCTATCCACATTATTTCTTTATTTTGGTATTTCTAAACCACTCTTTACCCTTACAGATACCAGGGCAGGGTACAATCCATAATTCTTGGATGAATGTGTGGATCAGCAACTTCACTATTCACCAGATTTTGCACTTCTCACTTCTCTGAATGTTACCAGAACATTCTCAAACATATTTATTTATTTATTGTATTTCTAGATCACCCATCTAGCCGGTAACGCAGCTACTCTGGGCAATATTATCTATCTATCTATCTATCTATCTATCTAGTGTAGGATGTATAAACCATGCCACATCAAAATATATCAGAGTGGTATACAACAGATTAAAACACCAATTACAAAAAAATACAATTAACCCCCCCCCCCCCGGGATTTAATAAATGCATGTCGGAAAAGAAAAGTCTTCTGCAAACATTGTAAACAAAGTAATGAAGGTGCATCCCTGATCTCGGATTGTAAGGGCATTCCATGAGATGGGAGCTGATACACTAAAGGCACTACTCCTAGTGATTTCCAAGCAGATCCCCAACTCATGTGGGACCACATCTTCAGAAGACCTCAGTGACTGGGCAGGATGAGAAGGGAAAAGTCAGGTCCCAAGTTGTTCAGGGATTTGTAGACTAGTACTGAAATCATAACTCTGGCCTAGTAGCAAATGGGCCACCAGTGCAGTGCCTTCAGCAGAAGTGTAATTTGCCAATATGGAGGGGTACCTAACAAAAGCCGGGCAGTCACATTCTGCAGTAGCTACAGCTTCTGGACCAGCCTTAAGGGACAGTGCCATATACAGCACATTGCAGTAATCCAGTCTTGAGGTTACCAACACCTGGACCAAGCTATCTACATCCAGAAGCTGGTGTACCAGATGAAGGAGGAAAAATGCACTCTGGTATAGCAGACGAAGCTGGAAAAAGCTGCTGAGATTACTTGGGCCTCCAGTGATAACAATGGATCTAGGAGCACTCCATATCAAAATATGCATTTGAATATTTATTTGAGAGGGGGAAATGCATGTAAACATATTTTGAGAGAAAGCACATATTGAAGTATATCAAAATATGTATTTAAATATAAATATTTTGAGTGAGTATTTTTTCAATCACAAAGTACTGCAGAAAAAGAAAAGAATTATGGGTAAAACATGTGAAACTGATGTGTACAAGAAACAGACATATTTGCCCATCCCTATAAAATGCCGTTCTGCCTGTCCCCTCTTCCTTTGCCTAACTTCCACACCAATCCCATTCCTGATATATTGCCTTGGGAGAGAGACCCATTAATCTCAGTGGATGATTCTTCCAATTAGATCTGCATAGTTTCACAACCTTAGAGCACAGTCCTATGCATGTTTAGACAGAAAAAAGGCCTACAAGTCCCAGCACGCCCCAGCCAGCCATGCTGGCTGCAGCATGGTGGAATTTGTAGGCCCTTTTTTCTGTCTAAATGTGCCTCGGATTGCACCTTTAGACTATGAATCATCAGTATGGAGATCTACATTTTTTATGCCTTTTAATATAGTTACTGATATTGTGCACCTTTTTTTGAGAACCCGGGGATGGGGACACCTACCAATCAAAGCAAATGAATACACAATCATTTAAGACACTTTTCTTCTCTTTATTGGAAGTCTGATGTTGGCTATAAAGATCCATAGTCATTTGTAGTAATGTGGCAATTGCTGAATATCCAACTGCTTAAATCTGGTTACTGCAAACACATTAGTGCCAGACTTTAAAAGACATTTAAGATAATTAGGATTGGGCAGACAGACTTCTCCTTCCCATGGCACCGTGTTCAGTAAAATTGGATCTATTGGTTTCATTTTCCATCCAAAGTGTTCAGACAGCCCTTCAAGCAGAATTATTGCTTCTATTAAAATGTGGAGTCTCTCCTAACTCTTCCCTTTTCTCAGGCCTTAATATGAAGCAATTGAGAGTTATGTCAGTGCGTTAGAAAAGAATTATCATTGTTATCGTCACTCTCAAAGGACCTGATAAATGTCTCAAGCTCACCTCCCTGGCAGAGGACATGGCCACCAAGACTAGACTTGGTGAGCAATAGCACAATTGAAGTTCTCTGCAGCATGCACATTTCTTTGATGGAATGGTCAATAAGTCCTTGTGAAGACAAATGTCCCTTTCAATTAAGATTGAATACTAAGTAAACGGCTGTGAAATATGAGATGCAACTTGGAATACCGGACCAACCTAGTTATCAAGGCTGTGTTTAAACAGCCAGTATGCTGTTCCAATTGTACTTCACCTTCTAAGCTCACTCGAAAAAAGGAAAGAACTTGGAGATTTGGATGCAATCCTTAGCACACTTACTAGTGAGTATGACCCATTGACACTTACTTCAGAGTAAACATGCTTATAATTGCACTGTTGCTTCAATCCTATCCACATTATGTCCTTATTTTGCTAAAGCACCCTTTACCGTTATGGATACCAGGGCAGTGTACAAAGATATGACCAATGAGAGATGACCACGTAACTGGACTTAAGCGCCATTGAGCATGTCGTGATCTTCCTTCTGAGTAAACATGCACAAGGTTGGGCTTTAAGGATATAATGCTATGTACCCATTCTTGGAAGTAATTCCCATTGAACTCAGTGGGACAAACATCAAAGAAAAAGAAAAAGGCATAACCATCTGACCGTGTTGGTTAGGATTAGGGTTAGGAAAACCTGGTTCCCTGGGCATGTCCAGGGGCCTGGAACTAGTCTAGATTGGGCAGACAGAGCGAGCAGTCAACAAGAACACACAGAGTGCTTCCTTTGGCAATGTGTCTGGATTCACAGGATTTTTGATGTGTGTTAGGGTTCGGGTTGAGCTTCTATGTTTAATCGGGCCAAAGAATTCAGCCTGGATTTTCGGGCATTTCAGGTGCATGCGTGTGTGTGAGAGGGGGTTTGGGGTTTGAAAAGCCCCCTCAAAGATTGGATTCCTCTTCAGGTGGCATGAAATCTATGAAATTCCAGGCTTATCTTTCAGATACACATTTCCAGTGGTATGGGGCCACTTTTCTACAGTGGCCCCACAACTCTGGAATAAGCTGGCATCAGGGGTCTTCCAGGCCCCATCATTGCAGTCTTTCAGGAAGGCCTTGAAGACTGACTTGTTTATTCTGGCCTTCCCCTGATTATGTTTTATCAGACTGGGTTGTAGCTGCAATTACGTTTTAGGTTCTGCCTTATGCCGGTGTTTGTTGTTTGAAACATTTGCTGTTTTTATTACTGCATGGGTTTTTAAATCATATGTATTGTATTATATGCATGCAATTGTTGTACACTGCCTTGGGAGGGCTCCTGTCCTGAAAGGTGGCCTAGGAATATTTTAAATAAATAAATAATTAAAAGATGGCATGAACAAGGGTCTACCCCATCACCGCCATTTTTAAAAAGAGAGGGTGGGGAGATTCTCTGCTGCCTCTTCAAGTGGCAGCCTGGCTACCCTTAGCAGCCCAGTGGCGTTCTCTTTCTAATTTGGATACAATGCTCCATGATACAATGACGTAGTGTGGTTCCCAGGGGCATTTTGGGGGCAAAAAGATGGCCAGGGTTCAATCCTCATGAGGCTATTTGGTGTGTTGTTTTTTTTCATTGTACTTCAGCAAACTTTGGAGTTCCCCTGACTATGTCGATACCTCTCTCTTTTTTCGCCGCGCTCTTGTTTTGATTCCATTTTTATCCAATCTCTAAGCCAGTCTCTGGGTAGTCCAGCAACATCTGGGGACCCAAGGTTGGAGAGCCCTGTCCTAGACACATCTCCTCTACTCTCACTGCAGAGTTGTAGCCTTCTGGAAGCCCATTTCTCCCTTGCTCTCCTGAACTGCATGGGCTCAAACTTGGCAAGCATGCTGTTTCCTGCAGTGGTTAGCAAAATGCCTCTGGGACTCCCACAAGCAGGGCAATGGGGGCAATAGCCCTCCCTTTCCTGTAGACCCCAGCAGATGGTACTTAGTGGCATACTGCCTCTGCACATGGTGGTCCCATTTAGTCATCATGGCTAATAGCCCAAACTACTATTACTTCGTCTGACACTGCCGCCCGCCCCCCAAGCCATTTAAACCAATGGTCATCAAGGCAATTTGTAACCGTGAATGCCATAAGTTAATTATGAGTCATGTGCAGAAGTTCTTTCTTTGGTCTTCCCTGAATATACTGCCAGTCAATTTCACTGGGTGACCCCAAGTTCTAGTGTTGAGAGAAGGTGATTAAAGCAAACAAATATTCTATCTACTTCCCTCATGGGACAACAACCTCACATTGGATTCTGCTATGCAGTGCTTTAATGTGATATGAGAGCAATTTCTCCTTTAATTTGTTTTTCTTTGTTGGATGGCCTTCCTGACATTCGCTTTGGTTAATGTTAACAGATCTCATTCGCTTAGGTGCTAATTTGGGAAGGTTGCATTGACATTGTACTCAGCTGCTCTGTTCATTTTACCTTATGGGATGTGTCCTCAGGTTTTATATTCTTGACTGGACTCCCTTGATGGAATGCTTGTGGGTTTTTTTTCTCCAGAAGTCATGCCCCCATTACATAATGATGGCACCACGCAAGGAACCATTATGGCGCATAACGAAGTCACATTTTTTATTGTGTACTCAGAATGCTACTGGGTCATTGCACCAAACCTCAGAGTATACAGTATATTAAAGCAAAAGCTGGGAAGCCTGAGGAAAGGTCTATTATTATTATTATTATTATTATTATTATTATTATTATTATTAAATCATTAATTAATATCCTCATTTTCTGGGGGGGGGGAACTGCTCAAGGCAGCTAACAATAAATCCAGATTCATAGATTCTAGAGTTGGAAGGGGCCTACAAGGCCATCGAGTCCAACCCCCTACTCAATGCAGGGAACTAGAGGTGGGGTCTCCCATCCAAGTAATGACCAGCCGTGACCCTGCTTAGCTTTCCACGCTCAGACAAGCTGAGTCAGAGTGAGAAGTCAGTCTGCAAGCACCTTGAAAACAATGCAGTGATTACTAGAAGCCAGCATGGATTTGTCAAGAACAAATCCTGCCAGACTAATTTGATCTCATTTTTTGATCGGGTAACCTCCCTTGTGGACTGTGGGAATGCTGTGGACATATTATATCTGGACTTCAGCAAAGCTTTCGACAAAGTGCCTCATGATATCCTGATTAGCAATCTAGCTAAAAGTGGGCTAGATGGAACAACTATCAGGTGGATCCACAATTGGCTACAGAATCGGACTCAAAGATGGTTCCTTCTCAAACTGGTAACGAGCGGGGTACTACAGGGCTTGGTCCTGGGCCCAGTGCTCTTCAACATTTTTATTAATGACTTGGATGAGGAGGTACAGGGAATGCTTATAAAATTTGCAGATGACACAAAGTTGGGTGGAACAGCTAATACTCTGGAAGACAGAAACAAAATTCAAAGTGACTTCGATAGGCTGGAGCGCTGGGCTGAAAGCAACAGAATGAAATTTAACAGGGATAAATGCCAAGTGCTGCACCTAGGGAGAGGAAACCAAATGCAGAGTTACAGAATGGGGGATACTTGGCTCAACAATACTACAAGTGAGAAGGATCTTGGAATTGTGGTAGATCACAAACTGAATATGAGCCAGCAATGCGATGTGGCTGCAAAGAAGGCAAATGCAATTTTGGGCTGCATTAATAGAAGTACAGCTTCCAAATCGCGGGAAGTGATAATTCCCCTTTACTCAGCACTGGTTAGGCCTCATCTTGAGTACTGTGTCCAGTTCTGGGCACCACACTTTAAGAAGGACATAGACAAACTGGAGAGGGTTCAGAGGATGATGATAAAGGGACTGGAAACAAGGCCCTATGAGGAGAGACTAAAAGAACTGGGCATGTTTAGCCTTCAGAAGAGGAGACTGAGGGGAGATATGACCGCACTCTTCCAGTACTTGAAGGGATGTCACACAGAGGAGGGCCAGGACCTCTTCTCGATCATCCCAGTTTGCAGGACACGGAATAATGGGCTCAAGTTACAGGAACCTAGATTCCACCTAAACATCAGGAAAAATTCCTGACTGTCAGAGCAATAAGACAATGGAACCAACTACCTAGGGAGGTGGTGGGCTCTCCCAGTCTGGAGGCATTCAAGGTGCAACTGGACAATCATCTGTCAGGGATGCTTTGACCTGGATCCCTGCACTGAGCAGGGGGTTGGACTTGATGGCCTTGTAGGCCCCTTCCAACTCTACTTTTCTATGATTCTATGAACAGGCAGATAAACCACCCAAAATTTAAATTAAAACATAACATAAGTTTCTCTCTTCTTTATTCCTCTTTTAGGAAGGACTGGAGAAAATATATAGAATACATGAAAAAAGAATCGAATAGAATAACCTTGGTAGAAGTTTATAGAAATTTGTGGGACTCCTGAAAAGAAGATTATAAAGGAATGAAATAGGATAAATCAACATACTACACTGGAATAGAAACGGAACATAAAAGATGGAAGTAGGAATGTGCGAGGATTTTGCTTGGGGCTGTGTGTGGAAGTCCAGTGGACTCGCCAGCCTCAACCCCATGCTCTGTCCCACCTACCTGCTTCCCGGAGCCAAGCTGGGAAAGTGACTTCCGGGTTCCCGTTGGAGCGCTTTTTACATAGAAAACGGGGTAAGATACATTAAACGGCTGCAATTTGCGCAAGTTATGCGCAAATAATTAATGTATCTTATCTATTTAAATATTTAATGTATCTTATGCCATTTTCTACGTAAAAAAGCATTCCACTAGTGGGAACCCAGAAGTCTGCCAAGCTGCTTGGCTGGCACTCACTTTTGGACTGGCTCGGTGGGCATGGTGGCAGCGCTCACTGAGTGCTCAGCGATGGAGGATGGAAATTTTGAAACTGACCAAGTTGGGGGAGGGATTGTGGTGGGATTATGTATTACTACTAATATGTTTTATTTTGCTTTCTATAAGTATTTTTTCTTTTGGAAAATGTAATAAAACATTTAAATTTTTTAAAAAAACATAACTCAAAAAACAAATAAATCAGTGGCGGTGAATACCTATCAGAGTCCTTTTCCTTAGTAGGAATAGCATGAGCAACAGCCTTGACCCACCAAGACTAGTCTTGGTGGGAATAGCCTTGACTCGCGAAGACTTATGGTGGAACACATGCAAAGGAAGATAAGATGGTGCCTCATCAGCCAGTAGGGGACATGTGAGGAATCCATTCCATCATTGTTGGGGGTTTTTTTGGTGTGGATTTCATGAAACCACACTACCTGGAAATGCATGTGAGCCTGGAGATGCTTTACAATTGGTAAACCCATACATTTCAGGAGTTCCAACGCATTCTGCAGAACTGGAAGAGTGCACCTAATAAAATGCATGTTTGAAAAGTGCACTTTTGAAACATGCATGAAGAAAAATGTGTACATTCCAAAAATGTGTGCAAACGCATTTTAGTGACTGAATGGATGTGCACTACAAGTGTGTACAACTTGGAAAAATGAGAAACTGAGAGATACCAAAACTGAGAGGTTCATCCATCCATAGTGTGGTGACCTCAGCTTAAAGAATAAATTTGGACTCGACTGGAAATCTGGGGGAAAGAAAACGATGAAGAAGAATTCAAAACAATAAGAACCAAAAAGTCGTTACATGTGAGGGGGAAACGTGTCTGTGTTCATGGAGTTTCATAGTTGTGACACAAAATCCAAATTAATATTTTTGTACTTTCATAAGGGGATGGGGTAGGCATCCAGTTTAAAAGAGTTATAACTTGGATAGAAGCTGCGGTAAAGGAAAGTTGCTTATTTGAAGAGGGAATTATTTTCTCCTCCCAGCCTGCTTGATACATGTTGTATTTCGTCCGGAATGAGAGACTTTTGTGAGGAATATGAATACCAAACAGCCAGCCTGAGGCAAGATATTACAACAAAAAAATCCCATTTTCAAAAGCTGGAACCAAGAACGTTGAGCTTGTGTGCAGCTAAGCATGGCTTGTGTGTGTGTGTGTGTGTGTGTGTACGTGCATGAAAACAGGAAGGAGGATTTACTTTTTCCCATTGTGTCTATGGGCTAAGTCTAAATATGTGCTTACTATTGCAAAATGAAATGCAGTAATGGAAGCTAGCAGAGAGAGAGAGAGAGAGAGAGAGAGAGAGAGAGAGGATGACGAGCCTCTAATTGAATGACATTTAAAAAAAGTCTAGACTGAGCAAACCTGATTCTCCTCCACATCCCTTCAGAGCTTTCCTTGGGGATATCCATTAGTCACATGGAGATGGGAGGGGTCATATATAATTGTGCCTGGTTTGGAAAGATTTATGGGCAGCACACCAGCGGGTCATGCATCTGAGATCAGACCCTGATGGACTTCAATCAGAGTGATTCACCTTCAATTGAATTAACCTTTATTCAATTCAGGGTGTGGTTTGGGGTCCCACCCCACCCATTTGCCATGCTCTGTTGTGGCTGTGTAGTCTCTCTCTACCATCGTGAGATTTCCCAGGCATCTTTGCTTTTTCAACTGCTCTACCACGCATTGCTCTAATTTCCACCAATCTAGTTAAGAAAGAATGCAACTGCATCTGCGGAGGCAGCAGAGTCGGCAGCAGGGGGTGCCATCATCAAGTCTCTGCCAAGGACCCTGTCTGAGCAGGAGAGTCCTAGGAGGTGACAGGCAGCTCCTCCTCCCATTGTCATGTGTCACCCACTGTCTCCCTCGGAGGAAGAGTGTAAGTCAGAGGTGTTAAACCCATTTCAGCCAAAGGGCTGAATTCCATTTTGGTGAAGCTCTCAACGGCTTCACTCCAGTGGTGGGCGGAGCCAAAGGTCAAAGGGGTGGGACCCAAAGACCATATATATATATATATATATATATATATATATATATATCAGGTGATCACTCATGACCAAGTAAGATTGTCTTCCAGGATAAAATTACAAAAAGAAAATGATATAAAGAGGAAATTCTAAAAAAAATTGTGTAGACTCTAGCGATGGGTCTGTAAGTGATGGTGGAGGCCAATTCTTTTTTTATTATTATTATTAATTAAATTTTTAATTTTTCACATCTTACAACTACTAATGAATACAACAACAACAAAATACAACATAAACATTGTGCACCCCCCCCCACCTCTTGGGACCAAGTTATATTTCTCACCCCAATTTTTTTTTTTTTTGGTGGAGGCCAATTCTAGATCCACACAGCTTCCCACAGCGAGGACACAGGTTGCCAGATGGAAGATGGTCCTGCAAAGGATTCGTTTGACGTGCTTTTCGCTTAGCACATTTTCAGCTTAGTGCATTTGTGCAAAGTCCAGTTCTGTCAATGGGTGGACGACAGAATGAGAGGCACCTCACAATCTGCAAAACATAGACTGAATTGATGTTTACACTGTCTGTACATCCCTACCCATAACTGAGCCTTAGGAGAGAGGCATTTCAACCTTTTAGAATGGAGGGAAAAACTGCACAAAAAGCCTAGAAACCATCAAATGATCAATGGCCAGGGGAAGTAGGTGGGTCTCTCTGGGGAATCCTGGAAGGCCAGATTTGGCCCCAGTCCTGCGTTCCTGCACTCCTGATGTAAGCAATCAATCAACAGAAGCAAAGAGAAGAGGCACCAAGCAACATTGCCTGTTCCGTTCCCCAACCTTTCCCAATAGGCATTTGGGTGGATTAGAGCCAGAGGAAGAAGAGGTAAAAGAAGAGCAATTGGGAGTACGGACGTACAGGAGTACGGTGAGGATTTTGTTTTGGGGGGTGGAAGTCCGGCAAACTCACCAGGCTCGACCCCCCCCCCCCAACTCCATCCCTCCATCCCTCCTACCTGTTTCCCCGGTTTGACTTGCATTCTCCTGAGCTGAGCCGGGGAAGCGACTTCCAAATTCCCAGCGGTATGCTTTTTACATAGAAAATGGCATAAGATACACCAAAAACAGCTGCAAAAAATTGTGGCCACTTTTACCATATCTTATGCAATTTTCTATGTAAAAAGCACACCGCCGGGAACCCAGAAGTCTGCCAAGTGGCTTGGATGGCGCTTGCTTTGGGCTTGGCTCGGCGGGTATAGTGGCAGTGCTTGCCGAGCACATTCTGGGCAGTGTTTACACTGCTTTGATCACTACTTTGTGACATGGAAAGAGCCTGCATAGCAAAAAAAAAAAAAAAAAAAAAAAGGGCTAAGGGTGCACAATCCTATGCATGTTTAGACAGAAAAAAAGACCTATAACTCCCAGCATGCCCCAGCCAGCCATGCTGGCTGCAGTATACTGGGAGCTGTAGGCCTTTTTTTCTGTCTAAACATGATTAGGATTGCACCTTAAGGCTACTTTTGGCAGTTCTGTGTCATCTCACATACAGGTCCATTGTCAGGGAAATTCAGTATGATCCAATCAAATAATGCTTGACATGATTGGATCATACTGAATTTCCCTGAAGAAGATTCTATATGTGGTCCGAAATGTGTTGGAACTATTCCTTTTTCTTGAATAAAACATCATTTTTGCCTACCCCATTCCTTTTTGGCATCCCATGTGGGGTTTCCCATTTTGTGGGGTTCATCTCACATACACCAGGAGCAATTTGTCAAGAGGGGTAAGGCAAGAAAGCTAGTAGGTGGGCCTGCATTTACCAACTCCTTATCCTGTTCATTATACTGACCATCACTGTCGCTCCTGTCTCAAACAATCAGTCCATCGCTTGGAAGCCCGGATGCGGGGGCACCACTGAAAAAGAAGATAGCAGTAGCTTGATCAAGTGTGACCAGATGTGTTTCTGCAGATGTGGACTGTACATGGCTGAGAATGCACGTTAGCTGAAGTTAAGGAAAGCATGGAGGGCAGATAATCTGGAAGATGGCCACGCGTGTGGATAAATGTCTATTTGCGCACACATGTCTTCATCCTGTTAGCAGGACAAATGCAACCTCCAACGCCACCCACGCTGGTGGGAACTAAGCCATGCCCCTCCACTGCCCCTCTCTCTTCATGAAGATTCAATGAGAAAGATCAGCTTTGCCCATGAAACGGCTTAAATGTTTTCTCGAATATACCTAAAATGGGAACTCCGGTCCAGAGAGCAGCTCAGCGATGACCTTATCCCATGCCTCGTGCACAGGAGTGATTTGCCATAAATGTCCCTCTCATCTTTCTCCCCATTACACAGGCTGCTACTCGTATTAGCGCATCTTGTCGTGCTCCCATTGCAGACGAATACAATTTCACATTTCGCTGAACAGGGAGCAGGACTGGCAGCAGGTCAGACTCAGCGGGATGTGGACAAGACCATCCGGACAACAAGGAAGGAGACTAGCGGTCAGCGGCCACCTGCATGGGACATGACCCTATTTTACAGGGGTCCTTTAACAGCATTAATTAAACGGGGGAATATTTTTCAGCAATGTCAGAATTAGCTGAAAACCTGCAGTTCGAAAAGGGCAACTTATTTAAAGCAGCGGCTCTATCTTTAACCTTTTCCCAGTAAGCCCAAAGCTGCCACTCATCTAAATATTTGTGATAGTTGTGCTCAGCTCAGCTGTGGCAAAAGGGGGGAAAAATGGGCAGAGGGGAGAGAAGAACTTCATGGTTTTAGGATTTGTGTATCAAGCTGGCTGGAAGGTCAGGAAGGTCGTCTCTTTTTAGTCATAATGTAAATGGGTAGAAGAAGTTTCGGCAGAGCAGGAGGGAGGAGCGGAGGAGGCAAGGAAGAACGAAATGAGTAATTGAGGTCACATTGATGGCACTTGGAGACATTTCAAGGTGAGACATGGAGAGCGGTGAGTCAGAGACAGAAAGAGAGAAGGAGGCCAAGTGATAAGCAAAGAGCCACATCCCCATTCCTTTCCTACCCTCGCAGTGGCACAAGAAATGCAGTTATGTATTGTCTCAGGAAACTGTCGTCACAGCAGAACCTTGTATATTAACAAAGAGAATCCAGTGTAAGAGTGTCATCGTTACCCTTGGCAAAACCTGTTGATTTGGGAATTATTCTGGCACAAGGGCATGGAAAAAAATAAAACACACACATCGGGATGTGTGAGTCAGCAAAACTCAAACTTGCCGAAGTTCTCTGAATTCTATCTTGAAGCTCGTTCTGCTAGGGATGTATGGGAATTTCATTTTTGCTTGCAAAACATGTGAGTCTGCACTATCCGAAGCCCAGAACGCGATCACGAGCACATGTCCATGGAAAATGTTCTCCAATTGCCGGACATGTCCTTATGTTTGATTTGTCCAACTTTCCCAGTTGGATTTTGCTCAAATTTCCTGATTTGCACAAATTTTGCCTGTACACTGAATGGCCCCACTTAATTCAATAGAGGAAAGTTGCACAAATTTCACATTCGATCGCTACTCAATTTGCGCAATTTTCATGAACATCACTCGTTCATCCATCCCTAGTCTGACTCGAGTCCATATCAGATTGCGAGCTTTGTTTTTTTTCTTTTCTCACGAAAATCCGTGTGTATTTCCGTGCATGATTTTCCAAATGTAGACATCAGTTGTACGCATCTTTGAAACATTTCTTCTCCCATTGATTAAAAGTGTGTTTGTGCATGTTTTTCAAAAGTATGTAGCATTTTCCAAATGTATGCATGCTGGTGCATATTTTTGGGGGGTCCACAAATCACATTGCAAGCTTAGAAGTGTATGGACTTTGACGGCAGATTGTGCAAGTAAAAGAGGACACATGGCCACCCTGGATGATGATATGTGATGCCATAGCTTTACTCCCATGGCTTCTGGGTGGAAAATGGTGATTGACTGTTGGATGCTGGGATGAGCTCTGAGTGGTGGCACTGAGTTCCCCCCCTTTCTCCCCCTCCCCTGCCCCGCCAAAATCCAACCTTAGCTGTGAAATGTGCATGCATCATCCCAAGGCAAAGAATGCTTCCTGCTTCAGAATGATTGCTTTATCCATATACATGTTTATGCAGATTTAATGGATGCATGGATATTGATACTCAGTGCAATCTTATGCATGTGTGCTTGGAAGTAAGCCCCACTGGGTTCAATGGGGCCTACTCCCAGGTTCATGTGCATAGGACCACAACACATAGTTCATATGTACTCCCAGGTATATGTGCACAGTTCAACGCACAGTTCATATATGATGTCGAGTCATCTCTTTAATTGGGCAAGTGTCGTGCAAATATGAGAGCCAGTGTGGCGTAGTGGTGAGAGTGTTGGACTGGGACTCAGGAGATCTGGGTTCTAGTCTCCACTCAGCCATGAAGCTCACTGGGTGACTTTGGACCAGTCACTGACTCTCAGCCTAACCTACCTCACAGGGTTATTGTGAGGATAAAATGGAGAGGAGGAGAGGAGGAGGAAGAGGATTATGTAAGTCGCCTTGGGTTCCTTGTAAGAGAAAAGGCAGAATATAAATAAATAAATATTGCACTGGTGATTTGTTTGTGCTTTTATCTCATGGATTTCCAGAATCCAGTTAGGCTTTAATGCACATCTGACTGTTTGTAAGTTTATCTATATCTATATCTATATATCAGGGGTGTTGAACCTCTTTCAGCCTGAGGGCCAAATTTGATTTCAAGGAATCTCTCAGGGGGCACATTGCAGTGGTGGGTGGGTGGGGCCAAACACAACAAAAAATACCAGCATATCTATATATGCCAAGCACACATACATAAGATTGCACTGAGTATCAATATCCATGCATCCATTAAATCTGCTTAAAAGTCTTCCTGCCAGCAACTAAGCCTTAAGAGAAGGGGGGAATAGAATGGGTTGGAGCTGCTAGAACCCTGAACATCATCAGCACGCCACATGACAACAATTTCTTGCAGTTCCCACTTGAAATGAAATAATTCAGACTGTGGCCCTTCCATTCAATAACAAGAATGGGAGGGATAAGATATATGACAAATGTGGCCATTTTGTTATTTTTAAAAAAGAAGAAGTTTACCCTCAAAAGCAAAGAATCTCTAATAAATACTTGATTGCAGGTGTTTGCCTGTCTTAGTACATTTGGATGACTGTCAAGCATGGGCTATAATAAACTAGGGTGATGGGTGAATCAAAACGACTATTTTCTAAAGTACAGTGCCTGCTCTTAGTCCTAAAATTGTACTCAGCTTGCCACACTGATAACAATGAGTGAGATATTGGAAGAAAGGAGATATCATAGAAAGAAGAAGAGGAAGAATGGGGGAAGAGAGAGAGGAGAGAGGGATTTTCCTGATGGATTCTTTAATCATGTACAAGTCACTGGTGAACAATAAAATATAGTAAAGATTGCTTCAGAAATTAGGTCTTGACCTGAGTTGTTGAAAAACAGTTCAAAGCAAATTGAAAACATAAATGGATTCGAGGTTTATTTTTTTATGACTGCATTTCAATATAATGAAGACAAAGTCTATATGTCACACCAAAGGAGAACATGAAAATTAATGCTACCACCTTTTTTAAAAGACAAATTGCCAGACTCTTAGAGTATTGTGCGTAATATATTGTAAGTGTCAGTTGAATGCATAGTAGTAACACACACAAATGCCCATTTGCACAGGACTCTCCAAGTTAAGGTAAACAGTATCGTGAATGATGCATACGAGCAGCAGAAGGATGTATACAAGGTTGTGATTCTATACATGTTTATTTGGGACTAAGTCCCATTGAACACAGTAGGGTTTGTTTGTTTTCAAGAAAACGCATAACCCCAATGTTTCAGACTTGCTTGTAACAGATAAGTGTAGATAAATTAATCTATTTCTGCTTGGGGTCAGTTTTGCATGTGTCCAGTCATAACACACCACAAAATCTACCACCTGAAGTACCCCCCAAAGGGTACCCCCAAAGTCTACCACTTTTTTTAATATAATGATAGGGCCAGATGTCAGTGATGGCATCAGTCTCTTAAACATACTACATGGCGACACCTGTCCAACAGCTTGCTTATGAAGTTAAATATGCTGGAGAGTTTGCAGTTGGTTGATTAGATTGTCGGTTGATTAGATCATGGCATTCCTGAATCCCTTTGCCCATTTTTAAAAGCCAATTTAAAAACAGAACGGAAAACAGCAGCACAGTCAAATGGCTCAGGGAGGGGCCATAGCTCAGGGGTGGAGCACCTGCTTTGCATGCAGAAGGTCCCAGGTTCAATCCCCAGCGTCTCCCAAGTAAGGCTGGAAAAACTCCTGCCTGAAATCTTAGGGAACCACTGCTAGTCAGTGTTGACAGTACTGGATTAGATGGACCAATGGTCTGACTCTGCATAAGGCAGCTTCCTAGGTTCCTGTGACACAGTGCCACATGCCTGGGATGCCAAATCATCTGATGTGGTTCAAACTGGTGACATATTTAGAAGTGTGAAGATTCTATCCGTCCCCGTCCCCAAAGATAACGAAGGTCAATGATATGCATGCAGAGGCTTCCCGGTGCCACAAGCTGTCCTGCCCTTTTGCGGTGGAAGTATTTTAATCTCCATTCATCTTTTAAAAAACAACAACACCCTCCTAAACTCTTCATAACTGCAGCATTAGACAAGTAATAATCCATCACTGAGATGCCAGGCTGTGGGGATTATGATTTTTATGGCATCAGAGAGATGGATTGCAATTTTATGGCTTATTATGATCATCTGTATCTATTATACACAAATAGTTCTTAGTGGGGAGCGGGTAAACAGAGTGGAATTGGAGTCATGCAAAAATGGCAGAGACAACGAAATTAAGCCCGAGGGGATAACCAACTGGCACCAACTGGGCCAGCACCAATGAGTGACATGTGGTGTGGTTTTAATTATGAGAGGATGTGCACAAAAGTGTCAGATCCATTCTAAAGGCTGCTCTACACCTCAGTGGGGAACCAGTGGACCTGCAGATGTTGCTGGACTCCAACTCCCATCAACCACAGCCAGCATGGCCAATGGAAGGAATGTGCAAATCAGCAAAATCAGTACTCCAAATTCCATCTCGAAGCTTGTTCTGACTCGAGTCCGTATCAGATTGTGAGTTTTGCTTCCCCCTCTTTTCATATGGAAAACCATGTGTATTTTCGTGCATATTTTTCCAGATGTATCCATCAACTGTGCACATCTTTGAAAGGTACACCTTCTTCTCCCTTTGATTAAAGAGTATTTGTGTGTGCATGTTTCAAAAGAATGCATTTTTCATGCACATTTTTCAAATGTACGCATTTCGTCGAACATATTTTTTTGGGTCCATGAATCACATTGCAAGCTCAGAAATGTATGGATGTCGGACTTCAACTGCAGATTGCAGCTGAGTTCATGTTTGGTCCGGAAGGTGTGAATCCTGATCAAAACCAAACTGAAACAAATTTCTCATACATCCCCGTCAGGGAGGATGGAAGTTGGAGTCCAACCGCATCTTGAAGGCACCACATAGATGAAGGCTGGTGGAGTCATTACCAAGCTAGATCGAGTCATGAACTGGTCTGTGCTTCTCCCCCTCTCCTGCTTCTCTTGTCTTCCCCAGTGTCAGCATTTAGATTAAGGGTGAGGAGCCTGTCACCCTCCAGATGTTGTTCTACTCTAGCCTCCCTCAGCCCCAGCCTGCCTGGCCAATCATCAAGGTTCATGGGAGGTGGAGTCCAACAACATCTGAGACCCTCTGCTCTACACTCAGGACCAAATTAAATTAAATTACACATTTTGTTAAAATGCACCATTGCATTGATCGGGACTGGGTTAGCAAGATAAAAAATAGCATGGGTCTGCTCTGGATCATTCAGGACTATGGTGGGCAGCCAGCAAGGGGCAGAGGAGTTTAAGCCTTCCCTCCTACTGCAACCCCACCCTGGCCTCAAGCTACTATTTGCATTGGGAGGAAAGACCCCATCCGCAAAGACTGTGCTGTTCAAGATTGCCCTTCTGCATCTCCAGTTGGGTACCATCAGTGATGTGGTGAAGCCAGGGCTTGTAGGGATGCAGCACCAGGCCCTTTTGATTAGCAGGGATGATGACATCATCTCCCCCCCCCCCGAATTGGTCTTGAATGGGCAGTTAAGACCCATTTGCTTTACAAAAGACCTGCTTCTGGTGGAGAGGAGAACTGGTACAAGTGGCTAGTTGATATGATCAACTTAGCTGCCTGAAGTTTTGGACTCTCCTTAGGGGTGTGGCTATGGGGATTGCTATGATGAGTGCCTGCACTTCCAAATTTACCACTAGCCCACTGGGTACCATTGTGGATGCTTGATAAATAAGTTTCCAGTGATGGCGCCCTTAAAGCCCTCGAGTGTTGCCTTTCAGATATATCTAATATTGCATAGTAATAAAAATGTTATTAATCCACCAGGACCCACTGAAGCTATTTAACATACATTATGAAGAACCATAAATCTGAAGTGGGAGGAAAAGGGACATTCTTTAGATTTATGCCTTTGGAGGAGGTATGTGTGTGACTTGGGTTTTAGGTGCAGCCTGTCCAGAAGCTGACAGATCTGCTCGCTGGACATCGGCAATATCCATCATAAAAATTCTGACTCGATGGAGCTTGGAGTCATACCTGCCCTCAATCCATAATTCATCCAGTGCTGAAAGTCTTCACATGGAGGAGGAGCAGCCGCCAAAAGGCCGCTTGATGCAGACAAAAGTACTAGGGCCATTAAGGTGACAGAGATAAATCCTGGTTTAAAATATTAATTCAAAAGGGCCCAGTAGCTTCCCACCTGGTAATAGATTCAGACTGTCAGCCCATATTTCAATAGATTTATCCCAACATTAATGCTTGGGAGAGAGGGGGGGGGAGAAGGAAGGAAGGAAAGGATGAAATATTATAAAACTCCCCGAAGACTAACTTTTTCCCCCTGACCATCATAGAGTTGCCAATGAATATCTCTTCAAGTGACATTTTATTTCATGCAAAATTCAAGCCACAATGTGAGGGGCCCTGCACATAGGCACAGCACACCAGAAGACCTTGAGAACCACATGGAGTGTGCATATGTGTGTGTGTATATAAAATGTCAGATTAGGACTTCAGAGACCTGGGTTCGCATCTTTGCAAAGCTATGGCCTTCAGCTAGCCACTCCCTCTCAACCAAAACCTTCCTCACACGGTTATTCCAAATCCAAAGAAGAAGAAGAAGAAGAAGAAGAAGAAGAAGAAGAAGAAGGTATTATGCCATTACTTTCCAATGTCTTTTCTGTGGCTTCCTCTTTGGGGAAGAGAGACCCAGGTTCAATGATAGAGTAGATGCTTTGCGTGCAGAAGGTCCGATGTTCAGTCCCCAGCATCTCCAGTTAAAAAGGATGACGTAGCAGGTGATGAGTAAGATTTCTGCCTGAGACCCTGGAGAGATGTTGCCAGTCAGAATGGTAGACAATACTGGGCTAGATGGATGAATAATCTGACCTGGTATAAAGCAGATTCCTTTGCTCTTATGCTACCTTCAGCCTTTCTCAAACAAAATCACAGATGTCTACATACCCAGTCAGATGCACAGGCATTCAGCATCACCTGTAGTATCTGTATATCATCTGTAGCATCACCTGTAGGATGCACTATCTAGGGGGCAACATGAATTCTCCTCTCCTGGGTGTCCACTCTGTGGTCATCTCCCACTGGGGCAACTTTTACCACGCAGAAAAGCTGCTTGCAGCAGCAGCGATGTGTCAATAGCAGTAACAGTATCCAGACAATACGAAATATGCCCATAGGAACAATCAAGTTGGTCCCTAGAGTGTCTGCACTATGCATGTCACGACACCTCATGGCTGTATATCTGCTTGGGTGTAGAAACAAACAGGATCCAAAATGATGCTGTACATAACATCATCTCTGTAAGGCTGATATGCAGAAACTCCAGCCCATGGGCTTAATCCAGCCTGCAGCAGTTCTGTATCTGGCCTGCAGAGCCTCCTTGGCTTCCTCTAGGGGTGGGGATTAGGGTCCGTCTTTGGAATCCCCACTGCAGAATTTAGAGACGTGCAAATCAGCAAAACTCGAGCTCACTAAAGTTCTCCAAATTCCAATCTGAAGCTTGTTCTGACTCAAGTCTGTATCGGATTGTGAGCTTTGTTGTTGTTGTTGTTGTTTTTTGCATGAAAATCCATCTATATTTTCATGCACATTTTTCCAAATGTACACATCAATTGTGCACATCTGTGAAATGCACGCATTCTTCTCCCATTGAGGAAAGTGTATTTGTGCATATTTCTCAAAAGTACACATTTTAATGCGCATTTTTCAAATGTACACATGCTGCCATGTGCATTTTTTGGTGTGTGTGTGTATCACACTGCAAGGTCGGAAATGTATGGACTTCAACCACAGATTGCGTCCAAGTCTGCATTCAGTCTGGAACGTGCAAACTGGGTCAATCCTGATAACAAACAAACAAACTGAAATGAATTTCTCATCCATCCCTACCAGATGCAGATGGCGGGGAACACAGTTGCTGTTGGGAGAGAGCAGTGGCCACTCTTCCCAGCACTGGCTGAGTCTTCCTTCTGGTGCTTTTTGCCATCACCAATGGGAGTTACGTACCTCTCTCAGCATGGAGAAAGGCAAAATGGGCAGGGGGGGGTGATGTCAGTGGGTGAGGCCACTGTGGTGTAACCCCACAATTCAGTTCCCTGGGGTATGTCTGCATTAGTATGTTTAGTGAGTATAGAATGTTGAACTGAGGGGGTGTGGTTTGTGATGTCTTGGAAAGGGTGGGGGGAGGAGTATATAAGGAGTGTTTGAGTGATGTTAGTTGCAGGGATGGGGACTCGGACTCGAGGACTCGACTCGTGAGTCGGACTGAGTCCCCCCTCTGACTCGACTCAGACTCGAGTCCCAATATTTTTAATGGGACTCGTCAACATCCCTGATTGATGCCACCTGCAGGTGCTGTCTGGACCTAGTTGCAGTAACAATCCAAGTTTATTTTTTAAAATCATTTTCCTAATGCAACCTTTCAGACATTTTGGGTTTGGCTGCCTCTGCCTGACTGTTTGGGGTTCCCTGCCTCCTCTGCCTGCCTGGTCTCTTCTTGACCAGTTCCACAGTTTGAATTGTCCAAGACAAACGCCTCTGCCTGCCTGCTTTGGGGTTCCCTGCCTCCTCTGCCTGCCTGGTTATTTTGGGTTTGTCTGCCTGGTCTGTTCTTGTCAAAATCAGTGGCAGAGTTTTGAGATAAAAAGGCACACTTGTGCCTAGAATTTATTTAAGCCACACATCTGAAGTAGCCTTATTTTGTTGGGGAAAAAACCCATTGATTTCAATAGGGACTCGTGGAGTCAGCTTTGGGAGTGACTCGTGACTCGTGACTCGTGAGTCACCATTTTGGACCAAGGACTCGGACTCGGACTCGAGACTCGGGTCCAAAGACTTGTGACTCGACTCGTGACTCGACTCGTGACTCGAGACCAAGGACTCTTCAACATCCCTGGTTAGTTGTTGAGTGAGTTGAGAGTGTGTGTTGGGAATTAGGTTAGTTGGGTTATTCGTGCCTTGTCTGTCAGGAGTTTTGGGAGAAATCAGTGCTTGTCTGAAGAGTGAAAGTATTTAGAGTTATAGGGACTTAGGTTAATGACAAAGTGTTTGATGTAGGCAGGTTTAAGGTTATTTTCTGGAATTAAGATTTTGAGAATTAAAATAAACTTATTTTTATTTTGTTTGCTACCCAAATCCTACATGTCAGCTTGGCGTTAACCTGCATTACTTTTAAATCTACACACACACCCCTTTGTAGCCACATTATCATAAATTTAAAATAGATCCTTAATGACCTGTATTAATCTTTTCCCCTCATTGGTAGGGGAAAGGTTTCATTTGACCCACCCCTCAGGTTTTTAAGTGTTGGTGCTTAGCCTGAGAAGGGTTTATGCGCCGGGTCCTAAAGTGTAAGGACAGTGTCGTCGCAGCCACACCCACTGATGTCATCCAGCTCCACAGAGGGCCTTGTGGGGGGAATTTGTCCCCCACCCAATTTTGAATCTGCACCCTTGCTCTAAGGAGCAACTTCAAAATACGTCCCTCAAAACATGGTTGAAATGCTTTAAGAGTGATGCTGAAAAATCACCCTTCTTTCCATTGAAGCTAAAGGAAATATTTAAAATGTGGGTTTTATCAGCTAAGCATTCCATAGCTGAGACAAAAGTTATCTCCTTCTCCACACTGAGATCACACACACACACACACACACACACACACAAAATCTCTAAAGATACTTCGAGAATATGGTTGCCAATATAATCATATATCTCATGGGACTAATGACTCGTTTGCTCTGCCAAATCTTAGTGTAATGTTTTTTTCTGGCATCTGCAAATAATGGAGGATTAGAGAGCAAGCATGAGAGAAATAATTGAGTTCAAGGCTTGAACAGGTGCACTTAATGCTAAAGGAAAGACTGTGATGGCTATTTTTAAGGTCCTCTTCCTCTTCCTGGTAAATCAGTTATGGAAAAAATATCACACAAACAAAACAGATGATGAGGATTTATTTCTCTCTTACATATTGTGCCATTTTATCTGATAGGGCTGGTGCAAGGACTGGGATATTATTATGGAGTGAATTGTTTCAGAAGGCGGTGAGATCCCCACAGCAAAGTCAAAGTCAGCAGTCCCACACACAGTAAAGCTCCTTAAATCCCATCGACCTCAATGGAACTTAAGCAGCTTAACAGCATGCGGGATTGCAGCCAAAGTTGCATTGGACTGTAAAAATCTGGTTAGTTACATACCTCTAAGATTATAGCAGGATTTTGTTATATCTAATGTCAAGCATACTTGGGCCCAGGAGAGATGAAGTTGAACTTAGGGCTGAATTTTCAGCGGTGAACATTTTCGGTATAGAAAGGAAGATTGGAGACGACCAAATTGTTCTCTAAAAGACCCCCTCCTCTTCACAGATCTTAAATTTTTTGAACTATTTCACTGCATATTGCTGTTGTTCACAGCCACTCTTGGCAGGTGCTTTGGTGCATTTTTTTTTAAAAGAGGGTCCCTCTTCTCACTGGCTATGTGATTCAGCCAATCAGGGATCATGTGGCCAACATGATGATGTCACAGCAACTCAGGATGGCATCACATAGCCAAATCAGAGCGAGGGCAATGCCTTCAGTTCTCACTCTTTGTGGGAGAACATTTTTGCCCCCTTTTGCAGGCTCCCTGACATATCACAGGGGACATTTCCCCACCCCCCACAAAATGCACCCTCCCTCCCCACTTTCAGCTACAAACTATCATATACAAAAAGCTTTACTTCCCCCAACACAGATATGCTTCCAATCGCAACAGTGTAACTTGCAGGATTCGGATGTGCGTTTACTATGTCCATGCTGGGCTTTCCCCCCATAACACACACTGACATACAGGTGTGCAAATAGCACACATGATGTATCACACACACATCACACATGTACCACACACATATCACACACGTACACAAACTGGCATGCAGATCAGCAAATATCACACATGTGCACATGTGTCACATACTGACATGCAGATCTGCAAATGCCAGTAAGTATTTGTCAGGCGGCGGCAGCAGCAGCAGCAGCAGCAGCAACAACAAATCTTTAGAAAATGGAGAAGAGACTGATCTTTTAGGTGCAACATCTTACTGGGGCTAGAATATTAGGTGGTACATGTTATTGGGGCTAGATTACATGTTCTGATGCACAAGGACATGCATGTCAAGGTAAAATTGGCTTAGATGTGGTAATAGCGTATTTGAAACTACTCTGAGCTGCAATCCTCTAAGGGAATGATTGACCCAAAGTTAACTCAAGCATATTTATTTCCCATTGATGCCTGCATCTCTAATTTACCTGCAGCTGCTCTATTGTCATGGGCCCAACATCTATGGCCCTTCTCTAGACTTAATGCCTCATAATGTGGCCTACCTCCCAGAAGAGACATGTTCATTTTCATCATCCTGTCTGGAAGTTATCCAACTAACCAGGTTAAGCCTGTAGACCAGCCTTGCCCAACCTTGCTGCCCTCCAGATGTATTGGACAGTTCAATATGCCTGGAGGTGTGAGGGGCTGGTATCAACTCTGAAATAATCCTTCATCCAGCAGCTCCTATTGTGTGACATCTTTGGCTTAATTTTCCTCCTTGGTTAAAAATTTCCACCCGTTAGTGCTGCAGTTCTGCTGCTCATGGCTGCACGTGGGTTTTGACAAGACTCTGTGATCTCAAAGAGACATTGCCAAGTGTAACTTTTCACAGCATTATAGCTAAACACTTAAGTTCAGATGAAGCTAAGTGGGCAGCAGAAATAAAGTCTGCTTTCAAACATGCAAAAGAGGCTCATAACAAGGTAACACTTGGGGTATCCTCATGTCTGGTGTTTTTGTTTGCTTGTTTTAATAGAGACCACATTCTTGGAAAATGTCAGAACACTGGACAAAAGCCATATTTCAAGCATGGCTCCTTTTTCAAATGTATGTATACGCTGGAGAATATTGGGGATGGAAAGATGGCTACTCTACAGATCATGTAGATAAAAAATATATCTGGATTGTACCAGTTCCTTAAGCAGGGGTCACATTATTGAATGTTATGAACATAAGAACAGCCATGCTGGATCAGACCAAAAGCCTATCTGGTCCAGCATTCCGATCCCACAGTGGCAGGGAAAGCCGGTGGTTATTGTCAGTGGGTCTTCTTAGCCATTGCAGCTTTTATTCTGAGCTCTATAGGAGCTATCCGCGGTGCCAAACTCCATCCCCAAAATAGGTTCACCACCATGGAGCACCATTAGTAGCTCCTATAAAGCTCAGAATAAAAGCTGCAACATATATAAGGAGGCCCACTGACATAGGAGTCACTACTAGCCTCGTCTGCATAGTGGGCCAACCAGATGCCCACGAGAAACCCACAAGCAGGACATGAGTTCAACAGCACCCTCCCACTTGTGTTCCCCCAGCAACTAGTATTGAGAGGCATGCTGCTGTGAGAGCTGGACTGACCCGGGTTCAAAAGCTCCCCTAGCTAATGACTCTCAGTCCCAGTCACGCAGGCGGAAGGAGGAGATAACAGCAGTTAATAAAGATTAAAGAGTTTATTTGTAAAACCCAATTACATGGGATTAAGGCAAACAATGCATCTCTACTCACTACATCATTGCAGATACAAAACCAATACCCCAGTGGTAAGGCTAGATGAAGTGAAGTCCAAGAGACATGTCGAGTCGAGACGAGCAAGACAGCAAGGAGAAGGAGAGAGAGTGAAGCTATCAGCAAGTGTGTTAGCTTTATACCACCTATAAATAGGATATTACTCACCCCAGTTGTATAACCTATTCATCAACATGTTGATCCCAAAACCTGTCCAAGGTTGCTGAGTCATATCACCTCGAGACTATGTCTCGTGACTAGAGACCTTGTGTACTTGAACTCAAGAGACACCCACCAGGTCAGGTGATAATCTCGATGTCAGGTGGTAATCTCGTTCTGCCTATGCAAAACCCAACAGCTGCTGCCTCTGCTACTTGAGGTAGCACATAGCCCATCAGGACTGATAGCCATGGATAGCCTTCTCCTCCATGAACTTGTCCAACCCCCTTTGAAAGCCCTCCAAACACTGGTGGCCGCCACGACATCTTGTGGTAGTTTAATTCCCTAGTTTAATTGTGCACTCTGTGCAGAAGTAATTCCTTTTACTGCGGCCACTCAGATGTTGTTGGGCTAAAATTCCTACCATCCCTGACCATCATCATCATCATCATCATCATCATCATCATCATCATCAGGTGATCACTTGTGACCAAGTAAGATTGTCTTCCAGGATAAAAGGAGGAAATTCTAAAGAGGATTGTGTAGACTCTAGCGATGGGTCCGTAAGTGACTGTGGAGGCCAATTCTAGATCCACACAGCTTCCCACAGTGAGGACACAGGTTACCAGATGGAAGATGGTCCTGTAAAGGATTCGTTTGACGTGCTTTCCACTTAGCACATTTCTCCCTTTCACCTTGCACTCGGGCTTCTTCAAAGTCCGTGGAACCATCCCTGACCATTGGCTATGCTGGCTGGGGCTGATGGGAGTTGAGTCAATATCATCTGAAGGTCCAAAGCCCTAATTTAATGCTGACATTTGGGAAGACAACAGAGGGGGAGAAGCTAGAATGACAAACTACAGAGGTAAGAGGGGAGGAGAGAGACAAGGGTGCACATATTCAGGTTGTTGGCACTGCACTGTTGTATAATAACAGGGCCATTTAATCACCTCTAAGGAGGAGGATGGGGGAGCCTGACTGCTTTTTCACTAGGAGGGAAAAAATCATAAAAATGTGACAGATTGTAAGATGATACCAGGCGAGGCAGTAACTACTCCCAGCATGGGTTGCTGCTAATGAGTTATATGCTGACAAGCAAAGCTGGGATAAGATAAAATAAAATAAAAATGTAGTAAAGCAGGGGGGGGAAACCATTCTAAGTTTTGAAGAGCCTGGAGGTTGAAAAGAAAAATTGTAGAAAGCGTACAGAATAAAAGTCCTAGAAGGGGGTGTGTGGGGTCCTATAGCGTAGATTGGCCATTTGTACAGGCTGTTTTGAAATCCTGTGCCAAAAAAAAAAAAAAAAGACAAGACATTTGATAGCAAGGAAAAAGAAAAGGGGTGATAATACAGGAAAAAGCACCTGATGGGGAGTCTGAGGGCACGATGACTGTGAAGCAAACGAAAGATTTTTGGACACCCTACGGGAAATTAAATTAGCAGCCAGCAATTCTATGGTGGCTGCTGGGATTAATGAGGATGTTTTAACAGGAAAAGGAGAGGTGAGAAGGAAATGAGGGTTGACATCAATTGAGAAAGAGGAGGAGAAATGATCACAATTTGGTTAGGTGAAAATGCACTGTGATGATTATGTGTCGTATGTGTGTATGAGGGCCAAAACAGAAATGTCTTTAAATGTGTGTTCAGCAGTTACGTCGTCATTATTGTTTTATTTATTTATTTATTTATTTTTACTCTACAGTAGGTGCAGGGGACACAGATCAGGCCTTGAGGGTGGAGCGTAGTAGGGGCAGCTTTTAAGGTCTGGATTGGGCCCTCTGCACCTACTCTAGAGTAAAAAATAAAATGAAGAAATAGCTGCTAGATACATATGTAAAGTAGTGACTGTTTTGTTCCTAGGTTGGCAACAAGAATGGCTGAGACAAAACTACTCACAGCTTTGCTTTCTGCAAACATTTTCAGACTTACCACCACCACCACCACCAGAAAACGCTTCCCATTTCCAATGGTTTTTCAACACTCCTGCAAAAAATATTTGCTTCTTCATTTACATAGCCCTCACTTACCATCAATGATTGTCAAGAGATGCACCATCCATCACTTACTCTCCATAGCTCCTCGCCCTGATGGGCAGGGCTGGATCCAGGGTTTTGAGGACTATCCTAGGCCCCCTTCTTCTACTTGGGCATCTGGGTGGGTGATCCCCTTGGTGGCAGCTTTAGCACTGAATTTCAGAAAAAGAAAGATGGAGGCCACAACCAGAGCTGTAGAGGGAATGGGTTCAGGGGGCCCCAGCTGCCATGGGCCACCACAGACATTGTTGGTGGTGTGGGCCCTGGTATGTGCCCAACCATGCCATGTGGTGTCACAAGTTCTGGTGATCAACCCAGCTTAATTTTCTTTTTGTTGTTCAAGGAGTGATAGGACATTGTCAGTGATGGGACATAGACATCCTGGCACCTCTCCAAACTTACACTTAGAGTGGCAGACAGCTAAGAAGGAGAGTGGGGTTGCTGCAGGAAGAAGGAAGGCAAAAATACCTGATGGAGCCACACAGCTACAGAATTGCAAGGGTGGCAGCAGCAACAACAAAATCTATGTGATTTTTATTTAATTTCTCATTTTTGTATGGGGGAGGTAGATTTCTATCACACAGATATTTCTAGATTTCTACATAAATTTTGAATTTGTGGGGATTATTCAGCATATCTCCAGTTTCCTATTTCTGAGAATAACCAGTAATGTATAGGGATGCCAGAATTTAACAGAGCACGAACAACCCCTACCCACTAATTCCCCCACATTTGTTGCAGATTTGTCTGCCTTTTTTCAGCCTGCAAGTCCCCAAGGCTCAGCCTCAGGCCTTAGCCGGAGCTCTCAGTTAGAGTACTGGTCTGCCATCCATGAAGGGCCAAATGTCCAGCATTTATACCAGGTCTGGACAGTCCAGAAGTTTCATGCTGCCTCCCAGTCACACAGATACGGATGCAGCACACTCTTACTCCCTTCTGTGCTTGAACAGCCCCAAGGAGCTCACTAGGCCAGGTGTTTGAGATTACCAGGGCAAATTGCACAATCCCTGGGAGACACCTTGGATTGAGGCCTGCCAGTTGAAGATCGATTGCTTAAAGGGTGTTCCTCTCATGAATAAGAAAAGATGGGAGTCAGGCCAAACATCAGCACTCAGCACTCTCAGACAGCTCACCTCAGACCTCCCCAGGCAGGATTCGGCTCCAGGGGTGTCCATTCTTCTGGTGGCTACGATTTTGTGTTTCCCACAGTGTCCTGTATGTTACACTGGTCCAGGGCACTGTGGGAATGCCATAGACCAGCAACATGAGTGGAAGGGGAAACAGGCAAAGTAGTGTGCCCACATTCCTTCTTGCCCTTCACTTCCCATGGCCTTTTCCTCTGCTACTGGATGGAAATCTTTATATTTCTGGTTGCCTCCACCCAACCAGCCTTAACATTCTCTGGGTCTCAGGTATCTACTGTAGGTGGATTCATAGATCATAGAGTTGGAAGGGGCCTAGAAGGCCATCGAGTCCAACCCCCTGCTCAATGCAGGAAACTAGAGGAGGGGTCTCCCATCCAAGTAATAACCAGGCCTGACCCTGCTTAGCTTTCCACATTCAGACAAGCTGAGCCAGCATGAGCCACAGGCCTGATGGTCTGGGACTTGACTGTTAAGCATGGGGTGGTAACCCAAAAGAGAGACCACAAAATTTCCAGAAATACATTTTAAAATTTTATTGAAGACAGTTGTTAATGGGGGGGGGGGGAGTTTTAAAACCACACACCACAAAAACATATGACCAATAGGGTAATATAACAACCAGGGATAAACACATCCAGCTAACCTAACTAGACTGTGTGTGTCCTTATTTTATCCAGATCCCTTATGCAAGCAATATCTTACTGTTATTGGTTCATCACTTCTCTCAATCAATTCTCCTGTTCCAGCAGCTCTGTCTCTTTCTTTTCTCTAGAACTCTGGGCTTCTTTCTTTCTTTGTTCTTCCTGCTTTTCTGCCTTAGGCTTTTATCTCATAAAATTATTATTATTATTCTCTTCCCAACTCCAACCTGTTAGGAGGATTGTTTCTTGTTCATTTCTGCAAAATAAGGTTCTATTTCCTGAGTCTAAAACTTGTTCCTTCCTTCCTCTAATTTGTTGTTGTTGTTGTTGTTGTTGTTGTTGAACTTTATAATATTCTGGATTCCAGAGCAAACTTCCTGACCTGTACATTCTAACTAAACATTTGACCTCTAAACTATTAATCTTTTGGCTTAAAGTGACTAGCACAAGCACACACACACACACACACGCACACGAGTTAACCCCATAGTATCCTAAAACCAAACTAATTAAAAATGGAGGACAGTTATGTTCCTTCACATGGAAAAACTAAATGGTGGTCATCCCCTGCCTCACAATGCCCTGGACCAACACAACATATGGGTCATTGTGGGAAAAATAAAATGGCATCCACTGGTAGGATCCACCAAAGGAACTCTCTACTGTTCCTTTTCAGTTTTAAATAAGGGGGGGGGGAATCATTTTTCTACAAGGTGAGATTCCAGCAAACTGGGGGGAGGAGGCAGGTAGGAGGCAGCCCTTTGGATGGGACTCTGTCAAACCCCCCCCACCACAAAAAAATAATAATAATGGAGCCAGCTCTGGTGATAGTGATAAGACATATTGGTGAATGTAACATTATTCTGCAAAAAGACAAAAAAATTGAGTGATTTGAATTGTTCTATGAAGCATTTTATTTTCTTGAACCAAGAAGGTGCAGCATTATTCACACTGTTTGGTTTCATTTACATAACTGGATTTGTGAACATTTGTAGCTAAATGTATGATCGTAGATCAAATGAGATATCGTATTCCTAATTAGAGAGAGCTTTTATAGTGATTAAATGAAAAGGAACTACCTACTTGAGAGAACTATAGGAGGATGGGAAACATCCTGGATGGTAACCATTATAAACAGAGGCTTGAGAGAATCCTCTTCAAAATTTCATTTCAAAGCATAGAGAAGATGAAGGTAGACAGTTAATGCATTAAACATCTCTCAAATCAAATACACTTCAGCACTAAAAACTCACTTTAAACATCAACAAACTTCTGGAGTCATGGAGAACTTGTACATTTTGCTCAGATGTCAGATCTGAGCTGAATACGGTATTAGCACTTTCAAAAGAAAGATCAGGATTTAGTGCCTTGTTGCCATATGCTGCTATTGTCAGACTCAGCTCTCTGAACTCCTACAGGGGTTGATTCTGAAGCATTCAAAGGTTCATGGTGTACTAGCCAAGAAATGACACCATGCAGCTTGGTGCTGCAGCTGATGTACACAAATAGCAACATCCACTGAACCTTTGCATCTCCCAGGTATGCGCTACTGATAAGCCTCCATTTCCCCCTCCTTAAGTGAAAGAAGTGTGAAAGAGACAAGACTTTTGTAGCCTCTCCGACATGAATTCAAGCAGGGGTTTCTTCAAATGGGCAGCTGAGACCTACAAGTGAATTGCGCCTAACAATGTGCGATTGAAGTTTGATGAGATCTCGCAGGTTACACAATTCACATTTTGATGACAAAAATCATCGTCCACACCTCCAGCATCTATTATGTTCTCATCTTGTTTATCTTATACGTATGGTGTTTCAAACATACTTTTTGTTTTAAAGTCATTGTTTAAAGTTTGGTGTTATCCCATATCCATTGCCATACCTCTGCTGACAAAAAAACATACCCAGATCTTTCTCCCATTTTTTTCTGATATGATGTACCTCTAATTTGTATATGCTTTATGACTGCTTTTGTGTGTTATTTTGGGGCGGGGCGGGGGTTGGCTATGAAGCCTTTACCTGATGGGACTGTATAAAGTATTTCAAATTGTGATAACTTCCTAAGGGTGCAACTCTATACATGTTTAGACAGCAAAAAGTCCTACAACTCCCAGCATTCCCCAGCCAGCATACTGGCTGGGGAATGTTGGGAGTTGTAGGCCTTTTTGCTGTCTAAACGTGTATAGGATTGTGCCCTAACTGGACTGTATTTCCTTACGCGTGCTTGGATTGCATGTCTTATCTGACATTATTGGAACAGCCTTATTGGGGCTGGGGCTATCCATGACTGCACATGTGCAAAGGTGATAATATCATCAACAAACAAAGCCTTTAATAGAATTGGTGTTTTCTTAGGTATCATATTGAAAGATATATCATAGCATTTTTAGAGTTAGATAATTTTTCATATTGTTTGGTTGTCTTTTGCAATTATTGTGTCTGTTTTTGCATGAAGTTGCTAGCCTCTTTGCACTTCCCTTTGGAGGGAAAAGTAAGGTACAAATACATAAGCTGATAATTTGATGATGATATGTCTAATTTATTTATTTATTTATTTGCCGTATTTATATACCACTAAGTATAATAAAATCCCTAATCGGTTTACATATGTGATTTCCTTGTGCATGCCACAAGGGCAGAGCATGTGTCATATAAATATAAACATGATGTGTGATTGGCTGTTGGGAAAACAAAAACTTCAGCCTGTATGAAAATACAAATGACCTAATGAATAATGAACAAACCAACAAACCAATTTACACTTGTCCTAATCTCAATCTTCAATCCCTGCCCCAACCCATCAACTTTCCTGGGAAACCTTTATTTATTTATTTATTTATTACATTTATATCCCACCTTTTCTCAAAGGAGTTCACCAATTTTGTCATCACAACAACCCTGTGTTGTATTTTGGCCTGAAGTAGCATCCCACAGGGATCAAGGCAGGCAGGCATTGCAACACTTAGGAGAGCTCCTAGTGAGCCACGCTCTGACAAAGTCTGAGAACAGACTGAAGCCTTTTATGGTTCAGTCCTGAAGTCTGTTCTCAGATGCTACCCCTTCCCACAAAGTGGAAAGTCCTAAAGGGACAGCCCTCTGGCCTGGAGCCTAGCACTCCTTCTCTCCAAGAGCTCATGGCAGGTGCACAGCTGGTGTTGGTGCATCAGTTCCATAGACTGAGGAACTCCTGGAGGTGGAGGTGTCCGGCCAATGCTGGAGCTAGGCTCATTATGGGGAGGGGCACAGTTGTTGGCCCAGGATCAAGGGGCTTGGGCTTGGGGAGGTCTCCTGAATATTGGGCTCAGGGTTCTCTAGCTCCACAGTAGTTCTCAGGCCTGGTGACTCTCCTGCTGGCACCACTGACTCCTCAGCCCTGAGTCTGTGTCCACTGTGAGGTAGGTTATCCAGTGCCAAAATAAGCCATTGACCAAAACACCTCAAGGCAGCAGGAGCAAGTTGGCCTCCAAGTAAGCAGTTCAATCTGCCTGCTAAGTTTTCACCTTAGGTTCCTGCACCACAAAATGTCTGGCTGAAGACCTGGCGGGAAATGTGTCCAACACAGGTTATAACGTAGAGGCTGGTGTCAGAGCTCAGTGATGGAGGGACACATCTGTAGATCGCGGACTATTGCCAGTCGAACGGTGTATTGTCTGAATAAAGTAGATCGGTCATTTTAATCATTCAGCAAGCAGCAAGCTTTAAAACTGACCCAAGATAGCTTGAATGCAGTTCATATTAAAAAAAAATAATAGACCAATTAATTCTTAAAGCTTAATTCTGCCCCAAATGCTGCAGGACACATCACAAATCATGCAGCTACAAAGTGACCTTGCCACGAAATCTGCAGGAAGCTGCTTGCAGCCAATACCAGGGGTCAGACAAGTGCGGCCATAAGAGACATCTGGTTCCAAGCTCCTCTCGGTTGCAGTCACACTTTGCAGTTTTAACTAGGGGATGTATGGATTTTGTTAAACCCATTCCATCTGTGTTTCACAGATTGTCAGGTGTCTTTCATTTCATAGTCTGCTCACTGATGGAATCAGATTTTTTTTTTTTTTACCAGAATTGTGTTCTGCTTGCACTAATGCAAATGTGCATTAACTAATGTGCATCCATGCCATTATGTGCAAATTTGTGCAAATCCCCCCAAAATGCTCAGAAAGTCTACGGAATCCACATGACTCAGAAAAAAAAAAAGCCAGTCTGCTCTGGAATCTTCAGATTGGATTAATAGAAATTGAACTCATTCAAGTCCATCACAGATTTCTCTGACCTCCTTAGTTTTAGCTGGCCCAGCCATCAGTAGCACACAGGATCCTTGGGCAGCTGCTGTTGCCCCCAACATTCCACTAGAGTTCGTGCCTGCTTTGGGCCCACTCTCCCTCCAGGGATGTTGAAGAGTCCTTGGTTTCGAGTCACGAGTCTTTGGACCCGAGTCTCGAGTCCGAGTCCTTGGTCCAAAATGATGACTCACGAGTCACGAGTCACGAGTCATGAGTCACTCCCAAAGCTGACTCCACGAGTCCCTATTAAAATCAATTGGGGGGGGGGGGTTCCCAACAAAATAAGGCTATTTTGTTGGGAAACCCCCAAAATAACCAGACAGGCAGAGGAGGCAGGGAACCCCAAAACAGGCAGGCAGAGGCCTTTGTCTTGGACAATTCAAACTGTGGAACTGGTTAAGAAGAGACCAGGCAGGCAGAGGAGGCTGGGAACCCCAAACAGGCAGACAGAGGCAGCCAAACCCAAAATGTCTGAAAGGTTGCATTTTAGGAAAATGATTTTAAAAAATAAACTTGCTGTACTTCCTAAAACCTATCCATGTTGCATTTGAGGAACACGATTTTGGAACACGAGTCCTTGGTCTCGAGTCCCGAGTCGAGTCTCGCGTCCCATTAAAAATATTGGGACTCGAGAGTCTGACTCGAGTCACAGGGGGGACTGAGTCCGACTCATGAGTCGAGTCCTGGAGTCCGAGTCCCCATCCCTGTCTCCCTCCCACCCTCTGGGTGGGACCTAAAAAAAGGACATTGTAGAGTTGGGAAAAGTGCAGAAAAGGGCAACTCACATAATTGAGGGGCTGGAGCAACTCCCCTATGAGGAAAGGTTACAGCAGCTGGGATTGTTTAGCTTAGAAAAAAGGAGAGTGAGGGGAGACATGAGAGAGGTGAACAAAATTGTGCATGGTGTGGAGGAAGTGGACAGGGAGACATTTTTCTCCCTCTCTCATAATACTAGAACCCAATGGGGTCATCCCATGAAGCTGACTGGTGGGAGATTCAGGACAGATAAAAGGAAGGACTTCTTCACACAGCGCAGAGTTAAACTGTGGAATTCACTTCCGCAGGATGTGGTGATGGCCACCAATTGGGAGGACTTTAAAAGCGGATTGGACAAATTCCTGGAGGAGAAGGCTATCCATGGCTACTAGTCCTGATTGGCTATATGCTTCCAGTATCAGAGGCAGTATGCATATGTACTCCAGTTGCTGGGGGACATGGGCAGGAAGGTCCTGTTACAGTCATGCCCTGCTTGTGGGATTCCGTGGGCAGCTGGTTGACCACTGTGTGAACAGAATGCTGGACTAGATGGACCCTTGGTATGATGCATCATGGCTCTTCTTATGTTCTTATGATCTGGGCCTTACTAAGTAGCAGAGGCTGTGAAGGTGCCATTTTGAATTGCCTACAGTGCCTCAGAGCAAGACTCCATCAGGGCATTGTGGGTAATTGGAATGCTGGAATGCCACCTGCCATAGATCATGGCATTGCTGACACCACTGCGATTAATTCTGCCAGTAAGCCTATGGGGGAGACACTGATGGCTGCTGACCCCACTTTGCTGCGGGGCCCTCATGCCTATGACCCTCATTATAAAAAAAAAATCTTTGGTACGCATCTAAAAACATGCACTGTGAAAAGAGCCTGTGCGTCTCTGCAGCTGGTTTCTTTGCTAACATTCATGTACTGTGATTGAAGTGCTTTAAACAATGAAAGCACCGCATAAATGCCGCTTAGTATTTAAGCTCCAAGCTAAGTTGCTCTCCTATAACATGGGTCTGACAACACATTGAAAGAGGAATTTGCTTTACCGTGTCCTATTTTTCCATTCCATGATTTATTTTACTTAGTCATGGTTGAATAATAATTTGCCTCTTGCATTAATTAGATTTTCAAAAGTATCTCACCATTAATACTTTACAGAGATTATATATTATTTTACTTTATCTCATTCGTAATTGCTTTCCATTTATTCAATCTATTGTGTATGGTATATGGAAATTAATCTTGTAGTACACTTAATTTCATCCCCCTCCCTTTTTTTTATTTATTTTTTTTGTATATGCAAAGTTCTGGGCATGTGAATTGAGAAGGGATAAGCTAGACGGAACTGTCAGATCCTTTCACAAAAGATCATCCAGCAGGTTCTTCATCGCTAACATTTTCTGCTTAAGATGGATGTATGTCCTACTTTACAGAGGGCAGTCCTTTGTTTGATGGCATTTTCTGTTTGAAGGGCTGTCAAGGCCAAGTCTGGTTGGAAGATAAAGAACCCTAAGAAGCTGGGAAAGCAAAGCAAGCGCCTTGAAGTTGCCCCTTCACCGTGAGCACCTGCACAGCAGACTGAGAACCCACATGGATCACCTGGTTACATTCTTCCACACTCTGGAGAGATGCATTGCATTGCATTTCTATTTAAGTGACAACCATTTCTAAATGTGCATCTATACCTATAAATCAGCACAAGTAAATTCTATACAAATTGGTGCTCTCTTTGACCCCTTTTTTTAAATGATTCATTTCCTCTCTTTTTGGTGAGTAAGTAACTTTTTGGAGAGCCAGTGTGGCATAGTGGTGAGAGTGTTGGACTGGGCCTCGGGAGATCCGGGTTCTATTTCCCCTTGGCCATGAAACTCACTGGGTGACTTTGGGCCAGCGCCAGCCACTGACTCTCAGCCTCACCTACTACCTCACAGGGTTGTTGTGAGGATAACATGGAGAGGAGGATTATGTAAGCCGCCTTGGGTTCCTTGCGGGAAAAAAGGCAGGGTATAAATATAATAAATAAATAAATAAAATAAATAAGTGGCCACCTTATTTCTGCTTCACTGCAGCATCGTCATTGGAGCTAATTCTCCCCCTGCCCCAATTCTCCCGCCCCCCGTGAACCTTGAAGAATATTTGACATTCAGAGTCAGCATCTGACAGCTGAAGATTCTGCAGAGCTAAGACTGGCTTAGAGAGCAGCAGTCAGAATTTGGCCGGTAACTCACATGCAGTAGTAAACGTTTCACAAGATTAGACAGCTGACATACAGCAGCAGTTAATCTCTGAGAGTAGAGATCCACAAGCTTTCCAAAAACTCTCCTTGGATTAAGCAGGGAATTATCTCAGTTTTCAAAACACACACACACACACACACACACACAAACAACAACATAAGCACACAGAAAAACTTGAATGACGTTCCCCAGCCAATCCAAAGGCTCAAATTATGTGCCCCCCCATCCCAGCAAACCCTCCACATTGCATAAAATGGGGATGTCGAACCTCTTTCAGCCTGAAGGCTGGATTCCGTCTTGGAGAAGCTTTCAGAGGCCACATTCCAGTGGTGGGCAGGGCCAAAGGTAAAAGGGGGTGTGGCCAAGGTGAAAGTGCCAGGGCCATAATACCAAAAACACCAGCATATTTTCGCTGAAAGCTCTTCCTGCCAGTAACTAAGCCTTAGGAGACACATTTTAACCTTCCAGAATGGGGAAATAAAATGCATAACACCAGCAAACCACCAGACAATCAGTGGTTGGGGGAAAGGGGGTGGGGCCAGGGAAGGGGGCATGGTAACCCCAGAAGGCCAGATTGGCACCCTCAATGGGCCAGATTTGGGGCCCTGGACCTGAGATCCTGTAGCCCTGCCCTAAACCCATCCTAGCCAATCCCCTGCACCCAACACTCTTCCCCCTTTCTTCCCTTCTGTTGCAAATGGCGGAGATGTGTGAAGGGAGGAGAGTATGGAGATTCCTTTCCTTTCCACATTCTCTCTCTCTCTGACTTTCACGAGAGATGAACCCTGATGAACATAAGAAGAGCCCCGCTGGATCGGACCAAGGGTCCATCTAGTCCAGCCAGCATTCTGGTCACACAGTGACCGGCCAGCTGCCCACGGGATCCCACAAGCAGGACGTGAGTGCAACAGCACCCTCCCACCCATGTACCCCAGCAACTGGTGTACATATAGGCACACTGCCTCTGATACTGGAGGCAGCATATAGCCATCAGGACTAGTAGCCAGCCATGGATAGCCTTCTCCTCCAGGAATTTGTCCAATCCCTTTATTTATTTATTTATTATATTTGTTAATTGCCCATTGGTGACCATCACAACATCTTGAGGAAGTGAGTTCCATAGTTTAACCATGTGCTGTGTGAAGAAGCACTTCCTTTTATGTGTCTTGACGCTCCCACCAATCAGCTTCACGGGGTGACCCCACGGGGTTCTAATATGATGGAAGAGGGAGACAGCGGCACTGATTAGCGTTGCACTGTGGCTCCCAAGCCATGTAAAAATGGGAGAGGCAGTTCTTCCAAGGGCTGCTACATATTTGCGGGCAGATGAAGGAGAGCCTAGCTCCCCCTGCATTTTTTTTGATAACTTTCCCGATTTTAGAAGGTTACAAGGGGCATGATTTGGCTCACAGTCAGGTGGTGAGACTTGTGGATCTCATGACACACACCCTGCCTCATATTTTGAGCATTGGAGACAACAAAATGCCTCTCAGTGAGAGACAATGAATGGATTTGCTAGGGATGCAGGATAAATTTGTTTTGTTTGTGTTTTAATGCAATCTTGCCTAATTTGGTAGTTTTCAACAACTATGCAAACTGAAAGCCAGTTATCCTTCGAAATTTGCACATCTGAATTTTGCGGTGCAGTTCTCCTATCAAAGAATGCATCCAAAAATACCTACCGGTATATTAGTGAAAACAACATTTTTTAAAAATGCATTACATTAGGAAAATTGTCTGCAGCAGTGTGTGAATTTGACAGAAATAGATACAAAAATCTATTGGAGAAATGCCCACAATGCCCACAAAATCGAATATGAATTTTCATGCAGACTTTTTTTTTTTTTTTAATGGTTTGGGATGAACCAAGCTGATGACTAGAAATATTATAGGAATTGAAATTGACATATTCTTCCGTTCCTAAGATTTGCAGCCCAATAATTTTGTCTCAATGTTGAGAAGAGTGAGAGAGCATTCTTAGCGTGTTGTGGAATGTGAATAGAGTTCAAAGATGGCAAGAGGCTTGTCTGTCTATCACATTTCTATACCACCCAGAAGCTGAAGACCTCTGGGTTGACTGGGTACATCAAAGCATAGTAACTTCATGGTCTCCGGTTTGCTTTTGTGTGTTTTGTTCTGTTTTGTTGTTTGCCTTGCCATAAACCTTAGGAAGCATGCTTGTAATCATGTTCTTCAGTCAGTGCATCCACTTAGATGGAGAGGAAAAGCTCACTGCTATGTATATTATGCAAAAAGTATGGAGGGAGTGGACAAAGCTAAAGAAAAACCCACTGACATGTCATATGAGTATATTTCTAAGAGTATCAGGGTGACAGATGAATAGAGTTATTGACATGGAAGGCATCACTCAATATGAAACCATTCTGCACGGTCATCCTTTTGGAAATCCAAAATCTGATGGGGGCATGAATGTGACACACCCCGAGGCTAAGCTACGATATGTTGGGGTGCAAAATTGTAAGAGGAGTTGTAGGGGGGTAAGAGGAGAGAAAACCACAATCCCGAGAAAGGATAATGTTCCCAGGGGAAAGCGGAGTGGCTTTAAGAGGTCCTGTCCCGAAACTGCATAGGATGCACAAGTATTTTTGGTCTGCGGTAGCTCTGTGCACAGATCATTTCTGACAGATATTCAATGAAATTTCTGACACTGACAGATTGGATTCATGGGGCCATGTCTGGGTCAGAAAGTGTGTGCTTCCAAATGTGAGTGACCCCCAGGCAGTGCTGGGATTATGGAGGTTAAAGTAGCTGGGCCTTTTCTCCAGCTTCTGTTAGCTGACAACTTTGGATAAGAGATAACCGAGGGGGGTCCATAAAAGTAGCATCTCTCTTACAGCAAGAGGAGAAGAGGGGGGCTTTACCTTGAGCCCCAGGTCAATGTTCATTAACTCTTACCGTCAAGGATGCATTGGGCGGGGGGGAATGACACTGAAATGGTTTGGAAATGTAGGTGTGTGTCTCTCCCCCCCCCCCCAAACACATCTAACAGACATCTTTGGCTAAGATAGCAGATTTTCAGTCCTGAGATCTTGTGAATATCTGTAACCCATTTACATTAATTCAGTCAGTGCCTGGCTTCAATTTGCTTTATCTAGGATGCAGGGGAGACTGGTGACTCCTGTGTCAGTGGGGCTCCTTATCCATTGCAGCCTCTATTCTGAGCTTTATAGGAGCTTTCCATGGTGGAGAACCTATTCAGGGATTGAGGTCAGTACCATGGATAGCTCAGAATAGAACCTGCAATGGATGAGGAGCCTCACTGACATAGGAGTCACTCACCAGCCTCCCCTGCTAGGATGCCTTGCATATGCTCTTCTGCCTTCTAGTTCACCTTTCTCTCTGAATAAAGGGGACAGTCAACAGAGGTAGATGTAAGGTGTGTGTGTGTGTGTGTGTGTGTGTGTGAAGGCAGGCAGGCAGTCCCTGGTGCTTTACCAGTTGCACCACCAGCACTGTGGTCTCATAGCAAACCAAGCAGATCTGGGCACCCTCTAAGCTTCAGTTCCAGCCTGAATACCTTTGGCCAATCCCAAAGTCTGAATACTGTTAGCTGAACACACATGCCAACTGGAACTCTCTGGGGCCTATTACTACTTCTAATAGCAAACTCAGTTGGTTAGTGCATAGATTTATTTATTTATTATATGTATACCAGGGATGTTGAAGAGTCCTTGGTCTCGAGTCACGAGTCGAGTCACGAGTCTTTGGACCTGAGTCTCGAGTCCGAGTCCTTGGTCCAAAATGGTGACTCATGAGTCCCGAGTCCCAAGTCACTCCCAAAGCTGACTCCACGAGTCCCTATTAAAATCAATGGGGGGGTTTCCCAACAAAATAATGCTATTTCAGATGTGTCGCTTAAATAAATTCTAGGCACAACAAGTGTGCCTTTTTATTTCAAAACTCTGCCACTGATTTTGACAAGAACAGACCAGGCAGACAAACCCAAAATAACGAGGCAGGCAGAGGAGGCAGGGAACCCCAAAGCAGGCAGGCAGAGGCAGCCAAACCCAAAATGTCTGAAAGGTTGCATTTTAGGAAAATGATTTTAAAAAATAAAATCTTCGCCGGCAATAAAAAAAATCTTCACTTCTCTCCACTCCTTCTGGCACAGCCTAGGGATGTTGAAGAGTCCTTGGTCTCGAGTCCTGAGTCGAGTCTCAAGTCCCATTAAAAATACTGGGACTCAAGTGGGACTCGAGTCAGAGGGGGGACTCAGTCCGACTCACGAGTCGAGTCCTGGAATCCGAGTCCCCATCCCTGATTTATACCCTGCCTTTTTTCCTGCAAGGAACCCAAGGCAGCTTACATAATCCTCCTCTTCCTCTCCATTTTATCCTCACAACAACCCTGTGAGGTAGGTTAGGCTGAGAGATAGTGTCTGGCCCAAAGTCACCCAGTGAGTTTCATGGCCGAGCAGGGACTAGAACCCGGATCTCCCAAGTCCCAGTCCAACACTCTCACCACTACGCCACACTGGCTCTCAGATGGTAACCAAAATGACGTCACTGGCAAACATGAGAGAGGTAGAGGTCATAGTATGGATAAATCTAGCATTAGAATGCTCTTTAATACCAGTGCACACATTCTTTTAAATTATATACCTGCTGTATGGAATTTATCACAAGGACAACGCATGTGGATTTTCCACGCCCTCTTGACAGCCAAAAGACTGATATTACAACACTGGAAAGATAGACACTCACCTCCTATAACACAATGGTTTGAGGACCTAATAACGTTTTCAACATTTGAGCAGGTGGTATTTAGACGCCACCTGCAGATGGATAAATACTTGGCTATTTGGTCTGCTTTTTCTGAAGTTTATGCATATGCATAACTATTTTTATGGATAATTATATAACTACATACTTTCTGATACTTATGGATATATATTTCATACATATTTCCTGCTGTAAGTGATCCATTTAAAATATTGTAAGAAAATTGTATTTTTTTGTTCTTTTCCCCACTCTCTTCTTCTTTATGGTTTTTGTTTTCGTGTAATTCACATTTAAAAACTATTTAAAAAAATAAAATAAAAAAATAAACCAGGAGAGAGGTATCAACATACTTGTGGAAACCCCAAAGATTGTAGAAGTATGAAAAAAAAAAAAGGAAAAGAAAAGTAAGAGTGGAAAAAAAAGCCCCAAAACAAAACAGGACTGAGAACAGAGCATAGTGAGAATCCTGATCTGTAGATGTAGATTTGGAGTTGTATATGCAGGCCATAGGGTTCAGTAGTTAGTTGAATTCTCCCCCTCCCCCATTTATTTATTGATTTGTCACATTTATATCCTGCCTTTTTTTCCCCACTAAGGAACCCCAGGCAGCTTACAAGATCCTCCCTCTCTCCACTTTATCCTCACAACAACCTGGTGAGGTAGGTTATACTTACTGACAGTCAGTGACTGGCCCAAAGTCACCCAGTAAGCTTCATGGCTGAGTGGGGACTAGAACGCAGTGTCCCCATCCCCAGTCCATCGCACTAACCACTACACCACACTGCATCCGGCTTTGCCCTCCTGAGCCATTTTTTGCTGCCCCACCACCGTGACCACCAGGAAATAAGACATGAGCCAGTGTATGGGATAAATGGGCAACAGCTTTATTAACTTATTAGATCTACAATGGGCACAAGCAAGTTAGCGAGCCTTCAGTGTGGGCCCCTGAACTTCAAGGGAGATCTGGGAATGTTCCTCCCTCGCAATTCTACCCTGGCTCTGAGCACCATAACAACCCCCTCAAGAAATAATACAGCAAGAAGTGGGAAGAAAAAGGTGCTCTCATTGGCCAAGGATAAAATAGACACACCCACCCAAATAAGAACCTAAGAAGAAGAGGCCATGTTGGATCAGACCAAGGGTCCATCTAGTCCAGCATTCTGCTCACACGGTGGCCAACCAGCTGCCCGCGGGAAACCCACAAGCAGGGCATGACTGCAACAGCACCCTCCTGCCCATGGTTCCCCAGCAACTGGTGTCCATAGGCAAACTACCTGTGATACTGGAGGCAGTATGCCTAGAAATCCCAATGTAGCCCCAAATAACTGGTGACTAGCTAATTCCATGCTGGAAGTTCCAGTGGGTGGCAGGTCTGGTGGGCTGCTGCTCAGAGAAGAACGCAGTGAGGCGTCATGGGGTGGCGCCTCTTTTTCAGGTCTCCCACATCCTTGCTCCTATTGGCTAGTGAATTTGTGCCAGCATCTTGTTATCTATTCCTGTGTAGGGGGTGGAGGCAAACTCACCACTCACACCCTAATCAGTAGGCTTGTCTGAGCGTGGAAAGCTAAGCAGGGTCAGGCCTGGTTATTACTTGGATGGGAGACCCCTCCTCTAGTTTCCTGCATTGAGCAGGGGGTTGGACTCGATAGCCTTGTAGGCTCCTTCCAACTCTATGATCTATGAAATCTATAAGCATTTTCACCTACCTGTGGTTGGTAGACCTTTAAGTTTAGTAAAAGCAACAAGGTAATTCCCTTAACTCTGACATTTCCCCATGTCTGTCATAGTGTACCTACCCAGAAGTTCCCTGTAGGTTGCCTGGTAGAAGCAAATCTTCAGAGCTTGCTAACTCTGGCCTTGTTCATCTGGTATCAAGTTGACACAGTCCTCAAACTTCAAAGGCATCTCTTTCCCCACCCCCCTTTCCCCCAATTCGTTTGTGCCCCTCCTGCAACAAATTTGTACAAGGCTCTTTCTGAAAGGACTGATAATGACATCTCTTAGACTTTTATCCGGAGGTTGAAAAATATTAACAGAAGTGGGTGTATGAAATAAAATAAAAAATAAAAAAAAGATTTTCATTAAAAAAAATTTTAAAAGTAAACATTTAAGGAATAATGATGATGATGATGATGATGATGATAATAATAGATCTATTTCCAGCTTTAAGTTAATCTGACTGTCCCTCCATTGTAATGTGTGTGTTGTTGTTTTTTTTAGAGAACTAGCAGTAAAATCAAGCCATTCTCCTTCCATCTGTCTCATTGTATCTGAAGGAACAGAAAGGAAGCTGTCAAAGCAGAGATCCTCCATCACTTTCCTGAGCAAGGGTCACAGCTGTCTTTCACCCATTAGAGATCATTCCAGGCTTTGTCTGCTGTGTTCTTAGCTGCCTCCCTCTATCTCCTCCACTCCTTCTTCTTCCTCTCCTCTAGGTGTAACACATAACCTTGTCAGGAAACTGAATATATTGCTTGTTGCCATAAGAAATGAAAAAGTGCTAAAAGGACTGAAGATTTTCACGCCCCCTTTAGAGGAAGTTGCAAAGTTATTTTTAACAACGACTTGACATCTTGCGGGAACATTTAGAGGAGTGGGGTTTCTCTCCCCCCCACCTCCAAAATCCAATGTGGCTAGCAAGGGATCAGCATCATCAGTCCATTTATTCTTTGTGCCAAGGATGGACATTAGGGATCTTAACCAAACCTTAACACAGATAACTGCTAATCCCCATCCGCCTTGGGGTCACATGAAGATGAAAGCCATCTGTCTTGATAGGGAATTGTGCATGCAAGAACACCGATAAGAGTTTTTTCTGGATTACACCAAAGGACCATTACCCTAGCATCTGGTCTCTCACAGTGGCCAACCAGATGCTGCTGAGAAGCCCAAAAGCAAGAATCGAAAGCAGTGGACCTTCCCTGTTAGCCAGTCATTCATTTGATAGGTCCAATATCCCATCCATTTGGGTGTTTTCCTGCTCTCACAGGGTGGCTGACAAGACCAACTACTACAAGTTTAAAACACCAAAACAATCACATAAGGTCATCGACAAAGAAGCAAGCAACTTGTGGGTTATGATCAATTTGTGTACCTGCGGTCCTGCTATTTTATTCTAACAACAACCTTGTGAGGTAGGATAGGCTGAGCACTATCAATTGATCCAAGGCCACCCTGTATGCATAATGGCTAAGCAGAGACCTGAATGTGGTTGTCCCTGTCTAAATCAAGCACTGTGTCATGTTGGCTAGCCTTTAAGGCAGTGTTCTCCAACCTTGGGTCCCCAGATGTTTTTGGCCTACAACTCCCAGCATGCCCCAGCCAGCGTAGCTGGCTGGGGCATGCTGGGAGTTGTAGGCCATAAACATCTGGGGACCCAAAGTTGGAGAACACTGCTTTAAGGTGACATGGCAGGTTTTGTGTGTTTTTTTTCTCTGAAGGTGTCAATTCAATGTAATGTAATTTAATTTAAATGATTTTTTGGTCACCTTTAAGGGAGAACCCTCTCATGGTTTGATGTCATTGCCTGTGCTGCAGAAAAGACACCAGTGCACCAGTGTTTGTGCACCCCTTGAGATGCAAAATAGCCAGGGAGGCACAGAGAAATATTTCATTTGAAAGTTTCAGATTGTCAAGCTTTTCATCCTGTGACTATCTGTCTTGCATACTCTTACAAGAGGCTCAGACTTATTTTTCCTCCTTAAGGATTCTATGCTGATTCACACTTTGGTCGTAACTTGACCAGAGCCTAAAATAGGTGGATGTTTTGTTCTCTTTTTGCTTTAGCAAAAAAAGAAAGTGGGGGGGGGGAGAATGGCATTGAAACCTCTGCCGTTTTTATCTTTATATTTGCAATATGTGGAGTCAGCGTTTGTCTGAATTTGCTAAGATTCTGCCTCTCACATATAAAGTGTGTGAAACAGCAAATTATGGAGGATATTTATCTGATAATTGCAAAGTTCTATTTTTGACAGCTGTTCCATCGGCCGTAATGATTTGCTGCAAATCAACTGCTTTGGACAGAATTCAAAGGACATTTCTGTTGATTGTGTGTGTGTGTCCCCCCTCCACTACTAGAATAAAGGCTCTTAGCCTGAAAAGAGGAAAATGGGACTTCTCCGTACCAACGCAGACAAGATACACACAAAAACAAAACAAAAAACAAAACAAACAATAGAAATCCAAAGATTAAAAAAAAAAATACAACTCAGATTGCCCAGGGGTTCACTATTCACTAGTTTGTGTATATCGGCTGAGCTCTTTCCTGTAATTAGTCAGGCAAATGCCACTTCTGCTCTTCAGAGATGTTATCACCATGACAACTTTATGACAGGCACCAATTGTGAACCAAAACCTTGGGGCCAATTTGGGCACACAGATTCCCCCCCCCCTTTTTTATCCAGCATTCTTAGGAATGCTCCTAAGAGGTGATGGTGCACTTAGGTCATTTTAGACTCAAGACTTAATGGCCTTACACACACACACACACACACACCTCCCCTTGTTTAGATGGTAAAGCTTATCATCACTTTGCTTCCTTCAAAATGCAGTAAGCTAGCCCTGCTGGGTTTGGGGGCCCCTCCTGCTGCTTCTGCTGAGTGGGGACCTGGGCATCTGCCCCAAAGCCCTTCCCTGATGGTGCCACCACTAAGAGGAAGGAAGACAAGAAGGGAGAGAAAGAGAGGGAGGGAGGGAGGGAGGGAGAAGAGGCAGCTATTAAAACAACACTAAAAATGTAAAAAAAAAAAATACAAAGAGGCAGAAAAAAGGAATAAAGTCATTAGGCTGAAAAATGGGCAATCAAAAAAGCGGTTGCGTTCGGCAGATGGGAAAGCAGCAGGTGCCAGAGTGTGATGGGACCCGGCTTCCCATCACGCACGCTACAGAATGATACAAGCTGACAGGAAAGGGAATTAATGTGTCAGTGAGCAGCCACTTTCTGTCCATTAGCTGATTCTTGATACATCCATACAGACTCCTGGTCTCTTCTTCGATACCTCCGCCCCGCCCGACTCGCCCCTCCGCCCTCCGCCCCCCCCCCCACATGCACACCGCCCGGCACCCGAAGTAAAGGACAAACCATCACTCCAAACCTTGCCTGACAACAGACAGCTGCGTGTGACCCGCCTGTCGCCAGCCCACATTAACAGGGTGTAAGTGACCGAGTCAACATTTCTCCACCCCAGACTGGGATTTGGGACTTCAGCCCATGAATAAATGATAGGAATGCAGATGTTGAGAATACATTAAGGGAAAGCACATTGGCTGGGGTCCATTGGAGCAGGACAAGGGGGTGGGGGGGGAGAGAGAGAGGGGAGAGGTGGCAACATTGGCGGGAGAATACAGAGGAATAGCATTTCTCCATCCAAATGAGTTCCAGTAAAATGAATGGGTGTGCAGTGTGGTGCATGATAAATACACCTGTGCTGATGTCTTGTTTGCCTTTTGGGTTGTCTTTCTGGAGGAAAACCCCTGAATTGCATAGACAGTTCATGCCCTTCAAAGCTGCCTGGAGGACCATTGGCTGAAAGGCAGGGTAGAAATATGGGGAATTTAAAAAAATCAAATGCAGCTCCCCATGCATTTCCTCCCACCACGTCAGTGGAATTCATGCTTGCCTTGTTCATGCGTGCATCGCCACAGTTGCCAAGTGGAAAACACTGGAGCTGTCTGCCAATGGCCTCTCAAAATTCTCCAGCCTACTCATGGGCAGAGAAATTGTGGGCAGACAATTTCACCAAATTTCTCCAAGGGGAAGAGAAATTCTCCAACAGTTTCTAACAGGCAGGGTGCACCATTGGCAAGGGTTGCAGCATACGTAGCTTCTTCCTTTTTTCCAAAGGGTTGTTGTTTGGTTTTTTTTGCACTGCCACTGCAAGTGGCAATGATGCCAGCTATGCTGAGGCTTCCACTTTTCTGCCTCGTTCTCAGGGCATTTTATAATTTCTTTCGAATTTATTCCGGTGGTGTTTTTGAGCTTACCTAATCACTATGGCGTAACTAAGGGTGCTGTGTATTTTCTCTCTCTTCCTATTACACATCTCTCCATTGCTCTGCAGCCTCCCAGGCCACCTGCATTTCCTGAACTGAAAAAAGCCTCAATGGGAGGAATGACCCCATGATGCCTTCTCCTGGGCTTTAACTGCAGTGCAGGAAGCTGAGGAGGCTACAGCCAGGCTACCAGAGATATAGTTGTACAATGAAAGACAAGATGCTCATGTACACTCCTTGGCCACCTCATGAGTAAGGTTAGGACAAGAAACCCAACCCATGTGAATTTCTTTGAAATTTATTCTCCTTTGAAATTCTTTTTGAAAGCAATCCCCCCCACCCACCCATCAAACTGGATGCAAATGGCTGGGGAAAAAAACTATGTAAGAAATTTTCAGCACAGCACTACAAAATACACATCAACAAGAGGAAAACCATCCTTTTACACTACTAAATGACTTCTATGCTCCCCCCCCCTCCAACCTTGGCTCTCACGCAGTGGCCATCTGTGGAGGGTGGCGTATTTGGCTGCTTGGCTCTGTGATGACCAGAATGACAATTGCACGCATTAGACCTGGCAGGGCGACAGTGGTACACTTTGCACGCCTTACATCCAAGAGGATGGACGCTTCCCAAGGTTTAAATACTGGGCTTCAATTACAGGAACAAATGGTGATGACAATTGTTGTAGGCCAGTCTTGCTGTAGCTTTTTATGTTTTGTTCTCTTCTTAATCACAAGGTCCCAGGAAAGGTAACATGTTAAAGCCATTAAGAGATGATGGGTTCCTTTTGTTGTTGAAACGTCAAGCCTCGGTGCTCAAGCTTACAGCATAAGGACCCAAGGGCACTCCTGCTGGATCAGACCAAGTTCAGGACCCTAGGTACAGTCATGCCTTGGATTGAGAGCATAATTCGTTCCGGAAACGTGCTTGTAATCCAAAACACTCATATCAAAACAAAATCCCCCCAAAAAAATTTGTACAGATATTTTTAATTTAAGCCCTACTACAGTACTTGTATTGCAAGACGTCGCTTGTATATCAAGTAAAAAAAAATTAAATAAATATTTTAAAAAATGCTTGTCTTGCAAAACGCTCTCAAACCAAGTTACTTGCAATCCAAGGTATTACTGTAATGAAGCTGCCCTGTACTGGGTCAGACTCTTGGTCCATCTAGCCCAGTATTGTTGACACTGACTGGCAGTGCCTCTCCAGGGTTTCAGGCAGAAGTTTTTCCTGCCCTACCTGTAGATGCTGGGGATCAAACCTGGGACCTCCTGCATACAAAGCAGGAGCTCTACCACTCAGCTACAGCCCCTCTTTTATCCTGCCCTGTCCAGGATTCTGTTTCAAATCATGGCCTATAATCAGAGCAATGTCTCTCCTCCACCGTATGTTCCCAGCATTGTTCATACAAAGGTATACTGCCTCAGATCATAGAAGATCCATCTAGTTATCATAGCTGTTGATAAACCTATTGTTGTCATGAGCTTCTCTAATTCCCTTGCAAAGCCACCTAAGCCAGTTGCCAATGCCATCACCAGATCCCGCAGATAAGGATTCCTTGAGAACATGCACATTTTGGGGGGATTTGCGTATTTTTTGGGGGTGGGATTTCTGCATTTTCGGAAGTGCGAATTTGCATAAGTCCAAATTTGTGCAAATGCGCACAAACGCATTTGAGCAAAATCCACCAGTTCTGTCGACACACACGGACGACAGAAGGAAAGGCTCCTGACAATCCACAAAGTACAGATGGAAGAGATTTTAATGAAGTCCTTATATTCCTAGTGCTGAGTATGCAATTTCTCTCCCAGCGGCTGGGCTGGTGCCTATGTTAAGCTTACGTCCCAAACTAATAACTGGTCTATCGGCTGTTTGGGTAGGGAGCTGAGAGGTTGACTTTCCCCCACTCATCTTGAACCATCGATCAACATGATTCCTGCTTTTTGAAGAAGGCTCCGGGTGCACAGCCACAGCTGTGGTGTGCGTGCACATAGTTGTATCCTAATACGTTATTACTTCATACTCAGGGTTCCTGAAATTTTATGAGCTTGAATTTTGAAAAGTTCAGCACCTATCTGGAGACCTCCATGTCACTGTTTGCATTTTTTTTTAAATAAACCTAATCTGTTTCCTTACCGACTACTTCAGACGGCTGCCATTTAAGAACAGATCGCTCTATAAATTCCCGCATTGGACCCTGAAGACCTATTTTTATGTAAACATGGACTGTGGTATATTGGAATTTCAGAGAGCTGTCTTTTCACAATGCTTATCTGTTTTATAACTTCCTTTAGTCTCCAGCAAGCTAGAGGTGATGTTATCTCAAAAAGCATGTTTTATCCAATATGCTGTGCAAAGTGCCAGGGAGGCTGGAAGGCTAATGGATGCGTTTAGAGCTGGACCGGAACTTGTTTTCTAAGAACTGTACTAGCCTGAGACTAAAAACTCTGAAGGCGTTCCTGTTAACTGAAGGGTTCAAAAGATTCCTAATGCTGCTTTTTTTGTCCAACTAAGAGTCACAATGAAAGAGTTCAAAGCCTGCGATAATTGTCGAATGTTAACAAACACGATGCCACCTGTTCTTCACAGCAGATTTAAGGCACGACAGTGTTAACAATGACATATTGATACATTTCAGCGTCTCTCTGTGATGTGCTCATTTATAATCTAATCACATGTCTACATATCTTTCTTTTTTTTTAAGGAAGAAAAAGAAGACTTCTATGTGAAATGAATAAAATACAATTGCTAAATGATATGCGTAATCATTCAGTGCTGTCACTGCTGAAAGGTGATATTGCAGTGACATTGAGAAAATTAGATCTATTCTTCATACAATTATATAGCTACACTTTCGCTCTAATGCCATTCTAATTGGAAAGGAGCACTGAAATGTGAAACTAGGCGCATTTCAGTATCTAATTATCACCCAGTAACTCATTCTTAAAATAGTTTTCTGGAAAAGATGCTTGCTAAGAATGCTGGTTTAATTCTGAAGGATTCCACAGTGCCCTTGTGGGGAAGTGTCCTATCTGCACGGAAGCAGGCTGCACGCACATTTTTTTCCAGCTACGCCACTGAGAAATATCAGGCAATCCATAAGAAATGAAAGGCAGCATGGTGTAGTGGTTAAGTCAATAAGTGGTGAACCAGGAAGAGACTGGGGCAAATCTCTAGAGTCCCAGTCCAACACTCTAACTCATAGACCACACGGGCTTTTGCGTGTGAGAGATAGAGGAATGCTCGAAACGGTCTTAATAAAAATGGCATCCACTTTATGGAATGCCATGCTTCAGAACAACTTTGGACTCCTGCTACTAGCAGGTGAAAGTGTACTTTTTGCCTTACAAGCATTCTTGACTGCTAGCTGATATGATGACTTGGCTCCAATCCAGCTAAAGTAAGTTGTAACTAAGGCTGCTGCAATTCTATACATTTGAAAAATGTTGGCAGTTTGCTTAAAGGTTTTGTGAAATCAAAGGACATTTGAACTTGTCGTTTCTGTTAGCACTTGTGCTCTAATAATGCACATTTTGCCTGTTTTTAACTTGTAGTGTTAATTTCTTCTTCTTTTTTTTGTAATATCCTATGGCTAGAACAAATAAAACGATATTTTGAACATTTCCAAGAATTTTTAGCTGATCAAGTAACTGCCTTGAACGGATTAATGAATTAAATTTAAATCAGTTTGCATATTACCAAAGCTGCAAGATTGCCCTTCCCAGCCTCGCATAGCTGTGGCGGAGGGGGGAACAATGTGCGTGCGGGGGAATGACGGGTCGGACCACAATGGTCTGATATTAATCTACAAATCAGGAGGCAGAGTGGGCGGAGTGGTAGAGCCGAGATTAGGCTTGCACCCACCATTTTCTGCCTCCTTTCGAACGCGGCTCCCTCCCCCCCATCCCTGTTTGCAGTGTAGGTTTTACTGGCTCCTGTTTCCAGGGTTTGGATCATTGTCCTAATTGGCCGGGGGCAATGTTCGTGTTTCGCCTACTCTGCACTGTATTTCAGGGTTTGGGTGCTTAGTGGCATTGTCAATTCGGTCACATTGGTGGTTGAGTGTGGGATTAGGCAGTTTTAGGGGCTCGGTGATCACCCTATGACACCTTTCAGGTGAGAGGCGTGCCCGAGGCTCCTGCCACCAAGTGCCTCACGGCTCGGTTGTGCCGAGATAAGGCACGTCTCTGAGGTCATCCTAACTCGCCTGTGCTGGTGCCTCACGGCCGGTGCGAGGCTGACTGCAGGAAAGACCTTCCAGCACCGTGCGGTGTTAAGCAAGGAGGGGGTGACCTGGCTGCCGTCACCCTCCTTGCTGGATGTTTCGCCCTATAGCAATGGTGACCGGCTGATAGCCGGTGTAATTAGTACCCGCACTTTTTCCCTTCGTAGATTCCCTATTGATGTTTCAATAAATGTGGCCCATTACTTTTACCACAATTTGTACCCTACAACTGTGTCCGAGTCGTTATTTCTCCTTTACGCGCGCAAAGGCTCCCGAATCATGTCTGCTCTATCCAATTTCTGCATCAGTCCAATGATCTCTCTCTCTCTCTCTCTCTCTCTCTCTCTCTCCCTATATATATACACACACACACACACACACACACACACAGAGTAATACCTTGGATTGCAAGCATAATTCGTTCCGGAAACGTGCTTGTAATCCAAAGCACTTGTATATCAAAGCAAATTTCCCCATGAGAAATAATGGAAACTCAGATGATTCGTTCCACAACCATTTAATCATATAAAAATGATTACAGTAATACAAAATACAGTACATATAAAGTAAAAATAAAACAAATTAACCTGCACTTTAGCTTTGAAAAGAATCGCGGCTGGTGCGAGGGAGACGAGAGCCTGGATTTAGTGGCTGGATTCTACAGACTTCCACCACTTGGTGCCCTCCAGCCAGATGTTTTGAATTCCAACTCCCAGCGTTCCTGACTATTGGCCATCCTGCCTGCCTGTGCCTGGTAGCAGTCAGAGTCTCTTCCCACCCACCCACCCCACCCCACCCCACCCCGCACTTTCCTCCCATTCCCTTTGTGGAGGGAGCTTTCTTTCCAGCCTGCCAGCAGCAGTTGCCTCCCTGCCTTTTGTGGCGTTGTCTCCCGGGCTCGGCTTCTCTTCCCACCCACCCCCCTGCACTTTCCTCCCACTCCCATCCATGGGACCCCAATGCACTTTGCAACTCACCTTGCAAGGGAAGAGAGGCTGCGGGCTGCGCACCCACGTGCGTGAGGAAATCCCAGCCTCCTTTCCCGGGAGGGAGGGGGCAAGAAGGAAGTGGCATCGCTCAGTCTTTTCTCTCCGGTGGCCTTTCTAAGAACGGGGCACTCCCTTGCTTTAACCCCCTTATTGACTGAAGTTCACATCCCTCCGCTGCTCCAGGAAGGCGGGTGTTGACTCTAACCCTTGGCCGCTCTCCCCCAGGCATCCCTACTCGTATTGCAAGACCTCGCTCGTTTGTCAAGTTAAATTTTATTAGAAAATTTTGCTCGTCTTGCAAAACGCTCGCAGACTAGGTGACTCGCAATCCAAGGTACTAATATATATATATATATATATATATATATATATATATATATATCCCCCCCACAAATGCAACTTTCCTTTACAAATGCATTTGTATGCAACTTTCCCTACCATTTGCATTTTTGCATGCAATTTTTGAGCGCAAAACTGCATTGCAAAATTTGGAGAAGTGCGCCACTAACTGAAGGATAACTGTTCTGATCCTCATAGTAGCCAAAATGCCAAAAGAGACCAGCATATTTTAGTCAGGAACTGAGCCTTAGGAGAGGCATTTCAACCTTTTAGAATGGGGGTAAAAAAAACTGCAGAAAAGGCAGGAAACCGCCAAACCATTGATGGTCAGGTGAAAGGGGGTGGGGCCAGGGGAAAGGGGTGGAGCCAGAGGAAGGGGGCATGGCCATCTGAGGAACCCCGGAGGGCCAGATTGGGGCCCCATTGGGGGGATGGAGAGATTTGGCATGAAGGCCTAATGGTACCTGTTGAACTTCCTTGTGGATGCTGGCTCTATCATTTTAAAAAGAAAACAAACACTCTTCATGTGTTACTTGTGTGAAGGGTTATGATCAAGGGGGCAGGGGGGGGGCTATGCCACTAGCCCCACTCCTGAGGGAGTGTGGTATGGTTTCCCCTCAGCATTCATGCATTGCACATGGATTTTGGCAGGGGGCAAGCCTGCACAGATGGGTCCCATAGCCCCTTAACCTTGTGATCATCCCTTCATGTGACGAATGCATGGAATCATATCAATTTTAGGACACAACTGCGGCATTTCCAGAGATCAGAAACAATAAAAAACAATCAGAACAACTGAGTAAGAAAGAAAATCCTTTTTTTTAATATAAAACATGTACATTCACTGTCGGCACCTATTAGCTACAGCAATAGAGAAAGAAATATTGGTTGGCTTGTTTGGGGGGGGGGGAATCAGCATATAGACTAGGCTTAAGTAGCCTTTGCATTTCTGTTCTTAGCAACAGGTATGATTCTCGCTCAGGATTTAATTTGTTGGAAACTGAAAAACAATGTAATTTTGATTACATGGTGTTCCTTTCTGTTTCTTTCCAGAAGACGTTGTGTAAACATTGGAAACATTTTAAAAAAAAAGAAAGACAGTATTTTTTTAGTATTAAAATGGAGCAAAAGGGGTAGAAGTGCATTTTGCTCTTCTTAGTTACCAATACCATTTCAAACTGCTAGTCAGTTTCTCTCCTCCCCAGTGATAGGACTTCTCCTGACTCACTGCAGGAGCCCTGGTGGCAGGGAGTTGTCATTTTCACCATTGCTCATTACTACTTATGTTCAGAGACTAGATCATGTGTGGGCCATTTGTGGTTCCCCCAGATGTTGCTGGGGTACAAACCCCATGAGCCCCAATAATTGGCCATTATTATTGGATCTGATGGGAGTTGAGGTCCATCAACATCTGGAAGGCTACTGGTTCCCTGCAGCTAGACTTGACAATGTTTGTGGATGTCCAGGTGGCCAGGAGTGTTTCTACTCAGCTTTGGCTGGTGCATCAATTCTGCCTGTTTCTGGCAATGGTCGACTTGGGCCACTGTGTCTGCTTCAGGGAGTGACCATAGCTCAGCAGTAGGCCTAGGGATGTATGAGAAAATAGGTTTAGTTCATTTTTTAAAATCAGGATTTTACCCAGTTTGCACCTGTGTTTGCACCTGAACACAGACTCGGATGCCATTTGCACTCAAAGCCTTTACATTTCCAAGCCTGCAGTGTGCTTTGTAGACCCGCGCACCAAAAAAAAATTGCATTCAACAGCATGCATACATTTCAAATGAGTACAGTACATTTCAAAAATGTGTGCGAGTACACTTTAATCATGGGAGAACAATGTGTACATTTCAAAAATGTGCAGAATCGATGCGTACATTTGGGAAAATACACATGGAAATATGCATGGATTTTCATGTAAAAAGAAAAAAAAATAAACAAAACTCACAATCTGATACAGACCTGAGTTGGAATGGACTTCAAGAATTCGCAGAACTTCAGCAAGCTCGGGTTTTGTTGATTCACACCTCTCTAGCAGTAGCACATATGCTTTGCATGAAGTAGCACACATGCTTATGTTTTACATGCTTTGCATCATCAAGTAGGTGAGGAGAGCGACCTCTGTGTGAGTTGTGAGACCCATGAGAGATGCTGCCAGTTACTAGATAGGCAAATGGGGTAGCCTGGTAACACAGGTTCCTATGTTATCTATGGCCACTGCCATTAATGCCATAGTTACATCTATGCTGGATTATTGTAGGCGGTTCTAGGGAAGTACTGAAACAGGGAAATCTGGCTCACTTGAGCTCACTGCATTTCCTGCCCACTTCTGATCCGATGATCGGAAGTGGGCCAAGTCGAGTTGTTGGGTTTTTTGCAGATTTCTGCCTGTAAGACAGACCGTGATTTTCATATTTTTTCAAACCGCCAATGGAATTTGCACAAAATGGCATTGGGAAGGCATGTGCTTTTAACATGACTTGCACAATTTGCACAACTTCCACTAGAGCCACATGGTTTTGGGGTGCCGTTTTGCACCAAAACAACCATTTTTGCACAAAACGGCACCCCAAAAGCACATGGTTTAGTCAGATTTGCGCAAGTCACATTAAACCACGTGCTTTCCCAGCACCGTTTTGTACAAATGCCATTGATGTTTTGAAAAAATTATGCAAGTCGTGGTTCGTCCTACAGACCGAAGTCCACAAACTGACTAGACTTGCACTGCAGTGAGTCGGCACCAGTGTGTGAGCAGCAAATCAGAATCTGGGGGGCTGAATCAAGGAAATCCTACTGATTTCTACCCCCCAAAGGCTTTCCTCACGCATCTCTAGTGTGACGGCCTTGCAGAGTTTCCCCCCCAAATATTCTCCACCATTATGTGTGTGTGTGTGTGTGTGTGTGTGTGGTGGCTGCCATTTTGTCCTCACAATGCCCTAGAATGATGCTAGGTCTGGGGCATTGTGAAGGATGCAAAACAGAGGCCAGGCTGTCAAAAATGTTGCTGCTCCTGCTGCTACCAACTGGGAGTGACAGAAAAGAAAATCTTAAGGGAAAAAGAAAGAACTGGTGTGATTGCCACTACTAATCGTGACCCCCCTCCTTGAGAAACTGTTGGAGAATTTCTCCTTCTCTTTGGGAAATTTTGTGAAATGTCCTCCCCCCCTTATCTCTGCCCCCAAATAGAGTGGAAATTTGCAGGGACCATTTGCACACAGTTCTGGGCTGCATTTCTGGGACATGTGGGTTGCATAGAAACCGATTCTTCAGAATGATGAGCATGTGAGAGATAATGGATTTATCTGAACTTTGTAAACAAAAGTACTCCTTCCACCTATTAATCAGGCTGGAACAAAAGTCTGATGAGACACTTCTCCATTTTTCTTACAACAGAGCACTGAATTAAAACACAGTTGTATTTTTTAAAAAAAAAATGGGGGAGGAAAAGATTTCTAATATTGAAATCCTATTCAGGTCTACTCAGAAGTTATACCAATTAACTTCAATTAGACTTACTCCCAGGTAACTTTGTATAGGACTGCAGCCTAAATGTTAGATCTTCTAATGCATGAATAGCGTAGCTCTGTTTGCCATAGATAACTTTTATGAGGAACAAAATGTCAATCCACTTGGCTGCTCCTTACCTAACAAAGTAAGAGGATCTTCATCTGTATGACAATGGAAGTGCATATCTCTATCAATATGCTTTGAATCATGTCAAGCATCCTTTAGTGTGATGAGAAAGAGGTAGTAAAAGTATACTAATTCAGGATGGATTTCCAAACTTTATCATTTGTGTTTTATTACACCTGGCTGCTTGATTTTGTGAATAATTTTCACAAGGAAGATGAATCTGTTACATCTATTCCATTATATATATTTTTTACAAAAGTGTGTGTGTGTGTGTGTGTGTGTGGTTGCTTTCTTTCATTTGTTTGTTTGTGTTTTAACCCTACCTAGAAATGATAGATATCCTCAACATAATTTTCTATCCGTGATACACTGGTGTTTAAAAATATATCAGAATAAACAAGTCTGCTCTTGAAATATTAAATGCCTGACTTCATGACCCTGAAAAATAGTCAAGACTTTGTAGATATACACTATAGATTTGTCAGAGTACAGTTATCCAAGAGATTCTGGACTACAAGCCTGAAGCTGTTGACTGTATCCAACCCTGCATGCCAATGCCACCATTGTATTTTCAAGAAAAGCTCCTTCCCATTGGAAAATTCTGGCTAATCATCCTGTGTAAGTGGGACATGCAACAAAATGTTGCAATGCATGCCTCTACATCCCAAGAGGAGAGCTCCTGCTCAGGGCTCCAGGTTCTCTCCCAGTGCTGCCCAAGACTCTCTTGGGATTCTGGCGAAGAGGAAGGATAAAAGATTCCAGCAAAAACAGGAGTTCCTGTCTTTTGTATTCAAAGTTAACCTGGAAGTTCCACTTACAGACAATGGGATGAGTTATTCTAGTATTTCTTCTTATGTTTATAGGTTCAATTGCCATCAACCTTTTGCAAGTCTTGGAAGCTCACAAGCCCTTGTTGCCCACTTTGGGGATTCCCCCCCCCTTTAATTTACAAACAGATATATTTCTGCGTACCTTAAGAGATGGTGCTAGGTACTGAAAAGATCCGGGGCTCAGACCCACAGGACAAAAACACACACACAACAAAACACAAATTTGCATATGCTAATTTACATATGCTCTAAAGTCTCTGTGTGTCTTTAAAAGACCCTGTCTCTTAAGGACACCCCTATTTGTAAAAAGGGATGCATGGACAGGGGAGAGGAGGGCATTTGATTTCAGAAAAGAACCTCAGGCAGAAGGATTCAAGAGGGGCAGCAGGAGGTGAGACACATGCGGGCAAAAAGTCAGCTAAACCAGGGGGATCAGATGCAACAGAGATCCTCAGAGCCCCTGGACCTTTATTTCAGCAAGTGCCCATGGACAGTAAGGTGGTGGGGCAGAGGGTCTCCCAGAGATTTGGGGCTCCAAATGAAAGATTCAGGGTTCCAGCCCTAGTGGACCACCCCCTAACACCACCTCTGCTAGGGATTTCCCTAAGTATATAGCAACCACTACCTTTTTTTTTTTTTTTAATTAGACCCATTTCATTTCCAAACTGATAGGCACTCAACCACCCAAGTTCAATATTAAAGGGAATGATGCTTCTAAGCTCTGATACATCCATTTAGATTAATACATGGAATACATATTAGCCAAATCCAAATCCAAATCCAAGTCAAATGTATTAGGCAACCAATTACAGAGGTTATAGCCAAAAGAAAAGTTCATAACCAAGCAAATCAAGCATTTACAATACATAAATCACATTAGTATGCACAACACAAAATGGTGCACTTGGTATTTTCCTATGGTGGTCTATTACACAAGGCAGCAGAACACAAATCTTCTAGTCCAAGCGGGTCATGGAAGGTGTGCTGCTGCCGTTAACAGAGAAACTAATTATTTATGGCTTTCAGGGCTCCTTACATCATCCCAGATGGATAAAAGTTTTATTTGCACATGTAAAGGGGGAAATAACAAGTTGAGACACAAAATATGGTATAAAATTAGGGCCACATTTATTGAATAACAAAGATCTGCAAAGGGAAGAAGTGCGGGTACTAACTAAACTGGCCATTGGCCAGAGGAGGTCTTTCAGGAGATATATCCAACCCCGAGGGGCAGCGCTGTAACTCCCTATCCCCCAGTTTTGCACCATTCTGGTGCTAGGAGGCCTTCCCACTGTCACCACCTCACGGGGCTGTGAAACACCAAATGGGTGAGGTGAGTCGGCCTCAAAGGCGAACCTTATCTCCCACACTGGCCCGCAAAACCCTGAGCGGGGAGCCTCAGGCCTTGCCAGTCACCTAAAAGGTGCCATCGGATGCTCACCAATCCTAACCCACTGCCTATTCCCGCACTTACCTGCCAAATGCGACCAAATTGAATCAAAATAATTGAAATTAAAAAGCCCAACCCTGGATCACAGTGTAGAGTAGGCAAAACACGCACATTGTCCCTCAAACCAATCGAGGCAATGAACCAAAATTACTACTCAGCCCCTAAACAGGCAACCAGCGGAACCTACATTGCTAAGAGGGGGGAGCCACAAAAGAAAGAGGCCAAGGGTGGGGTGGCCGGGTCTAATATTGACCCTGGCACCCCACCCTCCTTGAGCCTCATTGGAGGGTGAGATCACCCCATAGTGATCTCAGTCTCCTTCCCCACTACGTGCAAAATTCTCCCCACCCACAGCTATGCATGGTTGGGGGAAGGGAAAAATATGTGGCTTCCATTTTTTTTTTAAACTTTTGTTAACAAAACGGAAAATGACTTCAGACTTCCAGTTATACAGGAATCATTTGGGAGAGTTGTCTTAAGATTTGAATACATGCCTTGTGCAACTTTTTATATTTTGTGCAACTTTGGCACTGCAAAACTGAATGTGGATGTTTATACAGTATACTAAAGCACTTGTACTCTAAAGTATTGCTCCAAGTTTTGTTTAATGAAAAAAATAATTTAGAACTCTTTTCATTTCTTTTCTTTTTTTAAAAAGATGCATGTATTAGGGAAATCACATACAAAACTGCCTACCGTAGGAAAAGTTGTATACAAAATGTGTGTGTATTAGGAAAAGTTCATATGAAAATAAATGTGGATTTTCATGCAATTTTACAGCAGACTGATGCAGAAAGTGCATGGAATGGACTTAAGATTGAATACATGTGAAACCGGCACGGACTGGATAGATGTAGCTGTTCGACACTTGAGAAATACTTTCATCCATTTTAGATCCTTCCTGGAGGTTAACACAGCTGGATTATATTTCTCCCCTTAGTGTGAAGAATGTTTTTCCTTCCTTTTCAGGTGTTTTTTTCCCCCCGGAAGAAGGATGCTTCTTTGTAATCAGAGAAGGCACTAAGAGACAGGAATGTACCAGTGTATCTCATCTGAACTGTCTCTTGGTGATCTTTCTCTCATCTAACATATGAAATTGTCAAATTCGCTCTCATCCGTCAGGCTCGGCTGCTTAATAGTTAAGATCACACCTATTAAGCTGATTGGAGGAATGTAGAATTTGCCAGCTTGGCAGCAGGAATCAAGGGGCTCCATGGTGGATGTTCCCAAGAATGGCTCCAGGGCATGTGGATGGCAGCGGGAGGGAGAGATGAATAAAGCTGTCGACATGTTCTTGTCCTAGCAAGTGTGCATTGGAACTTTGCAGGGAAATGTCACTGCAAAGAACCTTGTTTTTTATCTCTCTCCGGATAAAAGGAAAATCCCTTAGCAGGCTGATGATGAGCAACTCTAACTGCAGCGCTGATCTTTTCACATTGTAAACAGTCTTTTAGACTTCAGTGCATCATCATTCCCAAACTTCTCCTAGTAAAGTCGCACATTGTGTTCTGAGTTAAAATTGGAAGCACATAGAAGCATAGCCATGTGATGTGGTTCCTGGAGGGGAGGGGGGGGTTCCTTCAGGGATATCCCAAGTTTCTCCCTGAATTTTCAGCTTTCATTTAAAAAAAAAAAAAAATCAGTCTCTAGCCTTTTACTTGTGGAAATATAAGGAGAAGTAGGCAGGCAGTATCATCATGCTGTTGTATACTAATAGCAAACTAATTCTCTGAGTGTCAATCTTTATGTAGCCAAAATGGTACCATACACACACAAGTGGAAAGTATCAATAGGCTTAGGGGAATCCCACATTGTGCAGAAGTTCAAAAAAAAAATTTTTAGGGGGGAAATGCTAAGGGAAGGAGAACCAAAACTGCTTAATAGGGACAAGAATGTTCACTAGGCACAGAATGCTGACTGTTGGGTTGGAAAACTGGGTTCAAGTGACAATGAAATGGAGAATCTGGGAAAAGGGTTCCTGGCTGGAACCCTGAACAGGAGCATCCACACCCTGAAGATTTTCTAAAGTAGAGGGGGAAAAACCCTATATCTTTAGGGGGAATCTAGGGGGGGGGGAGAGAAAACAAATTTACATGTATTGGGTTCTTATTAATTATATATTTTATTGTATTAATATTTGATTTAAATATAATTTTAAGCATCTGAGAAGTTACCTGGTCTATGTAAAAATAACCAATATTATTGTAGCGCCTTAAAAATGACAAATTTACTTTTAAAATCTTTTTCACTTTTAAAATCTTTGGTGGACATGTAAAAAAGTGAAAACATACTGGGTACAAATACACACATGGATACAAAAGATTTTAAAAGTGAATATTAAACTGAAACCAGAAATGTTCTTATTGGGTATAATGGATTTACAACTTGAGAAAGACTATGGAACATTATTACAATATATGATGACAGCAGCAAGAATAATCTATGCTCAAGAAAGAAACAACAATACCAACTATAGAAGACTGGCTGTTGAAAATGTTGGACTTAGCAGAGATGGTGAAATTGACTTGTTTAATTAGAGAAAAAAATCTATCTTCATTTAAGAAAGACTGGAAACCTCTGGTGGACTTCTTGGGGAGGAGGGAAAGTGATTTAATAACTTTGGGTTTTGATTTTTGAATATTGGTAAGGTGATAGAATTAGAAATTCTTTCTGTGAAAATAGAGGAAACTTAGATTGGATAAGGATTGGTAATGTTTGTAAGACAATGAGGCGGAAGCCAAATATGATTTGTTGTTGTTTTTGAAAATTCAAAAAAAAATTAATTAAAATTAAAATTTTAAAAAATGACAAATTTACTATGTAATCCTGTGCATGTCCACTCAGAGGTAAGCCCCATTGAGTTCAATAGGACTTACTCCCAGGAAAGTGTGTATAGGAATGCAGCCTAAGGCACCAGCAGGTGTCATAACATATCTGATGCAGGGCTTTTGCATATGCCATGCTGGATTGAGCTTGCTTTAAATGTATGAAAACCTAAAATCCATCCTCAGTTGTTATCTGGGCCTATCTTGCACTCCTGGATGTTGCTCAGAACAAAATTTTGACAGCCTTGTAAGGAATTGCTCGACAGGGATGGGTGAGAAATTTGTTGGATTTATGTTTTAATACGAGATTTCCCAATGTGGAACTACTGGACCAGATCAGAAATCTGTACATTTCCAAGATTGCAATATGTTATGCAAAACAACAACAACAACAAAAATGCATTTGACAACAGATACACATTTGAAACTTGCGCAAGGGAAAAAGTGTGCATGTCTAAAATGCACACCAACGAATGCACTTTAATTAATGGGTGCACGCATACAAAACTGTATACATTTGAAAAATATGTATAAAATTCACACATTTTGAAAAAAATGTTCACAAAAATATATGAATGTATGCATGGAACCAGGACAGAATGAGCCTAGCAGTGGAAAACAGAGAATCTGAATGAGATCAAGATTGAGAGATTCACACAGCCTTATTCACAACTCCTTCCAGAACCCTTTCTTGGAACTGAAGAAGAGGCTGAATGACTTCATAATACAAAAGGCCCCATTTTTTGTCATTACTTATGGGTTAAAAATCTGCAGGATGCAACTGCCTTACACTGAATCAGACCATTGGTCCTTCTATACTGGCTGGCAGTGGTTCTCCAAGGTTGCAAACAGGGAATCTTCACATTTTAATGTGTTTAATTTTTTTTAAGCTCACATTTTTAGTGAGTCACTTACCTAATTTTGCACTTTTGAACCACTATGCAGACCAAAGCTGCATAAGACTTCAAAATCTGCACTTCTACAAAGTTTGAAATTGAGGTCTCAATCGATATACAAAAAAAGGAATACAAAATGTGTGTATTAGGCTAATAACATTAAAAATGCTTTATGTTCAGAAAGTTGCTTGCAACGATGTGTACATTAAGAAAAGATGCATACAAAAATGCACGTTTTAGGAGAAATGTTCACAAAAATGCTTATGTATGTATTTATTTATTTATTACATTCATATCCCACCTTTCCCCCCCTCTTGCAAGGAACCCACGGTGGCTTACATGGTCCTCCTCCTCCTCTCCATTTTATCCTCACAACAACCCTGCGAGGTAGGTTAAGCTAAGAGTCAGTGACTGGCCCAAAGTCACCCAGTGAGCTTCATGGCCGAGTGGGGACTAGAACCTGGATCTCCCGAGTCCCAGTCCAACACTCTCACCACTATGCCATACTGGCTCTTATGAATGTTCATGCAAACTTTTTTTTTTAAAAAAAATAATCTTGAATTTAGGGTGCAATCTTACCATGATGATCCTAAGCCCCCTGAAGTTGGAGGTTTACAGTCATCCTGTGCAGGACATGAGGAGCAGCGGAGGCCATCTTCGCCTCCCCATCCTCCAGTCCTGCATTTTTGCTAGACGGGCTTGTTGGCCCATCTGGCGACAGTGTGTCGGAGGGGGAGGGAAGGAGGCTGGGGAGGTGTCAGGATAACTCGTACCCTGGCCTCTCCAGCCTCCTCCCCTCCCTGTCCGCCGGAACACCCCCCTTCCCCCCCTCTCCGAGGTCGCTCTCCTGACCTCAGAGAGCAGCTGGCGCAATTCTTTCTGTGCCGGCTGCGATGGGCAGTGGGAGGAGGGCCGGAGGAGCTCTGATTCCCACCTCTGAGGTCCGAGCGCCGTCTCTGAACTTGGATCTGGGAATCTGAAATATCCTATGGGTCCTCTGATGCTGACTAGGGGCCCTAGGATTGCTCCCTTAAGACTGGAAAAATGGGAAATCAACATTGACAGATTCATCCATGCTAGCCCTGTCTGGAGATACCAGGGACTGAACCCAGCACCTCCTTCTGCGTGCAAAACGTTTGCTTTACCACTGAGCGACAGCCCTATCTCATTTTGAACCAGAAACTGCATGAAGGCCCTGGTGGGGTAGGGTTAAAAAAAAATCTTAAATGTGCATATTGGTGTTTTTTTTCATGTCTTCACCTGCACTCTTCTATACCTATGTCTGCCACATCAGAAGCAAAAACTAACTTAAAAGGACAATTGGATTCCAAATGATTTAGCAGCAATAAAATCAAGCAGCTTTTCACAGTGGCTAAATTTGTTCGAAGTCATACTTGCGAGAAGCACCTGCCAATTTTGTGGGGGTGTGCACAGAGAAGAGCTTTTATAGCTCTTGGATTTTCAGTTTCTGACTACAGACATTCTTGGGGGGGGGGAATATTGCAAATCTGAGTTTGAAAACAATTCTAGTATCTTCAGCTCAGGGGATCTGATTAAACGTAAGTGGTACAAGCTCAACCAGAATATTGGCACTGCTCCCAGATCTTCCAGGAACCCAGCTTTGGGCAAATGCTTGGAAAATTATCGGGATGTCACTGAGATTCACATTTCCTGGCCTGGAAATAAGAGTGTTGGAGGCTCATGAAGCTGGCATCAAATACACAGCAAGGATTACAATCCTGGGATTCTTTCTAAAAAATCTGAGCCAGGAACAATTCAACTCCTTCCCTGCTCCCACCCAGCCAACACACAAATCCTCTCCCCTCATTTGGTCTCATCCACTTCGTAGATGCCGCTGTTGCTCCCATCTCAATTTGGAATTTGCTTGCTCTTCTACACATCTCTAGAACTTTACCATGCACACTTGATTAGAAATCTGGAAAAGCAAATATTTCCAAGGTGAGTGCAGGGCTGGCCCAGCCCTACCATTAAGCTGAGTGAGGCACCCACCTCAGGTGCCAGATGGTGTGGGGCAGCACAGCAACCCCCTGGGGCCTTTCCACCTGAGCCCCCAGCCATTCTCCTTTCTTGGAGGATAGTGCTATGTGTCCACTTTAGGCTAGCTTGCTGCCCTTGGGTGTGGGAGAGGATGCTATCCCTTTGCCAATGTCAAAGTTAGATTCAACTGCAAGTCTAGCTGGCTTCTGCACATGAAATGGAGTGGGGTGCCACCTTGAGCTTCTCTAGATGAGGCATGTATTGTGTGCTTCTCATTCCTTACTCACAGTTGTTTATATGGGTTCTTTAGACAACATTGTGACCCTTCAGTTTTACTTCTGTTTTTAAAGGGCACTTTTGGCGAGTTTTTTAAAAGCAGGGAAACTGCAGTATTATTTGTGAAACTGAAAGAAAACATTTTGTTCAATTGTGTATTTGTGCTATTTCATTATACCACAGTGCCACCTAGAGGTTATGTAGCAGGAAAACAGGAATGGAAACACGCTTCGTGTAGTGCTCAGATCTCAATTCTGCAACGAAACTGAAAGTAGATACAGCAGATTAACAGTCTCATGTAGAAAAGTCCCTTGTCCTTTGCCCCAGGCAACAAAATATCTCAGGAGAACATCCCTGGCTGAGTGGCTCCGCCAATCTCTACTTTAAATGCATAGCACTGAGAAGATTTTATTTATAAACTGATGTCTTATACTTTCCATGAAGCAAAGTGGAAACATCATGAACTGCTAGACATCTTCCTGGAATACTAGTCTTGTGTAAGCAAAGAGAGTTTGAAATGTGGACCTGTTTAAATGAGCTTTTCCCTACATTCAGTCCCAAATGGTAAAATCCTCTGCAGGACTTTCACAATTGCCAGGAAGCTGTGAAAACAAATTTGGAAGAAGTTACTTGGTAGTAATAACTCTGCTTTATGGCCCCATAAACAAAAACTATTGTGAGGAAAGAGTCTGGATTTATGGAGAAACCAGCAGTTGTTATTGATTTGTCCTCTACAGATATTTCAACCCTCCTCCTTTTATTGGCTCAATAAGTTCCTCAGTTATCAACCATAATCTGAAGCTGATTTGTTCTAAACTTGAATATTCCAGGGCTATTTTGTTTATGTTTAATGAAAAAGCTGTGTCAGAAGGGTGGAGGAGGAGGAGGAGGAGCCTAGCTCCTCTTGTTTACTGTGAATCTTTTACTGTTTTATGGATTTATTGACTGATGTTAATTGTATTTTCTTATTTTATTTTGTGAACTGCTTTGGGATGTTTTTGTAAAAAATGAAAAGTGTCATATAAATAAATAAATGCATTTTTTAGTCCTCTTAACTCGCACATTAATCTGCTGTGCGTAATAATTCTTTGTGGGAGGGCTTGTTCAGGTTATCCTATGAGAAATCTTATGTGCAGGTGGGAACTGGAAGGCATATGACGATAATCTTTTCCTATAATCTTTTCCTATATATACCTGCCCAGAATCCAGGATCACCCCAAGAAATGAGGTGAAGAGGGCCTTTTCAGTGGTGCCCCCCCACCCCAGTTGCGGAATGCCCTCCCCAGGGAGGCTTGCCTGGTACCTACGTGGTGTTCCTTTCTGTGCCAGCTGAAGACCTTTTCATTTTCTTAGTTTTTATTTTGTATTTTTTTATTTGTAGTGCTTTCAGGGCGCAATCCTATCATGATGCCCACAAGCCCCCAAACTCAGAGGCCCATGGGCATCCAGTGCAGAGGCAATCTTCATCTCTCCATCGTCCTCCCATCCTGTATTTTCGCTTTTTCGCCTGTCTACCTGGAACGTCTCAGAGGGAGAGGGAAGCAGGTTGGAGGGGCCCCGGAATAGCTCATATCCTGGCTGCCCCAGTCTTCTCCCTTCCCCACCCCCTTTTACCACTCTCCGAGGTTGAGTTCCTGACCTCGGAGAGAAGCTGGTGCAGTTCTTTCTGCGCCGGCTGGGAGGGGGGCAGAGGTCCGATTCCCAGCTCCGAGGTCGGAACACACTGTCTCCAGCCTGTCTCAGAGCTGGGAATCTGAAAAATCCTATGGCTCCTCAGACCAGATTGCTCCCTCCCAGTTCTTTTTGCACTACTGCTGTTTCTTCTATTCCAGTTATATTTTAACTGTTAAAGAGATGTCATTGTCCGTGTCTTGTTCTTATACGTCACAGTTTTAACGTGTCAACTGCCCAGAGAACATTTTGCTAATCGGTGGTATAGAAATGTTGTCAGTAAATAAATAATATATCCATAAAATATTTCTATTTATCAGCGCTGGCAGCATTTAACTAAGGCTGAGACCAATTTTTTTTGTGTGGAAACATTTTTGGGTGTGAAAAGGCAATCAGTACCCAGTTGTTGTTGTTTTGTAGTGAGTGGTTTGGGAAAGATCCAAGACCAGACAGAACATAAATACAAATAGCCCAATATGTTTATAGTTGTTTATCACTTCCCACTGAGCAATTGGGTTGAATATTGCCTGCATACTTTTCTTTATTAAAAAGATTAGAGAAGTCTTTTCAGTGAAAGCTGAAAATTCAGATACAGAATCTGCAATATTCCTGAAGGGGCCATGCCAGTATAAGCCTTCTGAGGATACAGCCCTGGGGGGGGGAAAGTGCTAGGGCATCTAAAGTATTCTCTGAGAGACCTCTCCCTCCTCCAAACCTTGTTGGTTTGTTATTCATTGCCACTTTCAGGAGCATATTTAGCTTTAAAAAAAGAGAGAGAGTTCTACTTCTTCTTGACTATATGATCCAGCCAATCAGGGACCACGTAATCACTGTGCTGACATCATAGGACCATGTAGCCAAACAGTTCCAGCTGTGTTATGACCAAACAAAGCCAAATCAGAGTGAGGGCAATGTTTCCTGCCCTCGCTCTGAAAGGGAGAATGTTTTGCCCAATTGTGCAGGTCTCTGAATTATCATTGAAATGGGAGAGGGTGTATTTCACAGGGGACTTTTTCCCCCCCACCAAGCACACTCCCCATTTCATAACAGTCCCTATATATTATGAGTAATAATATATAATATGCCTCTCCCAATCTGGAGGCATTCAAGGTGCGGCTGGACAGCCATCTGTCAGGGATGCTTTGACCTGGATTCCTGCATTGAGCAGGGGGTTGGACTTGATGGCCTTGTAGGCCCCTTCCAACTCTACTTTTCTATGATTCTGTGAGTAATGCAGGGGAAGAATTTCCTCTTGATATTTACCTTATCCAAGTATGCAGTGAAATGCAGTTGTTTGATCTACATCCTTAGGGACTGTCTACTTCAGACTTGGCTCAGTATCTGGACTTGGGATGGTTTGGAGTGGACGATGTATCAGGAAGGAGTGATCATCTGGAGCACAGGACCTGAATGGAACTGACTTGCATTTGATAAAAAACCCTGTGAGAGCATGTAGTTCTGCCAATTAGAATGAACCCATGGAGGAAGTAATTTAATTCTCGGTAAAGCTGACTTTGAGCAATGATGTCTAGTCTTGGCAAAGGCTGGACATTAGATAACGGTCTCGGAGCTGCTCTTGACAAGGAAGACATAGAAACATGATGAGGTTGTTTTGCTTTGTGAGCAAAATGTTATCCTTAAAAAATGACAGTTGTGCCTGAGCATATTTCTTCTGTGGATTGAGCGTCAAAGTCAGACACCCAATGCTTGTTTTTAATACTCATGTAAATCCAAGGCTCTGGTAGGAGTTCTACACTGGTTTCCTTGTTTTTAAAGCAATATCTGCTGGAACAGATAACTTGGCATTGGCATTTGTGACTTCCTTTCAATGAGCTTAGCTTGCCCTTTTATTTGTAGCATCTTTAAAATTGCTATAAACTTGCAAAAAAAAAAGTGTCTCTTATAATGTGTGTGAGGATGTATATAGATATAGGGCTTGTATATTTCAAAGACCCCTAGAAGAAGTGCGGTGAAGCTCGGGATGGCACAGTTGGTTCTGCCCCCCTCCCACACTTTATCCTCACAAGAACCCCGTGAGGGAGGTTAGGCTAAAAGAGACTGACTGGCCCAATTGCCAAGAGAGGAGTCAAACCTGCTGGGCTTTCCTAGGCATAGTATAATATTTTAACCATTACACTCCCTGGAACAGAAACTATCAATGAAGGCTGGGTGGGAGAAAGATTTTGCCTGCATTGCAGAAAGGTTCCCCAAGTACAGCAGTTTACTTTTCCGCTTATTTGGCTGTAGCAGCCATGTATATTCATATGAAATTGATGCCACACCAGTTAAACAGTTGGGGTTGGACCCAGATTTAGTCATACTTAGATCGGAGCCATTGAAATCAGTGCGACCTGTGCTAAGTCACATGCTTCTCCTATCCAATTAGGGTTGCCAATCATACATTGGCACAAAAGACAACAAAGAAATACACAGATTTGCATAACATTTGCATATTTTAATGTTAATTCTGCTCTCTCTCTCTCTCTCTCATCGGCTCTCGATACCATCGACCATGGTATCCTCCTGGATAGACTCCATGGGCTGAGCATTGGAGGCACTGTGTTACAGTGGTTCCGGTCTTACCTGCAGGGTCGATTTCAGAGAGTAACTATTTCTCAGATCCTTGGAAATTGCACTATGAGGTTGTTTAACATCTATATGAAGCTGCTGGGAGCAGTCACTAGGGGATTTGGAGCCAAGTGCCATCAGTATGCTCCCTGTGACATCTGAGTCAGGTGAGGCTGTGCAAGTCCTGGATCAGTGTCTAGACTCAGTGTTGGGCTGGATGAGGGCCAATAAACTGCAGCTGAATCCTGGCAAGATACAAGCCCTGTGGGTGAGTGGTTCCTGAGTCCAGGATATAAGTTCACTGCCTGTTCTGGATTGGGTTGCTCTCCCTTTGAAAGATCAGGTTTGTAGTCTGGGGGTACTCCTAGATCCATTGCTGTCGCTGGAGTCCCAACAAGTGACTGCAGCAGCTCAGAGTGCATTTTACCAGCGTCAACTGGTTCACCAACTATGGCCTTTCTTGGACAGGGATAGTTTGGCCACAGTGGTAAAGACTGGATTACTGCAATGTGCTCTATGTGGGGCTGCCCTTAAGACTGGACTGGAAGCTGGAGCTAGTGCAGATTGCAGCAGCCTGGCTGTTGTTAGGAGCTGCCCCTTTTCAGCATGGAACTCCTTTGCTGAAGGAACTGCACTGGCTCCCTATTCACTAGTGTACAAAGCCCTAAACAACTTGGGACCAGGATACCTGAGAGAGCACCTCCTCCCTTATCAACCTGCATGGATGGCCACTGAGGTCATTGGATGGCATTTCCCTGGTGGTTCCACATGGACCTTTGGCCCAATTGGAGTCCACCAGCAGAAGAGCCTTCAGTGTGGTGGCTCCCTTTCTATGGAACTCCCTGCCTCTGGAGGTCAGGCCGGCACCAACACTATCGTTTTTAGCGCCTCTTGAAAACATCTTTATTTCAGGAAGCCTTCTTAAACTAATCAGCCATGATTTTTTTTTTAATTGATTCTGTTTTATTCCTTTTATCATTTTATTGTTCACTGCTCTGGAATCTCCATACTGGAACATGGAGCGGTATATAAATGTTGTAAATAAATAAATAAAATATGTGCAGAAAGGCCTGCAGCATGTCAGTGAATCAGTACAGTGCCAGTGTCAAGGGATGGCCTCATTGGGCACCTACCAAGGCCCGCCCTGCCACCCAACTGGTTGCTCACTGTCAACATATGCAGACCTCTGACCCGCCTCCTGCTCCTCCTTGCTGCTGCCAGCTGATTACCTGTCCCCTCTCAGTAGGTGAGCCAGGCTAGCCCTACCATTAGGTAGAGTGAGGCAGCTATCTCAGGCGGCAGATGCTGGGGGCGTGCACATGAGTGGCAACAACTTGTCTTTCACCTCAGGCAGCAGCATGTCTTGGTCCGGCCCTGCAAGTGACTATTGAGAACAGTGAGGAGATGAAGCAGCAGGAGCCAGTTGCCTTGTCCTCTCACTTGGTGTGAGGATGAAGTGCGCCCACTCAGGGAGGGAAGACCAGCTGCAAGCATCTTGCCAGATGGCCTTACAAAACCTCCAGCTGGTAATGAGTCAGTATCCCTAGGCTATGCTAGGCCACTCCCAATGGATGCATCAGAGGCCTACTTTCCCCCCACCCCAAAGTGTAGCTTCATAGATTGCATAGATCATAGAGTTGGAAGGGGCCTACAAGACCATCGAGTCCAACCCCCTGCTCAATGCAGGAAACTAGAGGAGGGGTCTCCCATCCAAGTCATAACCAGGCCTGACCCTGCTTAGCTTTCCACGCTCAGACAAGCCTCCATGTTGGATCCCAAACTTCCCTCTTCCCATCCCTATATGTATACTAGTAACAGTTTTCCTTTTTGTTATGTTTGCCTCTAATCTTCATAGAAATGGAATAAATAAATAAAATAAATAATAAATAAAATTCTGGAACACAAGTTTTCCTTTGGGATATTTTTTAACATCGTCAGTTTTGCCTCAGTATCTTTCACTCCAGTTTATTTCTTTCATTGCAGCTTTCTGCAAGTTTCTGTTTCCAATTGTTCCTATTATTTAGATGTATTATTTAGGGTGGGTGGGTTCTGTGTGTGTTTGTGGGGTGTGTGTTTTGAGTCACGTTTTTTTATTCTCTCTCCTTCTAGTCTTTTATTGTCTTGGCCAAGAGATTTGGGGCTAACTGCCGAGTGGCATATTGAGGTCTGTTTTATCCTCAGCTGGGTTTCTTGGTCGAGGTAGCAGCTCTTTGCAGCCTCATACCAAGTGAAGAGGTTGGTTTCAATTATTTATTATATGTCATCCTTGATTAAATACTTTGGCTCAGGCTCAAAATGCTGAGTGCACAGATAAATGACAACCTGCTAGGCTCCAGATCCTCGATAAATTAATGTGCTTTAAGGGCTACTTGTTTTAGACAAAGAGAGATGCTTACATGTCTTTCACTCTCTCTATCTCTCTCTGCTGTCTTCATGAAGGCCCAACTACCCTGACACACGTCTACAACTGTCTCACTGCTAGGGATGGAGGAGAAATTCAGTGAGTTCCCATCTGAATGAGATCTTACTGAATTTTGCACTTTTGAACCACTATGTGAACTGAAACTCAGTTTTCCTTCAAAATTCACATTTCTCTGAATTTTGCAATGGAGTTCCCCAATTATTATTTTTTTAAAAAAATAAGTGTACAGCCATGTGTATATTAGGGAAATAACATTCAAAAATGCATTATATTAGGACAAGTGCATGAAAAAAATATGTGTATTAGCCAATAGTACATGTGTTAGGTGAAATGTGCATTAAAAACGTTTATGAGTTTTCATGCAAACTTTTATTTAAAAAGACATTCTCAAAGTTTGGGACAAATGGCACTAAAGACTGAAAAAATGAGGAACAGAGAGAAGCCAAAATCAACAGATTTTTCCATCCCTATCTGACTCTACTTCTATCCCATCTCCAGTACTCATCTGTCCTTGATCTGTCCTCCATCTGTCTCTAGTCCATCCAGTGTAGATTATAAGCCTTCTGACTGTGGAGTGTCACTCACTTCCATGTTCTGTAGAGTGAGTGCTGACAATCTTATCAAGGCTGAACGAACATGGCCTCTTCAAATTCTCCATGCTATTCACCAGTGATGAAATGGGGTGGGGACATTTTGCCAAATATACTCTGTTGTGGGGAATTATCCAACAGTTTTTAAAAAGAGCATTCCCAGAAAATTCTCTTCTAAATATTCTTGCCTTCGTTAACTTAATACTGAATTAAATCATATGGTGCATGAAGGAAGCATTGATCTAAGAGAGGGGGACTGGACAGAACTAGAGGCACACCTATTTCTTCCTTCAACAATGTTACAATGTATTGGATTGGATCCATAGTTGTATATGAAATGCTATGCCCTATTTGTGGTTTCCCATGTGCAGCCAGTTGGCCACTGTGTGAACAGAATGCTGGACTAGATGGACCTTGGTCTGATCGAGCAGGGCTCTTCTTATGTTCTTATTGGGTTGGATCCAGATTGGCCATTCCATAAATGCAAGAGCTTGTTCTGTGAATGGAAGGCACTGCGATCCAGGTGAGGATCCCCACTGGAGGAAAGGTGGAGAGGCAGCCCCCTGCATCCTAGGTCTCTAGATAAGCTTTCAAGGAGACACAGGTGGCTCGTAGGGGTGGGAGGAGGTATAATGAATATCACCCCCATCCCCTTCCTCAGCATGATCAGAACCAGTGGAGGCTGGTGTGGTGACTCCTATTTCGGTGGGGCTCCTTATCCACTGCAGCTTTTATTTGGAGCTTTAGAGGAGCTATCCATGGTGATCCATGGTGGTGAACCTAATTGGGGGATGGAGTTCAGCACCATGGATAGCCCTTAAAAAAACTCCAAGTAAAACCTGCAATGGATGAGGAGCTCCACTGAAATAGGAGTCACCAGCCTCCACTGAGCAGAACTGCGGATCCAACCCAATAAATTTGGAGAATGGATTGCCAAAGCTAATGCAACTGTAAACATTTCAAAAACCCATCTTGGTGCCTATTGAAGAAGGACTGCCATCATACTAATGAAAAGAAGTTAGCTGCATGCAATTTATAATTGCCTTTAAGAAAGTTCTCATTTAAAAAACAAACAAAAACCACCCACCCGCATTACTGGTGCTTCATATTATGCTGTATAATGGCTTTTATTTTATTTTTTTATTGTTTTACATTCATCCCGACAATCTGTACAAGCCCGCAAATCTGAGAGGAAAGGCCATGGAAGAAGAGCTTTTTGCATTTCCGTGGGTCAAGAGCAAGCTATTACAGTGAACAGCCATGTTCTTAACTTGAGAAATAAGGATGTGGAGGAGATAAGAAGCAGGCTACTTACTTTTAAGAATGATGGCATTAGTGCTCTCAAATTATGGCATTCTCTTGAAAGAATGGGCTGGGAGCAGAACTCCATGAGACTTTTAGAGGATCGGTTCAGAGGAATTCTCTTGTAGTTACATAAGGGAAAATTACATAGTGAGATGTCGCCATGAGAACTGGATGCAGGTTTGTGTGCAGGGATCACTTATTGGAAATGATGAATTCCCATGATCTCGTGTTAAGACTGAGGATTTGCAGTTGTCCACAGATATCCATGCAAATAAGAAAACTGCCAGAAGGCATTCCTCTTTTCCTATCTGAGCGAATTTTCTAAGCATGGTTAAAAGACTGTGGGGATGGTAGAGAAAATGGGAGGGTTAGGATTGGTCTATCTGACATGTTTTCATCCCTTCCTTGGTGAGGAGTAAATATGCTGGCTTGTATTCAGAATTAGTCATACTCAGAGTAGACCTATTGAAATCAATGGGACATAAGTTAGTCATGAATAACTTAAATCCTATCTATTTCAATGGGTCTGCTAAGCATGACTAAGTCTAAACCAACCCACTATGAATTAGGGATGGTCCAAAGAACTGAACATTTTCCAGTTTTGGTTTTCAGGTAGAACCTGTACATTTCTATGGGCTAGAATAATTTTCTGGAACAACACTTTTAAAACCATATCTAGTGCCATTGCTGACTGTGGCTGCAGCTGTTTCAGCCTCATCTTTCTCCTGGCTGTTGTTTTCTCCACCTTTCTGGACTACTTCCATGGGTGATCCAGCCTAATCATGGATGATGTAACCCATCAAATCTGTTTATAGGATAATCCCATTGAAGGCAAGTGAGGGCAATGCAAATGAATAGCAAATATTTTATCCTACAATTGTTATTTGCCCACAATTTCATTGGGAAGAAAATAAAAGTGTTCTCCAATCAAAAAGAAGAAAGAGGATCCACATTAAAATTATTACTCAGAACTCTTTCGGGTTGCACACATCATAACATGTAAAAAATGTACATAAGGGGTGCAGAACCTCAGGCTTGGGGGCCAAGTCCAGGCTCCTAGGTCCCCCAGATATCCACACCCCCTTCCCCCAACCACAAATCTTTTATTTATTTATTTATTATATTTATTAATCGCCCATCTGGCCAGCCACATTTGGTGGTTTCCTGGCTTTTGTGAGATTTGTTCCCCTATTCTAAAAGACTGAAATGCCTCTCCCAAGACTAATTTGCTGCACTAAGAGCTTTAAGCTAAAATATGCTGGTATTTTGGCCCCACCTCTTTGCCATCAGCCAAAAGGCCCACCAAAGCTTCTCCAAAATGGGATTCAGCCCTCAGGCTGAAAGAGGTTCTTGTTGTTCTGGACTGAGCAGAAGCCCACAGGGCTCAGCACAAGGCAGCAAAGTGACAAGACAGGCCAGAAGTTACAGCACTAAGGAGAGCTCCCCGTGAACAACTTCTTGCTCTGACAAGCCCTGAGACCAAACTGAAGCCTTTTATGCTACAGTCCCAGACTCCACCCTTTCCTACAAAATGGAAGCCTTAAAGGGACAGACCTCTGGCCTGTAGCCTAGCACTCCTAAGAGCTCATACCTGGTGCATTGTTGGCATTGGTGCATTGGATCCATGGAATATGGGGCTCTTGTAGAAGGTGGTGCTGGTCAGGTGCTGGAGCTAAGCTTGAGGGTCTCAGGCTTGGGGGTCTCTGGCAGCTCTGCAGCAGTGCTTGGACATAGAGTTTCCTCTGCTGACATCACTGGTTCTTTGGCCTCAGAGTAGGTCACTGCTGGACTCCTGGGTCATGACAGTTCTTTGGTCACTGCTGGACTCCTGGGTCATGACAGTTCTTTGGTCACTGCTGGACTCCTGGGTCATGACAGTTCTGCACCCCAGATGTACATGGGCCATATCCAATGATGGCTTGTGCTAGTGGAAAGTGCTTGGCAGGGCATCCCCTTTTTGCTATGTGACCTACCCACTTCAGCCCTCTGTGCCATCACTGCCATGTCCTATATTGTTTCAGAGAATCCTGCACCGTTGGGAGTAGCTTTTGGGGGAGAATGGGGGCTGCGGTGGGTAGTGGAGATAAGTAAAAACTGCCTGCCCCACCTTGTGCCAGCAGAAATGCTTTATACTCGCACACAGCCACCACCACCCCACATTTGCTATAGCTGCCTGTGAAGCCCTCATTGCTGGATGGTGGCAAATTCACTATGGAACCTAAACACTTGTGTTGAAGGCAGATGGGTAACAAGATACACTTCCAGTCCCGGCACATTGTCTTTTCAAAAACAGCATAGACCAGTGGTGTAGTGGTAGGTTTTGAAGTGCAGGGAGGCACACATCATGCACTCTTGTTCAAGGCCATGGATATACTCAGTTGTAGATAGGCACCTTTCAGCAATGGCTTGCCATAAAGGCATGCCGAAGGGTCCCGGATTCAGATACTCTAACCCTTCTAGACACTGTTTGATGGGCTAAACCTTCCGGGCTATATGGGCTACTCCTCCTTACCTTCAAAACTCTTTCAAGCCAGCTAACAGAGAGAGAGGGGTGGGTGGGTGGGCAAGCTACTCTTCACCCTCCATGTGCCTCAGGTTGCTAACTAGATTGGGCAGATAGAGCGAGCAGCCAAGAAGAATGCTGCCCTCCTGAACTCTCTCTGGATGGAGAGGAAATTTACCTCCATGTTAGCGTTAGGGTTAAGTTTCAGGTTAGGGTTAGGAGAACCTTGGTCCCTGTGCATGGCACAGATTGGGCAGACAGAGCAAGTGGTGAAGAAGAACCATGTCAGTGATGCCATTAGGCATGCTGTTTGGATATAAGCGGATTTTACCTGCATGGTAGGGTTAGGGGTAAGATTCAGGCTAGGGTAAGGGTTAGGAAAACCAGAGTCCCTGTGCACGTGTCCAGGGACCTGAGCTGGAACTAGCCTACATTGGGCAGACAAGAGTGAGCAGTAAACAAGAAGGTTGTCAGAGATTACTTTTTTCATGCTGTCTAGACGTGGATTTTACCTACATGTTAAGGTGAGGGGTAAGATTCAGGTTAGGGTTAGGAAAACCTGGGTCCCTGTGCATGTCCAGGAGGCTGGAAGGAACTAGCCTAGATTGGGCAGACAGACAGAGCGAGCAGTTTACAACAACTATGGTAGCGATGCCATTAGGCATGCTGTCTGGATATAGGTGGATTTTACCTGCATGTTAGGATTAGGGTTAAGTTTCCCGTTAGGGTTAGGAAATCCTAGGCCCCTGGAATTACCCTAGATTGGGCAGACAGAGCAGTGGTCAGCAAGAACACCCTGAACGCTGCCCTTCTGCTTATTATCTCAATGGAAAGGCATTTTACCTGCGTGTTAGGGTTAGGGAGGGTTAAGCTTTGGGTTAGGGTTAGGGAAATCAGGGTCCTTGTGCATGTCCTGGGGCCTGGAACTAGCCTAGATTGGGCAGACAGAGAGAGCCGTCAACAAGAGCACCCTGAGTTCTGCCTTTTGACACTATGTTTGTGGATTTTCCCTGTGTGTAAGGGTTAGGGTTAAGGGTCTAGTTAGGGTTAGGAAAACCTGGGTCTCTGTAAATGTCCAGGGGCATGGAACTATCCTAGAGGGTTTTCTAACTAACAAGAGTAGATGCCAGCTGTGACCAAATTAAAGCCAATTAGACCAGAGTAAGTAAGACCACCCCCATGGGAGAATATTAAATAGCAGGCGAAAAAAGGTTTTTCATGGCCAATTAGAGACACTCCTCAAATTCCTTCTCAGCCCCAATACCTCACTGTTACCAAAGGGTTTTTGGTGGGAGACATTTATTTATTTATTTATTTATATTTATACCCGCCTTTTTTCCTGAAAGGAACCCAAGGCGACTTACATAATCATCCTCCTCCTCCTCTCCATTTTATCCTCACAACAACCCTGTGAGGTAGGTTAGGCTGAGAGTCAGTGACTGGCCCAAAGTCACCCAGTGAGTTTCATGACCGAGCGGCAGGGATGGGGACTCGGACTCAAGGACTCGACTCGTGAGTCGGACTGAGTCCCCCCTCTGACTCGACTCGGACTCGAGTCCCAATATTTTTAATGGGACTCGAGACTCGACTCGGGACTCGAGACCAAGGACTCTTCAACATCCCTGGGCAGTGCCAGAAGGAGTGGAGAGGAGCGCGATCACCGGCAAAGAGCGCATGGAAGTGAGGTGTGACGCTGCTCGGCCACTATGGACGGCTACCAGGAGTGCAGCCCCAACAGTGTGCCAAGATTTATTTTGATAGATGTGTTGCGTACTTGGGAGAGGCAGAAGAAGGACCTGAGATTACTCTGTGTGGCTGCTCTGAGTGTGTTTCTGGTTCCAGCAAGTTCATCACCAGTGGAGCGGGTGTTCAGTGAGGGTGGAATTGTGATGAGATCTCACTGTTCCAGAATGGGGGCCAAACATTTAGAAAAAATCATGTTCCTCAAATGCAACATGGATAAGTTTTAGGAAGTACAGCAAGTTTATTTTTTAAAATCATTTTCCTAAAATGCAGCCTTTCAGACATTTTGGGTTTGGCTGCCTCTGCCTGCCTGTCTGGGGTTCCCAGCCTCCTCTGCCTGCCTCTGCCTGGTCTCTTCTTGACCAGTTCAACAGTTGAATTGTCCAAGACAAAGGCCTCTGCCTGCCTGCTTTGGGGTTCCGGTTCCCTGCCTCCTCTGCCTGCCTGGTTATTTTGGGTTTTTCTGCCTGATCTGTTCTTGCCAAAATCAGTTGCAGAGTTTTGAAATAAAAAGGCACACTTGTGCCTAGAATTTATTTAAGCCACACATCTGAAGTAGCCTTATTTTGTTGGGAAAAAACCCATTGATTTTAATAGGGACTCGTGGAGTCAGCTTTGGGAGGGACTCGTGACTCGTGACTCGTGAGTCACCATTTTGGACCAAGGACTCGGACTCGGACTCGAGACTCGGGTCCAAAGACTTGTAACTCGACTCGTGACTCGAGACCAAGGACTCTTCAACATCCCTGCCGAGCGGGGACTAGAACCCGGATCTCCCGAGTCCCAGTCCAACACTCTCACCACTACGCCACACATGCCATGGGAGAAGCAGGGCTGCCTTATAGGGATAGTCAACCCATTTCCCCTTTGGTCAGCTCAGGAGACAAGGTCCAACTCAGCAAGGATCTGCATGTCTTCCTCTGTCCAAAGGGCAAATAAATGCCCCATAGTAAGGCAGTTTGAACAGCAAAGTTTTTAATAATAGTTTTAAGAGTGTTGCTTGGCTTTGCTGTATCTGTCTGTCAGTTTGGTCTGTAGCCTGCTTACAGGCTTCTGAGTTAGTTAATTGAGGCTGTTTTCTATTATTTTGTAGAATGCTTTGCAGTGTGAGTGTGTGTGTGTGTGCATGTTTAAATTCCATCTTGTTATGATGGTTTGTGTTTCTATGAAATTTGCTAAGCATGCTATTTGGCAGAAAGGTGGCATATAATGGAAATAATAGTTCTGAAGTGGCGGCTGGTGGCTCCGATGTCCGTGGGGTTGTGTATCCACTTCAGATTGTAGTCTGAACTTTAAAGGATGTATCCACGGTGCTGAACCCTATCCCCAAAATAGGCTTTGCACCATGGATAGCTCTTTAAAGGTTCGGAGTAAAATCCGCAGTTGATACGCAGCCCCACTGACATTGGAGCCACCAGGCTTCGCTGCGTGTAGGCAGGTTCCCCCCCGCCATCCCCACAGGTTGGGAATGCTCAAAGGTGCCACCCCCATCACCCCCATCCTGCAATCCGGGATGGTACTGTCCAGGAAAGGCTGTGCCATGTTATTCTGCCACATGTGCAGTTTAGCTAAGACTGTATTTCTTGTTTGTGCCAAATGCCATGGAGATGCAACCCAATCTACATTACAAAAGCAACTCAAGTTTTTGATTGTGTCATACTAAATTTGTTTTGCTTAAAATCCCATATAGCTACACACACACACACACACACACACACACCTCTGAATTATTCTATTTCCTTTTCGCTGCTCTTCCTTCCCAAAATGTATCCAGGCCCCTGTCAAGCTCAATCGGAACATTTTCCTGTGATTGAGTGATCTTATTTTAGGGAGGGAAACACTCCGATCAATTTAATGCAAATTCCCTTCCATGTCCTGCTTGACCCATCAGGACATCGGCTAATAGATTGAAGTAGTTGCTTCCTGAAGCAGATGACTCACGGAGTGCTTAGCAATCAATTTTCATCATGGCGACTGTATAATCTGTCTTTAGGGTTCTGTTACATATCGTGACTAGAATTTCATTCAAAACAGAGATTCTCTCTCTCTCTCTCTCTCCCCAAGAGAAAGAGAGCGGTTGGATCAAGACTCAGCCATGCTTATGGATGGGGTTGGATCCAGACTTACTCAGCATGCTTAGAGTAGACCTGTTCAAATCATCTAAAGGGCCACTCAGCCTTTTCAGGGAACACAGCAATTGCAACAGAATACATTAGGGTTCCCAGCAGACCAAACAATCCAATTTGTTGCAGCAAGCATTACTACAAATCCATCAAATACAAAAGTAGAAAATTCAGATACTATGAATGAAATCCTTGCTAAACCAGAAGATGACCTATGATCACAAATTAATTTTATTCCTAATTGGGCTGCTTCCCCCTCTCCTCGTCCTCCTCCTCCACCACTACCTGTATGGCAAGTTTCTGTAACAAATATGAAATTTCACTCCTCCATTAATATTATCCATCTCCCCAGTGACACATGATTTGTCAAACAGAAACATTAAGCCTAGAAAGAGTCCGCAGCCAGAGCAGAGCAGGATATAATTAACCTCTGCATAGTTCAAAGCAGGCAAAGATCATGATTCTTGCCCAGCAAACTCCCATCTCATATTTGAAAACTGGTTTCTTGTCATCACCAATTATTTATCATCATTTGACAAACCAAATAAAGCAATCCAATAGTCTGTCTGTCTGTCTATCTATCTATCAATACTTGTACCAGAAATCTCTGTCTCTGGGGTTATTTTTGCCTTTAGGGAATGTCTTGTTGAAATGCTGTTACTGTGATCTGCTAGAATTATCATTCTTTGGGGTTCATTCATTCCCTTGCCAGTGTCTCTAGCAAAGGGGTGCAGAACCTCAGCTTCAGGGGCCAAATCCAGCCCATCCAGAGTCCCAATCTGACCCTCTGGGCATCCCCAGAAAGCCATGCCCTCAGTCCCTGATCATTCTGTGATTTCCTGGCTTTTGTGCAGGTTTTTTTTCCCCCCATTCTAAAAAGATTGAAATGCCTCTCCTAAGGCTTACAGACAGTAAGAACTTTAAGTTAAAATATGCTGGTATGTTGCATTTGGCCCTGCCAACCACTGGAATGCAACGGCCAAGAGCTCCTCTGAAATGAAATTCAGCCCTTGGGCTGGAAGAGGTTCCATACTCTGGTTCTAGAAGTTTAATCTCCAAATGGATAAGTGGATCAGGGGTGGTACCAGAGGGGTGCTCTCCCTCAGAGGAGACATTCATTCCCCTGCTGCCATTGCTGGACCCTTGTGGTACCTGAATGAAGAAAGCCACTTGGGTGGGAGGAGGCAATTTGATAATATCACACACCTACACTGCACCAGCAGCACTGCTTACCAGTGTGTTTCTGAGCCCAGTTTACAGTGCTGGGTTGTTGGTTGTTTTTTTTACCTTTAAAGCCTTAAACGATTTGGGGCCAAATTACTTGAAGGGCCACCATATCAGCCTGCCTCCACTTTAAGATCAGCAAGAGAGGCCCTTCTCACTTGCCCACTTTTGAGGGCACTTATGTGGGTGAGAACAGGAGAGAGGGACTTTTCTGCAGTGGCCCCCCACACAGGGATGTTGAAGAGTCCTTGGTCTCGAGTCACGAGTCGAGTCACGAGTCTTTGGACCCGAGTCTCGAGTCCGAGTCCTTGGTCCAAAATGGTGAGTCACGAGTCACGAGTCACTCCCAAAGCTGACTCCACAAGTCCCTATTAAAATCAATGGGGTTTTTTCCCAACAAAATAAGGCTACTTCAGATGTGTGGCTTAAATAAATTCTAGGCACAAGTGTGCCTTTTTATTTCAAAACTCTGCAACTGATTTTGGCAAGAACAGACCAGGCAGAAAAACCCAAAATAACCAGGCAGGCAGAGGAGGCAGGGAACCCCAAAGCAGGCAGGCAGAGGCCTTTGTCTTGGACAATTCAACTGTTGAACTGGTCAAGAAGAGACCAGGCAGGCAGAGGAGGCTGGGAACCCCAGACAGGCAGGCAGAGGCAGCCAAACCCAAAATGTCTGAAAGGTTGCATTTTAGAAAAATGATTTTAAAAAATAAACTTTCTGTACTTCCTAAAACTTACCCATGTTGCATTTGAAGAACATGATTTTTTCTAAATGTTTGGCCCCCATTCTGGAACAGTGAGATCTCATCACAATTCCACCCTCATTGGACACCCGCTCCACTGGTGATGAACTTGCTGGAACCAGAAACACACTCAGAGCAGCCACACAGAGTAATCTCAGGTCCTTCTTCTGCCTCTCCCAAGTACGCAACACATCAATCAAAATAAATCTTGACACACTGTTGGGGCTGCACTCCTGGTAGCCGTCCATAATGGCCAAGCAGCGGCACACCTCGCTTCCCTGCGCTCTTCGCCGGCAATCACGCTCCTCTCCACTCCTTCTGGCACAGCCCAGGGATGTTGAAGAGTCCTTGGTGTCGAGTCCCGAGTCGAGTCTCGAGTCCCATTAAAAATATTGGGACTCGAGTCCGAGTCGAGTCAGAGGGGGGACTCAGTCCGACTCACGAGTCGAGTCCTCGAGTCCGAGTCCCCATCCCTGCCCCCACACCTCTGGAATGAGTTGCCATCGGGGGTCCACCATGCTCCATCATATTCATTGCAGGCTTTTAAAAAGGCCTTGAAAACATATCATTTTACTCTGGCCTTCTCCTGATATGACTGCTGCTGCTGTTGTTGCTGATTTCGTTACCGGATTTTTTAAATTGCTGCTTTTATTGTGTTCTTACTGTTTTTATTGTATCTTTATCACTATTAATATCATATTGATTTAATATGTTTTATTATTGCATGGGAGGGCTTCTGCCCTGAAAGGTGGCCAATAAATATTTTAAATAAATAAAAATAAATACATTTCTTGCAGAGATACCAGTTCCTTCCTTAAATGTCCAGCTGTCATTTTATCAAACCAGTTTCCTGCTCCCTTACTTGTGGATATGTAAAGGGAAAGATGGTAGGGATGCCTGAGGAATTCGGCCTTTGTGAAATTCTGCTACAAGCTGACCTGATCCATATCTCCCAGACAAATGTGAGGACTGGAGCTTAGTTATCCTCCAGCTTGCCCAGCTACCAAATACTCCATTGCATTTCTTGACTGAAAAACCATTTCCACCTGCATTTAGAAATGCATTTTGAACTATGTATTTAAAGGAAAAATTTTGTGAGGGTTTATGTTGTTGTTGTTGTTGTTGTTGTTGTTGTGGATTAATGTGGAAATGGGACAGAATGAACTTATGGTTGAACAGCCGTGGAAGAGATAGGTTGGAAGGAGCCAGATTGATCCTTCCTGAAAGTGTAGGTAGTATCCTATCCAATAACTGTATTCAGAAGTAAACATGATTCCACCCACACCCAGTGTCTTAAAGTAGCCCTGGAGTGAACTCCAGGTTTTTGTGAGCCCTGGACAAAATGACACAAGTGGGGTCCCCGTTGGCTCAGTGCCCCGCTCTCTCATGCACATGTCTCTAAGACTCATTCCTATCCCTCCCTCCAGTGCCAGGGATGGCTATTGTTCCTCCTCCTCCTCCTCGTTCCCACTGCCACTTGTTCCCTCCCTCTAAATCAGGGGTTTTGAACAAATTCAGCCCACCTGGGGTCCCGATTCATCCCTTGTAGAGAACCCTTCTCCCCCCCCCTTCCCCGCCTGACTGCCAATCATTTGGTAGTTTCCCAGCTTTTGTGCATTTTTTCCCCCCATTCTAAAATGGCAATAGTACAATACAACAGCAGCTGTTGACAAAAGCAGTGAGACGGTAGACTCACTAAGGAAGGGGGCCCATAAATAAATGGGCGTCTTGCTGAAGGGCCCTCAAAAAGCTGGAGCTGGCCATGCATCCTCTATTCGAAGAACAGTCCTGTCCAATTCCAAGGACAGTCCTGCTTCTCATCCCCTCTCTCTCATCATGGCTACCATTTTGCTTGCTTGACAGGCAGCGAGAGCCAGTGAGCAACTAGGCGGTGGCATCCCCTGCTCCGCCAGTTCACCACTACCATTGACTGGGCCAGAGCAAGAGGTGGGTGAACAAGCAGGTTGCACTGCAGTGGTGAAGGGGAGGGGCAAGTCTGAGGAGCTCTTCTCAGTGGGGCCCCTGCTAGGGTGTGGGCCCTTGGCAGGTGCCCAGCCATGCCTACCCTTGATGCTGGCCCAGGGAGGACAGCTTCAAACAGAGGGTGGTCCTCTAGCTGCTCTTCAGATATAAGACTGCCCTCTGTAAAAGAGAGCACATGGCCACACTAGCAGCTACAGCTGTGTAAGCGCTGCCTGTAACATGCCTGATAATGCTGTGCCAGTTGCTGGAAGGACCTCTGTGACAACAAGCAGCCTTAGCAATGAAGGGCCTCATAGATCATAGAGTACTTGGAAGGGGGCCTACAAGGCCATCGAGTCCAACCTCCTGCTCAATGCAGGAGACTAGAGGAGGGGTCTCCCATCCAAGTAATAGCCAGGCCTGACCCTGCTTAGCTTTCCACGCTCAGACAAGCTGAGCCAGCGTGAGCCACAGGCCTGTATTCCAATCCAAGGAAACAAAAAATGTGCACTGCAAGTGCAAGCACATTCAGACCTCTGCATCAGATGGTACAGGTGGATCTCGCCTGTTTCCTGGCAAACACCTGTTCACGTTCTAAAACAGCTCTTTCCTCTCAAATTAAAAATGAAAATGATGATTAGCCAATGCAAAGAAAATGAACCCAATTGATACTGCACCGGGGATAGGAGAATGCTAAAATATACATGTAATTTTCTCGATAGAAATTTTGAAGAAGGATCTCTCGCTCACAGCGCTGTCTGCACGTGTCGGATACTCCAAAGACCAGGCTGCCGGTTTCCTGGAATCTTTAATTACACTGTTCATTGTTCTACATAAAACAGAGTCTCTGCTCCAAGATTTCTCAGACAAAAGGGATGGACTAGAGCAAAGAGAAGAGGATTAATGTTCGGTCCTCCTTAATTAAAATTTAGTGCGGTAAAATATTTAATGCCTTAGGATTTGTCCTTTTGGGGATATTTGGGGGGGGGGGGCTAATGTGGTTACATGCTAGAAGAAAAATAAATTACATTTACCTTTAATATTTAAAACAAGGCTAGCCCGGGTTTGAAAAGGGAATTATTCTCCTTTCCCTGTTGGAACATCGCGGTGCCAAAGCCTTGTTAAATATGCAGCTTAAATGTCAAGGCTCGCCCATCACACTCAATTTAATGACCCCGTGTTTGCTAAGTCACAACAGGGACCAATGCACGCTCCCTCTCTCTCTCTCTTGCTCCTTTCCCTTTGAAAAGAAAAGGAAAGAAAAAGTATTGCATTATGTGGCAAATCTATATGCCCGCTTCCAAATTCTCTTTTTACTCATCCCCTGATCGTTGTAATAAAATAATGTTGTTTTAAGCTCCCTGAAGCTTATTGGTTTCATTCTACCTTGCCGAATTACATGGAAGATTATGAAGTTGGAAAATGAATGGACAGTAAGTGGGGTTTCTAATGGGGGAGGGCAAAATCAGAAGCGGCAGCAAACAATGCTCAAGAGTGTGACAAGGTTATGCGTATTTAAGAACATTTGTCTTCTTGAGTATCTCATTAGTAATGCCATGATAAAAAGCAAGCTAAATCTAATCTGTGTGGATTCCACCACTGAAATTACCCAGATGATTCCATGTGTGTCACTGACAGTGTGACTGCCAGGTGAATTATATAGGCCTCGAGAGGAGAAAAATAAACAAGAAACAAATGAATTTAGAGTGATTTTGGATAATGAGACTTGTTGCATTGTGAGGAGTAGTGTGCACATGCACATCTAGGCTAACCAGCACTATGCACCTGTTGACCAGAGAACACATTATAATCATGAAATCTCCCCTCAATAGCCAGGGTGCCCAGACTGTGAAATGTGGGGCTCAGTGGGAAACCGGAGCAACAGAATATGGGATTTCTCTTAATCTGCCTTCTACTAAGGATGTAGGAAGCAGGCCGGTTGTCTCCCTCTTTTGTGGAGCTGGCACCATTTTATAATTGTGGCTGCTAATTAACATATGCTGCTGGCGAAAGCAGCCGTGCTGCATAAATCTAATTCGGCCCTGGAAGACCATTACAGGCTCTGTGATTGAGAAAGAGCATCTGCCCGACAGTGCAGAGGCCTAATGGATCTTGCAAAAAATAGATAGATAAATAAATAAATAACCCAATACCTCGCTTCTGCCTGGCAGGGTTCATGCACCCACCCACCCGCCAACCTTTCCGGCAATCTAAAAAAGTGAACATGAAACATTTCTCCTTGTCTTCACTGTTAGTCCTGTCATGAAAGCAAAGCCCAAAAGATCACGCTGCTCCTCATCCTTAATTATGATAAAGGCGGAAAAAAAGAAAAGAAAAGAAAAAGAAAGAAAAAATATTAAATGGTTCATATTGCTATGTCTTAACAAGGGTGGTCACATGCCCTATTTACAAAGAACAGTCGTGTATTTGAAGAACTGACAGAAGACAGTGCTTCTATGAAGGTATCCGCGATCTGATCGGCTCTCCGGTCCAAGTTCAGTTTAAAGAGAAAGAAGCACGAGAATGCGATGCAGGGGCGTTGCGGTTTCATAGAGCTTTCATATAGAGTTGGAAGGAGCCCACAAGGCCATCGAGTCCAACCCCCTGCTCAATGCAGTAAACTAGAGGAGGGGTCTCCCATCCAAGTAATAACCAGGCCTGACCCTGCTTAGCTTTCCACGCTCAGACAAGCTGAGCCAGCGTGAGCCACAGGCCTGTTGCCCATCAACAGCGAACACCCAGGCAGCAGGCTGAGCAGGCACACATGAGGTCATCTGGTCAGAGTCTTGCCCACTATGGTGAGATGTATTGTATTCTTATTTAAATTACAGTGATTATTTCTAATTTGCATATGCATTTTATGCAAATCTGTGTCCTCTTTTTGGATGATGCTTTACCTCTTTTTTTGGCAGTGCATAAGTGGCTGCCCAGTTCAGGCTGGACAGTAGATTTAAGCCTTCTCGTTTGTTTGCAAATCCTGAGCAAGCCTTCTCCTGGCAAGGCCTCAGATCTGAGCTACATGGAAGCTCAGGTGCCCCCCCCCCTAAAAAAAAGTATTCTGATTCATTTAGAAAATATTTGAGGTTCGACTGAGTGGTTCACTTTGATCTAGCAACTCTGGGTCTGCAAGGCTTCTGAAGGTCCATGAGTGACGTTTGCTAGATCAAGCAAAGCACATTCCTGTGACACAACTCGGGTACTTCGGTAAACTTGGAGCTTGGAGGGGAGACCACCTGGGAACCACACATAGCCACCTTGAGTTCCCTGATGGAAGAAAGGTGGGATATAAATGTAATAAGTAAATAAATAAATAAACTACATAGCAAGATGGTAATTGTTTTAGCTGATCAAACATTATACATTAAATGGGAATGTTGGCTTGGCCTTGTTGAGACTGGTTGTAATATGTGCAGTGGGAGATCTTTAGAGTTGTGAGACTGATTACAAGGGAGAGCAAGGAAATCTGCATTGAGGCCATGATGCACAGTTATCCATGATGCACAGTCACCCATGCCAGTGTGGCGTAGTGGTGAGAGTGTTGGACTGGGACTCAGGAGATCCGGGTTCTAGTCCCTGCTTGGCCATGAAATGCACTGAGTGACTTTGGGCCAGTCACGGACTCTCAGCCTAACCTACCTCACAGGGTTGTTGTGAGGATAAAATGGAGAGGAGGAGGATTGTGTAAGCCGCCTTGGGTTCCTTGCAGGAAAAAAAGCAGGGTATAAATATAATAAACAAACAAATAAATAAATAAATAAATAAATAAATAAATGTCTTTAGTGGCCAGCATGGCCAATGGTCATGAATGCTGGGGATTGTAGTCCAAAACATCTGGAGTGCACCAGATTGGAGAAGGCTCCTCTAGTTTCCTGCATTGAGCAGGGGGTTGGACTCGATAGCCTTGTAGGCTCCTTCCAACTCTATGATCTATGAAATCTAGGAAATCTATGATGTAAGCAGACCAAAAAACAAACATGCCGTTCAACATATTGCCCAAAACATTGTTGTTGAAGGTGAAATATGTTCTTTACAATATATAATGAAGGGATGCGAAGGTCACGATGAGAAGATTTAAAAACTGGTTTTCAGAGACTGAACCTTAGACTGGATGAGCTGAGAGGGGGGTGGGGGTGAGGGCGTATAACTGTTTAGCTTCCCCCTTAAAAACTCCATGTAGAGAGTGACATTTCAATTTTCTCCAGCTTTCAAAAAGCTTGATTTTAGAACTCTACAACTCAGTCTCCGCAAGGCACTTTCTAGCTGCGCAATAAAGTATACTGAGTGAGAATCTAGGAAACATCAATTTAAAAAAGACACTAATCCCCATCCTCTTTTATGTGTGTATGTGTGTATGTGGGGAATTTATCTCCCAATGGGAAATGAACTTTGTCACCCTACATCCCACACAGTGCTACACTTAAATTATAAAATTTATTAAACAAACTTGGCTAAACAACAACAACAACAACTGCTGATGTTGACATAGCACATTTCCTCAGTGCTCATTGACCTAATTCATTCATTCATTCACTCATTCAAGAAATTTATACCCCACTGCCACATAATACAACTTACAAGCTTTCAAGGTGAGTTACGCCTAATAGCAATACCATAACCTTTAAAAAAATAATCAGAAAGTAAACCAAAACTGCATCAATCAAAGATAGATAGATGCTGGATAGATGCTAGATAAATAGATGCTGGATAGATAGATAGATAGATAGATAGATAGAAAAAAAGCTCAAGCCACTAGGACAGTGTTCTCTAACCTTGGGTCCCCAGATGTTTTTGGCCTACAACTCCCAGCATGCCCCAGCCAGCTATGCTGGCTGGGGCATGCTGGGAGTTGTAGGCCAAAAACATCTGGGGACCCAAGGTTGGAGAACACTGCACTAGGACTAACCTAGCATGGCACATCTAAAAGATAGTAATATGGTGAAGGAACATAGGTCAAGGGCCGAGCACATACATGGCAGGCAAAGGGTCTTAGGATCAATCACTGGCATCCGCAGGCAGGACTGGCAAAGACTCCTTTCTGAAATGCTGGATTGCTGCTGACAGTCTGTGGAGGCAATACTTAGCTAGATGGACCCAGCCAGGATCTGACTTGCCCTAAGGCAGCTTCGTATCTAGTAAGGAAGGAGCTTGGCAAAGCAGTCTGGGGAGTAGTGAAAAGTGAACCCCACATCCCCTGCTTCTCCTCAGATTGGCTCGCCATAAGTAGAGTTCTTTCCTAGATGATGATGATAATAATAATTACAATAATAATTATAATAGCAAGAGGGTATTGACAGTATCCCTACCCCTACCCCAAAATTTGAGCTGAACGTTCACAGCTGAAAATGTTTGGCTCAGTACTACTTTAAAAAAACAAAATCCCCATATTACAGATGAGAAAGCTGATGCTGAAAGATAGTGGCTTGCCCAGGCCCACCCAGTGAACTCAGCTGGTCCAACTAGAACCAACTCAAACTCTTAGCCTCTCCATTACTACACTAGCTCCCATCTGCAACATCCCTCTTTTCTAAAGAGAAACTGGGCAAACAGGAGGGGGGAAAGAGAAACACCTCCTACTACTGGGAGACTATTTTCAAAATGGGTATTTGGGTAGCTGGATAGTATGGAGCAGGAGAACAAAGTACAAAACAATTTGGATTACCTTGAGGGGGAAATTTAGCAGCATCGATTGGACCAATCTCGTAAGAGATTTGCAGCAGCCATTGGTGACACTCTCCTAATTGGTTCTGATATCCTTGTTTACAAGTTTAGCACTGAGAAATTTCAAGGCCTCAATTGAATTCAGCTCATAAAGCTCTATTAAAGTCGCACTGGTATAATTTATGATCAGTCTCTCTCTACTGTAAAAGAACAGAATGCTAATGATGATTCTCACATCCTGGCAAAGTCTTCAGAACTACTGAGCATTACAATTCTCCTGGGTATATAATATTGTAATATCCCTGAGGGCCAAAATACATGTGATGAGGAGATCCATGATTAGTTCTTTCAATGGTCTTTTGTTTTACTTTTTATTTTTATTTTTTTTAAATTCAAAGCAGCTCAGGGGGCTCTGCTTTTGATCAGATCTGTGGCTCTTGGAAAGGAGCATTTAACCCTTTCTCCCAGGGCATTTTCCTGATTGGAATCACCCTCACTAAGTTTGCTGTTAGGCCCACAGAGGAAAAACATAAAGGTACTTTCATTGTGCCTGGCCTCTTTTATTTTCCTGCTGCAAATGTAAAAAAGAAGTGTCAGAAATTATTTGGATTGGGACAGTGGCAAAGGGAAAAGAGCTAGTGGTTAGCCTAGCAACTGTCCCACATAGCTGTTGTTCCAATCAAAATATGAATCCCCTGGGGCTGGTTTGAAATAATAACAACAACAACAACAACAAGCATTAGTATGGTGCTTTCAACAGGTTTATTTTTCTAAAGTTTTGATAAGGTTTTTTGGGCGGTGGGGTGTATTTTATTTGCTTATTTTTTTACCTACTGCTGTTTAACTGATTTGGTTTGATTGTTGTATATTACATGTTAATGGTTGGGTTTTGGTTCTGGACTGTTCTTAGCCACATTGTAGATTATGTGGTGTTGAGTCTCAGCAGTACATGGCTGGCTGGGGCACATGGGAAGTTGTAGGCCTCTTTTGCGCGTGTATGGGTGAGATAAAGAAGAGTCAGACACAGAGTATATGGTTTCAAATTGAAGATCTGTGAAGGGCAAAGTGCGGTACTAACTTAGCCCAGCCATTGGCCGGGAAAAAACCAATATTTGGCGAAGACATCCTAACCGCACCGGAGGCGGGTTAGTCCGCCCCCGGCCAGTTGCCCTCCATGTGGAGCTGGAGGGCCTTATCATCGTCACCTTATTTTGACGTCTCCAGGCACCCAATGTAGGCGAGAAAGTCAAAACCCCAAAGACGTCCCAATCTCCCTCCTGCCAAGCCTCAGGGCATTAGCGAGGGCAGCCTTGGGTAAACGTCAGTCACCTTGAAAGGTGCCACTGGATGATCACCATAACCCTAACCCATACTGCCTAATCCCGCACTTCCCGCTAATGCAACCAATTTAACTATGATCCCCCTGGTGGGATCGAGATCGAATTCAACATTTCCCTACCATCAGTGGGGCTGTGTATCTGTCCTGGATTTTACTCTGAACTTTTAAGAAGGTATCCATGGTGTTGAACCTATTTTGGGGATAGGGTTCAGCAGCACCACGGATAGCTGTTTAAAAGTTTGCAGTTAATCTGGATGGGAGCCACCAGCCTCCATAGTGTATAGGATTGCACTGTAAGTATTTACATTGAAGCTCTATTTCAAGTTGGAAATATAAATGTATTAGAAGTGTCACCCCTGTCCACTATAGAAAGAGAGCACTAGATCTCAGTGTGCTAGAAAAGGTGTCTTAAAATAGGGGAGTCCTGATGCTTACCCTTTCATTTGACGGATGTTTTTGGATATGCTCATGGTGCTGCTGAGCCTAACTCAGTGTTTCTCAACCTTGGGTCCCCAGATGTTTTTGGCCTACAACTCCCAGCATGCCCCAGCCAGCATAGCTGGCTGGGGCATGCTGGGAGTTGTAGGCCAAAAACATCTGGGGACCCAAGGTTAAGAAACACTGGCCTAACTTCTAAAAAATCCAGCCTACGTTTGTATAAGGGTCCACTGTGAACAAGCAGGATGAGATGAAACTGCCTCAACTTCTTTCTCATTTTGGGGACTGTGGGGCAAATGCTGAGGGCGGGGGGGGGCACAAAACCCATGAGCACCCCTCGGTGCCGCCCGTTGCCATCTTTAAATCCTGCTTTATGCCACTAGAATAGCGCCATGTCACGATGTAGATTTGTTCTGAGGGGCGTTCATGGGGGGGGGATTTCTGGGCCTTCTGGTGGCCACCATTTGTCCCCTAGACTGTCCCTCAGCATGAGGATTACATCATGATGCACAGTGGTTTTAAGATGGCAGCTGGCAGCAGGAAAATAGTTTTCATGTCCCCATCCTCAAAATTCGCCCCACAGCCTGATAAGAGACAAAATCTCCCCCTTTGTAGCCTATGTGTGGGACAGCTAAGTGAATGGGGGGTGCTGGGTGGGCATTTAATTTCAACCTTAGTTCAAGTACTGAAGCTCATATACTTCAGGCCTGTGGCTCACGCTGGCTCAGCTTGTCTGAGCGAGGAAAGCTAAGCAGGGTCAGGCCTGGTTGTTACTTGGGCGGGAGACCCCTCCTCTAGTTTCCTGCATTGAGCAGGGGGTTGGACTCGATGGCCTTGTAGGCCCCTTCCAACTCTATGATCCATGAATCTACTTCCACCAGTTCAGGGTTTGACCTATCTCATTCTTGACCTATCTCATTCGCCTCTCTCTCTCTCTTTTCTTCTCACCTCTCTCTTTTCTTTTTCCTAGTCTTCATTCTGACTTGCCCTTTATTTATTTAGGTCTTGGGGAAATGTGTAGGTTAGGCAGGTGAGTGTGATTGGCTGTGTACAATATGCCAATACAAATACATTAAACATCCATATACTTCTGGCTTAGTCTTACCCTTTTGCTGTCTTCACCCCCAGCAATTAGATGCGGGAAGCAATGTTAAAGAAAGGCATACGGAAATATTCTGCTGGGATCCAACACGATTCATCAGAAATGAGACAACAGCTTGCTTATAACTGGCTTCCCATTAATAATTCCCCAGTATCAGGGGCATTAACCAGCAATAGAGCGTGAAAAATAGCAAAGCACACATAAGCCTGCCAAGAAAACAATGAATGTCACCAGATTGCAAACAAATTCATGTGGAAACAGTGGCTGATGTGGTCAATACACAGGGAAGCTAATAGCTGTAGGAAGTTAAGACCCGTGTAAATGAGACTTCATCCATATTTATGGATTTAAAACTTTTCTATCCTCCCCTTCTAAGGTAAGAGCATACTGAGGCTGCAATCTTAAACCCACATACCTGGGCCTCAATGGGGCCTACTTTTAATTAGACATGTACAGGTTTGCACTGTGAAGGAGGATCACAATAAAAATGAAGCAATGGAAGCGCAGTACCATTTTTTAAAATAAGCATGCGCAGTCTCTCTCACACACATAGTAGGCCATTATAGCTAGTTGCAGATGGCAGAAGAGTAGAAAAGATCCGACAACATGTGAACAGCAAGAAATTCCAGCCAGGATGTAAACTGGACACCTTTTGCATTTCTTTATATATATATTTATCCCCCCCCCCCCTTACACATCATCCAGGGGTGGTTCACAGGCAATAAAAGGTTTTTAAAAAATCAATATTAAACAGTAAACCCATTTAAACCAGGTTAAAATTGTTGTGACCTGCCCAGAGAGCTTTGGCTATTGGGCGGTATAGAAATGAAATGAAATAAATAAATAAAACATAATAAAAGCAAGCACCAGCCATAAAACATATTTCCTGTTGATTCCTGAAGGCCTGGTAGTATCAGCATCATCATTTTCAAAAAAACATGTCTCTGAAGAGAGACAAAAGAAGAACCCAAACAAGCATAATTCATAGAAGGCTTATTCATAGATCATAGAGTTGGAAGGGGCCTACAAGGCCATTGAGTCCAACTCCCTGCTCAATGCAGGAAACTAGAGGAGGGGTCTCCCATCCAAGTAATAACCAGGGGTTGGACTCGATGACCTTGTAGGCCCCTTCCAACTCTACTTTTCTATGATTCTATGATTCCACGCTCAGACAAGCTGAGCCAGCGTGAGCCACAAGAAGGAGAGCATTCCACAACGCTGAAGTCATAACCAAAAAGGCCCTGTTCCTAGTAGAAACTAATCTATGTTCTCAAAATGAAGGCATTTGTAGCAGAGCCTCAGTAGCTGATTTGGGGACTGATGGAGTGGGGAGGAGGAGGAGGAGAACACACTCTCTGGCCTCTGCTATCAGCCAGGGGACCAAGGGTCACTGGAAGGATGCACTCGTCCAACTCTACTTCTCTATGATTCTATGATTCTAATGCTCAGATCCACACAGGATCTCACCTGTGAGCAGGACCGGTACAGGGCAGTTTGGCGCCCTAGGCTAACTTATATTTAGCGCCCCCCCTCTCGTGCCGTGGGGGCGGGCTCCGGAGCAAAGCAGCCCTGCTCTGCAACCCCCCCGCCCCTGCCACCACCGAACTCCTGCCCACCCGTGCCGTCGCCACCGCCGCCCCCCCACCTACCTTCCCCCCGCCTCCTCCGAAAGAAGTGACGCGACGGGACCGCGCTCTGTTTTTGGCCGGGGGAAACCAGGGCAACAGGGCTGTTTAAGCCCTGTTGCCCTGGTTCCTCCCGCCAAAACAGAGTGCGGGAGGGGCTCCGGAAATGGCGCAGAGAAGGTAGGTGTCGGGGGGGAGGCGGCGCGTGGCGGGGGGGAGGCGCCCAGGCTCGGCCCCACCACTACCTCCGGGCACAATCCCCCGCACTGACCTGGCTTTGTTGGCGAGGCGGGCGGGCGGGGCAGGAGCACGCCAGCAGCGAAGAGGAGCGCAGCGTTTCTGCGCCCTCTTCAGCTACACGCCCTAGGCAACAGCCTAGTTTGCCTAGCGGTAGCGCCGGCCCTGCCTGTGAGATGATGCTGGCTCAGAACAACATAGCATGGATTGTACTGACAAGCAATCAGGAAAGTACAGATCTTGGTAGAGGCCATTCTACATTCCATGCCCCGGATCTCCATTTCGATGCGTTTGTAATAGAGTTCTTCATCCAGGTGAGAAAATACAGGCAAAAAAAAAATAGCCGTCCCTAGGTCCAATGAAAATACACTTGAGTTATTGCTTCTGCTTGACATACAGAGTGGCATTAATAGCCTCTGAAGCGAGTTGCAGTCTGTTCTTTTATGAATGGATTTATAGCAGAGAGGGAGTCCCAGGTTCCCCTGTGATTTCAACAGTGGGGGGAATGGAAAAGCTCATCTTGGTAGAACCTGCTGGTAGCAGATAAGAACCCCGTGAAGATAATTTATTAATACTGAAAGGAGTGGAGCGGTGGCAGTCGGGGAACACAACAACTTAATCAAGACCAGGTCACAGAGAAAAAAGACAGGTGTGGCGCAACGGTGCTTCATTCTGCAACATTTTATGACCTGCAATAACAGGTGGTTCAGCTCACACAAAGATATGATGGCACACTCCAAAACAGTGTTGCCCAAATGGCTGATATAGTTTGGGTTCACTGATTTCCTGAATTAAAACTGGAGGCATGCTTCAATATTACATCTCCCAAATTAGGCCTGAGAGAATTCTCACCCCATTCCATCTCTAGATAGGAAGCTACCTTATGCCGAGTCAGACCATTGGTTCATCTAGACCAGTACTGTTGACCCTGACTGGTAGCAGCTCTCCAGGATTTCAGGAAGGAATACTTACAGCCCTACCTGAAGTTGCTGGGGATCGAAACTGGGACATTCTGCATGCAAGGCAGGGGCTCTGCCACTTAGATATCCCCCCTTCCTTTAGTCTCTCTATTGTTGCTCTGGTTGGAGGGGATTTTTTTAGGGATGTGCAAATCAGAAAAACTTGAGCTCCTCAAAGCTCTCCAAATTCCAACTCGAAGAATTTTGGTAAATTCTTATCAAAACCAAACAAACGAAATCCGACCCCTGCCTAGCCAAAGTAACTGTATGGAGAAATCTCATGCTAGTTCTGATCAAAATACACCCTGAGAATGTGTCCAAACTAAGAATGTCAGAGAAATGCGCAACAGATTTAAATTACCGGTAGTTCAGATTTCTATGAATCTGACCTGTGGGATCTGCAGTTTTTTCCTCCCCTTGTCCCATGGATTCATTCCATGCACTTGCAGACCAGTTTTCCATGGGGGGGGGGGGGATTTGCACAAATTTGCACTTATGATAGTGCTCATTGGTTTAAATGTGCATTAGGACAAATGCATATCTGCACAAGTGGAATGAAATTCTTGTACATCCCTCGAATGATGGAATGAAGATGCCTGACAATCTGCTAAACACAGACAGAACAGATTTAACAAAATCAGTACACCTCTAGTCCAAACCAGTGTAATGGAAGGAGATCTCTCCCTGTGCCATCTGTCATTAATAACCATGCATGAGAAATTAGTTTCAGTTGATTTTTTAAATCAAGCTTTAACCAGCTCGCACCTCCCAGACCAAGCATGGATTCAAATGCAATCTGGTGTTGAAGTCCATATAATTCCCAGATTCCAATATGATTTGTGGACCAAAAAATGTGTTTGAGGAGCATGCATGCTTTTGAAATATGCACATGAAATGTGTACTTTTGAAAACGGCACAGAAGCACACTTTAATCAACAGAAGAGTGAATACAGTTCAAGGATATGAACAATTGATGTGTACACCTGGCAAAATATGCATGAAAATACTCATGGATTTTGGTGTGAAAAGGGGGAAAAAAGAAAAAGCTCCCAATATGATGTGGACGTGAGATGGCCTGACCTGAGCTTTAAGGTGGAATTTGGAGAACTTCAATGAACTTGAGTTTTCCTTGTTGTGTGCACATGCCTAGTCATTAACAGTGCAATGTGATACACATCTACTGAAAAATAAGTCAATTGAGTTCAATGGGACTTACTCCCAAGTAAATATAGGATTGCAGCCTTAGTATTTCTCTGAAAATCTAGAGCAGGGGTAGGCAGCCTGGGGCCCTCTAAATGTTTTGGCATACACCTCCCATAACCTCAGCTATCGGCCATGCTGACTGGGGCTGATGAGAGTTGTAGTCCAAGATACCTGGAGGACACTAGGGTGTCTACCCCCACTCTAGAGTCTTCAAAGCACTTTGCATACATTATTGCAGAAAGCTTACAATTGCCCTTTAAGGGGACATCAAACACCATCATTTCCTTTTGCAGCCAAACGGCTAAGGCAGACAGAGGAGAACATGCAAGGCCACCTTGTGAGTTATAGTTCAGGTGAGGTTTGAACTGAGAATTTGGCGGCAGGCAATTTGAAACAACCCCATCCTATGTGGGTGCCCATAGCCCCCTGAACCCAGAGGATTACAAGGTAAGGTCCAGGGCACGGGCAGCAAGGGTCTCTGGCTGGAACACCAGGGGATGATGGAGGCTGGAGCAGGTGAGAAGAGTGCAGAGTCCAGGAGCCAGGCTGGGGTCAGGACACGTAGCAAGCAAGGTGGGGCCAGAGGCAAGTCCAGTAAGCAAGCAAGTCCTGGCGGGGGTCAGAAGTGAGAAGCAGGTCCAAGAGTAACAGAGTCCAGACAAGGGCCAGAGGCAGAAGCAGGGCTGAGAGAGTCAGGTGAGAGGCAGTCACATACCAGGTGGAGCAGGCCCAGAGGCAAGGGTCAAGCACTGGTCACAGAGGGGCAGGAGCCAGTTGCAACAGCACAAGGAATCATGTTGCTGAGGCAAGGGTTGAGGGCAAACTGCAGTTCTTCTATAGGTCCTTCTGGCTGCTCCCAGCTGGGCCACATTATCCGGCCTGAGAGCAGCCAAGAGCAGGAGGCTACACTCTGCGAGTAACTAGAAACACCGGGCTCACTCCTGCAAGGAGGTATCTTTGCCACCAGCTGGAGCTGTGGCGCTACCCTGGAGGAGCAGATCCTGACATACGGACATCCAATTGAGGGTGGGGGGAGTGCAATGGATAGGATTGCCGCCGCACTCCCCATGCCTTCAAAAACATTTAGATGGCTGATTTCGGCTGTCTAAATATTTTAAAAACCCCTCGTGAGGAAGAGAGGCTGAGGCACCACCTGGATTCCTCAGAAGCCAGCAGTGCCTTGCCCATCCCCTCCCTGCCCCTGGGACAACCCCCCATGCTGGAACTGAAGTCAGTCTTCCAGCTTCGATTCCCAGCTGGTGTGGACAGAACCGCACTGGCTGTGAGGTGCGGGGAGCGCTCTGCACTTGTACTCCCAACTGTGACCTCGGAAGGGATCTCTGAGGTTGCAGTAGGGGGTCCAACTTCTCCTATGGCCCCCCAGGCAAGGTCAGAGGGCCATAGGATTGTGCCCTAAATGACATAACTTTAAGATTTTTCTTTCTTTTTAAAAAGTGAAATAAAGAAAAATATTTATGGAATTATACATTGTTTAAAGGGAGAAGCCTTATGCTGGTCAGTCCTATCTTCTCTGCTGCATGTTGCAGATGAGCAAAACACTTGTTCTCCTGAGATTTCCAGCTGGAATAATAATCTGAACATTTGAGTCACTTATATGAGCTGAGCTGGTACATTTTTAAAGGATTCACTTAATCCTGATCTTACCTGACTGATGTGGATGAATCTGCTCACTCTGTGACTTTTAAAACCTGTTCAGTTGAGAAGCTTTACGATTGAGTAAATGGCACAGGTCATTTTCTTCTTTTCCAAAAGAAGAAGAAGAAGAAGAAGAAGAAGAAGAAGAAGAAGAAGAAGAAGAAAAAGCAGCTTCAATCTGAAGTTTTTACATTTGACAAGTCAGCTTTCTGCTCACTGGATGTGGTAAACCCTTCTGAGAACATCTCCTTCAAGGAAATAAGCAGTGCAAGCCCTTTCCTCAACAAAATCAGCTCCTGAGAGATTGTCAAAATGGCCGTGCCTTCTTTTCAGAAACAGAAAAGTGCATAATGTTCAATGCAGATGGACCTAGGTGACTTTTCAGGCTCTAGACTGGCTTATTATATCTGGCATGCTTTTTTTGTTTTTGTTTTTTTAAGCAGAGAGAATGAGAGAATGAGAGAGAGAGAGAGAGAGAAAGAGAGCGCAAATGCACTAGACCTAGCTAAGGGCAAAGTGAAAACAAGGGTAGAGTGCTTTCAAGCATCTCATCTCCCTGCTTTTGGTTTAACATGAGAGAGATAAGAGTCTTACCAGACAGGAAAACCTTGACTTTGGCTTGATTCCTTAGAACACGTATTCAGACAGCTTCATTGAGGGAGGAGTTAGGTACAGACAGGGGAATAAATTTGTTTGGTTGGCATTTATAAGTGAACCAACCTAATTTGCATTTCCCAACTAGTATATGAATCAGAACACACTTATCCTTCAGACTGCACACTGCTCCAAATTTTGCGATACAGCTCTCGGCTCAAAAATTACATACAAAAATGCATATATTAGGGGAAGTTGCATATAAAATCCAAATGCGCATATTAGGGAAAATTGCACATGGAAATACATGTAAATGTATTGATGATGATGATTTGCAGACTGTTGCGGAAACTGGTTGGAATGGACTTATGACTGAATACATGCAGAATTGACATGGACCAGAAATCGACTGATCTATCCATCACTAGGGATAGCATACTTTAAAAAAAAAAAGGTGGTGAGTGTTCTTAGATTTCAGGATTTACAAACCTACTTATATAAGCATCTGCATCTGTTTGCGCCTTGGTGGGCTGACCGGGGGTCACAGTTAGCAGCAGCAGCTCTGATCCAGCTGTGGTTGTGGGCAATGAGTCACACATAACAAGTGGTTATACACTTTGCTACTCACATCAAATGATACTTAAACCACTTCAACAGGGCTCAGGATAATCACAATGGGGATGTATATTTAGATGTCCAACTGCACAGGGCCAAAATACAAAAAAATACCAGTGTATTTTAGCGGAAAGCTCTAAGCCTTTGGAAAGGCATTTCTATCTTTTAGAATGGGAGCAGGGGAATTGCACAATAGCTGGGAATGTCAGAGGGGCAGATTGGGGCCCTCAGAGGGCTGAATTTGGCCTCTGGGTTTGAGGTTCTGAACTCTTGGCATAGGTAAGCAATACAGACAAAACTTCTTATGGGTGTGTATCTCTCCTTCTGGATCGGGGTGATGGCCTTTCAGGCCTGTCCATAAAAGCATCTCTGTTGGATCGGGCCAAAGATCAATCTAGTACAGTATCCTATTTCAAATAGTGGCCAACCAGATGCCTCCAGGTAGAGGTGGATGGATCAGTCCATGCCAGTTTTGCATGTCCATTCAGGTGTGCCAGACTAGCTGATTACTCCGTGGTTTAACTGGTTCGCTTCCCCTGAGAATGAACCCTGAAATCTGAGTCCAGCGGTGCGGGAAGCTTGAGCGCTGGCAATGCTACATGAGACTGAAGCTCCATCTGGACCAGTGATAAATAACTGCGTGCATTGGTCCCTTTGTCTGCCATGATGTGAAGATGACATCAGCGATGAATTGGACAGGGGAATACAATACTGAAGTCCTTATTCTTCCGCCATTCAATATCAACAACTCAGTTAGTGTCAATGAGAAGATGATTGGGCCCATTACCCAACAGCCACCCATTTGCTATGACAATATGTCTTTAGAGAAGCTCTATTCAGCGAAGAAATTCTGTCTGTGAGCCGAAAAGTCAGAATACGGTACTGTTTCAGAAGGCAAATCGTTAGTGGAGAGATGCCAGGCAAAAGTAAATTGTATTGTACATCCACACCCAGGAAGGTGAAAGGCAAAGTATACCCTGCAGACCCACCATTATTCCTAATTTTCAGGCTTTGGAATAGCTGAAATGATAGCTATAGATATTCTTCTATTTTCTTTGTCAGAGTATGCTACTTTGGGGCAATTGTGGAGTGTACATAGTAGTTTATTCTCTTCAGACTGATGGTTTGGAATGTCCAAAGATTTTAGATGTGTGTGTGTGTTTGGGGCAGGGGGGGCTGGTGACGCCTATGTCAGTGGGGCTCCTAATCCATTGCATCTTTTATTCTGAGCTTTATAGGAGCTAGCCATGGTGCTCCATGCTGGTGAACCTAGTTTGGGGATGGAGTTCAGCACCCATGGATAGCTCCTATAAAGCTCAGAATAAGAGTTGCAATGGATCAGGAGCCCCACTGACATAGGAGTCACCAGCTTCCCCCTTGGTTTGGGGTGGGGGAGAGATTCATAGAGCCTTAAAGGCATATGGGGATAGGAGATTGGGATGTTTTATTTATTTAAGGTTTTTATATGCTGCTTTTCAGGTGGATCTTGCAAAGCAGTTTATAGAACAGTATTAAATCAGGAAGCAACATTAACAAACAGTTAGACAATAAACAGAAAAGACAAAGAACATCCTTGAATAATCTGAATCAGCTTCATCTCAGCTTCCCTCTACTCCCATCAGGGAGGGTCTGTGGCTCAGTGGTAGAGTCCCTGCTTTGCCTGCAGAAGGTCTCAGGTTCGATCCCCAGGTAGGACTAAAAAAACTCCTGCGTGCCTAAAACCCTGGAGAGCCGCTGCCAGTGTCGCCAGTATTGGGCTAGATGGACCCACAGGCAGACTCAGTATAAGGCAGTGTCATAAATTAGTCCGGTCCAGAGATAAGCCATAGTCAATATCACAGTCCAATGATAGAAGCCAAAATATGTCTCCAAAATCAAGAAAACACAAACCAGTTTAGGAGCAGGCTGAAGACTCATCAAGGTCATTCTGGAGTCAAAATGCCCAAGTCTCAGTCCGGGAGCTGGCAAGAGCGTCTGACTATGGCTGATTGCAACAATTGCTTCCAGTGTCTGAAGTGTGTTTGGGGCCTGTCTTTTAAGCAAGCGCTGATTGGCAAGGCAGCACAGCTGGGCCAGGCTGCAGATGACACGTGCCTGGCCCCTCCCCAAACACACTCTGGCTCGGTTGCCCTACATCCTCCTCCTCCATCCCAAATGGAGGCACAACAGGCAGCTTTCTATGTTCTTAAGTTCTTAAGGCAAGATGGTTCTTTAGAAGCAGATGAGGGAGGGAGGAGACCCCACTGGGAAGTTGATGATTGGTGGCCACCTCAGCAAGCCCTGAGTTCCCATGCGAAGGAAGCCCCTGCTTGCATTGGCTGCATAGGGGATGTGGGAAGGGAGCAGCCTGGTTTTGTGAGGGTGTGGCTAGCAGTCCTAGTTGTGGCCTGGCTGCACTGTGGCTTGGGCCCTGTCCTGCAGGCCAATTAGCTGTGCCGGCTGGCTTCAGGGGTGGAGAGTTGAGGGCAGACTAGAGGGGGAACCTTTCCCCTCTAGTATGCTCCTAGGCCAATTGGGGCCCTGGCTTATGGCATCGGCAGTGCCATCTTTGGCTTCCCCAGCTGCAAACCAAATGCATTTCTCCCCCATTGCCAGCTGTACCCAATGAAAGATTTGGCTTTTATTAACCCAACTCAGCCTATGTGTACTTATTGCTCCCACGCTCTGCCCCCGCTCCACACTGCTGACACAAGGTTTGATTTTCAGATTGAAGAACCAAACCAATATATTACTTGTACAAATTCACTTGATCAAAAGGCTCATTTGGACGCCAGTTTTTGAAATAATCATCATCTCTGTGCTTGTTCCAGTATTTGTCATTGTCATATTGGGAAACAGTGTGCAGCCATTTGTCTTTGTCCAAGAAACTGCATTGCTACTAATAACAATTTCTGGTTTCCTGCCTTCCACTTGCAGAATATGTCGAACAGCTATGACCAAAATCCTGTGCAGCCAGAGGGTTTTGCTGTCGTTGGTGGACACCACCTCTTCAGCTTCTTTTGTGCTGATGTTCCCCTTTGGTTTGGGGTCCAAGTGAAACACTGGGAGCCCTGCTAAAGCTTCACCTACCTCCAACATAGCTATACATGATCAGAGAACTGGTTTTAATTGGAATCTAGACATTAGTGAATTTCCCCCATTCCATTCCCTTATTGTTCCTTTCCTTTATTCATCCAGTTGGTCTTGTATTCCACTCTTCTTGAATTCTGGTTTAACTAGAACAATTTCTACAGTTATTCCAGGAATTAGAGCATGTGGAGTTTGCAGCAGCTTTCTGTTCCTTCAGTTCATTTGCCTCTTTGCCATGCATTGCCAATGCATGCATGTGCATTGGTAAAACACTACTCGAAAACATCAATCTTGATCTGATCAAATGCGATCACAGAATTGCACACAATTGCTTTGGTTAGCTGCTGCAAAAATGCAACCTTGATGTCGTCACATATATGCAGAACCAGAAAGATTCATCCCTTAATCATAACCAGAATATTATATTACTGAATGGATTAAGGGCCAAACTAGAAAGTGAGCAGCTACATCTTCAGTTTTTCTATAATTAGTAAGTCGAAGGCAGAAACAGTGGCAAGTTTTGAATGCCCCTTGGAAACACACCTATTCACACAGGCTTTCCCTGACATGTGATGGACTCTGTTACCACCCTATTTTCTCCTTATGATGTTGTCATGATTTTAAATGTTCTTACTGTTTTTAATTGTTTTTTTTTAAACTTGGTCTTATTTGCATCTTGTTATTTTTTTTGCTATTATCATGGCATAAGTGCATCAGATACAGGACTGGATCAAGGCCATGATGGACCCCAGGGAGTCTGTAGTGCCCCCCCCACTCTGCCCCAGTACTGAATGCACCCATGCTGTTTGTGCATGCACACGTGCACATGTGCACACGCAATCGACAAGGTACAATAATAATGCCCAAAGAATTGTTTGCTACATATTTTAGTGGAAATCATCTTCCATGCTTTCCTGGAAGGACAAGATGAATGCATGATTGCATGCTTGTTTAAAGTCACATCTGGAGAGGACTAGGGGTCATGTGCATTGAAGCAAATAAAGAAGCACATCTCTAGACTGAGGCAAATTACTGTGTACACCAGTGTATCGGAAGATGGACCAGATGTCTATAGCAGGGGTGTTGAACCTCTGGCCCATGGACAAAATCTGGCCCTGTAGGGGTTCCCCAGAGGGCCACACCTGCTTCCCCTTGAACACCAGTCATGTGGTGGTTTCCCATTCTAATAGTTTGACATGTTTCTCCCTGGGCGTAGTTACTTGCAGAAAGAGCTTTATGCTAAAATATGCTGGCATCTTTGGTGTTCTGGCACTGCCCCCTTTGCCTTGGGCCCCACTGTATTTTGCCTTCAGAGCCCCACCACCACCACTGGAATGGGGTTCCCTGGAGCTTCTCCAAAATTGTATTTGGCCTTCTAGCTGAAAGAAGTTAAACTCCCCTGCTTTACAGCTTTCTTGGTGTAAATTGGGGAGGGTGGAAGGCTTGCCATCCATCCCTTAAAAAAAAAAAAAAAAGTTCCGGTCATGTGTCTACTCTGTGGTTGAAAGGGATGTACCAAGACTGGAACAAACAAACAAACAAAGGGAGGGGACACACCGACAGGGGAGGCTGGTGGCTCCAAATCCACTGCAGGGTTTATTTGGAGCTTTATAGGAGCTATCCATGGTGCTGAACTCCATCCCAACATAGGTTCACCACCTTGGAGCACCATGGATAGCTCCTAGAAAGCTCCTGCAGTGGATTAGGAGCCCCACCGAAATAGGAGTCACCAGCCTCCACTGGACACACACAAGGAAAACTGAAAAGAAAACATATTTACTTTTTAAGGTAGATTTTAAAAAATATATATTAAAAAATAAGGGAGCGGGGAGGTTACCATGCATAGAGAGCCCCTGACTTCCATATAAATGAGTAAGTGCTGCAGTTATTGCATAGGGAGAAACAATTTGTGGAAAGGAACTTACACAGAGGGAGAAAATCATGAAGGCTCAGCGTCTGGGGCATCCGCTAAATGATACCGCAGTAGTATGTTTCTGTTGGAGTCACTATTTCACGTCTAGCTGTGTGCAGACGGCCTCTCAAAATTCTCCACCCTATTTGTGGGCAGAGAAATTGGAGGGGGGGGGAAACATTTCACCAAATTTCTACAGGGGGAGAAGAAAATTGGCAACTGTTTCACGTGTGTGTGTGTGTGTGTGTGTGTGTGCGTGTCACCATTAGCTGCAGCAGTAGCACAGCTTCTTTCATTTCTTCCTAGATTTTGCCCCTTCTTTGGCAGCCACTGCAAATGGCAACAGCAGAAACTGTGTTGGCAGCCTGGCCACCATTTTGCTTTCTCCGCAATGCCCCAGATCTAGCATCATTCCAGGGCATTGTGTGTGTGTGTGTGGGGGAGAGAATGGCAGCTGCCACACACAAAAATGTTGGAGAGTATTTTTTCGGGGGGGAATCTTCTGGGCAGGGTATGTGCGAGAGAGAAAAAGAAAAATCTCAGACATTTTCTCTGAAAAAGTATCTTCTCAGAAGTTTCATGAATGTCCTGGAGAAATGAATGAAATCAGTGCACTAAAGAGATGCCCCTGTGCTGTGGAATCCAAGAAAACCTCTCATTTCTTTGAAAATGAGGGAAGCTCTCCTCCTTTCTTCACCATTCCTTCCATCATGTCAAGCAGGAAAGTCCTTGAGAAATTTCCCACATGAAAAGCATGCCTTAAAGAAGACCGGGAAAGAAGTCTTAAATAAGACTGGGATATAAGGCAAGAAGGAGGGAGGTGGAGGGTTGGGAGGGGAATCCCTGAAAATCTGGTGGAGGTACCTTCCATGAGTGAAGCTCTTCTGGTCTTCCAGGCCTGTGGCTCATGCTGGCTCAGCTTGTCTGAGTGTGGAAAGCTAAGCAGGGTCAGGCCTGGTTATTACTTGGATGGGAGACCCCTCCTCTAGTTTCCTGCATTGAGCAGGGGGTTGGACTCGATAGCCTTGTAGGCTCCTTCCAACTCTATGATCTATGAAATCTATAAGTTGTTGTTGGTGGAGGTGGTGGTGGTGAGAATAACAAACAGCCTTTTCAAAAACCTTCTGACTCTCTTTTTCCTCTGCTGATTTGGAAAGCTTAAGGGACAATTAACTGCTGCAGTGGCCCATTGCTTCCTTCTTGAAGACACACTTCCAGTAATCACAAACACCCCCGTTTGATTATTAAAGAGCAATGGCACCATCACTCCAGCCATGTCTATTCAGTTTGTTTGACCCTTGGATGCCTCTGCTGCTTGCCTACCAATGCATCTACTAAATGAATGCTTAGCACAGCAAGAGCCATTATAATTGAAACAAGAGGCAGAGCGAAGCTGCAGAAAAGTAGACATAATTCTTTCATATTCAAAAGCTAACCTGCCTTGATTTACTGAGCTTGCCTATCTCGCTATTGTGATAATGAACTAATGGGAGAGCCTTTGATGTCCTGTTAAGGCAACAAACAGCCTGCAGAGAGGCCTGTCTCAAGGCTATCTTGAAATAGTTTCTTGTATTTTGCTTTGAGTAGGAATGTACATTTGCTCTGAGCAGGTGAGTAAGCCTCTCCCACACACATTCTGTTCCTTTATTATTCCTTTCCATGGGTTTCTTTCTTCCTTCCTTCCTTCCTTTCTTTTGCCTTGCTCTCCATGCCCCTTGAATTCTGGTTCACTAGGAGAGTTTATAAAATTGATTCCAGAATTAAAGCATACATTTCCCCATAGCTTCCAGGTCCTTTCTTTCATTTGTTTCTCCCCCTTCCCCCACATTAAAGGTAAGCTTGTGTGCACTGATTTAAAAAACACACACACACTGCAAAAGGGGGGGGGGACAATTTTGCTGTGATCCATAAGGACATAAGAAGAGCCATGCTAGATCAGACCAAGGATCCATCTAGTCCAGCATTCTGTTCACACAGTGGCCAACCATCTGCCCACAGGATCCCACAGACAGGACATGAGTGCAACAGCACCTTCCCGCCCATGTTCCCCAGCAACTGGCGTACAGAGGCATACTGCCTCTGATACTGGAGGAAGCATATAGCCAATCAGGACTAGTAGCCATTGATAGCCATCACTGCATCATGTGGAAGTGAATTCCATAGTTTAACTATGTGCTGTGTGAAGAAGTCCTTCCTTTTATCTGTCCTGAATCTCCCACCAATCAGCTTCATGGGATGGCCCCATTGGGTTCTAGTATTAGGAGAGAGGGAGAAAAATGTCTCGTTGTCCCCTTTCTCCACATCCAACATATGATTGCATCAGGATGCTTTTTGTGCAATATTTTTCTGATGTGTGCATGTGCACAAGCATACAGTAATACCTTGGATTGCAAGTAACTTGGTCTGAGAGCGTTTTGCAAGACAAGCAATTTTTTATATAAATTTTGACTTGATAAACAAGCAACGTCTTGCGATACAAGTTATAGGGATGTTTATAGGAATGTAACCGCTCGCCTCATGCAGGCGTAGCGGTCCGAAATCGGTCCCACTCATGCCCGCCAGAGGCTAGCTTTGATATAAGAGTGTTTTGGATTACAAGCACATTTCTGGAACGAATTATGCTTGCAATCCAAGGTGTTACTGTACTGGTAAAACACTACACCAAAAGAACCAATATAACTGTACGTATAATAGCATCAAGATTGATAAAACACTGCAGAAAAGCAACGCAAATCAAATGTGTTCATCAGTGACATTGAGTGACGGGGGGAAAGCACAACTGAACCGAAGGAGCAGAAACCCGTGGCAAATTGCACAAGTCTAGTGCTTTGTGTACATAGTTCAGAAATCAGAAATGAACCAGTGGAGCTCAGAAATCTGCACAGATATTCAGAGAATCATGTGAGCACCACATGATGAAGCCACTCACCCGTCAGCTTCCCAAGGGCTGTGGGTGGGCCAGAGTTGCGGTCAGGCCTGTGGGAAGAGGCAGACACATCAGAATCATCAATAGGCAGACATATGTTACACTGATGTCTAGGAGACCTGGGTCTAGTGTCTCTATATAACCCCTCTGCACCCCAACATAAGCCTCTTGATTTTCTGTCATGCACCCCAATTTTCATTATAAGATTACCGTCCTGGTCACCTAGGGGCTAAGTAGGATTTTTCATTGTTTGGCCATGTGGGACAGGACAGGTTGTTTCACATATTCTACACTGACCTTGGGGAAGAAGGGTGTTAGCGGAGGGGTTGTCAGTTATATAAGTAAATTCACGGATCCCCAACCTTTGGGGTTTTGAATTTGGAATGTTGAGAGTGTGTCATGGGTGCCATGACACAAAATTGCTGCCAGGGGGGGGGCTTGCCCATTCATAAAATGGCTGCCATGGTGGGCATGGCTGGTCACAAAACACTCATTTCTCAGAAGACAAATGGTGACTTCGAAAGAAAAGTGACTTGACCAAGAAACTGAGTACTATACAAGGCAGAGGTGGAGTCTGCCTTGTTCTGAGACTCCACCTCTCTTTTGAATCCAAATATAAATGGGGCTGGAGGGCAGCCCTTCACTTTGCAGCATGCCAGGATCCCAGTTAAAAATGCATTAAAAATTCTTGAATAAAATAAGAATCGGGAGGGGCAGGGAGCCTTCCGGACAGCAAGAGAAGTGTCCACGGGGACCACCATTTTGGAGACCCCAGGCTTTTTAATTGGTCACATGTGATAGGAAGTGGCAAGTAAATTCTCCAGGTAGGGATTAGGTCAGGTGAGCACCCTGAGTCATCTTTAAAGGTGATGGGTGACTCCTGAGACATGTAGCCCAGGGCTTTCAGACTTATGGGCAGGATACAGATCACCCATGGGGCTAACTTGTTCCACCAACTCCGAGTTGTGGGGCTCCAAGAGGGGGTAACTCAAAAATGCCCCTTCCTTACCTGGAGAGGTGCAACTTAGGGGAAGGGGGAGCCTTTTGCCCTGGCCATGGGCTCACCCTAAGAACAACAGTCATAGTTGCATAGTAGTCTAAGAGGCAGGTCCTGCATGGTCATTTTTCCTATGCAGACATCTTTTTAAAGCTATATATAATGTGGCCTAGTTCAACCTATTATTTCATGTCTTGTCTCTTTATTTCCAGTTTCCGGACACAATTGTGAGTGTGCTGATCTACTTGCAGGTTGTGTATCATGGTGATACTTCTCAGGAAAGTCTTGCAACAACAGGCCCACCTGCAAGTGTGTGTACCAATTGTTCTTTTATGTTACGCAGGTGCACAATTTCAGGCTGCAAGTTCTGTTCTGTAACCTAGGTTGCAGGGTTCTTATGGGTCCGATCTTTAGCAGGGGTCAGAGTAGGTCAGGTTTCTCAGGAAAACAAGATGGGAAGAGATCAGCACCACAGAAAGCTCTGAATGGTGCTGAGGCTGGAGGCCAGACAGGGTCACCTGTATGTTGCTCCAACAAGGAGCAGCAGATCAAGGCAGAGCCTAAAATAAGAGTTTAACTGTTTTTAGGGTATTGTAGGGATTGGGCCTATTGCTCCTGTACTAGTGCCTTCAAGGGATCTGAGAAGTGATTCTGAGTCAGAGGAGGAAGGGTTGGAAACCGCAGCTGAGATGCCAAGGCCAGGGGACTCAGGGGTAAGCCAGGCAGTATTTGGGAGTGAAGCAACTCCAGATTCCGTGGGAAGGAAAACTGAGCATGTTGATGAGGAGGAGGATGGATCAGGGGTCCTTAATCCTAGGGTGTGGCATCAGCTAAAGTGGGCAGACCAGCTGAGATGTGCCAGGTGTTCCAAGCTATTGGCCCTTAAGCAAGAGGATCTGCCTTAGAGGCAGAGTGTGCGTAATTTCAGATTGGAAGAGGGGAGGGGAATTCAGTTTGGAATCAACTTCTTTACTTATAGGTCATGCCTCTTGAATGGCTAGCATCCTATGTTTGTTTCTTTTGTTATTGACTTCTGCAATACACTTCATTTGTACTTTGAAGTCAGTCTGATTGGCTGGCATTAACACAATAAAGTTTAGTTAAGAAGCCATCATCTCACTCTGCCTGGAAGGAGTGAGAGAGAAGGTTGGCCTTCGACAGCTGGTTGGCTCCACCTCCACACTGAGGGGTTTTTTTTTCTTGAAGGGGCCTAGCCTATTTTAGCAGCCTCAAGCTGTAGAGACATGGGAGTGGCTGTGGCATGTGATTGCCCTCATGACTGGAGTCCTCAGAATCCAAAGATGGCAAGGTGACTTCCTCTGGATGCAGGAGAGCTGACCCCTGGACCTTTCTGGTGAACTGGTCCTGGGAAGGTGGAAGACTTGTGATGCCTCTGTGACCAAATCCTCTCCCTGTATTGTTAATTCTGGAGCATCCTCTTCAGAGGACAAGGGGACAGGATCCTCTGAAGATGAGGGTTTGGGGTTCTGGTCAATGACACCAAGTGGATTTTCATTCTTAAAGCAAATGAATCTTTGTAGTCATAGTCCGTCAATTTGTCATTTAATTAAATGATTAAAGCCACTTTCTGTAAATCATCTAAAGTATATATCAAAGTCCTTTCCTCTGCAGCTCTGTTGAAACAAAGCAAGTGGATGTTTGCCACACTCCAGTGGATAATAAACCTTTTTATGAGCATTTCTTCTTTATTTGTTCCAAAAGGACTGTGAAAAATAACAATATATGTTGTGTGTATACTGCATAATGATGTAAACAGACAATATCCTTATGAATATTTACACAAATGCAGCAAATCCATCATCAACGCCATTCACATATACAGAGGAATTCCATTACTGAGGACAGTCTGTTCTGGGAATTCTGCCACCAAATCGTCTTTCATCTTATAATCATAAATTCAAATGAACATCAAGATGGACTATTTTATAAGACACAATAATGATTATGCCTAAAAGATCAATGAAGCATTCAGTATTAACTCAGAGAAGAGGGAACAGGGCACATCTACATGCATCATGAGCAATGTGGGGTTCTAATCTAAATTACGAAGTTGAACTAAATTGTGCAAAATCTGGATAGCCTCATCACGCAAACCTCATAGATTTCATAGATTTCATAGATCATAGAGTTGGAAGGAGCCTACAAGGCTATTGAGTCCAACCCCCTGCTCAATGCAGGAAACTAGAGGAGGGGTCTCCCATCCAAGTAATAACCATGAAGTTTGTCTAACTTAGTATCAACCAAACTATGAGTTGGATCCAGCTGTATCCATCTTAGAATCGGCCTGTTGATTTCAATGGGACTAACGTAGGTCCCATGGAAATCAATAGGTCTATTATAAATATAGCTAGGTCTGGATCCAACCCAAAATGTAGAGATATGCAAGACACCACTAAGCATTTATTTATTTATTTATTTATTTGTTGTTGAAAATCTTATCCAAAAAACTTGTCACTTCCTTGACAATTCCATGAGAAGTTTAGCTTGAGAAGGGTTCTCCAGAAGTGTTGCACTTGTTGCAGTTGGAGGAAAATGGTGGCATGTTGGAAAATCCCACCCCAAGATTAGGAATGTGTGAATCAGTAAAACTCATGCTTGCCAAAGTTCTCCAAATGCCATCTCAAAGCTCATTCCAATTCCAACTTGAGCCCACATCAGAGTTTGACCTTTGTTTTTTTTCTTTTCGCATGCAAATCTGTGCATATTTTTGTGCACACTTTTCAAAAGTACACATTTAAAGATATGCATGCTGTCAGATGCATTTTATTTTATTTTTTGCTCCGCAAATCACATTGCAGGCTCGGAAATGCACAGGCCTTGACCGCAGATTGCATCCGACTCCGTATTCAGTCTGGAAGGTGCAAACTGGGTAAATCCTGCTGAAAAAAATGAACTGCAACTAATTTCTCATCATCTTATTGAATTTTTCCTCTTAAAACTCCTGCAGGTGTTCTGACTAAGCCCCCCTCTCCACAGAAACTATTGATGAATTTCAATGTTGAATTGAAACTATTGAACGTATTGGCTTGAAATTAGATAAAATGTACACAGAATGAATTTCTCCCCCATCCCTAAAGATCAGCTGCACTTAACATAGGAGTCAAGTGAGATTATACTTCAATGTTTTCTTTGTCCTTCCATCATTCATGACATTATGTTTCTCTCACACACACACTTTATTAGAATGCTGTTTGCTAGCCAGCGTGAACTCAGAAGGCTGTGCGAGATGCCGGATGTGTTTTGAATGGGAGCCTCTGCCTCTTATCACAAAGAAGGGTTTTTTTTTTAATTCACATTGGTTATTGATTGTTCTTTACCTGTTTACAGTCTGTACAACAACTGCTGGTCATTTCCACCTGACCCCGGGAAAAGCAACAAATCTGGTTTCACTTGGCCTGCTACCAAGGATAAAATTAAAAACCTGCTTGCCAAAGCGGCACAGATGTATCAGCTGCTGCTGAGTCATCTGCAAACACGGCAAATGCTAGTGGCTTCACTTCGGGGGAAATGGGATCTGCTGGAGCCAATAGTTAAAGTGCGGGGATGAAGCCAGCTTTTCTACTACTGCAGTCCTCCGTCGTTTTTCTTACCTACACAGCAGCGCGTAAAAGGGCAGGTAAGCTTGCGTGGATGTTGCAACGGGGGCAGGCGGCCGGGGATGTGAGAAGCAGCAACACTCGCACTCACCTGAGTTCTCCAAATTCCACTCTGAAGCTGATTCCAACTCGAGTCTGTACCAGTTTGTGAGCTTCATTTTTTTTTAATTTTCGCATGAAAATCCATGCATATTTCTGAGTGTATTTTTCCAAATGTACATATCAATTGTGCGCATCTTTGAAATGCATGCATTCTTCTCCCATTGATTAAAACATATTTGTGTGCATTTTTTTTCAAATGTACACATGCTGTCAAATGCTTTTTCTTTTTTGGGGGGGGTCCCCAAATCACACTGCAAGCTCGGAAATGTACTGGACGGACTTTGACCACAGATTGTGTCCACATCCACGTTCAGTCTATAGAGTGTGAACTGGGTAAATCCTGATAAAAAATGAACTGAAACAAATTTTTCATACATCCCATGCAGGTGGAAGGGCCAGCTCCCGGCTTTGGTGAACTCTCTCGGGCAAGAAGATGCCTCAGTGGTTTGCCTCCCTGATAAAGTCGAGCGCACATAATGCAGGCAGGCCACATGCTGAAGCTAAGCAGGAATGAGCCGGGTCAGTGCTTGAATGGGTGACTGCCTGGGCTGCCCACATCTGTTCCCCTGCATCGAGCAGGGGGTTGGACTTGATGGCCTTATAGGCCCCTTCCAACTCTACCATTCTATGATTCCTCTTTGTGGCTCTCACCACTGCCCACTTGCTTGCCTCCTTCCTCTCAGAAGGCTGTGCAAGCTAGGCTCAGGAGAGAGGACAAGGCAGCACTAGGCAGATGCTCCTTCTTCTTACTCCTGTTCACTGATAACTCACTTGGAGAGGAGAAGTGAACAGGCAGTGACAGCAAGGGGGAGGAGCCAGAGGACCAAGGCCAGGGGCTCTGAGCAGTAGCACTGGGCCCCCTGATGCATAAGCCTCTGCAGAATGCCAGCCCCTGGTGCTTGCCCTGCCAGTTAAGAAGGAGGCTCTCTACAGAACGGTCCTGCCTTCATACTAAATCAGAACATTGGTCCCTCTAGCCAAGTTGTCTACTCTGATTGGGGGTCTCCAAGGTTTCCGGAACAAGTCTTTTCCAGCCAAGCAAAATGAGATCCAACTCCTTTTGCATGACAATGTGTGTGTATTTTCATGCTCCTTGGTTTGTTTTTAGCTTATTATTACATTTATATCCCACCATTTTTCCTCTTGCAATTTTCCACCAGGTGACTTTGGGCCAGTCATTGACTCTCAGGCTAACCTATCTCACAGGGTCATTGTGAGGATAACATGGAGAGGAGCAGGACCATGTAAGCCACCTTGGGTTCCTTATAAGAGGGGGAGGGGGGAAGTGGGATATAAATGTAATAAAATAAATAGATAAATAAGACTGGCCATTGCCTTTCTTTTTGTGCATACTTTTCATACTATATGCATGTTGGTGCACATTTTCTAAACCTGCACATTCCCCCATTACTTTACATTGCTGAAATGCAGTTTCAAGATATATATATATATATATATATATATATTGTGCACTTTCCCCTAATATGCACATTTTGGTGTGCATTTCCCCCAAAGCAAGCTGCATCAGAAAGCTAAAAAAAAAAAGTGCAGATTTTGGTATGCAGCTCTGTCTCTGCTTGCCGAAAGGCTTGTGGGGTGAGAATTGGGCAAATAAATAAATAAATAAATACCTCAACCAAGATCGTTTCCCAGGACAAGCCTCCAGAGCCACAATGAATCTCTGGACATGATCCCTCTACTCTGCCGCCAGCCCCAGAGGGCTCCACCCAGACTCTGCCCAGGTACCAGATTTTTTAGTTCATATATTTCAAGCGTAAGCGACCCAAAATGCACCAGTTACAGCTCTCCAGTTTCGCAGTGAATTCTCCTTGCTTGTGGTCTTGCTAATAAAGGACTGCTAAGTCCTTTAAGTTTCCTTAACTGGTTACTTCCTCAAGAAAGCCCTACTGCAAAGTTCACTTCAATATGTTATTAAAGGAAGTGCAACATCCCCCATGTAGGAAGAGATCTGCAAAACCTACTCCCTGCTAGTTCCCCCACCAATATCACCAGGGTGACTTCTTCTGACTTCACAATTGTAGCCAAGGAGTTGCTCATATTGTGCCATTCATTTCTGAGATCTGAGCTCTCATGTAATGCTGCTTTCAGAATCAATGGCACCGTAGTGCCTTAAAGCATTTCAGCTAACCCTAGGATTTGCACTAATCTTTCTTTCTCTCTCTCTCTCTCTCTCAGACAGGGGAAGGAAACGTGTGTGCTAATTTCTCCATGAACCCTGCGATTGAATAACTCCAGCTGCAATTTTAAAATCCCTTTTAAAATACAAGTTTGGCTTTGAAAATACGGCGCACAAAGGAAAGTCCAGGAAGAAGCAAAAAACAAGAGGGGGAAAGTGTCTCCTGAGACTCCTGTGTAGAAATGTGGTTTATTTCCAGTGCTGCCTATTGCTTTCCACTTACTTTGTAGTCCGGGCACATGAGAAGTGCTTTGAAGGAGGTTTACTGTACCTCTGCTAGGTACTGCCTGTAATGTGGTGGCTTTCAGCTCAAAAATAAATCAGTTGGCCATCTATGGAGAACTTGGGACTTCAAAGGCCCTGTCCAGGGGCAATTGTGCCTAGGAGAGTTCCACTGAACAAAATTAGAAATGGCATCCTTCCAGCAATTCTTCCATTGTCAGAGGTTCTACAACTGCTAACATCTATACCACAGACTAGCCTTAACATTCATGGGACAGGAGCAAAAGGTGTACTGGTAAGATAGAGGCTAGTCTACTGACCATCTCAAATATGAATATACAAAATCAAAGCAATGGAACTGTCGGATTGATATATTGTCTAGGTGTCCCCTGGACAATAGAGGTTTTCTTAAAAGATATATTTTACTAATTTATAACCTGCTTTTCTCCAAAACTAGACCCAAAGCAGATAACAAAATTAAACTAGGAAAATGCATATGATGATGATGATGATGATGATGATGATGATGATGCCCCACAAAATGTAAAAAAAAATAAAAAGTAGGAAACTCCACACAGGATAAATGGATAAATAATATGCAATGCAAACACTTTGCAAAAAAAAAGGGGGGGGGACTAAGCCAGAACTAAACCACTTTAGCCAAAGGATTTCTGAAAGGGGCAGGTCTTAGCTTGGCTTCTGAAGGGGCCTGGCGCACCCCTCTAGGGAAGGCATTCCACAAGGTTGGTGCCACTACAGAGAAATCCTTGCAAGTAGTAGCTGCTTGCCAAGCTTCATTTGGCAGTAGTACCTGGAGCAAGTCCTCAGATGTAGAATGAACTGAGCACAGAAGGAGGAGATCCTCCAGGTCCCATGGCATGTAGATCTTTAAAAGTCAGCACCTTAAACTGAGCCAGGAAAGAAACAAATGCAAATATCCCTACAAAGTCGGTCATGCGTACCAAACCACCAACTCCAGCCAATAACCTGGCCACGGCATGTTGAACTAGCTGAAGTTTCCAAACAGTTCAAAAGGGTAGCGTGTTTGAACAAGACATTCTTGTCACATTCAGAACAGGTGTGCACAACCCATGGCCTGTTGCGTAAGGATGTGCGAATCAGCAAAACATGAGCTCACCAAAGTTCGCTAAATTCCATCTCGAAGCTGGTTCTGACTCAAGTCCGTATCAGATTGCTTCGCTGTGTGGGGGGGGGGGGTAAGGGTTTCCTCTCTTTTCCCATGAAAATGCATGCATACTTTCAGGCGTATTTTTTCCAAATGTTTGTGTGCACATCTCTGAAACGTACACATTCTTCTCCCATTGATTAAAGCATATTAGTGCACATTTGTTCAACACATGCATGTTTTCATGCACATTTTTTCAAATGTATGCATGCTGTTTATTGTACCTTTTTAGGGAGGCCCTAACGTTCGACACAGGGCTCCTTGGATTCCAGCCCACATGTTTGTTCATTTTTAAAAAAATGAATTTAAATTATTTAAGAATTATCTTGGTAATCCTTATAGCAGCCCTGCAATGTAGCAGGTCAGTATATTCTGCAAAGAACAGTGGCTTATCTGTCCTCTCTGAGGCTGGGAGTCCCTCACATCTTGGGATGGGTCAGGGAGCACAGGAAATCCAGTGTGGTAGAGTGGCAAGTGTGTTGGACTGTGATGTCGGAGACTTGGCTCATCTATGAAGCTCACTTGGGGCAGTTGCTCTCTCTGCATGACCTATCTCATGGGGTTGTTCCTGTCCTTTCGAGCTCAGTGCAAGGTTCCCAGAGTTGCCTATCTGAAGCCCTTGGACTTACTAGAAGGCCAGGGGAGAATCAAATACAGGCCTGTGGCTTATGCTGGCTCAGCTTGTCTGAGCGTGGAAAGCTAAGCAGAGTCAGGCCTGGTTATTACTTGGATGGGAGACCCCCTCCTCTAGTTTCCTGCATTGAGCAGGGGGTTGGACTCGATGGCCTCCTTCCAACTCTATGATCTATGAAATCTATGAAATCTGACGAAGCAGGATGGAAAGGTAAGGTTAGAATGAGCAAGGTCTGTCAGGACCCTGGACAGATCTATCCTGGCTAGAGCTCACTTTCCTGCATTGAGCAGGGGTTTGATCCGATGGCCTTGTACCTCAACCTACTTTCTATGATTCTATGATTCTATGATTCACTCAGGAATTGCTGTCATCTCAGCAACATGAAGGTGTCTTCTGAGGCTTTATGGAGGCTGGCTGATCTGGGCCTACTTTTTAACCCCACCCCCTTTGAGGAGCTGTCTGTCTCTTAAAGGGTCATTGCTTGATTCTGCAGCATAGCGGTGGTAAGGACTGCATCAGAGTAGTGTGGGGTGACTGCTGAGTCTGAAGAATCTGCTAAAGCCACATCCTCTGGCCTGGAAAATCCCAAGGTTCCTGATGATAGCTCCCTGGAAAATGCCTCCTCCACCTCAGAGTCCTCCTCTGAGCTGGAGTGGGGGATCAAGGCCAGAAAAAATGACCGTCCTGAGGAGAAATGGAGGGGGGGGCATGTATGCTGCCTTGAGATCCTTGGAAGAAGTTAATAATCATCTTGATTCTTCACCATCATCACCACCACCACCACCACCACCGTTACCTAAAACACTTTAGTAGGTGAGATTTGAACTAGGAGTTACCCTTAAAACCCATTGGTAACTACACCAATTCATAATGGAAGCATACTGGAAGAGTGCTCTGCCTGACATTGGGCATGCTGTATCAGCAGGAACAAAGCCCAGTCCATTTTTAGGAGAAATGTCACCAACAACATGTGAAAGAAGAGCCCTACTAGATCAAAGCAATCATCCATCTTGTCCAACATCTTGTTTCCCACAGTGGCAAGCCAGATGTCTCTGGAAAGCCCCCCCAAAACAGGACATGTTCCAACTGCATTCTGTGGCACTGTAAACCGAGTTACAACTGGGAAAACCATGGCTGTGGGTTTTAACTTTATGCCGCTTTCTCCCACCACCACCACCATGGCACTATCAGAACCCCCTTCCCCTGGTGCTGTTTCATTTGTTACACTCAAATATGTGGGACCTTCTGCTTCAGCAATTGCTTCAGATCACTTCCATCAAGGAAAGTGCTTTGTCAGCCTCTTGACAGAGTGGCCGCTGCTCTAAGACCAATAAGATCATAAAGAGGCAGAGAGGGAGTTTGTGGGATGATGAATGCTGCGGGCAGTCATGCCTTACCATCCTCACAAGTGAGCTGTGATGTTATTACACTTTGTTCTAATACAGCGCTGAGAGAAACATTACAGGCACCTTCTCCCTGAGGCTATGAAGCCGAGAAACTACAGGCTGGGCTTTATGCCTGGTAGCACCTTAACACTTAAGGGCCCTTCAGCAAATCCTTTGGTTCAAGGACTTGTAGCTCGTGTCATATGTAGCAATAATTCTAGCCTGATGTTGGCTATTCACCTGTCATGTTGGCCATTTGCCTCTGATATAAAGCAGAGGTTGAGATAGACACGTCATTAAAGTCGACAACCTTGCACTTAAGCCAGAGGTGCAGAACCTCAGGCCCAGGGGGCAAATCCAGCTTGCCAATCTGGGCTTCCAAGGCTACCCAGATGGCCATGCCCCCTTCCCCTGGTTTTACCCCATTTCCCACCACTGCTGATACTTCGGTGGTTTCCTGGCTTTTGTGCATTTCTCCCCATTCTAAAAAGTTGAAATGCCTCACCTAAGGCTTGGTTACTGGCAATAAGAGATTTAAGCTAAAACATGCTGCCATTTTTGGTGTTTGGGGGGCCTGCTCCCTTCTGCCTTTAGCCTGGCCAGCCCTGGAATGTGGCCCCTGAAAGCTTCTCGGAAACGGGGATCCCAAGAACTTCAGCCCTCAGGCTGAAAGAGGCTCCCCACCCCTGATCTAAGTCCACAAGCCTTCCCCAGATATTTAGAGGAGAAAATTCAATGCACCTCTCTTTTGTACTTAGTGGTGATTCACCAGAACAAATGAGCTTGTTTATCATTAGCAGTTGTTCATTGTTACAGTAGGTTTTTTTTCTTTCTGAATCACGGTGCATTTCTTTATGTCAGTGTAACTAATGAATAAAACGGCTATTAATTTGATATTATTTTACAAGAGACTGTTGTGTTGATTGATTAAAAGCCCCCATCCTTCCTTCCAAATGATGCAAAGCAGAAACAGCTTCAACTTATAATGCAATCAATTCCATAATTGACAAGTGTAATGACTTCCCCGCCCCCCCAAAGAAATATATACCAGTACTGCCGCAAATAATTGTCTCATGCTATCACAATCTGATATTAATGAAGAAATCGAAGGAAAGCACATATTGGCACCAGCTTGATGACAGAGACAGAGAGATTCATAGGATCATGGGATCATAGAGTTGGAAGGGGCCTACAAGGCCATCGAGTCCAACTCCCTGCTCAGTGCAGGAAACTAGAGGTGGGGTCTCCCATCCAAGTAATAACCAGGCCTGACCCTGCTTAGCTTTCCACACTCAGACAAGCTGAGCCAGCGTGAGTCACAGGCCTGTAAAAGATAGATGATAGATAGATAGATAGATAGATAGATAGATAGATAGATAGATAGATCCATATTTGAAACTAATGTGATTAAATAGGACAGGATGTGCATAAATTAAGGCTTTCTGTTTGGTTTGGCAGTTCCAATTATTACGCAGCAGGCAACATGGCAAAGGATGCTGTATTCTGTGTTGCTAACCTAGTTGAGAAACATTGCATGCCCAGTTTGGTTATCTAAGTAGAACAATATTTATATTCTTGGGATTATATTCTATTAGTTTGGGCAAATGAATTTTTCAGACGTGTTTGTTTAGCATTAGATAAACAGGTGAGCCTGCAATATTCCTTAAACCATCTGTGCATTCTGAAATAAGACATTGAAATGGAATGGAACAGGTTGGAAGGGGTGGGGGTGGGGAGAAGGAAAACATTTGAACATCAGTGAAAGAAAGAAAAAAAAAACCCTGTTGCAATGAACTGGCCTTTTAGATGGTAAGTTTCAAAGACATAAAGTCCTCTCTTGCTGTGTTGGTTATATGAATAGCGTAGTGAATGATGGGAAGCCCCATAAAGGATAAAATTGTCAGAGGTGTTGTGAGAGAGGCAGTGGGAAGTATTGACCCTTTTTTTTTTCTTTTTGAAGATTGCTGAGAAACATATAATTCATTATTCTCTCACGGCATCCCGCTTTGGCACCAACGTTGTCATATTTGATCGTTGATAACTCTATTTCACCTCAATACACATCCCAAGGAGCATGTTTGTTTGTTTTTGATTCTTTGAATGGCTGCTCATGGTTGGATGACTTGTTTATTTTCATCTCTCATCTCATCTTATTATTAATAGCAAAATATACCCATCATTGTGGATACTTATAGAGGGAGGGCTTTTATATTGCAAGGATGCTGGGATGAGATCAGTGTCCACTCTGCAATAACACGTAGTCATGATGATGGCTATATGCTACCCCAGGGATCACAGGCAATGTTCCTCTGAATACCATTTGTTGGGGAACCAACAGCAGGAAAGGACGAATGTCTTTGTGTCCTGTGTGTGGACTTCTCACAGGTATGTGATTGGCACTGTGGGGAAACAGGATACAAGACTAGATAGGCCTTTTGTCTGATTCAGCAAGGCTCTTATTTATTTATTTATTATATTTATACCCTGCCTTTTTTCCTGCAAGGAACTCAAGGCGGCTTACTTAATCCTCCTCCTCCACTCCTCCATTTTATCCTCACAACAACCCTGTGAGGTAGGTTAGGCTGAGAGTCAGTGACTGGCCCAAAGTCACCCAGTGAGTTTCATGGCCGAGTGGGGACTAGAACCCGGATCTCCCAAGTCCCAGTCCAACACTCTTACCACTACGCCACACTGGCTCTTCTTATTTATTTATTTATTTATTTTATTAATCGCCCATCTGGCCGGCCACCCGGCCACCCTGGACAATGTACAATTAAAAGAATACAATAAAATATGATAATTAAAACAGTATCAAAATTCTTTTAAAATCCTAACCCACCCCATGTTCCCACCTGAACAGCCATGTTTTTAATGCATGGCGGAAGCTCATCACGGAGGAGGCATGGCGAAGGTCACTAGGGAGGGAGTTCCATAATGTGGGGGCCGCCACAGAGAAGGCTCTCTTCATATGTTCTCTTCATATGTTCTCATCCCCTGTGAGATCCAGGTAAGCAAGGGCTGGACCATCCCATACCAGGGGAAGAAAGCAGGTTTTGTTCTGTCCTAATGAATTCTGCACTTCATTTTGCCCGTAGACGTTCATGTCAATCATTCCCTGATACAATATAAAGCAGTGCACTCAGGGACACCACAAAGGGGAGGGCTAAACCTGCTTCCCACTCCTGATGACCCCAGCCATTCAGAACTAAGCTTGCTTCTGTTCTGTTTGCATAACCTAGGGATGTATGAGAATTCCATTTGGGGAGTGAAAATGTGATAGCTTTTTCTGGTTCAGCCCTGGAGGATTTCATTCCATTTCGCCCTGCTCGCATCAACTCGATCTGTAGCGAGTTGAGCCAATACATGGATTCCATGTTTTTTTCAATGGCAGCAACTTGCACATTGGGGGGGGGGGGAGGACTTTGAAAGCAAGCTAGGCCATGTTGCAACTGGACACTGCGTAATCCTGTTTGGAAATGTGGGGTGAGGCTGTTGAAGTAGTAGCCACTGAGAACAGAAATGAATCGCACTCCACTTTGCACTAAAATGTATGCCAATTGAGATTTTATCCATATAATTACACCCTTTCACTAGGGCTCCTTCTAGTTAACTATGTGTCATGATTACAAAGGATGCAAAGGTACTAATTTAAAGCCTGAAAATGAATCCGGAATCCCCAGGAATAAAGTGACATTGTGCGGTTTTTAAAAAGCCATCAGAGATTTTTAAAAAAGAGAATGTTCTAATTTAATAGGCTCCCATGCAATCTCTTCAATTATCTAATCATCACTTACCTGTACAAAGAAACTGAAGCTGAATTAGAGAGAAATGGCAAGTTAGTCGATCAGTCGTCACAAGGTCATCAGGTCACAGACTGGAGAACAACATGCATATAGATTTAAGTCTCCAAATGCAGCAGAAGAAATGACAGTCACTGTGATTTCTCTTGCCAGTTCCTTACCTATCTTGTCATCTGCCCCCTCCCTCACCTGCTGTAATGAACAGGATCCCCAGGTGTGCCATACTGCAGGTGGGAGAGGGGGGTAGAGCTATCTTTTCTCTAGGCCTGAACTAATTATATCACGAAATGCTGGAGCCTAATTCAGGTGTTCTTCTTTAGGGAATAATGTACACACAAGGGGGAGGAGTGAGGACAAACATGCTATAACTCTGGGGCAAATCAGTAAACAGGCAAAAGGTCGAGCACAGGAGGTATCAGTCCAGCAAGTGAGCAGTTCTAGGTAGCAGTGGTCAGTAGACTGGCAATGGTCAAAGGCGCAGCATTGCCAGGCAGGAGAGAGAGTTGCAAGAGAAAGGTGTGAGGCATGGTCAAGGTCCAAACACAGGTAAGCAGTCAGTTGCAAATGGAGTACAAGAAGCAGAGTCAAGCAGAGATCTAGCAGTCAGTAGCACAAAGGCGACTGTCCCATCAGGGAAGTGAGGGCACTGGAGCTGATAGTCAGATATTGTTTCCAGCAGGTCTCAAATTCCAACTAAGAGCTGATATAACCAGAGCTACCAGAGACCTACCCAGGGCTCAGCTGCATTACATTAGAGCAGGGCTCTCCAACCTTGGGTCCCCAGATGTTGCTGGCCTACAGCTCCTAGCATACCCAGCCAGCATGGCTAATGGCATGGGATTCTGGGGGCTGTAGTTCAGCAACATCTGGGGACCCAAGGTTGGAGATCCCTGCATTAGAGGCTTGTGTAAGATGTCCTCCTTACAAGGAATCCTTTACTCATGAGGCACCCTCTTCAGTAAGTGAGAACTCATTCACCTGGCCACCATCCTATCCTGGATCTTAAGGTATTGGTGTTATTTTGGTTAGGTGGTGGCCCAGTATCCCCCTCTGTCTCAAAAGCTTAGCAATCTTCCCCTCAAGGAGGCAGATCTGAACTCATCACCTTGAGGGCCCGAGACCATCTTGGGTAGTTTCAGGGTCCTCTGAGACAACCTGTTTCCTTGGGCCATCTGGTTCTGAAGTTTCAAGCTCTTCCTCTGAGGATGATTCCAGTGGAGGCCTGACACTGGGATTATGACAATCAAGACCACAGATAGATAAATCCATGTTTTTCCCTCTCCTACTAGAAATATAGGAAGGTGTTGTCTCAGCAGCAAGCGAGAGCTCACTGAGCTCCACGCCACCTCTGGAGGAGCTGGTTGAACTACTGAACTATCTGATTCTGTAGTCTCAGATTTCTGTGGCTCTGGGGAAATGGAGGTTCTGCTGGGCATTCCTTCTCTGACTCAGAGGATGATGGCAAAGCTGTGTCTTCTGGCTGAGAGGGCCCTAAATATGGAGCTGAGTGTCCTTCTCCTCGAAAAGCAGTCTGATCCTCATCTTTATCAGTCATCTCCTGTACCCTGAAGAAGCCATGGGTTGGAAGACATGACAGGGCACAATTTCATGTGCATGAAAATGTGTGTACAATTTTTCCCAATGAACCTCTTTTTGTATGCTATTTTCTGCAATATATGCATTTTATACTAAATTTTCCCTAACATTCATGTTTTTGATCAGAGAACTCTATTGCAAAGTTTGGAGAAGTACAAAAAATAAAGGATAATTGTGTTTGAAAGTTGATAAAACAGGAACCAGGAAGAATGACAGGTATGTGTTGGGAAGGCAATAGCACAACTGAAAACAGAGGCTAAAGCACTCCCAAGGACCCATGTAGCAAGAACAACGGATGATTTATTAGACTGCCAAAGCCTTAAATCAGTCAGCTGACCAATCAAGGCTCAGGTCATATATATGGCCACCCAGGAATTCAGAGTAAGAAGAATTAGGCCGTGAAGTTGCGGATGAGGGTTCAAACTTCAGATATAGAGACTAGATAGATCCCCAGGAAAGGCTAACAAACTCAAGATGGGCCATCAAAGCTTTGTTCTCTGCCACACCAACAGTCTCACACATTAACTGTTTCCAGGTGTCTACAGTCTCGGATGTAGTGAATGGATAGAGGGATATGCATCTAAATTACACACACACGCACGTATGTGTGTGCGCGCACACACACACACCACCATTCATGATTCTGAGATGTTCAGATCAAAATTTCAAACCTGAAACATTGAATTTAAAATTATATTATTTGGGGTGAAGTCTAAAGTCCTCCCGAGCCCATGGCTGCCCTAGTGTTTTGTATCTGAGCCCATAGCTAGAGTGTATAACTTTGTCTGTAACTGGTTACCCATTCATTTTTGTGCCAAATTCTCTTACCTTTAATTAAAGCCCTAAATGAATTGGGAGTAAGATCCCTTAAGGGCTGCTTTCTTCCATATGTACCTTCCCATACCCTCAGGTCAAGCACAGAGGTCATGTTTTGTATCACCCACCATCCGAAGTTTAGTGAGTGGGCAACATGGGCCAGTGGTTTCTTGGTTATGACACCTTTGCTGTGTAATGCCCTCACAAGGAAAGCTCACCTGGTTTATTTTTCGTCTCATGGTATCTTAGGGTGGCCAGTTATGCATTGCTAAAAAAAAGAGAACATGCACCACTGAAAAAGAGGACAAAAGAGGATACTAATTTGCATAGAATTTGCATATTCTAATTGATAAATACATATGCAATTTTGAAAATAATTGCTAGAATTTACATTTCATAGAAAACAGACCAATTAGTTTCCCATCCAAATGACCCCCCCCTTCTTAAATTAATTTGGGTGACTCACCGAGGTCACCCAAATCAGATCTCCTATTCAATTAATTAACCCCGGAAGGATCCAGATCCTGCTCCAAAATGAATTTCCCTTCAATAAATTACTCCATTCAGATCAATCATTCACATCAATATCCCACCCTCCAAATCAAATTAAAATCATGATCAATACGATCTGCATTACAATTCCAGTGTGGTGTAGTGGTGAGAGTGTTGGACTGGGACTTGGGAGATCTGGGTTCTAGTCCCTGCTCAGCCATGAAACTGATTGGGTGACTTTGGGCCAGTCACTGTTTCTCAGCCTAACCTACCTCACAGGGTTGTTGTGAGGATAAAATGGAGAGGAGGAAGAGGATTATGTAAGCCACCTTGGGTTCCTTGCAGGAAAAAAGGCGGACTATAAATACAATAAATAAATAAATAAATAAATAAAATTCCCTTCTACTGGAAATGCTGGGATGCTTACTTTGAGATGAGGACATGAAGTGGTCGGCTGGCTGATCTTTCTTTCTTTCTTTCTTTCTTTCTTTCTTTCTTTCGGCAGCCAAGACATTGTCATCCTGCATGAAGTGAAACTTCAAATACCTCTGGGTAGGGAGGGAAGGGAAATGACCTCATTTTCATTTCCTTTACAGGGCAATTGCACAGAAAAAGAAATGGCTACCTCCCTCCACAGCCTGCCCATATGGGAAGTCATTTCTTTCTCCGTACAATTGTCCCTATAAAAGGAGATGGAAACAGTGTGATTTCCCTTCCCTCCCAGTATCCAGAGGCATGTGAAGTTTCAAATTATGCCACACCTCAGGCAACCTTTGATGGCCAAGTATGTTTTTAAATAGAAATACAGCTACCTTCCTTTTTGTCCAATACTGGGCATATTGAATCTGGACACTTTCCCAGGCAGCCCTCAATATATACAAGATGGTCTGAGAGAAAAGAAGTCATCTGACCACCCTGTGGTGCCTTTTTCCAGAGGGCATTTGGACATAGTGCACAATGATGGTTGTTTATGAGGTGAGTGTTGCATTACTGGGTAGGAAGCGCTGTATTAAGTATTGTGTGAACCCTCACATAGTTTTAATTCCACTTCTAGCTGGCTATGGAAAAGCATTGTCTGAACATTGCTAAAGGGCTTCAGTGTGGAAGCATCAGGGCTGGGCGGTAGGCTGCAGTCTGGGGCGAGCCAGCATCTGGCAACCAGGAGCTGGGAACAGCCAGAAATCACAACCAAAGAGACAATCACGGCCAAAGGACAAACCATGTGGCAAATTTGAGGAGCAAGCCAGAACTGAAGGATGCAGGAAGACACCAGAGCCTTGGAAGATCCTGTTGCTCAAGCAAGGACCACCTGAAGCAGGAAATCCACTTCTACTCCTTCCTGTCCAGGAGCATCCAATGGGGGATAGAGTTAGTCCATGGCCTGAAGGTACTTCACTGAGAAGCTTTTGCATGTAGTTCAGTGGTTCACCACATAAGGGCAGCTGCACAAAGATGATGCAGTCTCTGACAGGAAACCTCTCTGACAAGCAACCTCTGTTCCTGCTGCTGTGTATTAATTTGATTTGGTTGGGCTGAGAATTGTTTTGGCAGGAATTTTGTTTTAATTGAACACTGAATTTTTATTGATCATTGAATCTGTAAGGAAAGGCAGGATATTAAATAAATAAATAAATAAATAAAGTCTTAATCCTGCATATCCCTTCTGGAGTGCCCTAGACAGGTGGTCTCAACATTATGCCAACTCAAAAGACTGCACAGACAACTTTGATGCAAGAGCAAATGTTATCCCATTCCAGCTTCTGCTGTTTTGAATCTCAGCTGATTTAAAATCAAGTTACATACTGGATGGTTTATTACTGTGCACAGCAAATGTTTGCAAAGATCAGGATGTTTTCTGTTTCCAAAAAAAACAACACCCCCAAAAACCAAATAAATAAAAAGAGGAGATTGGTGGCATCTTCCAGAGTAAGAATTTAAAACAAAATGGGGAAGGAAGTGGAGTGGAAGGTGAGATGGATGCAAAAGAAATATTTTAAGAACTCCTATTTATTTAGCCATTTTCTCTGCTCAGGCTCTTGTTTGGTAAAAGCTTTTAATACACAAAAAATATATGAGACATTTGCAACTCAGGTTAGATTTATCATTAAGACATCTCTGAAATTCAAATCTGAAAATTAACATGTGATCTCGAGTGACTTTGGGGGGGGGGGGGATCTAATTACTGTACCTGTACAGAGATGAGTTTTTAAAGGCACATGAGCTTTATGTTGGAGAGAGGGGAGAGATACATTTCAAAAGTAGAATTTGAAAAATAATGACATTTTGCTGAATTCTAAAGTTTTGCAAAATCAAGGGATATTAGAGTACTTGTTGCCTGTGTTGCATTCAGCATTCATCGTCTTTTGCTAGAGTTTATGCTAATAGTATGCATTTTGTCTGCTTTCAACTTGTACCACTAATTTCTTTTCTTTTCTTTCTTTCTTTTTTGTAATATCCTATGGCTAGAACAAATGAAATAATAAGGTTGTGAACAGATTAAAGAATTTTTAGTTGATCAAGCACCTGCCTTTGAACTGATTAATGAATTAAATTTAAATAATTTTACACATTACCAAAGCCATAATACAGGCTTCCCTTTGAAATATCGCAGGAAGAGAACTTAAAATTTAGTAAAACTACTGTTTGTTGGTAGAAGGAATGTTCAGATTTAACATTTTATTCTTTCATTCATTATTACAGTAATACCCAAGAGCCAGAACAGCTTAAAACAACAACAACAATCAAGCATTCCTTAAGGGTGCAATCCTACACATGTTTAGATAGAAAAAGTTCTAGAACTCCCAGCATTCTCCAGCTAGGAAGGCTCGCTGGGGCATGCTGGGAGTTTGAGGACTTTTTTTCTGTCTAAACATGCAGAGGACTGCACCTTAAACTAGCAGGCCTGCCAGTTAAAATTGCCCCTCCTAGATTAACCCGCTAAAGCTTTTGCTTATTGTTATCCTCCAATTAAACCAATGAACAGGGCAGCCGTATACCCACTTACCTGGGAATAAGCTGCATTGAATTCAGTGAGACTTACTTTAGAGTAGACATGCATATTGATAGCACTGTCAGGCAGCAATCCTATATCCACTTCTGTAGGAGTGAATCTCCTTCAACTCAGTGGCGCTTACTGTTGAACAGGCTGTAGTGTTAATCTGGCAATCCTAAAAATAATGCATCATGCTTCATGCAAAACTGTTTCAGCTCACTTAGTCACCTGGGGGGAAAACCCATTAAAAAAAAGCACATTAATGAACATGGCAATTCAGAAGTTTCTGTTCTTTAATGCACAATATTATGTTTGAAACAACCATTTCTCCAACTGTGCCAGCAAGTAACACCGTTCAGTTCATCTTAAATATTTCTCTTACTGCCATACAAAATGCCATGTGCCATAACACAAACCCACACACAGTTGGCTGATGCACACATGATTATAGCTTGGAAAATTACATCATTCATAATTAAGTATGGACCAAATGCTGCAGATTAAAAATAACAATAAACACACACACACACACTTTTTGGGCAGACATTCAAACCAACGCAGCTGCAGAACGCTGGCTGCACTGCATCAGACCCATTCTTCATGCTGAGCAAGAGGGCCCTCACAGCTATGAGAAACCATTTTAATCTTATCTTCTCCCACCTTATGGAGCGAGCTGACAGCTGCTCAGATCTGACAGCTTCAATGAGGTTCCCTGGTGTTGGATTTACTACAGATCCTTGGGCCAATGCTGGCAATGGAATAAGCACACAAATGACCTTGGCCCAGAGTTTTAATGGGACAGATTTGGCAAAAGTCAGAAGCACATGGCCGGCCCTAATGTTAGGCAGAGTGAGGCAGGCTGCATCAGGAACCCAAATATTGGGTGCCAATAAAAAACACTCAATTGCCCATGATTTAATTAAATATAATATACTAGAGGGGAGGGACCATCTGAATTTTCCATCTCAGGTGTCAAAATATCTTGGGCTTGTTCCACAGGAGAGGAGTTAGGGAGGTGGCAGGCTTGCTTAGTTTTTTATATTCCATTCTCATTCTAGAAGATGGATCTGATTTTCTTATCTCATGCTACCCCCACAGCTAAGGATAGGCAAATATAATAATTTTGGTTTCTCTCAGTTTCCAGTCCTCATTTAATTTTGTTCCATGTCCTCATCAGTTTGTGATTTAAAAAACAACAACTGCATGAACATTTGTACACTGTTTTTGTGTGCATTTCTCCTAACACCACACAAAATAGTCTTGATATAATCATACATACAATCACATCAAGCTTGCTGGGTTTTTTGGAGTGCATAGGAACATAAGAAGAGCCATGCTGGATCAGACCAAGAGTCCATCTAGTCCAGCATTCTGTTCACACAGTGGCCAACCAGTTGCCCACGGGATCCCACAAGCAGGACATGAGTGCAACAGCACCCTCCTGCCCATGTTCCCCAGCAACTGCTGTACACAGGCATACTTCCTCTGATACTGGAGGTAGCATAACGCCATCGGGACTAGTAGTCATTGATAGCCTTTTCCTCCAGGAATTTGTCCAAACTCCTTTTAAAGCCATCCATTGGTGGCCATCACTACATCTTGTGGAAGTAAATTCCATAGTTATGTGCTGTGTGAAGAAGTCCTTTCTTTTATCTGTCCCGAATCTCCCATCAATCAGCTTCATGGGATGACCCTGTTGGGTTCTAGTATTATGAGAGAAGGGAAAAAATGTCTCCCTATCCACTTTCTATTTATAAGGAATAAATATAAATGCAGGAATTTGTCCAGTCCCCTTATAAAGCCCTCCAGAGTGGTGTTCTATCAATGCAAACATGTACATTGGTGATGTGGAGGTGGGAAAAGATATGAAGGAACTGAGAGCTGTGACAAGCTCCATGGGTGTAGAAGTCTATACAAAATTTGGAAAATAATAATAATAATTATATATATATATATATATATATATACCTGGAGCAATGGAGATATCCTAATGCACCGGTTCCACTTCAGGAACAAGATGGGCAGTATGGAACTCCAAAACAAGGGTTGAAATAAGAATGATGACGGCTTCAGAAGCATCCAATTTCCTTTGAATCTCTAGGAATCAGGCAAATCATAGCTACCTAACAACACTCATCTGTGTCAGCTTGAGTGGCGTATTCACCTGAACAGCTAGAGGCATTATCCGAACCTGAACAGAAACACTAAAACAGAACATTGATGATGTAGATGGGGATCCTGTATGATGGAGATGGAGGAGAACAGAGGGTGATGGAGATAGGAAAAAAATACCACAGTGAAATCATGTACTTAATATACCTGCATCTCTTCACATCTACAACGTTTTACTATGAAGTGAAGAGAAGCAGGTACACAGTTAAGTGCCTGATTTCAGTGAGGTGCCTTTTCCCTACCTTCAGTCCTGCTCTGTTTGTCATCATCATCATGGAGGTCAGTCCTGCCATTTCCTTGAGGAGAGATCTAAAGGGGGCAGGGAGGGAGGGAGGGAGGGAGAGAGAGAGAGAGAGAGAGAGAGAGAGAGAGAGAGAGAGAGCAGTTTTATATACAAGTCCAACTTTTGTTGGGCTTCATCATCATGGACCCAGCAAAACCTGGCCTGGAGTGTGTCCCTGTTGGTGCTTTTGGACCTCTCAGCGGCTTTCGATACCATCGACCATGGTATCCTTCTGGAATGCCTGAGGGGACTGGAAATCGGGGGCACTGTGCTTCAGTGGTTCCGGTCCTACCTCTTGGGTAGGTTCCAGATGGTAATGCTTGGGGATAGCTGCTCCTCCAAAAAGGAGCTGCTATGTGGCGTGCCACAAGGAGCTATTCTTTCCCCAATGCTATTTAATATCTACATGAAACCGCTGGGAGAGATCATCTGGGGGCATGGGGCGGGGTGCTATCAGTATGCTGATGACACCCAAATATATTTCTCTATGCCTTCGGCAACAGCGTCAGCTAAGGACAGTGTGTCTCCTCTGAATGAATGCCTGGAGGCAGTAATGGGCTGGATGAGGAAAAATAAACTGAAACTGAATCCTGACAAGACGGAGGTGCTTGCTGTCAAAGGCCACAATCTGGGTTTGGAGGTATGTCAACCAGTTCTGGATGGGGGTTGCACTCCCCCTGAAAGACTGTGTTTGCAGCTTGGGGGTGCTTCTAGATCCGTCGCTCCAAATGACATCTCAGATAGATGCGACGGCTAGGAGTGCCTATTATCAGCTTCGGCTGATACGCCAGCTGCGCCCCTTCCTAGAGTTGGAGGACCTAAAGACAGTAGTGCACGCGCTGGTAACTTCGAGGCTCAACTTCTGCAATGCGCTGTACATAGGGCTACCTTTGTACCTAGTCCGGAAACTTCAACTAGTGCAAAATATGGCAGCCAGACTGGTTACTGGTACACCTAGGGGTGCTCACATCACACCAGTTTTAAAAGCACTCCACTGGCTGCCAATCAGTTTCCGGGCGAAGTATAAAGTGTTGGTTATTACCTTTAAAGCCCTACATGGTTTGGGTCCAGGCTACCTACAGGATCACCTTCCCCCATACAATCCACCCCGCACACTCAGGTCCTCTGGGAAGAATTTACTTCAGTCAGCCAAAACTAGGCTGACAGGTACTACCCAGAGGACCTTTTCTTCTGCTGCTCCCAGATTATGGAATGGCCTGCCGGAGGAGATTCATCAGCTCACCAGTCTTTTGGAATTTAAAAAAGCCATAAAGACTGATCTCTTCCAGCAGGCCTATCCAGCAGAATTTTAGGTTGTCTTTAAGATGTTTTAAAGATATTTTGAGATGTTTTAATGATGTTTTAATGATGTTTTTTATGATGTTTTTAAGATGTTTTAATAGTATGTATTGTGTTTAGTTTAGTTTATGTATTTTATATTTTTGCTGTTCCCCGCCTCGATCTAGACGGAGAGGCGGGTAAGAAATAAAATATTATTATTATTATTATTATTATTATTATTATTATTATTATTATTATTATTCCTTCTTATCTTCTGCCTAGCATTAGCAACACTCTCTAGCTTTGCTTTTATATGCTTCTTTTTCCATGCTTAACATACCTCAGAGAGAAGCATCAAAGGGACGTTAAAAGATAACCAATACTCTAGCCCAGCAAACACACAGAGGTGATGTTCTGAACAGCAGAAGAAGAAAAACACACACACAGGAGAGAGTTCACAGGAGAGAACAAAGACAAACCACCACTATCAGCGACAGCTTTAATCTTGAAAGGCCATTTCCCCACAATGCCATCAAGCTCATTGTCTACAGGCCGCAGGTGCAGATCATAAACACACACACACGCACACAGATGAAAAGGCAGTAGGGAGTGAAGGCAAATGGAATCCATTTCAGAGTCTGCATGATCTTCATCTCGACACTCATCCATGCACCTGTTCAGTGGAGATGAGCATCCTTCCATATCTCCAACTGCAGGCGTATTTTATTTATTGTAAAAGATGTACTTGAAGATACTTAAAAAGCACCCAGCATACCAAATGTTAAAGATGGGGCTTAAAAGGTAAAGAAAAAGGAACCAAGAATGCACTCTGAGAAGCAGACCACTCCCTTTGAAATTTAAGATGGAAAGATTCTTTTTCACTAGGGAGATGGGCAAGTTCTTCATGCTCACCATGGATGACAAAAATATGTACAGATTTTCATGTGAACTTTTCTCTCAATGATTGGGATGAACCCCCCCCCACACACACACACACAAAATTTGACTGGAAAAGTGAGAAACTGAGAGAAACCAAACTTGACATACTTGCCCATTGCTACCTTTATTTACCTACCTCAACATTAAGATCATCACCCGAGGCCCTCCTCCAGGTGCCCCTGCAAAATGAGATGAGGTGGGTGGATACAAGAGAAAGGGCCTTTTCGGTGTTGGCACCCCATTTATTTATTTATTTATTTCATTTTTATACCGCCCAATAGCCGAAGCTCTCTGGGCGGTTTACAACAATTAACAAGACAGTCCCTGCCCGCAGGCTTACAATCTAAAAAGACACGACACACAAGGAAAAAGGAATGGGGAGGGAAGAAGGGGGAATATTAATTCATCCTTCTGGCTGGGCTGGTGGATTGGCCCTGCGCTCCCTCTCTTCTCCTCTGCACAGCCTGCTGGAATGGCTGCTGCTGGTGGCAGATGAGGGAAGAGGAGCCTTCAGGAGGGCGGCCTTTCAGCAGGGCTGGTGGAATGGCCCTGTGCTCCCTCTCATCTCCCTCCTCTCAGCCTGCTGGAATGGAATGCATTTGTAGAATGCTTTCTGCAGGGAGGCTCACCTAGCACCCAGACGAGGCTGGGTGACTCCTATTTCAGTTGGGATTCTTTTCCACTGCAGGTTTTTCAGGTTTTATTTGGAGCTTCATCGAAGCTGTCCATGGTGCTCCATGGTGGTGAGCCTATTTGGCGGGGGGGGGGGTTGAAGTTCAGCACCACGGATAGCTCCTATGAAGCTCCAGATACAATCTGCAAAACCTGTAATGGAAAAGGTGACCCACCAAAATAGGAGTCACCAGCCTCCCCTGCTAGCACCTACATTGTGGTCATTCTGGTGCCAGGGGAAGACCTTTATATCTTCCCAGGCATTTTAAGAACTGTTTTTAGTGCCTTTGTCCTGCTGCTGGTTTTATCTCCATTTTATTCTGTACTGTTTTTGTATTTTTTCGTTTTAATGGTTGTACCTAGTTTTTGATGTATTGTATACCACCCACAGAAGTGTACACATCTTTGGGGGGGGGGAGAGTGCACATTTTGGGTGCACGCTTTAAAAATTGTGCACTGAAATGTGCCCTTTTCCAGTTTGGAAAAATAAAGCACTCAGGAAGGCGAACGAGATGAAGCAAGCTCCAGGGTGAGAATTGGATGAGCTCGATGAGCTTAAAACCCTTGCTTATTATCACATCCCTAGATGAGGAACCATGACTCGCTTTTACCTGAAAGCACCTTGAACATCCCATGTAAGAAGAGTATGGAAAGGCAAAAATAAATTGCCCCCAGTAGAGGTATTTGTGCAATGTATGCTGCACTAGGGCTATGGATGCTGTGTGATCATCCCTGGTAATGCATGATTTCACTGTTTATCATCATGTATCAAAGCCTTGCAGCCTGCGCTTGGATGATGGTTATTTGCTCCACAATAGCTTTTCCCATCAATGGGGGCTGTATGTATAATTAGAAATGGGCTGACCCTCTCCTTGTTTGTTTTCATCACTCTCCAATCAGTGGGAGGAAAATTAGCCCCCTGGGATGGTTCACTTCACATAGGCTCCCAGTGTTATCTCGGCTGTGAAGAATGCTAACGAGCTAATATCAGCTTTCCTGGTGGAAAGTGCACATATGCTTTAAACTTTTTGGCAGGCCCCCAGCCTTTCATCATCCGAGGCAAGGTCTATCGTCGCTCTGCACTGTCGAAAAGGAAATAATAATCAATCGCGTCTGACCCTCCCCAAGGGGTGGAAAAATCACACGGTCTCCTTCCAATATGTCATGCAGAGTTATACACACATGGAGCTTAGGTGGTGGAAAATCGCTGCTGGGCTGTGCTTCATAGTTTCCCAGTTGCCTGGCATAGGGCAACTGGAGGAAATGTAGTTAGCAATATGAAGTGGTAAATAATGGTTACCTACTCATTGTAGGGTCCTCCACCAACATATTTAATAATACAGGAATGCTCAGCTCAAGCACTGAACATACCTGTGAAGAAAAGAGCCTCTGAGGGTTCCTGCACACACACACGCACAAAACGGCACACGCCTCCTCATGTGTAAACCAAGTAAGGCCGGTTGGGGGCTGGGAGGAGGCGAAATGTGCATAAAGTATCGGGTGGGGCATGGCGCCTGAAAGTCCTGAAAAGTCTACAGTGACCCGGCTTTCATATGCAAATGCCATGAGTCATGGGTCCCCCTCCCCTGCCTGGCCAGGTGAAGTGCATCCTGATTGGCTGGAAGCCGCGTAGCTGCAGAAAGGGGGAGGGGAGGGGGGGGAAAGGTATATTTCCCAACAGGTGGGTTTTGTTCTTTGTCTTTGGTCATCACGTGGTTGCTGGCTGTTGGAGCAATGGCGGCAAGCCAAGCAGAGGCCCAAGCCTTCGGGTGGATCCGACCCCAGGTAGCTCCTGGTGAAATTAGCTGAATGAGGGCTTTGGCAAGGCAAGCCTTGTGGAAGGCTACCCATCTCAGACCTTCGGGTAGGTGTGTAGTCTTCCCGGGCAGCAAGGTTGTGCTGGATCTAACCCTGGAAGAGAACTGACCCCCAGGTAACTAGCTGTGTGCTTGGGAGATATAAGGAATCAGTAGGTTTTGTTATTTTGTAGCTTTACTCTGTGTACCAAAGTGTCTCTCTCTATTTCGTGTCCTTCCCTCATTTCCCACCTTTTGTGTAATATGCTACCTGAAATAAACCTTCTTTTGGGTTTTTTACCCCACCTGGTGTTTGTGGATTGCTCTGTGGTTCCAGCAACTAAATCCAGGTTACAGTCATAAAGGCAAGTCCCTGAACAGAGATTCAAGTAGGATTGCAGATAGCAGAGGCTGGCAGTCTGGTACCTTGAGATCTCTGGGGGTCTTGGGTCCTTTGGATAGGAAAGGGTGGGTTGTGGCGGGTCAGCCAGCCCCCCCTTCCTCCACAATACCCATGTCTGGAAATGTAAGGTGCTGAGCTGCAGCATGGGAAGGGGTGCACAACAATGCAGCTGACCTGCTAGATGTAAGCGGGTCTGGATGTGGTCAGTGCCATGACAGGAGGCCACATTTTGCTCCTGGGAGGAACGGTGAGATGTAAACAGTGATCAGATTATGGAAGAGAAAGGCAGTTGGGGCTTAGTGAAATCTACAAGCTCCACCACCTGGCTGCCCCTCATTTGAGCCAAATTTGGGCCTTCTAAAAACAAGTTGTTCTTTATGATCAGCTGGTAAAGAAACACAACTGATACAGGGAAAGGCATCCTCTGGACCATGGGGCTAAACTGGCTGGCAGAGGTTGCCCATCTGGCCTGTGGAGGCTTGGGCTGGACAGACCTTCAAATAGAGGAGAACGTCACACAGAGGACTGCCCTCTGTAAAGAAGGACACATGGCCAGCCTACTCCCTACATTGGCCTTACCCAAGCTGGTTCCCCCACCCCCAGCCAGTATGACCAATGGTCAGAGATGATGGAAGTTGTACTCTAAAATGTCTGGAGGGCACCAGCTTGTGGAAAGCTGTTCTAGATGCTACCGTTTTCCTGTTTCATGGAGCCCACAGCATGGCTGATGGAAATTATTTCCCTCCCCCATAAGTGTGCTGCAAAGTAGGACCAGGCCGCGGCGCTGGCACTTTGCACCGCTGCATGTTCAGAATCCTGGCAGATTGGAGCACAAACAGTGAGACAAATATATCCCTGTTCACATTATGGAATGAATGTCTGAACTGGACTCCTAAGTCTTGGGGGTGGGGCAACACTGTATGTCTGTACCTGTGCTCCCCTCGTGCCACTCACATAGGCAGTTCTTCCTCTGAATTTTCATTCTCTGTGAAACAGATCTTTGGCATCTCCCTTAGTGGGGAGAATTGTGTGCTTCTGCCATGGGGGAAATGAGCAAGCCTCAGTTTCAAAAAGCAGAGATCATTCACACATGTCAGTTTCAGCAGGCAAGTCCTGAGCAGTTCAATATAACACTCATGGTTTGATCAAGTATTGATCCACCATGTGTAGCGGTCTGTCTGGGATTGTGGATGAGAATAATAATACTTGACATTCCTATAGAAAGAACTGGGACCTGAAACAAAATGCTGAAGTGTGTCCTCACCTCCTAACAGGAGTGCTCCTTATCCAAGGCTCCTCCCAGCAAGCCATACCCTCCACCAGCATACTTTAAGCTGTAAGCAGCTCAAGCAGGGCATTTTCCCTGACCGCCCCCCTGCAAGTTTTCCATTGTTCTTTCCCAACTAATACTCACTATTATGTGGCTACTCAGCAAGCTCAATCTTTTGAGGGGAGGTGCCCCTTTGTTGGTTTGTTTTTAAGGAGTGTTGTTGTTTACTTTGGCAAATCTCAGGGTTTCTGATACCCCCCCCTTGTTTCTCAGTGGTGTTGTTTTGACCCACTTCAATTGGCACTCACCACCAAAGTTCACTATTAGAGGGAGTGATCTATCCCAAGTCCTTAACATGTTTCACCATACATAACCTCATTAAGCCCTAACCACTCCATAAGGCCATGGATACATGCTCCCATTCCTAGAAATCTTTCCTTGCAACTGACCATTCCACTTTGCCTTTGGCTTATTCCCTTAATTCTCATTCACAACAGTATTCAAAGAGAAAGTAAAAGTATTGGCATTTTCCACATCCTTCACTCCTTCCTGTTGTGCCGCCCTCCTTTCCTCTCCTGTTTCCCCTTCTATCTGTTCTAGATTGTAAGCTCACTGGTGGCAGGGACCTGTCTATTTTGTCTATGTAACTTTGTAAGATGCCTTGTGGATGCTGTATAAATACATGCATGAATAATATCTCCATGTACCAGATGGAAGGGTGAAGCTCAGAACAGTGACATGCCTAAGGTCACAAAGATAATTCAAGGCTTAACTGAGCCTTGAACTGGGAACTGCAAGCTGACGGGTCATGCTCCTGTCCCACAAGACTAGTTCTGTACATATGAAACTGCCCCAGACTATTGTTCTATTTAGCCAAAGATTGTCTTCTCTGATTGAGAGCAGCTTTCCAGAATCTCAGACGGAGGTCTTTTGAAACCTTTTCTACCTGATTTCTGAGTTTGAACCTGGGACTCTCTGTATGCAATGCTTGTGCTCTTCTTGTTCATTGGTCACCACCACTATAGTATGGCTGAGGTCCCTGTCTTACCAGCAAGCCTGGAGAGATGTCCAGCAGGTCAGAGACCAAGGTTTTCAAGATAGCAGGGTTAAGGAGTCACTGAGAGATGAAAAGGATGAGATGTTGCATCAGCAACTGCTAGGCACTAACTCAGCAGCTTTATAACCGGCCCTGCTGGTCCTGAAGTGCCAGTAGGGACCTGATTCACAGTATATGTTAGATGCATCTTCCCCCTCCCTTGTAGGGGTCAGGGATATGGGAAGCTTCAACTGCACCTTCAGCTTGGGACTTCTGCTTGGACTTGCCACTGTCTCTGCTCCTTGAGGTGATCTTAGAGAGACCCTAGGAGTGGTGGTGGGACCAGTCAATTAGTATAAATGTCCCCTGAATCTGTATCCAACCCCAAAATGGGGCATCTTCCTAGTTTGTGGTCCTCATGGTGCTGCTTCCTTTCAGTTCTACCTTCTCTGGGACATATTTTAGCATTGTAACTGCACTGCAGATAACACTGAAGTGGCATCCCACATTGATGATGCCCCTGGACCATTAACCCAGTGTTTCTCAACCTTGGGTCCCCAGATGTTTTTGGCCTACAACTCCCAGCATGCCCCAGCCAGCGTAGCTGGCTGGGGCATGCTGGGAGTTGTAGGCCAAAAACATCTGGGGACCCAAGGTTGAGAAACACTGCATTAACCTGATGGATCATGATTAGCACCTAGTCCAGTAAAATTCTATCATGAGTTCGGCCCATGAATCTTCTGCCTGATTCTAATTATTTCCAGATTTCTCATCATTGCACTGTGCTTCAAGATACATAGGGAATATACACAGCCACTGCTAGGACATATTCAGAAACACCATGTGCAAGCAAATATCTGTTAATACTAGGTACTCTGTTTTGTTTGGGTATGAAATCCTCCTAGGATTATATATATTCTCATCCTCTCCACTTGTAACCTTTCCCACTGCTGCCACCACACTTACAAACACTTGCCTTAAGCCAGTAAAAAATTAATTTCCTACTATTCTGCTATTTTGTGTGCCTCTAAAATAAGTATGGATATGAATACTGAGATGGTTATGCTTCCATATCAATCTCAATCTAGTCATGTATACCAAGAGAAGTGCATCGGACTCTGGCATGGAAACAATTTGTCCACAAATTACAGAGATTTTTTTCTTTTCTTTTCTCTTTTATTTTCTTTCTTTCTTTTTTACATCTAGTCAGTCTCAATTTCATAGGAACTTGATGATGATGATGATGATGATGATGATGATGATGATGATGATGATGATGATTTTGCAGGGGGGGTGGGAAATTGCTTATTTTGTTCACTGTCTTCAAGGGACATGGTGGGGGGACATAATAAAATGCAATTGTCAATTGGCAGAATGAGGGATTGCAGTGAGCAAGACATTGCATTTGCATCCTCTCTCTTGGGTTGATGCATTGTTAAAGGGGTGCAATGATTAATTGGTTAGATTATTTTTTTTTAATCAACCAAAAAGTTACTCCTGATAAATTTGGCAGCAGAATAACAACGAGGAAGAGGAGGAGGTCCTCTGGTTGCTGGAGCAATAGATTCCCCCCTGGTACTGGGGAGGGAAGTGAAGTGGATTTCAAAAGAAAACATTGTTGTACAGTACAACCCTAGTTGCATTATTCACAATTGATGTTGCTGAGTCCAGGACATAACATTGGGTTATCCTTCATAATGTGGTTCCACTTTCATGACTCAGTTCAAATGTCACAGGCTGAGTGCCAAAACATGGCTTAGTAATTAGGGGTGCCCAGTCTACTCACATGCTCCCCCCCCCAAACTGACCACATTTCCCCTGCCTTTCCTGGTTAGTGAATATAGTTTGCCATGTCATCTGAACCGGCACAACCAGTACTGCTCTCTATAGTTTGATCACAAACCTGAGACTGAAAGCAGTATTATATTCCAGTTTCAATCTCTGCTTTGAAAGCAAACTGTGGTTTGTCATAACTATGGTTACACTACTTCAGTTGTCACAGTAAACCATAGTTATCATGGACCAGGACAGGAAGGGGTCAGAAACATTCAAGGCAGAGAGCGAAAGAAAAGGAAAGAGGAGGAGGAAGAGGAATGTGTAAACCCATGAGATACCCCCAACCCACAATCATGGTTTGGTGACTGCGGACTGTAACATCTAAACTTGGCCAATGTGGCGACACCATTCTTTATGAGACTAATATTTTAGAAACCCTCCTTTCTTGCCATTAAGAAACACAACAAATACCCTGATCACTGCCCCCATATATATATATTTTAAGAAAAATATTCCAGGACATTAGTGAGCCAAAGACAAATGTCTCAAAATGGCTGCTCCATCCCTATTTACAATTAGCATTACCGACGACGTGAATTAATGTTAAACACATTATCATGACATTGCTATAATAAATCTTAAATTATGTTCAAGTAGGAAGATCATCAACCCTTTATGCCAATCAGATTTTCTGTGTATTTATAGCTGCTCTAATCCCTTAGTCATTAATTTTCCATGCTACAGATCTGGATGTAATTAAGAACAAAGTATTGTTGCACATGTGGCTGAGAAAATAACATGCTGATGTGATTGATTACGTTTCTTTAAGCGGGGCATGCTTGACACTCACCAATGATAATTCATTCAAATGCTAAGTAATTAAAGTTTTATGCAAGTAGATAAACTTTTAATGTGATCCTCATGTAAGCAGGATGTCAAAAACCTTGAAAGTGGTGTGCAGTCAGTCAGGGGAGGGAGCCATCTCCTGCATTCCCAAACGTAGGAATGTACGAGAAATTCATTACAGTTTGCTCAGTTCACACCTTCTGGACCAAACACAAACTTGGACGCAATCTGTGGTCGAAGCCCATACATTTCCAGGCTTGCAATGTGATTCTCAGACCAACCAACCCACCCACCCCGCATTCAACAGCATGTGTACATTTGAAAAATGTGTATGAAAAAAAATGTACTTTTGAAAAAAATGTGTACAAATACGTTTTAATCAATGGGTGAAAAATGCTTACATTTAAAATGTGCCAACAATCGATGCATACATTTGGAAAAATATGCATGAAAATATGCACAGATTTTCATGCAAAAAGAAAAGGAAAAAAACCTAGAGCTCGCAATTGGATACGGACTCAAGTTGGAACGAGCTTCGAGCTGGAATCCAGAGGACTTCCGCCCGTAGGGATGTGTGAGAAATTCACTCCAAGTTCTTTTTATGGATTTCCCCAATTCACACACTCCGGAAGTTCCGGAACCGAATGCGGAAATGGATGCAATTTATGGTCAGAAATCTGTACATTGCCAGGCTTGTGCTGCATTCCATGAAAGAAAGAAAAATGCATTTGACAGCATGCACACATTTAAAAATGTCCAAAAAACCCCACACACACACTCACACACTGTGTACATTTCTAAAATATGTGCAGACATGTTACAGTCAATGAGGGGCATGCGCCCATTTGAAAAATGCGCACAGAAATATGTATGGATTTCTTTCTACAGAAATAACAAGAGATCCAGATGGAACTGGCATGGAATTGACTTGAAGGTGGGGGAAAAGAGGAAGTTGATGGAAATGGATTGTAGGGATTGGGCCCATTGCTGATGCAAAGGAGCCTTGAAGCGACATTGGAGCAGATTCTGATTCAGAGGAGGAGGAGGTAGTAAAACTCACAGCTAAAATGCCAAGGACAGTTTAACTAGAGATAAGCAAGGAGGTGGAAGAGAGTCAGTAAGCCTGAAATGCTCTGGGAAGCCAGAACAAGACTGATGAGGTGCACGAGGAGGGGGGGAATAGTCATGATGGATCCCAGGGTGAAGCATCAGTTGAGAAGGGAAGATCAATGAGGAAGTGTAAGATGTTCTAAGCAGTTAGCTCTGAAGCAACAAGAACCACCTTAAAAGCTGAGTTTTGATCACTTGAGTTTAGAAGGGAGGAGGCCCCCCTCAGTCTAAAATCAACTTCTTTTCATGAAGCTGCATTCACTTAATATACTGATTATCCAAAACTCTAAGTAAGCTTGTTTCTTTCGTTACTGGTTTCCGCAATAAGCTTAATTTATACTTTAAAGCCAGCCTTGCTGGTCTGTATTACCATAATAAAGTTAACAGTTAGAAGATCAAAATCATGGCCTGTGGCTTAGGCTGGCTCAGCTTGTCTGAGTGTGGAAAGCTAAGCAGGGTCAGGCTCAGGCCTGGTTATTACTTGGACGGGACATGGGAGACCCCTCCTCTAGTTTCCTGCATTGAGCAGGGGGTTGGACTCGATGGCCTTGTAGGCCCCTTCCAACTCTATGATCTATGACATCTATGAAATCTGCCTTCGAAAGGTGAGAGGGAGAGACAGCATGGATTTGACAGATACGGCTATCCCTAGTTTTGAGTAAGTATTGGCAGATTACATTCATGCCAATGAGGAGTGTACCATTGCCATGCTTTGAGTGCCAACTGATATCAAATAACTTTTCTAATGAAAACAATGATGAACACTTTCATTGATTCCAGAATTATGTCATGACCCATGGGTCGGACTCCCTATGATTGGGGGATGAGGAGAGGAATTACAAAGAGAAGGCAGAGTGAGTAAGGGAATGGCCTTCAATACAAATCTGGGCTGATTCCACTGCCCCAGAAACCCCAGCATACAAGGAACACCAGGAGCCTATCATGCCACCATGTCCCGTATCGGATCTCATAAGACTCTCATCCATGGAGGCTGGAAATTACATTAAAGCCATGGTTCCTCCCAATGCTTGCTAAATTGGACAAGGCCCCTTTAAATACTGGAAGTCTTCACTGTAGGGGCAGAGCTAGCAACCCAGATGGAGCCTATTGCACCTCTCAGTGTGAGAGCTAATCTGCCGCTGAATCGTCCCTGCTGGTGTGCGAGCCTCAAGCCCAAGGAGCTGTCCATGGTGCTGCTTGGCCCTGTCCTCCTGCTGGTGCTGGAACCCCCACTTGGGCCTGACTTGCCAACAGGCTGTGATCATGGCCTGGAACCGAACAGAGTTACAATATGCAAGTCCGTCCCCCCCCGGGTAGTTTCACCTAGCTTCTTATGGATATGTAGATAGGACATATTCTCTCTATATTGGCTTTTTATGATTTGTGCACACTGCTGTTATATCTGTAGCTTTAAGCAGCTTATAAACACTTGTAAATAAATAAATAGGGTAACACCAGTGAGAGCCAGTGTGGTGCAGTGGTTAGAGGGTTGGGCTGGGATAAGGGGGACTGACCCAGGTTCAAGTCCCCACTCGGCCACAGAGCTCACTGGATGATTTTTGTTCAGTCACTGGCTCTCAGCCTAACTGGGTCATTGTGAGGATAAAATGGAGAGGAAGGGGAAGAGAATCATGCATGAAGCCTTGGGCTCTTCGGAGGAAACAGTGGGACATCAGTGTAACATATATATACATAATAAATGTATATGATGAGGTGGACAAACTAAAGTGGCTTGAAGTGGTAAGTTCGGGCCAGCTACAGGTTTTGGTGGGCCCCTTCAGCTCCTCCTCCTCTTCTTCATTACCATCTATTTGCTTGCTCAGAGAGCTGGTGGGGTGAGTGAGGGAGCAGAGCAAGCATAGTAATAATAATAAACGTTTATTTATAACACCCCTTACACCAAAGGGCGGGACAAATAACATATACAGTAAACATAACAATACAATAAAATAACCAACACCAACCACTTACTATACAGTATCGAATCTCAGCAACCACCACATTAGCCCAACCACTCATTCTGGCTGACTAAAAAGATAAGTCTTTAATCCCATACGAAAGCGGGAAGGATCCTCCTCCAGTCCAATCGGCACTTCTTGGCATCTCCAGTTATGAAGGATCAAGTGGTAGCAGGTAACAGGAGAGACATCTACCTGTGATCCTGGGAGAGCTGCTGCCCGTCAGCATAGACCAGAGGTGGGCAACTTGTGGCCCTCCAGATGTTCTGATCCACACAGCCCCATCCAACACAGACATGGTGACGAATGATCGGAGCTGTAGGCCAAAACATCTGGAGGGCCACAACAAGTGGAAAATGCCTGATGAAGAAAATAATAGGCTAGATCACATATGGGCAACCTACAGGGGCTGTCCATGCAGTCTGCACAGGTGTCCAAGCTGCCAATTCCACCAAATTTCCCTCTCGTGCTCAACTGAGCACACAGAGATGGGGGGAAGAGTGAGCGAGTATTGGTCTGTGTGCTTGTGCACACAGGAGAGGAGAAGGAGCAGCAGCTGGAGGTCAGGGGTAAGCGGCGGGCCCCTTCCGGGCACCAGGCCTTGGCAGCTGCCTGAGATCCCCATTGACTGCTGTGCAGAACAATCCTATGCATGTTTACCCAGATAAATAATCTGTACTAAGTCCAATGGGGCTAAGTGTGTATGCATGGGATTGAAGCCTTGGGAGAGCTCCCCTGTAATGATGATATCTGCAGCCTTTAGCAGGAAATGCCTAGATGCTTTCCTGCATCTCTCTGGTGATAAGGGCTAGAAACTTCAGCTGGCTCATTTGTTTATCTATGGGGGGAAAAAAACAACCACCTGATATATTGGGAACCTACAGTATCCAGCAAATCCCACGTCAGAGGCAATACAGTATTAGTGATTCACAACATGACCGCACCTGTGTCATTTCGTAAACATGCCGGCTCCAGGCACCAGATGTTTACATGGCATTCATTTTCTGAACTGACACCTGGATTATTTGATGGATTCAAGTAGTGCCTGAACTGATAAAATAATCAGGATTCTAGTGCGCAGAGCAGCGCTGCAAAGGACAGATTGAAGAAGAAGGTTCTTAAGCCCACTCCGTGGGGCTTTACCAAGCCCAGATCCATTAAAATGAGATAAAATGAATATAGGAAACTCTGTGTTTGCCAATGCATGTAGTGACTTGGCTGTCCATGTTAATTACTATCTGTGAAAGGATATATTTTCCAGAAATGCTGTAATATAATTAGGCAATTAGATGTCTCGTGGCAGCACCATGGTATCATTTCCCCCCATAGACAGCACTTTTGCAAGTGAAAGTTGGAGACGGATTTATTTCTCTTCTTAAAAAGACACACATGATTGTTCCCACTGAGTTATGGAGTAACAGGACAGGAGTGGGGAGTAACATGAAAGAAGTCAGTGCGGCGTAGTGGTGAGAACATTGGGCTGGGACTCGGGAGATCCAAGTTCTAGTCCCCTCTCGGCCACGAAGCTCCCTGCATGACTTTGGGCCAGTCACGGACTCTCAGCCTAACTCTACCTCACAGGGTTGTCGTGAGGATAAAATGGAGGAGGACCTTGTAAGCCACCTTGGGTTCCTTGCAAGAGGGGGGGGAGCCAGTGTGGCGTAATGGTGAGAGTGTTGGACTGGGACTTAGGAGGTCCGGGTTCTGGTCCCCACTTGGCCATGAAGTTCACTGGGTGACTTTGGGCCAGTCACGGACTCTTAGCCTAACCTACCTCACAGGGTTGTTGTGAGGATAAAATGGAGAGGAGGAGGAGGAGGAGGAGGAGGAGGAGGAGGAGGAGGAGGAGGATGATTACGTAAGCCACCTTGGGTTCCTTGCAGGAAAAAAGGCGGGGTATATAATAAATAAATAGATAAATAAATAAATAGCCCAATTGCCTTTGGACATCTGCTAAGGCAGGGGTGCAGAATCTCAGGTCTATGGGCTAAATCTGGCCCAACTGGAGTCCAATCTGGCCCTCTGCGGTTCCCAAGATTGCCATGCCCCTTTCCGTCTGGCCCAACCCCCTCTCCGGCTCATCACAACTTCCCAGAAGTGATGCAATGGGTCCCCAGCGCTGTGTTTTTTACGTAAATACCAGGGGAAACCACCTTAAAACTCCCACAAATAGCAAATTGCAGCTGTTTTAAGGTGGTTGCTCCTGGTTTCTATGTTAAAAACGCAGCGCTGGGGACCTGCCAGTGATGCGCCGGGCACCTGGAAGTCCACCAAGCATCTTGCCGAGCGCCACGGAATGGATCGCGCAGCAGGGGTGCTCGGTGAGTGCACGGAGAGCCGGGTCCTCGTGAGTTCACCCACTCCTAGTAGAACCGTCCCCACCATGTGTTCACTGAAATCAGGATTGCACCCACTTGCCACATCCCCAATGCTGATGCACCTGCTGACCACATTCCTCCAGCAACTGTGCCTATGGTGTTCATGAGTAAATGCCCTTTGTTCGTAGGGTACTTGCACGCACGTGATCAAGAATCCTGAGCCAATTAGTGTTCCTGGTTAAGAAGAAGAGTGCTACCTAAGTACAGCTTTATGCACACAGGACCGGGTGTGCTGGTGTTCAGGGATGTGGCCAGTAGTGGTGAGTGACCGGTGACCCGACCTGCCCCCGGTTTGGTGGATGCCACTGCTTGACGGACTTCCGGGTTCTCAGCAGGCCACTATTTGTGTAGAAAATGCCATAAGATACGTTAATGGAACTCTCTCCCAAGTGACCTCTGCCATGCCCCCTCTCTGCTGAGCTTCCGCCGCTCATTAAAAACTTGGTTATTCAGGCGGGAATATGGGGTGGGCTAAGATTTGAACATTTTATACTGTTTTAATGTATTTTAATGTATTTTAATGGAGAAAAATGTTTTAATGTATTTTATTCTGTTTTATCTTCTGTACATCGCCCAGGGTGGCCAGTTTGCCGGCCAGATGGGCGATAAATAAATGCAAATAATAACAATAAATAATAATAAAAGGAGCAGTAATTTGCGCCAGGGAGATGGGAAACCCCAGAGGGCCAGATTGGGACAGGGGAAGGATGAAATTGCCCGCCCCCAACCTGAGATTCTGCACCACTGATATAAATGGAGGAGACATGGTGGAAAGACACATTATATAAATGCACTGACAGTGCTACTGGGTTTAACTTCCTTTGGGGAGAGAGAAAGCACTAGAGACTCAAGGGGGACTCTGCAATATTTGCTTTATCTACAAAAATGTAATCGGAGCAAAAGTGAAGGCAAACAGGAGAATGTCATCCATAGATCAACCAGAGCAGCCCTCAGGCTTCAACCCGAGTTTTGTGACTGTCCCCAGAAATAAAGAGACGACGAGATACGTGAGGTTGGGGTAACTAGGCCCATGATGCTACTAATTTAACAATGAAGAGATCTGCAGTGGTGTGAGTCTGACCCAGCCCTGAGCCTGAGAACAGTGCAATGCCTGTCTGTGCCCTTCGGCTACAGCTTTAGGGGTGCCCTCCTGAATCCAGGGCCAGTTTCAAGGGTAGGCATGGCTGGGCACCTGCCATGAGCCCACACTGCCCACTGACAAGAGCCTCCTCGAGCTCCTCCTCCTCCTCTTCACCACTGCAACCTACTCGTTCACCTACATCTCACTCTGCCCCAAATTAAGAGGGATATGCAAATCAGCAAAATTCAAGCTCACTGAATGAATGAATGAATATATTTATTACGGTCAACGACCAGCTCCCAAGCTCACTGAAGTTCTCTGTATTCCATCTCAAAGCTCTTTCTAACCCAGGTCCGCGTCAGATTGCGAGCTTTGTTTTGTTCTTTTTGCACAAAAACCTGTCCGTATTTTCATGCATCTTTTTCTAAATGTATGCATCAACTTTGAAATGTCCACATTCTTCTCCCATTGATTAAAGTGTGTTTCTCTGTGCATTTTTCAAAAGTGCACATTTTTCCTATGGGTCAATACAACAAGAGAAGGCAACCTGTTACCCTCCAGATGGTCTGGGCTACAACTCCCATCAGGGCCGGCCCTTCCACTAGGCAGAGTGAGGCAGTCACCTCAGGCAGCAGATGCTAGGAGGTGGCATCAAGGTGTTGGAGGACAAAGCTGCCCTGTGATACGTGGACCCCAAAAAATTGCATTCAACAGCATACAAAATGTGCGTGAGAAAATGTGGACTTTTGAAAAATGCATACAAATATGCTTTGATCAATCCAAGAAGAGTGTGTACATTTCAAAGATGCGATGTAAGAATTGATGCATACGTTTGGAAAATACGAATGAAAATATGCATGGATTTTCATGTGAAAAGAAAAAAACAAGGCTCAAAATCTGATACAGACTCAAGTAAGAACGAGGTATGAGATGGAATTTGGAGAACTTTGGCAAGCTTGAGTTTTGTTGATTTGAACATCCCTGCAGGAAGGCTAATGATCAGGGATTATGGGAGTCAGGGCTGCTCCAAGACATTCTGCTGCCTGAAGCAAAGGACAAGATGGCACCCCCTCCTATTCCGCATACAAAAGAATGGCAATTGAATCTTTCTTCGTCACTGGCAATGGGACAGGATACTCCACCACACCTGAAGGCACAAGGCAGCTCTGCCCTCCAGCAGAGGCCAGTGCTCAGGGGGGCTCTCTCCTCTAACACCTTGCTGCCACCTCCCAGTTTCTGCCACCTGAGGTGACTTCCTCACTCTGCCTAATGGCAGGGCCGGCCATGATGGGAGTTGTAGTCCGAACCATCTGGAGGGCACCAGGTTGCCTTCTCCTGGTGTATTGACTCATAGGAATCGGGGCCTTGTTACAATGGCTAGTGATTGAAAAAGGACGAAAAATAGAAGAAGAGCGGTCTTGGTGGATTGTAATATTATGTTTTCAAATGTATCCAGTGCCCTTCAGTTGCACCCTATTAAAGTGAGTGAACAATAAACAAAAGCTTAATGATTCCTTTTCACATTTAAACAATGCCAGGGTTATAAATGTTTCCTTTACACAGCCAACAGGGAACTTTGAAATTGCTACTTTTTATTATTATGGACTTAACAGTCTTCCCTGCTGTGATCATCTGTGCTCTTCTGACTTTATTCCAAAGTAGTTTTCTTCATCAAACATAGGAGGTGACTTGAGTGGGTGGTATGTACATTTGTCCGGCATTCGTCTTTCATTACTGTGCAGATCAGTCATTTCTTATGCCAACCACTTACCATTCACCTATGTACATTCATTTTAAACATGTGTTAAATAAGCCCATTAGCTGTCATTTTGATTGAGCTGAAATTCAAGCTGCCCAAGTAGGAGAAATGCTAACGAGGCCAATTAATCATATTTATTTAAGCCTTTTTTATATATATACCACCCTTCATTCAATAGATTCCAGGGTGGCAAAGATCAAATATAAATGACTCATGTTTTATCATAGAACACTAAAATATGCAACAAAACCATAACAATAGTATGAGACAGCAATATAAAATAGATGGCAGGTTAAGGCTTAAGGCATTTCTTAAATTTAAATGTAAATATCTCAAATTTAAATATAAATATTAAATATATAGCAGGCTAAGGCATTTCCCTAATTAAAGATGTCATAACTTAGCACTCAAACGGCTGTAATGTAGACCCACCTTCTTAGGGTGGATTTTCCATAACCTGGGTGACTGTCACCACTGAAAAAGCCATTTCCTTATTGTTAAATGGCACAGACAGTTCTGATAAGGTTCAGCAGAAGATCCCAAAACATAGGCAGAGGGCTCAGTCTGGGGACATGCATCTTCATGACTTTCGTAGTAGGGTAGACATTGACACATGGCCAAAAAAATAGGAAATGCATCATCCAAAAGGAGGACAAAAAAGAGGACTCGGAGTTGAATGAAATGTGCATATCTATATGTATAGACATAAATTTAGAAATGGTTACTATAACTGAAAGAGAAATAGGATGCATCGCCCCGTAGCGGAGAAGAATGTGGCCACGTGAGCTGTGTGTGTGCCTGCCTGCCTGCTCAGCTGTCCAGGTGCTAACTCTGGATGGGCAACCACATCCAGAGTTATGTGGATGTGGCTCCACATCCACATCCCCAGCGGCTCTCCCTTCTGATGGTTCTTTATCTTTAAACTGGAGTTGGACTGGAGTCTGGACAGCCCTTCAAACAGAGGACACCTTCAAATACAGGACTGTCCTCTGACGGTCCTTCGAATAGAGGACTGTCCTCTGTAAAGCTGGACTCATGACCACCCTATATGCTAGTGAATCATATTGGACAGAGGGGGCATAACTCCACGGTAGAGCCCCTGCTTTGCATGCAGGGAAGTTCCCTGGTTCAATCCCCAGGATCTCCAGGTAGGGCTAGTAGGAAGGAGGAATCCTGCCTGACATCCTGGAGAGCTGCTACCAGTCAATATCAACAATACTGGGCTAGGTGGACCGACCAAGGGCCTGACTCAATAGAGGGCAGCTTCTTATGTTCCTAGATCATTCTGCTCTAATATACAGGTTGGCCAAAGGTATACTTATAATATGGTACTTATCCCCTACCCTTTACTGTACTGCTTAAGAATATTTCACCCACCCATATGTACATATTACCTTAATATCCCACATCTCCTCCTCCAAGGAGCTCAAGGTGGCATAGATTCTCTCCCTCCCCCCGCCCCCCGAGTTTTATCCTCACAGCAACCCTGTGAGGTAGGCTATACTGAAAGATAGTGACTGGCCCAGGGACACCCAGTGAGCTTCATGGCTGAGTGGAGATTTGAAGATTGGTCTCCCCAGCTCTAATCCTACACTCAGACCAGTACCCCACACTGGCTCTTCTTAGGGCCAAACTAAATGTTCTGGACTGGTCGTCATGCCTAGTTTAGCTCTGCATGATGGGTTTTCTTACCCTGGTATAAGTGTGCACAGCCCCAATTCAGAGCAGGATCATGGCGATCTGGGATGGGGTATGGGTGTTAAACCTTCCTTCTCACTTATTTCCCCCCCCAAAAAATTCAGCACACACACACACACACCCCACACACAGGAGGGTTAAAAAAAGAAAGAAAGAAAAAAATCTTCATTTATTTATTTTATTTATTATATTTATACCCCGCCTTTTTTCCCTGAAAGGAACCCTCCTCTCCATGTTATCCTCACAAAAACCCTGTGAGGTAGGGTTAGGCTGAGAGTCAGTGACTGGCCCAAAGTCACCCAGTGAGTTTCATGGCCGAGCGGGGACTAGAACCCGGATCTCCCGAGTCCCAGTTCAACACCCTAACCACTACGCCACACTGGCTCTCATAGACTCCAGTGGAGACCTTCCCCCCTTTTTAAATCCACACACACACACACACACAAGGGGGTGGAATTTGGGGGGGGGACAGAAGTGGGGGAATGTTTAACCCTACTCCTGGATTGCCAGCTTAAGGAAACCTATCACGCAGAGCTAAACATTGTGTGATGACCAAAACATTAAGTGCTTCAGCCTTGGGTTCAGTAAAGCCATCATCAATGCATTTGAATATTATAGCAACGGGCTGGCAGAGGAACTCCTTGGAACCAAAGGGCTCACACAATCTCTTCCGGGTATCTCCGTCACAGGAACAGCATTCCGAAACCGCAAACTTTCACACCTAATTTTTACGAGCTGCATTTCAATCAGTTCGAATTGTCATTGGCAATGCAGAGGGGCCCAACCCTGTCATGTTGCCAGGCAGAAAGGATGCTTCCCGTTTCGCTGCACAATCGAAGAGCTCTGCATTCATAAATCTTGAAACTGGAGTCCACCACATGTTGCAGCACATTTGATGTGACCTGCAATGCTCGGGATCATGCTTTGAATCATTTTCACTGCTTCATCTCACCCCCCCTTTTTTTAAAGGAAAAGAGAGAGAGAGAGAGAGAGAGAGATGCCCTAGAGCAGAACAATTCTAAATCATGTTTAATATTCAGCTAATAATATACCCAGCATTTGTATGCAAATATTATGTACCTATCGAGGCCCTTTTGCAGTCATTATTTCCATTTGCATTGTAGGTTGCTCATGTCATCAGGTGCCTATTTCCAGGAATTGTGTGAGAATTGTTGTCATGAAGCTGACTATTTTTATTTTTTAAAGGTAAGGAAAGAGCCTGAAGCACTTTTGATATCTGCATTAATGTGTCATCCTTCATCCTAATTAAAAAAAACAAGTGATGCTTTGCCTTTGAATGGTTGGAGCCCTCCAATGGTGGCGATCTGCTGATAGGATAGCTGTATGCGTGATGAATGTAAGTGAAATTAGGGATGTGTGAGTGTCAGGGCAGTGGGCCTTCCAGAGGTCATTCCTGAGCTGGCTGTAGGGATGTACAGATTTTGTTAAACCCGTTCTGTCTGTGTTTTCTGGATTGTCAGGTGTCTTTCGTTCTGGCATCTTCTCATTAACAGAATCAGATTTTTAGGGATGTATGAGAAGTTTGTTCCACTTGCGCAAGTGTGCATTAGCACTAATGTGCATTTGTGCAAGTGCGCATTTGCACTAATGCACGTAAGTGAAAATGCAAATTTGCGCAAATCCCCACCCCACCCCAGTTTTTTTTAAAAAACGGTCAGCCAGTCTGCGGAATCCACACAACTTGAAAAAGCCAGTCCATTGTGGAATTTGCCAGTCAGATTCAATAGAAATACAAACTCATTTGATTCCTTTCCAGATTTCTCCAGCAAACCCAAACTGGCTGTCCATTTCCTCACTGCAGGAATGTTGGAGACAGAACCGGTGCAGGGCAGTTTGGTGCCCTAGGTGAAATTATATTTAGCGCCCCCCCTCTCGTGCCATGGGGGGGGCTCCGGAGCAAAGCAGCCCTGCTCTGCAAACCACCACCCCTGCAGCCACCGGACCCCCCACCACCCCCAGCAGCCGCTGGACCCCCCCGCAGCTGCCGGACCCCCCCACCACCACCCCACAGCTGCCAGACCCCCCCTCCACCCCCCGCAGCTGCCGGACCCCCCCGCCCTCTACCTTTCCCCCCGCCCTGGCCGCCACCTCCTCCAAGGAGGAAGTGACGCGACGGGACCCCCGCGCTCTGTTTTTGGCCAGGGAAACCAGGGCAACAGGGCTGTTTAAGCCCTGTTGCCCTGGTTCCTCCCACCAAAACAGAGCGTGGGCGGGGCCCCGGCAGCGGCGCGGAAAAGGTAGGTGGCTCGGGTCCGGTGGTGGCGGCGGGGGTGGCGGGGGTGGCAGCTGCAAGGGGTGGCGGTGGCGGCGGTGGGGGGGCAGCAGCGGCGCCCAGGCTCGGCCCCACCACTACCTCCGGGCGCAGCATTTCTGCACCCTCTTCAGCAACGCGCCCTAGGCAACCGCCTAGTTTGCCTAGCGGTAGCCCCGGCCCTGGCTGGAGAAGGCAAGAATGGGGCAGCTATGGGCAGCATCGGCTTAAAACATACACAACTTGCAGCCTCCTGCAGCCTGGCCCAATTCCCTGGAGAGGCGGCACTGTGGGCGGGTTTTGGCTTGGGAGGTGGGGCAGCTGGAGGGAGAGACGGGATTTTTAAGCAGAGCAAGGGACAGCTAGAGGGGGAAGTAGGGTGGACAAGGTGAGAGAGGAGGAGGAGAGTTGCAGAACTGGAAGCAGAAGCTGGAGCCCACAGGAGAAAGCGGGGAGAGTAAGGAGAGGTAAAAGGAAGGAGCAGAGACAAAAGACAGAGGTGGGGGGGAGAAGAGAAGGAGCTGTAAAAGAGAAGATGCCTGCTGGTGTTAGAGAAAAGTAGACCCAAGGCATGTACAGAAAGCTCCTGCCTTTCACGTGTACAGGCCCATGCATAGAAATCACCAGCTTCATTCTCTGCAAACAAGCAAGTCAGACACACATATGCACACACACAGTTTTGGCCGCCCGCCTGCAGAAGGTTATCAGTATAGTTGGCCGAACGCCCAGAAAAAGTACCTCTTAGGAATGTCTGGTCTGTCCGAAGTAACCCTAAAAAGATACTTTCAAAATGAACAAGAGAACAATGGGGCCTTCATGTTTCGCCACTAGCTGTAAACAAGATGCAGAAGAGCAGTCTCCAGGCAAAATTAAGAGAAAGCCACAGAATGGACTCTTAAGATCCATTCTAATAATGACCCAGCCAGGCCCAAAACACCCAAGACCCCAGGTGTGAGAGGTATTGGCCATTCACATAAGTAACACAGAAGCTTAGCAACAAGCCACCTGCCTTACACACAAAGGCCACATGCCTCACAGCAGAAAGGTCCCAGTATCATGTCTGAAATGCCAAAGGACCAGACAGAGTAACCTACTATGACAGAAGTCTGAGTTAGAAAGCTGCACAGAAGACCCAGTCCCTGCATGTTTAGACAAACAGAAGGGTCCTGCAAGACCCAGCATCCTCTGGCCAGCAAGAGTGACATTAAGGAACAGTCCTCACACAGGCCAAAGATCCCTGAAAGACCACTTTGCTGTCAATAGGCATTTGTTAAGACAAAAGCTCCAAAAGCCTTATGAACTGTTTTGCACCCCGTTAGTTGACCTAGATTCTGCCCGCATACCATGTGCCACTGCACCTGCTTTGTTTATCTGCTTTGTTGTTCCAGACAGAGAACCTTGAAGGTCTGTTCTGATTGTATTGTATTCTTTGCTGAATTGTATGTTTAGCCGCCATGTTTTCGCCTTAAGTTGTTATCTAGTCCCAAAAGCCTATTCCTGGATGCCAAATCCCAGAATACAAGCGAGAGAAGAGTCCCTTTGAGTGATAAGATGTACCACTCAAAGTAGCAAGGCCGATATCTTAAGTGACCCAAGAGGTCATGAGAAACCACGTCTTAAGCCGAAAAGATGGCCAGGTGGCCTCTATCTAATTAGAGATTAAAACTTGCCATGTGCAAAGAAACATATCTGGTTGGTTGTCGTCATAAAGGAGGAACGGAATTTGACTGGTTGGCACGGTTTAATGGTTGTATTTGATTCGCTGAAAGTAGAAACACCGACCCATGGCTGTAAAAATGTATAAGAAGGCTTGTATGCCCCACTGATCCTTGTCCAGCTTTGATTTGGGCACACGCCCCAGCTGGTCCTTTTTGCGCAGAAATAAAACTTTGAAAAACTCACTGCTGGTGTGTGCTGCTTCCCTTTCTCTGAGCAATTGAGTTCTTTGGAGAAAGGACTCACGGCATTTTTGCAACACTGGGATTAGAGAGTTGGCAAAGCAGGCAAGAGAAAAGAAGACCGAGGGCCGGTTCGCACGACCCAGGCTGCGGGCGGGGGAGGCACCACGGGGCCGTCCGCGGGGTCCGGTGGGGCGCCGCAGGTGACCTGCGCCCCGCGCACATGGGCGGACCCCGGTGGAGCCGGCAGTCCCTGCACCACAGTGCAGGCCTCCCGGCGCTAGGGGGTGGCAGCCCAGGATGCCCAGAGGGGCTGTTTACCCCTACAGGCCGGAGCAGCCGCAGCTCTGACCACTCTGAGCTGCCACCTCTGTGCGGCCCCTGCGGGACAGCCGCCTGCTGTTCACACGGCAGGGTGGCCACGCGCGGTACGGGCTTACCCCTCTACCACCCATGGTCACTTTGCGTGCGTCCCGCGCACAGCCGTCCCGTGGGGGCACCCCCCGGCCAGCGTTCACATGACACGGGAACCACGGGAGGCTTCTGCTCCCCCACAGTTTCTGTGCGAACACGCCCTAAGAGTCAACTGGGTCAACTTTACTTACCTGTGCAGGGAGAGGTCAGCTTCTACCTACCTACCTGTAACTTGGGATGAGAGAATCGGGGAGGCTCGAACTTGTCAAGATTCTCTGCATTCCACTTTGAAGCTCAGTCCACCTCATCAGGGCCAGCGTCATGGATACCATGGTTGGGCACACCTACCAAGGGCCCTCACCCCAACAGGTTCCCACTGATGAGAGCCCGCTGGACTCCTCTTTTTTCACCGCTGCAACCTGCTTGCTCACCTGCCTCTCCCACCCTGGCCTGGACCACAGTGCTGGTGAGAAGGCGGAGCAGGAGGTGCCCCTGCCTGCTGGCTGGCTCCCCGGCTCCCTGCCTGCCAAGCAAGCAAGGGGGAGCAGTGATGAGGAAGAGGAGGAGGAGCCAGAGTGGCTTGCGGCAATGGTGGCGAGAAGGCGCATGCGCTGAGGTGGTGGCGGCGGCTCACTGAGGGTGTCTTGCCTGAGGCTGAGGGCCCTTCAAAACCTGGAGCTGGCACGGATGCCGACCTGGTATAGCCAAATCACGCAAAGTTTAATGATTTGTATCAGCCGGCACATAACCTATTTTTATGCATTCCCTTTATTGACTAAAGTGTGAAAATGCACATTTACCCAAGACAATATGTGAGATTGCAGCTGTGGGGGTGGGGGTGTCATCACAATCAGGACTGTGACGCACAGAGAGAGGTTAATCACACCCACTCCATGCTCCCAATGAAAATCACCCCCCCCCCCACAGCTGCTAGTACCACCAGTGGGGAAATTCCCATTGGTGCAATCTCACAATCCACATGTTGTCTAGTGTGGCCATAACCTACTCCATTATTTTCCCAATGCACGGGGGAGAAGGTGCTAATAAAATTGCATTTGGGAGTTCCTGGACACATCAATGTTTTCTATTTTGACTTTTCCAATACAATGCATTTATTCGAAAGAAAACACATTCTCATTTGCTATGCCAGAGAATTACAAATATTTGCCACTAATATGCCTAGGTTCCATGAGTTATTAAGCACAGGATAATGAACCCTGTGCAGAAAGTAACTAGAATGTGATGTATGCCTGCAGAGGCAGCAAAGAAAGAATGCATTAACAGATACAATAAATTAATGTAATGCAAAACCATCTTAGTTCCAGTAGACTGTAATTTATAATTGCATTGGTTTGGCTTTATTAAGCGATCCTCCCAAAAATATCTGGTGTTTCTTTACAGGCACAGCATGGCAACTATTACATTATACAAGAATGTGCCCGTTGGTGTGTAGGATTGCACAGGTTTTTAAATTGCAACTGATCCAAATTATGCTAGTGGGGTGAGGGGGAGGAATTGTTAATTGATAAAATGATCATCAGTCAACTTGATGCAGATAAATCATTACAAGAAGGGTGGGATTATTATCTCACTTGTTGCCGACCCACTGTATGACCTCAGGCCCCCTCCCTAATCTGCAATGTAGAAATGATAAGGATAAGCAGCATCCCTTACAGCAGGGGAGGCTGGTGACTCCTATGTCAGTGGGGCTCCTTATCCATTGCAGGTTTTATATTGAGCTCTATAGGAGCTATCCATGATGCTCCATGGTGGTGAACCAATGTCAGGGGTGGAGTTCAGCACCATGGGTAGCTCCTATAAAGCTCAGGAAAACCTGCAGTGGATAAGGATCCTCACTGATGTAGAAGTCACCCCAGCCTCCCATGCCTTAAAGGCCTGTTGGACTACTAAGATAATGTATGTGAGGCACATTGAACAGTTGAAATGCACCATATGGATGCTATGGATTACTATGACATGATGGGGATGTATGAGAAATTTGTCTGCACCTTCCAGATTGAACACAGAATTGGACTCAAGCCGCGGTCAAAGGGAGACCCCCTCCTCTAGTTTCCTGCATTGAGCAGGGGGGTGGACTCGATAGCCTTGTAGGCTCCTTCCAACTCTAAATATGTTTCCAAGCTTGCAGTGTGATTCACGGACCAAAAGGAAAAAAAAGAGTGTTCTACAGCATCTGTACATTTGAAAAATGTGCATGAAAAAAAAATGCACACATTTGGCAAGTGTACAGAAATACACTTTAATCAATGGGAGAACAAATGCACACATTTCAAAAGTTGTGCACAATTGATGCGCAAATTTGGGAAAATATGCACAAAAATATGCACGGATTTTCATGTGAAAAAACCAAACAAAACAAAGCTCACCATCTGACATGATGACCTCTGCAGGGGAAGGAAGTCGGGCACATTGCAGCCTTGGCATCCTCCACTTCCTGCTTTGCCTTGGAAATAGAGGGAGGGTGTTAAAACACAATCAGTTCCTGCTCTTCCTCATTTTCTGACATGGAAGGAAGGACCAGAGCTGTCCCTTCCTATTTTATTTTATTTTGTTTCATTCAAAATATGTATCATAGGGCAGGCTGACTGTCATGGCAGAAGCCCTCCCAAGGTGGCATACTACAAGAAAATGCATATAATAATATTCATAATAAAAAATAGATGCAGTAATAAAAACAGCCAAAGTTGCACAAAACAACAAACATCAACAAAAGACCTACAGCACAGTTGCAGGTGTAATTCAGATTGATAAAACATAATCGGGGGGGGGGGGGCAGAGTAAACAATTACAGTAATACCTTGGATTGCAAGTAACTTGGTCTGAGAGCATTTTGCAAGACAAGCAAATTTTTTAATATAAATTTTGACTTGATAAACAAGCGACGTCTTGCAATACAAGTAGTCGTAGGGATGTAACCGCTCGCCTCGAGCGGGCGTAGCAGGCCGAAATCGGCCCTGCTCACACCCGCCAGAGACTCACTTTGATATAAGAGTGTTTTGGATTACAAGCATGGTTCCGGAACGAATTATGCTTGCAATCCAAGGTATTACTGTAAGTCTTTGGGGCCTTTTTAAATGCCTGCAATGATGGGGCCTGGTGGACTCCTAATGACAACTTGTTTCAAAGGTGTGGGGCCATTACAGAAAAGGCCCTATTTCGTGTACTTGCCCATCTCTGGGGTGGGCAAGTGAGAAGGGCCTTTCTTGCTGATCTTATACATAAACATATGTGCTGCCCCCTCTTGGGGCCGAGATGAATTCCACTTTTAAAGCAACAGGGTGTGGCTTGCCCTTATCATTGGCTCAGTGTGTTCATCTAGGGATGGGGGAGAATTTGTTCTGCTCACATTTTGATATGAACTTCTCCAATTCATATGCAAACCAGAACAGACTTCTCCGGTGTTTGCACTTCTCCAGATTTTGCAGTGTGAACGGTGTGCAAACATGTGCAAATTAGGGAGAAGCATGTACAAAAAAATGCATATGCGAGGGGAAAGTGGACACACAAATGTCCATATCAGAGAAAAACACATACCAGAAAAAAAAAGCATTCCATAAGGAATAGGCACAGAGGTTCCAGTACGTGTGGGCCCAATCTGGAGTTTCCACATCCAGCCTGTAGAGCCTCTTTGGGTTCTTCCAAGTGGGAGGGACTTGGACACCAAACCCCACCCCTGTGGAGGAGGAATCTCCACTGTATCTCTGGTCGGAGATAACAGTGCAGATGTGGTGTGGATAGTGAGTGGATGGATCTGGGAGGACAGCCACTCTTCGCAGCACTGGCTGAATCCTTTTGCATGGCTCGCAGTGCCCCATGGGAATGGCGCACAGTGCATGAGGCCAAGGAGGCTGCCAGTGCTGGGAGCACACCACCTGCTCCTCCCAGCTCCCATTGAGTCCCTTTCTCTGTGCTGCGAGAGACACAGAATCCCATGCCTCCCTCTGCACGGAGAAAGGCAAAATGGGTTGGGGCAGGGCAATGACATCCTCTGGCTTGGGGCAGGTCTGGTGGGGTGGGGCTATCCATCCCCCCCACCCAAAAATAGTTCAGCACCCCTGATGGAAGGGGAAACTGATCACAGAAATGCATATATTGGGCAAAAGTGCACACAAAAATGTGTATATTAAGGGAAATGCATACCAGCTTCCGTGCAGACTACGGTATTTTTTTTATTTTGCGAATGAGCGAACCAACGAACGAAAGGAATAGAGAGAGAAAGAAACTGATGCGGAAATGGGATGGAATGAACTGAAGGTTGGAAAAATGAGAAACAGAGAGAGACCAAAACTGACAGCTTCCCCCATACCTACGGTAATTCATGCAGCTCATTGTCAGACAAATTACAGGGACTTGCACAGCCTCCTACATGCCACAAAAGGAAGGGCAAGAAAATGTTCCTTCTAGTGCAGAAGGTCAACCAGTAAGGGACATGCTTCCTGCCAATAATGCATATTTCTGAAACAGAATCCTGGCTCACCACTCCAGCTTTTCTTCCTTTCAGCCAAAGTGATGCAACCATGGTACTGTCTAATCAAGAGAGAGCTGGATTGAGAGCAAGAGAGAGAAAATCACCAACAAAGGACAGGAAAATAGGGACCTCATAGAATCATAGAAAAGTAGAGTTGGAACTTGGAAGGGGCCTACAAGGCCATTGAGTCCAACCCCCTGCTCAGTGCAGGAATCCAGGTCAAAGCATCCCTGACAGATGGCTGTCCAGCTGCACCTTGAATGCCTCCAGAGTGGGAGAGCCCACCACCTCCCTAGGTAGTTGGTTCCATTGTCTTATTGCTCTAACAGTCAGGAAATTTTTCCTGACTGTTATAGGTGGAATCTGGGTTCCTGTAACTTGAGCCCATTATTCCATGTCCTGCAAACTGGGATGATCAAGAAGAGATCCTGGCCCTCCTCCGTGTGACAATCCCTTCAAATACTGGAAGAGTGCGATCATATCTCCCCTCAGTCTCCTCTTCTGAAGGCTAAACATGCCCAGTTCTTTTAGTCTCTCCTCATAGGGCCTTGTTTCCAGTCCCTTTATCATCATCCTCTGAACCCTCTCCAGTTTGTCTATGTCCTTCTTAAAGTGTGGTGCCCAGAACTGGACACAATACTCAAGATGAGGCCTAACCAGTGCCGAGTAAAGGGGAATTATCACTTCCCGCGATTTGGAAGCTGTACTTCTATTAATGCAGCCCAAAATAGCATTTGCCTTCTTTGCAGCCACATCGCATTGCTGGCTCATATTCAGTTTGTGATCTACCACAATTCCAAGATCCTTCTCACTTGTAGTATTGTTGAGCCAAGTGTCCCCCATTCTGTAACTCTGCATTTGGTTTCCTCTCCCTAAGTGCTGCACTTGGCATTTATCCCGTATTAAATTTCATTCTGTTGTTTTCGGCCCAGCACTCCAGCCTATCGAGATCGCTTTGAATTTTGTTTCTGTCTTCCAGAGTATTAGCTGTTCCACCCAACTTTGTGTCATCTGCAAATTTGATAAGCATTCCCAGTACCTCTTCATCCAAGTCATTAATAAAAATGTTGAATAGCACTGGGCCCAGGACCGAGCCCTCGTTACCTCTCCCCAGTTTGAGAAGGTACCATTGATAAGCACTCTTTGAGTCTGATTCTGTAGCCAATTGTGGATCCACCTGATAGTTGTTCCATCCAGCCCACTATTAGCTAGCTTGCTAATCAGGATATCATGAGGCACTTTGTCAAATGCTTTGCTGAAGTCCAGATATATTATATCCACAGCATTCCCACAGTCCACAAGGGAGGTTACCCGATCAAAAAATGAGATCAGATTAGTCTGGCAGGATTTGTTCTTGACAAATCCATGCTGGCTTCTAGTAATCACTGCATTGTTTTCAAGGTGCTTGCAAACTGACTTCTTTATAATCTGCTCCAGAATTTTCCCAGGGATTGATGTTAGACTGACTGGTCTATAGTTCCCAGGTTCCTCCTTCTTGCCCTTTTTGAAGATAGGAACAACATTTGCCCTCCTCCAGTCATCTGGCACTTCACCTGTCCTCCATGATTTCTCAAAGATAATAGACAGTGGTTCTGAGAGTTCTTCTGCCAGTTCCTTTATTACTCTAGGATGCAGTTTGTCAGGCCCTGGAGATTTAAACTCATTCAAAGTAATCAGGTGCTCCTTGACCGTTTGCCTATCAATCTCAAGCTGCAATCCTGCCCCTTCAGTCTGCACTTCAGGTTTGCCAGGGACATAAATTCTTTTGGGAGAAGACCGAGCCGAAGTAGGAATTGAACACTTCTGCCTTTTCTTTGTCTTCTGTTATCAATTTGCCGCCATCCTCATTGCGTAGTTGAACCACCATTTATTTCCTCTGTCTTTTACTATGCACGTATCTGAAGAAAGCTTTTTTGTTGTTTTTAGCATCCCTGGCTAGCCTCAGCTCATTCTCAGCTTTAGCCTTCCTGACACTATTCCTGCAGTTCTGTGCTAGCTGCCTGTACTCTTCCCTTGTAGCCTGGCCTGCCTTCTACATCCTATATGTGTCCTTTTTTGTTTTCAGGTCATCTCTGAGTTTTTTGTGAAGCCACACTGGCTTCTTCTGTTGCCCTCTGCCTTTTTTCCTTTTGGAAATTGTTTGCCATTGTGCCTCTAGAATTTCCTTTTTAAAAAAACTCCCACCCCTCCTGGGCTCCTTTTCTCAGTTAGAGTCGCTTGCCATGGGACCTTACTTATCATTGTTCTGAGTTTATTAAAATTGGCTTTCCTAAAATCCAGGGTACGCATTTGGCTGCACTCAGTTTTTGCTTCCTTTAGAATCAAGAACTCAAGTATAACATGGTCACTTTCCCCCAGAGTTCCCGTAACTGCCACTTTATCCACTAAGTCATCTCTGTTGGTTAGAATCAGGTCAAGGATAGCCGATCCTCTAGTTCCTTCCTCCGCTTTCTGTAGGAGGAAGTTATCAGCAACACAGGTCAGGAATTTCTTGGAGGGGCCATGTTTGGCAGAATTTGTTTCCCAACAGATATCAGGGAAATTGAAGTCACCCATCACTACTACGTCGTGCCTCCTTGAAACATTGGCAATCCATCTAGATTCTAGATGGATGGTTCTAAATACCAGTCAAAAGAATGACACCTGGAGTCTTTCTTTCAGTCTTACATGCTGTTAGGGGGTGGGGGGTGTCTTATTTATTGGCAGTAAGGTGCCCCATTCAGAAAAGAGCAGATTCATTATAAAGGCCCCCATGGTCTGATTACTAGGGTAGTCCTCAGTTGGCTAATTGGCTTGGGGCTGGTACAGCAGGGGAGGCTGGTGACTCCTATGTCAGTGGAGCTCATTATTATTGTTGTTGTTGTTATTATTATTATTATTATTATTATTATTATTATTATTATTATTATTATACCTATGGTGCTCCATGGAGGTGGACCTATTTTGGGGATGGAGGTTAGCACCGTGGATAGCTCCTATAAAGCTCAGAATAAAAGCTGCAATGGATAAGGAGCCCACTGACATAGGAGTCACCAGCCTCCCCTGTCAATAGGCTACTCTGGGGAGCAAGCTGATGCTCTTAGGACATGGAGGGTGGCCAGCCCATCTTACCATGCTGCCAGCTGGCTTGAGAGGATGGAGGAATCCCTGGGGCTGTGTGAGCCTCAAGTCCATAGAACACTGACCAGCAGGGATGGACTGGAGCAGTCATGTTTGGCAGGCAATGACAAATTGGTATCAACTCTTGATTGATCTGGTGCTTCGAGCCAGGGTGTGATGGCTCCTCTCTAGACCAGGGGACATACCAGAGGTCTCTTGGGACTAAGACAGCCTTCCCCAACCTGGCTGGTGCCTCCAGATGGGTTGAACTGCAACCCACCCATCCCCATCCTTCCCAGCCAACAACGCCATCGGCCATGCACTGATCTTTATAAAGGGAGAAGACAAAGAGGAACATGGAATGGATTTCTATGCATGCGTGAAAGCAGATATGGGTTGACACTGTATTGCTCCAGCGTTGTCCTTTCTGATCACTGTATTATAAGGGTTGAATGTCCTCCTCACCAGAATGAGACAAACAACTTTATTAGCAATAGGGATCTGCAATTGGGCACAAACCCATAGGTATGTGGATGATCCCATCCACATCTTCCCCTCTCCTTGTCACTTCTGCTTAGCTGCAGCTGAAGCATTTTATTTGGTCCTCTTGATGTAAGAGGCCAGCCCCACAAGTGAAAACCTATAGGTATGTGTGGGCACTCCTCAGTCCAGGTTTCCCCTAAAGGCCTGCATATCTGTTGGACTGCAACTCCCATCAGCCCCAGCCAACCTGGCCAATAGTCAGGTATCCTGGGAGGTGTCATCCAAAATATATACCAATGGTCTGACTTAGTACAAGGCAGCTTCCCAGCTCTCTGCTTATGGAGACTGTATTTTTACTACATGTGCCTGCGATGAATGCTCCCAAGAGCATTCTGAAAGAGCAGAACTTCCAGTCTCACACACCACCTCTGTCTTGCTCAATTGCCCTAAGTGCTATGTTGCCATAGTCCTCTAGAGATTTTTCCCCCCGCTCTCCATCTAATTTCCTAGAATGGATGCCTGGTAATGGAGCTAGCAATGATCCCATCCACATCTTCCCCTCTCCTTGTCACTTCTGCTTAGCTGCAGCTGAAGCATTTTATTTGGTCCTCTTGATGTAAGACTAGTAAGAGGCCAGCCCCACAAGTGAAAATCAAGATGTCATTCTCAGCATTTGCCTTTGCGTGTCAAGCTAGGAATTTGTCGACAGACTTACCATTGAAATTCCGCAGGGATGATTACTACTGAGAGAGTGCATAAATCAAAAGGAGGTTTCAATTTCATAAGCTAAACTGACACATTTTTACCATAATTGGCTAGTGAATTTGCATCAAGGACAGAGGCTGTGTGCAATGTCTCATGTACCATCAGGGCTAGGAGGTAGCCAGCAACGGAGTCAGGAATCACAAGGCAGAAGTTGGACAAAGTGGACCCTCCTGTTACAACCTGACTAGGAAGCCTGTATAATTGATCCAGGCAGGGAAGGATGAATCTATCCGTTCCAGTTTGTTTCAGCATCTCATTTTTGCAGTCTTAAATTAGGTTCATCCCAAACTTTGAGATACACATTAAAAAAAAAAAAAAAGTTCACAAGAAAATCAATACACGTTTTTGTGTGCATTTTTTTGCGCACAATTTACCTAATATAATGCATTTCTGAATGTTCTTTTCACTCATATACACAGTGTTGTATGGGGGGTTTTTTTGACTGAGGAACTCCACTGCCAAATTTGGCAAAGTTCAAATTTAGATGGATAACTGAGTTTTGGGTTGTGTGCTGGTTCAAAAGTGCAAAGTTAGGTACGTTTGCATTAAAATGTGAACCCAAAACTATCTCTCGCCCATCCCTAGTTGCAGGTCAGAAGGAGTCAGTGGCCAGCCTGTCTGGGCAAAGTCACTGCAGACCTTAGGAAGAATTTGCCACCTAGAGGAGACTCTGACCTACTAAGGATATTGGAGAAATTGGTGAAGTCTGCATTTTTACATGAACAAACCTAATTTTCACTTGCTGGACTAATGCACGCACTGAAACCCAGGCTTTCCTTAGATTGCACACTTCTCGGAATTTTGCTATACAGTTCTTGACTGAAAAATGCATGCAAAAACCACATGGTAATGCACTGGAGGAATATAACAGACATGTACTGTAAATTACCAGTGCATATGGAAGTACACAAGGCATGGAAAATCTATGGGCAGATTCAACGGCCAGTGGCTTCATCCAGTCCATTTGTTCCATCCATATGCTGCTGCTTCGTGGGCTTTGCCCTCAGGTTTTATTGTTACAAAACAGGTGCCTGATAATCCTGCAGATGGCACAATGGCTAGATGGACAGTTAAGTTCAGCTGACCAGTACACGGCAAAGCAAATCGGTGCTTTTTTTGCACAGTTCTCGTTGCCAGTGTATACGTATACGCGTAGATGTCAAAGTCGTGCTATTCCCCCTTCGGCAATATGCTTTGATTGCTCATTAAGGCAAACAGCTTGTTGTCTACCGTAATGCGCAATTACTTTTCAGTGACCAAACAACTGGGGGGAAAAACCACACACATTTCAAATAAGTCATTCAGGAACCAAAAAGCACTCCATAAATAAGATGCTGACATTAAGGACTGGGTAATTTTATTTAAAGATATATAGTCAGTCTGGCAAGTTATACAGGCCAAAATAGTTGCTAATGGGGAACCAGCTGAATAAGTTCCTACTGCGCATAGGCAGATAATCATTACCAGTAGCTGAAGGGAGGCATGGGCCAAGATTGTATATAGAGCAAAGGAGATAAGAGAAATGTCCATCCAAGTTCACCTCCAAGCCCTGATACATTTATTCATATAACTGCAAGCTACATTGTTTGGCTTTGAGAAAAGATGAATGGGGAGAGCAGGATGCCAGCTTTTAAATATCTCAATGACTGGCAAAAACCACTGGACAAAACTGACTTAAAATTGCATAGTGCAGATTAGGAAATTTACGGATCATTCCAAGAGGATGCCAGCATGGTTAATGAGCAACATCAAGGAAGCTATAAAAGGCAGGAAGGCTTTGTCCAGATGAGCAAACATAAAAAGGAACACAAACTCTGGCTAAACAAATTGATAATTAACATTCAGACAAGGACAACAACAACAACAACAACAACAACAACAAAAGAACTTGAAGAGTATATTGCTTGGGGGGGGGGAATCCCATTAAAAATGATAACAAAAAATGAAATACATCGAAAGCAGGAAATCATTGGGGAGGTCCTTGGAACAGGAGATGAGAAATGGTTACTGAAGAAAGACAGGGAGATTGCAGAGAAACTTAAATGAGTTTTCACAGTGGAAGCTGTTTGAAACAGAGTGAGGGGAAAGTGCACAAAACCATGGCAGGGAAAAGTGCACAGAAATGCACATTATATTAAATATATAATGTTAAAAATACATTATATTAGGAAAAGTACTAGCAAAAAGGGGTGTGGGTGGGGTTTTTGTTGTTGTTGTTGTTGCTGCTGCTGCTTCTGGTGATTTCTATTTAGTTTCTATTCTGGTGGTTTCTATTTAGACCCTCCTGGTGGTTTCTATTTAGTAACCAAAGGCCAATTAAGAGAATATTGGATAAATATGCAACCCTGCCTCACTGTGGAAACTTTACACAAGAATTATGATGGCGCGCTTTGATACATCACATCCTATATCTTCTGATATGATAGGGATCCTCTTCTTTTTGTATCATGGAAAGGAAGTCTAAGATGCAATTAAGGCCACTAATGTGAGTTCCTGATAAGTCTGTTGATTGATTTACTGCATTCACTGAATCACTGCACCAACATCAGCAGCACTTCCATTTAATCTGAGCATGGATCACTCTTGCCCCTCCTGATTCCAGCTCATAAATCTATACTAATATACATTTAAAGAGGAATCAGTCAAAGCTGGCTGATTCAGAGCTGCTTCCATCTTGCTGTGTGGGGGATGCTAATTATCCTTTTGGAGCAAGAGATGCATCCCCTGAGGCCAAACATTTTGGAAATGGCTTCTGTGCGACTTAAGCATCTGCAAACAATCCTTTTAAAGGCATGATTCATGCTTTATGCGCACACACTTCAGCTGTGGTTGCCAACACTGGATCCAAGCTTTTGTTCCTTTGAAAACTCTGAGGATGAAGCTGGGAAGAGGGATGGAAGTTTTATCTAGAGATGGGCGTATCAGTCTATTTTTGATACATGTCACTTTCAAATGTGTTCATTCATAAGTTCATGCCATCCCATTTCTACACTAATACAATTTTTTTCTTTTAAAAAATCTGCATGGAATTTCATATATAATTCTGCACTTAAATACATATTTTGGAACATATTTTCTCACATGCTCATTTTAAATGTATTTTATCCAAATGTACACACTTCTTAATGTATTTTACCATACACTATGCATTTCTAAGCCCAGAGTTGGATCAGTAGACCCACTGAAATCTATAGGACATAGGTTAGTCATCATGACTAACTTGAAGTCCCATTGATTTCAATGGGCCTAATCTAAGCATGGCTAAATGTAGACTCAGCCCACATTTTGGTACATATTCTAAGCTGAGAATGGCGTCTCCAAAATTCAGAGAAGTGCGAAATCCAAAAGATAACTATGTTTTGATCTGCACATTAGGTCTGGGTGGTGCAGATCATGTCACCTTGCATCAGAATTCACAAAGATTGAACTCCTGAAGCACCACTAGGTATCTCATCCACGTACACTCTCACTATCTGCCCTTTTCTTCTAGCACCCAAGACTGTGTATGATCTGTGACTCTATGGAAGCACCTCATTGCCGATTAATTGAATAGAAAATACAGCACTCAGACAACCATAGATTTCATTTCTAAAAATCAAGCATCTAGCCCATATGGATTATGGCTTCTCATTTAAAAAAAAAAAACAAAAAAAACTATACCCACCTTTCCAAATAAAAATGCTCAAAATGGCTCACAGTAAACTACGGTAATCACAATACAATACAAGCTGCAATATAAAAAACTGTGTCACAACTCACCATTAAAAGAAGAAGCAAATGTCATCATTTCAAACATAGCAAACTGATGAAAGAGAAATCAGCTGAAGGCACAAGAAGATAGCGTTGGTTTGTCTGGTGGCTGAATGCTAGCAACAAAGGTGCCAGGTGTACCTCTCTGGGGAGGCTGTTATAAGGACACAGCAGCATGGCAGAAAAGGGCCCTATCTCTGGTCACCACCTCCTTACTTCCTAAGGTGAAGGGGACCAGAGAAAGCTATCTGTGCAGGCAGACAGGTTTGTAGGCACTCCTTCAGATACTCTGGAGGCAAGCTCTTTAAGACTTTCCAGCAGCATTGGGCAACTTGTGGCTGTCCAACTGTTTTGACCTACAACTCCCAACATCCCTCATCATTGGCTATGCTGCCTAGGGCAGATGGGAGTTGTAGACCATAACATATGGAGGGCCACACATTGCCCACCATGCTTTATAGGTTAAATAAAACCAGTTCTTTGATTTACATGCAGAACAGAATGGACGTCAATGTCGAACTTTCACAATAGGTGCAATATGCTCTAGGTGCAATATGCCCTAACCTACCTTACACTGAGGGTCTTCTCAGTGGCCACTCCCAGGCTCTGGAGCTCCTTGTCAAGGGAGGCTTGGTTGACCCTGAGCTTGGTTCACCAGCAGGCAAAGACATTTTTATTCAGGCAGGCCTTTGGCATATAAGTGGGTCTTTTTCTGGAGGGTTGTTTTTTAAAAAATATTGGTTGGGTGCTGTTTGTTTCTTTTATTGTGCATTTTAATTGTGTTCTTATTTTTATGTTTTAATTAAGTTTTTTTTAAAAAAAAATATTGTTAGCCACCTGGAGTGCCATTATTTGGAAGAAAGACAGGATATAAATTAAATAAATAAAAGAATAAATAAATTACAGGGCTGATGTGAGCGTAAAATAGCTTGGCCACAGTGATACAGGCACTAGTAACCTCAAGACTGGACTACTGCAATGAGCTCTATATGGAGCTGCCCTTAAGGCTGTTCCAGAAGCTGGAGCTAGAGCAGAATGCAGCAGCTCTGCTGTTGCCAGGACGCTGCCCCTTTTCAGCATGCAACTCCTTTGCTGAGGGAACTGCACTGGCTGCCAATTTGCTACAGGGCCAGGTTTAAGGTTCTGGTTCTAGTGTACAAAGCCCTAAACAGCTTGGGACTAGGATACCTGAGAGAGCGCCTTCTCCCTTACCAACCTGCCCGGTCACTGAGGTCATCGGAGGACATTCTCCTGGTGGTTCCACGTGGACCTTTGGTCTGATTGGAGTCCACCAGCAGAAGGGCCTTCAGTGTGGTGGCTCCATTTCTGTGGAACTCCCTGCCTCTGGAGGTCAGGCCGGCTCCGACACTGGGATTTTTTCGGTGCCTGCTGAAGACATCCTTGTTCTGGGAAGCCTTCCTTGCTGGCCACCCATGGTTTTAATATCATCCTGTTTTTAATACATTTTAAAAAATTATTTTATCTGTTTTATCTTTTCATTGTTCACCGCTCCAGAATCTGTTTAGATATGGAGCGGTATACAAATGGTGTAAATACAATACATAAATAAAATAATTATATGGGTGATAGAACCACATATGCTACAATGTGCTATAGCACAGATCCTTCCCCACCACCACCACCACCCCAAGACGATTCACTAGCCCCTTCATTGCAGGCATTTTCTCTCTCTTCTGCTGTATCTCATTCAAGCATTCAAAGTGACAGTCTATTAGACACTCTGGTGGCAGCACCTTAAGAGATTGAGGACTCTTGTGTCAGCCCCTTGACGTGCTCCATCTGCATGCAGCAGGAAATGACAGACAACAAAGAGAATCTCTTTTTTAAAAACAACAACAACAACACACACGTCTGTGCTGCTAGCCCTTTCTTTCTGGAGAGAGGAACAATCGAGGAAGAGGTACCTCTCCCCACCCACCCCGCAAAAAGGGTTGCCTGGTGGCTAAAGTTGCAAGGCTGTTATTTTGATGGGCTACAACATCAGATGATCAGATAGGTGGAAGGCCTAATTTAAGCTGAGGTTGGGAGAGTTGTTAAACGTAAAGGGAGGCTTCCTCCCATCTTCAAAACCATTATCACACATGGCAATAGGAAAACCGCTATTAACGGGCTGCAAAACTTGCCTGTTCCTTTTCAAAGTAAGACAGTTGTTACCTGCCTGTAGCACGAGGTGTCAGAGATTAAAAAAAAGGGGGGGGGACACTGTTCTCAAATCTCTTTGAAAAGCGTGGTGAATAAAAAGAATTTGTTCAGGGAACATATGGAAAGATGTTCCATATAAGGATCTTTGGGTTGTTTTTTGCATCTGTTACATTCTCTCTCAGCATTTTGTTTCTTGCCGTGATATTTCTGGCTTACACTGTACTGTGTATTTATTTACCTTTGCCCTCACTTGGTTGTTCTCACCAAGTAGTCAAATCAGACTTGGCTACTGATGATGACCTGTTTATTTTCCTTCCACTTGCTTACATTGTTTTATGGTTAACAACGCAATCCAATGCAGCCACCTGCTGTAACCCACTGAACACAGAGGGTTACGGGCATCCTATGGAGGGTGGAAGGAGCACAGAGGAGAAGATCGCCGCTGTACTTCTCCTGCCCTGCAAAAGACTTAGCCGGCCATGAGGAGCAGAGACTGAGCCGCCGCCAGGATACTACACATGCTGGCAGAGCCTGACTCCTCCCCTTCCCACCCCTTGGAGCACCCACAGAACTCTAGTTCCAAGACAGGTCTTGATATGACCTCGAAGCCACAGCCAGCGTGGTTCTTTCTGTGCCAGGCTGCAAGGACGGAGGGAAGGCGCTCCGAAGTTGGAGTCTCAGCTCCAACCTCAGAGCGTGTTTCTGAGGTCAGAGCTGGGACTCTGACTTCTCCTATGGCCATCTAGATTCATAGATTCATAGACTCTCTCTAGAGGCCATAGGATTGTGCCCTGTATTTTCTATGGGCAACAATACTGCCAGATAAGAAGATCCAAAAATGCTGAATACTTACAGAACCAAAATCTTGTTAAGAATGGTGCCCCCACCTACTCCATTCCACAACTTGTGCCCAGCAGTGATTTTGCACCACCATCCTTGAAGGAAAAGTGATGTGCCAGCGCTCTACCACACGTGACGGGAGAAATGGGCCAGTGGGAAGAGGAATTTGGATGAAATTATACTGCAGGTGCTGCCTCCTCCCTGCTCAATTTGCTCAAGAGTGGCAGCCCTGCCAACCCCCCTGATATCTACAGCATGGGATTAGCCAATCAGCTCATGGGTCTGAGTAGGATTTTTTAAATATATATATTATAATATATATATATATATATATATATATATATATTATTATTTAGTATTTTGCACAATTGTCACCTGGAAGCCTTTCTTTCTTCTTCCTGCCTGCATCAATCATTCTGTAGGGATGGGCGAATGAGGAATGTTCAAGACGGCTGGGATTGCAAATCATGCTAGAGCCACATGCTTTTGATTTCCAATTTGTGCAAATCGCCTGAGTAGTGCAAAATCATGCCAGAACCATGTAGTTGTTGGCTTCCAGTTTTTGTACAAATCACCTGATTTTGTGCAAATTTCCTTAGCATTTTTTTTTAATGTGCACATCGCAGCCCGTCTTAGAAATGCAAGTCCATCAGCTGGCTCAACTCTTGCCACAGCGAGTCGGCACTAGTGCAGGGCTGACAAACTGGAATCCAGGGGGCCAAATCATGAAAATCTGTTGGATCCCCCCCCCCATTGGATTCCTCACACATCCCTAGGTCAGGTAGTTGGAACTCCAAAACCTGGGAGAAACGTGGACAAAGAGAGTTTTGGAAATATCCTTAATTCAGCCTACTATTACCATACAGACCCCCCCGCCCGCCCCCCGCCCCCCACAAAAATACGATAGTGGTGATATTATTAATGTCATCCTGATTGTGATACTGGCTTCCTAGCACAATACAAACTGTGGTAGGACAAGTTCCTAGTAGTGAATTTTCTGAACAGAGAAAATATTTCCATTGTGGGACAGAAACAGGAGCTAATGGGAGATAGACCCTGTCAAAGATTTCTAAACATTTCCCCAAAGCATCAGCAGAGACTACATGACAGGGTTGTGTGACGGGAGTCACAGAGTTCTCACTGTGTCAGAGAAACAAGCCAAGGGGGACATCAGAACTTTCCCATAACATTTTGTACCAAAACCTCGTCACATTGTAAAGAATCAAACACATGGGCCCTGCCCCTGATCCACGCATAGAAGCAGATTTCCACACATGCGGCCAATGCAGAAGTACATCCAGATTCATAACTGCATTGTCTTGCTGTTCTGTTCCTGCCCCCCTTGCTGTGGGTCTCAAACCTTGCCTTACCAGGAGCAGGAGATCCAGGATAGTGGGGGAGCTGTCCAACCAGGAGTCTCAGGGAGCATAGCCAGGTTAGATGTTACTTCAGCACGAGTTAGGCCTCAGGCTATGAAGCTTCACAGCTGCTACTGCAGTTCCACCTCTACCTGTCCCCCTCTGCCTGCTCCTCTCAAGCACATGAAGAGTCAGGTGTCCTCCTCCTCATGAGTAGGGCTCAGGAAAAGCTGACCTCATGCTGCCAGGTGGGCACTGCACCTTTGGCTCTGTGCTTTCATTCAGACATGCCAGCACCTCTCCTCCTGAGATCCTGAGATTGACCCTGGCTGAGTCTGGAGCACGGGGATGAGACCAGTCAGGATGTATCAGTTCCTCCAGACACTGAGCCTCCTTGAGAGGGGTGTCTTCCCCAGGTAGCTGGGAGGTCTATTAGTCTCTGCTGACTCCACTGGAACCTCATCAGTACTAGGGCCAGAAATGAGGTCCTCCTCTTCCTCCCCTGCAGTTCATGTCTCCATTAGGTGCTGATGGGGATGCAGAATGAGTTAGTTTCCCCAGATGGGGATGAGAGCAGGAAGACCAATGAGGGTGCTCCCTCCGTGCCAGATTGAAGGTGGAGGAGGCTTTAAAGAGCTGTCCCACCCCACTGCCTCTGCAGAGAGTTCTTCCTCCAGACAGCAACCCACACATCCCTCCCCTATATGGCACCAGCACAGGAAAGCAAGTCACCAGTTACTGGGACTATTTTTCAGGTGATCTCACAACGAGCCACATTTTTTACCTACTTCATGCTGACCTGGGGGTGGGGGGAAGAGTTGGCTAATTGGCTGAGTATATTCATGGCACAGCTGGCAGCCCTTAGTGCTAGCCAGGACAGGAGCAACTGAAGTGTAGGTTACCTCGATGAGCACCCTGAGGCATCTTCAGGGTGACCTGGTGCTTTTTTCCCTCTCTCTTGTCGGTTTCCCGGACCAAGAGAAGGGCCTCCCGCTCAAGATCTTAAAACCCAGGCAGGCTCATCTCGGGGAATGCAGTTGGAGTGCAAATCCCGCCATCCCTCACCATTGGATGTGCTGGCTAGGGCTGATGGGAGTTGTAGTCCATCAGCCCTAGCCAGTATCTCTGGAGGGCCACCCACTCCGGAAGACAGCATTATAAGTTGACAGCTGGAGAATGGCTATCTTTCTCCTCAGCTTCCACCTGGAAAATGTGGGGCCTGGGCTGAACATATGTTACCTGGTGGCTAACCTCCTGGTTTCACCTCTCAGCCATTTCTGTTAATTTAATAAAGCTTTGCTCATTTCCTCCACTCACACCTCCCATATTCACTCTGATGGCTGGGTAATAAGCTGCTCTTAATTTCAAAAGCTAACTCATCCAAACTCAAATACGTAGGTCTTGCCTGGAATCCAGGAGGACATCTATATAATATCCCTATCTGAGTATCAAGAGAAGCATCCCAGAGTTTTGACTCCTTATCCCACTTAAAATTATCCTGATAATAGTCACTTATTTTATTTTAAAGGATCCATTGATGCGACTTCACAGGTCTTCCCCCCCCCCCATGAAATCTGTAAGTATCTGTGAAAGGAGACTTACATTAATCACGCTGTTAAGTGAGAAAAGGATTTAAATTTTAATCCTTTACTATTACATAAGTCAAGAAACAGCCTGGAAACTCAAATCTGCTAAGTAGATTACAGAGCAGGCTAAGTACAGAGTGTACAGCTGGGAGCAGGATGTGTGTGTGTGTGTGTGTGTGTGTGTGTAAAAATATATTCGATGAGTATCCTGATCTTTTTTATTTATTGTAATATTTTATTTTATTAAATTTTTGGATCACCCATCTGGCTGGGACTTCACTATTTTAGGTGTAAATCTGATGCACAGTTATACACGTGTACCTTTGCTTCATTTTAATGGCCCTTTTCCACCTTAAAAAAATCCTATAAACTGCTGGATTTTATATTATATGCCATGACTGAGATCATGTAGGTTACCAGAGCCCCATCTAAAGGATGTTTTCCTACACATCAGCCATAACCTGGGCCAAACTATGCTATACTATAGAACTAAAGCATTACAAGCCGCTCTTCTATTGTCCCTTCCTCTATGGCATCATCACCAATTCCATTTGAAAGGACTTAGGTTCAATTTAACCATCACTTGATAAGCATTCCTCCATCAATGGTGCCTCACTAAAGCCCTGTGCTTAGGGATGAACAGATCTATCCATTTCAGTTTCTCATTTTTCTAGTCTTCCGTTCCTCCTCTCATTCATATATATATATATATATATATATATATGCATGAACATTTGTATGCATTTTATGTGCATTTCTCCTAATACATGCATCTTTGTACACACTTTTGCCAAATATGCCATTTCTTTTGCAAGCAATTTTCCTAATATAATGCACTTTTTAATGTTATTTTCACTAATACACATATTTTTACATTCACTTTCCCCCTAATCTATGCATTTTTGTATGGCTTTTCATTGGAGTACTCCACTGCAAAATTCGGAGATGTGTGAATTTTGAAAGATAACTGAGTTTCAGATTGCGTATTGTTGAAAAGGGCAAAATTAGGTAAATTTGTATTAAAATGCAAACCGGGGGGGCGGGATGTCCCTTTCTTTACTGGGCATGGAAGCTGATGTAGGAGAGTCATTTTCCATAACCCTACTGTTACTTGAAAGTTCACATGCTATTACCAGGTGGCACTGTACTGGTCATGGAAAAACCCATAAGGCCTCCTTGGAAGATCTCAGGGATTGACTGGCTGTATATAGAGGGAGAGGCAGTCAGCTAGTTATCCTCATTCTGAGTTGTTTAGGGCTTTGTATGTCAAGAAGAAAACCTTGAACATGGCACAGTATCTAATAGGCAGCTGGCTTCCCTTCACCACCTCTGCTACAGCCATATTGGCTCATACCATCAGGTTGTTAAACATAGCCTACAGTGACTGGCAGTGGTTTTCTAGGGCTACAGACTGGTCGTTTTCCCAGCCCCAGCCCCCAGATGCCAGCCATTGAACTTGGAGCCTTCTACGTACAACAAAGCATATGTTTGAACACTAAGCTATAGTTTCTCCCACCATAATCATCACCATAACAAGAATGCATTCCCCCCACCAACATTTGAGCCTTCTTTTTCAATGCAGCACACGTGGATCCCTTTACTGGGCAGTATCTCCTACTTCCTTTGGGCGTGTAGATGAGGTTATTTCCCTCTCCAGCACACCCATTTTTCCAAAACTTGCCAATTGTGCTGCAAAATGGCAAAATTAGCTTTGAGACAGGAGCAGGCTGGCATGAGATGGATGAACTATCACCCCACCTTCACTCCCAAGCCTGCTCCAAAACAGTAAGAGGGCGAGGTATTTGTCTCCCCCCCAACTTCCACTCTGAGAAGGCAAAATATCTGATAAGGAAAGGACATTTGCTCTCCGCTGCTGCCATATCAGCATTCTGAGTTGAGTCACGGAGATTTAAATACATTATTGACAATCCGTTATTCCCTTAATATGCTATTTCACTGTAATGGTCAAAATCATTACATGGTAATACTCCCACAGTAAATGTGTAAAACTCAATACCTTCCCCTAAACACACACACAGACACCACCACCACACACCAAACTACTGGTGTGTTATTGCCAATCTTGCCTAACACAGTATCTCCTAAATCCTCTGCGGAGAACATAATTGCTCATTCATTCACTTAGAACAAATCAGTTCTTTTATACACAAAAGCTTTTTGCGCAGATAAAAGATTGCAGTTACGGCGAGCACTTTGAAGCACCTCTAAAAGAGCAGCAACATTGCTCCAACCTAGGGGAAACTCTTCTGGAGGCACAGGAAAGATAATGACACAGACAAACATTAACAAATTTACACCGTTGTGAGGCATCATTAATATAATATAGGGAGGGAGCCAGGATTGCTTAAGCATCGTTCAGCTGGCTGTGCCACTAGCTCATGATCTGAACTATTAATACCCAGGGCCGGATTAAGATAGGGGCTATTGGAGCTGCAGCTCCAGGCCCCTACCATAAAATAGGCTCACAGCTGGCCCGGCAGCGCGCAGCGCGCCCACTCGCCCGAGCCGCGCCGCCGCCTGCTGGCAGCTGCCGCGCTGCCGCACTTGCCCGTCGAGACGCCAGGCAGCGGCTCCCTCGCGGCGGCGGCAGCGGCGGCGGCAGCGGCGGCGGCAGCGGCGGCGGCTCTTCCCGCCGGGGACCTGCGACTCTGCGAGATGCCCCGTCTGTTCGGCTCGGGGGAGCCAAAGCCACTCCGGTAAGGTAAGGTGGTTGCTCGCGCGCGCGCCTGCCTCTGATCCGGTTCTCATGGCCTGGTGGCAGGACTTGAGCGCCGGCGGCGGCCCTGCGGGGAAGCAGCAGCGTGCGCGGCTCTGGCTGGGCGCCGACGGACTCCCCCGGGTCAGCCTTCCCCAACTGGGTGCCCACCAGCGGTGTTGGACTACAACTCCCATCGTGCTGGCTGGGGGTGATGGGGGCTACAGTCCAGTTCACCTGGAGGGCGCCAGGTTGGGGGAGGCTGGCCGGGGGTGGGTGGGGACAAAATCCTCAGCACCAGGCCCATAATGGTCTTAATCCGGGCCTGTTAATACCGAACAATGCATTCCTCCTCCTCCTCTTCTTCTTTCATAGATCATAGAGTTGGAAGGAGCCTACAAGGCTATTGAGTCCAACCCCCTGCTCAATGCAGGAAACTAGAGGAGGGGTCTCCCATCCAAGTAATAACCAGGCCCGCCTGACCCTCCTTAGCTTTCCACGCTCAGACAAGCTGAGCCAGCGTGAGCCACAGGCCTAGATTCATAGATCATAGAGTTGGAAGGGGCCTACAAGGCCATCGAGTCCAACCCCCTGTTCAATGCAGGAAACTAGAGGAGGGGTCTCCCATCCAAGTAATAACCAGGCCTGACCCTGCTTAGCTTTCCACACTCAGACAAGCTGAGCCAGCATTTCTTCTTCTTCTTCTTCTTCTTCTTCTTCTTCTTCTTCTTCTTCTTCTAGAATGGAAAGCATTAAAAAGAAGGAGAAAATGTGCTTTCCTAAAGCTCTAAGTTCCTCCACCCTGTGCCTGGCTTGCCTGGGTGTGGGGAGGCAGTGGCGAGAGCAGGGAAGAAGGTGACGAGCAGTAGAGGCTGGTGACTCCTATTTCGGAGGGGGCCCTTAATCCATTGCAGCATTTGTTTGGAGCCTAGTAGGAGCTATCCGTGGTGCTCCACGGTGGTGAACCTATTTTAGGGATGGAGTTCAGCACCATGGATAGCTCTAACAGAGCTCCAAATAAACCTGCAATGGATTTGGGGGCCCGCCGAAATAGGAGACACCAGCTTCCCCTGTGACGAGTGGGCCTCGAAGCACGGGTTCGCATGCGGCATGATGGTGAGGGGGTCAGGGCTTGCCTGGGTGATATCAGTCCCTGCAGCCCTGCCCTTGGCCTCTTCCATTTTGTGGCTTTCTCCCTCCCTCCCTGTACTCAGTGTGGGCATTACTGGTCACATTTTGGAGCCGAGTAGGAATTTTTGGCTTCTTGTTTGATTGGCCATGGACAGTAAGTCTTTTCTCCTACTCTACGCTGTAAGCAGGGTTGGGTGGGTTAGTTTGGTGGTTTAGGTTAATATGGATGTTAGATTGATTCGGTCGCATTTGTTTGGCAGGTAATTGTAGCCATATTTAGTGGGGCTAGGGTTGGTGAGTATCAGAAGGCACCTTTATGGTGATAGGCAATACCTGAGGTTTCCCACTCAGGGCTTGGCAGCCTAGTGGGGAGATAGAGATTACCTTTGAGGTTAACTCATCTCCTGTGCTCAGAGTTTTGCAGCCCTGGGAGGGGGTGACATGGGAAGGCCTCCCAACTCCCGAAAGGTGTAGACCTGAGGAATGGCAATCCCATAGATGCCGTTCAGCAGGGCTAGGATGTCTTGCCAAATCAACTACAGTAATACCTTGGATTGCAAGTAACTTGGTTTGAGAGCGTTATGCAAGACAAGCAAATTTTTAAATATTTATTAATATATTTTTTTACTTGATATACAAGCGACGTCTTGCAATACAAGTACTGTAGTACGGCTTAAATTAAAAATCTCTGTACAAATTTTTTTGGGGGAATTTCATTTTTATATAAGAGTGTTTTGGATTACATGCACGTTTCCGGAACGAATTATGCTCTCAATCCAAGGCATGACTGTATTGCCTGTATAGTTAGAAGCCTGCCCTTTGCAGATCTACTTTATAAATAGATGTGGCCCATGTTTACAGCATATACTTGGTATCTCTCCTCTCTTATTTCCCAGCTCCTTTCACTTGCAAATGCCCCTCCCTTGCTAACAGGAGAGGCTTTCAGTCCAGCAGCAGTTCCTAAATGCTCAAGAGACCACATGTTGTCACATGTCCTCTTGGGCATTCCAGGAAGTGTTGCTGGGATAAAAGCCTCTGTGTGAAGAGCCCTGCGATGCCTGCAACAGCACACGAGGCATTTTCAGAGCTAAAAAACAGAAAGGAGATCCTCTGGCTACCCCCTATGCTTGCAAAGTCCATAAACAGAGCTCTTGCCCCTCCTCCCCAATGAGAATTTTTTTGTCTCCCCCTCACCCAGCCTCTTTCGATGAAGTCTTCATTTGACCTCCCCACGAAGTGCCAAAAAAGAAAGCTTCAAAATGCTTGGCACAGCACTACAATTTCCCCAACAACAACAATATATTGTTCCCTGTTATAATGCAAAGTATTTAACACCCCAAGTAATGCAAAGTATTTTGGGGTGACCTGGTCTAGAGTGGTCAGTGAAGACCCATTCGCTTTACAAAAGAGCTGCTCCCAGTGCTAGAACTGGTGTGTTGAAATGGATGAACACAACGGCCTGCATTTTTGGACTCTACTTGGGGACACGACTATGGAGACTGTCATGATGAGCACCTGCCCCAAAATTCAGCATTACACCACTAGGCAGAAGAAAAGGCAGTGAGGTGGGGGGAATAACTCAGTAGGCTGAAATCCAACTAATAATAGCTTCATATTGGAAGTAGGGAAGGCTGTATCAGTCTAGGTTTGTCTGTCTTGCTTTCATATGTCTTCAAAGCAACGTCCATTCCCTTTCTAGTAGGGATGGCCACTTACCCCCCCCCCTCTCGTCCCGCAGCACTTGGGGCCCGGCAGCTGCGGTGCTCAGCATACTTCCGGGCCTGCAGTGTGTCATTTCCGGGTCCCTGGTGTTGCGTTTTTCCCGTAAATACCAAGGTAAACTTAAACTACCGTAAAACTGCCACGATTTGCTATTCACAGCCATTTTAAGGAAGTTTACCTTGGTATTTACAGAAAAAACACAGTGCCAGCAACCCGGGAATGACACGCCAGGGACCTGGAAGCACCTTTCCCCACGGGAACTTGGGACGAGCCAGGGCCAGGTAAGTCTCATTGAGCTTTGGAGAGGCGAGCGGGGCGATTTCACTCCATTCCATCACCCCCCTCGAAATTCTTGGCCAACCCTACTTTCTAGGCATAATTAGGAAAGGAACTGAAAATAAAACTGCCAAGATCATCCTGCCCTTCTACAAATCTATAGTGTGACCACGCTTAGAATACTGTGTACAGTTCTGGTCACTGCACCTAAAAAAAGGACCTTGTAGAGCTGGGAAAAGTGCAGAAAAGGGCAACTCACATAGTGGTGGCCACGAACCTCCTGGCGGGGCCGCCTCGCCTCTCCACGGCGGTGGCCCCGCCACCTCGATCTTCTGAGTGGCGTGGAGCTGTTCTTCGAGCCGCCAGTGCCAGAAGTGACGGGACGGGACCAGCGCGGGTGGCTCTCCACGGAGAAGCGAGCTGCCCTGGGGACAAGGTAAGTCCCCGTGAGCCTCGCACAGGCGTTAGCGGGGCCGATTTCGGCCCGCTACGCTGCACAAGGCAAAATCATACACCCCTAAACTCACATGATCAAGGGACTGGAGCAACTCCCCCTATGAGGAAAGGTTACAGCAGCTGGGATTGTTTGGCTTAGAAAAATGATGAGTAAGGGGAGACATAATAGAGGTGTATAAAATTATGCATGGTGTGGAGAAAGTGGACAGGGAGATATTTTTCTTCCTCTCTCATAATTCTAGAACTCGGGGTCAACCCATGAAGCTGACTGATGGGAGATTCAGGACAGATCAAAGGAAGGACTTCTTCATACAGCGCATGATTAAACTATGGAAAATGGCGTAAGATGCGTAAAAAACGGCTGTGATTCGTGCAAGTTATGCAAATTGTGGCTGCTTTTAACATATCTTACGCCATTTTCTACGTAAACAACATAGCGCTGAGAACCCAGAAGTTTGGCTGGTTTGCACTTTCTGGACAGATTGGAATACAGTTATACTTTGATTTTCACCCTTGATCCATTTTTGTGATACCATTCTTGGCTCAGAAAAAAACATACCAAAATGTATATACAAGATGCACATTTTAGGATAAAGCATACAAAAATGTTCATTTTAGGGTAAAATGCATACAAAATGTGTGTTTTGTGAATAAGTGCTTTTAAAATAATGGAAACTTTCAAATCCATTGTGTTTTTTTAAAATTAAAAATGCATATTAATGTAGAAATGGGATGGAATAGAGATATATGAAAGAATACAATCAAAGCTGATGTGAACTGGTGGAAACAGATATATCCGTCTATCCCTATGCCACAGGGACCATGGTCATTGCATTGGCACACTGCTCACAATTTCCACATTCACAGCATAAATATTAGTAAGCTATGGATTTGTATGGTTTTTCAACATGATAATGTTGTTGAAAGGCTAATGTATTATTTTTCAAATGGCATAATTGTTTTATATCACGGGTGGAGAAGGATAATTTGCTGAATGCCACTTCACTAATTAGTTACAAGTGTGAAAACCCTGAATGTGTTAACATCTAGGATCTTCAATATCATTGACTATTCAACAGTATTAATAAATTAAAATAGTTTAAATATGGAAAATACTCTCTAAACACACACACACACACACACACACACACACACCAGAATGACCTAAGGGGGCAATCTTATGGATTGTGCTCCTGCTAGATGGTAGCCTCCAATCTTAGAGGCTTCCAAAAATCCTACGCCAGTGATGGCGAACCTATGGCACGGGTGCCACAGCTGGCACGCAGGGACCTCTCTGTGGGCACTCGAGCCATTGGTCACCAGATTGCGAAAAGACTGTCCCCTTCTGCAAAACACTAATGAACTTGTTCTTTCTCACAGTGTGGAACAGAATGATTTTATTCTAGAATTCCTGTTACAGAATTCTTTTCTACATTGTTATCACATTTAAAAGATTTTGAAGAATGATGCACAGAGCATGGCTTGGATATAAAGCCCTAACAGTTGACCTGAGTGCTGCATGTGTTGCTCTCAAGCTAACGGAGTATGAGCCAAGGTTTGACAAATTATCAGCATGCATGCAATAGCAAAAATCACATTAATTGTGCAAAAGCATGCCCAGTGCAAACTTTTACCTAATGCAGTGTTTGCAGTCCAAGACATAAAGTGTTTAAAATGTGTTAAGCACATTTAGTTTTCTTGTTTATCTTACTCATCCTAGTACAGGTTGACTTTTAGTTTTACTAATCCGACACCCGTAGAAGTAGGGAAAGGACCCGGAGTAAAGCTTGCCCCATACAATTTCAGTCTGGCATATAATCATATTACAAGTTGAGAATCCCTTATCCAAAAATACATGTGCCTAATTATTTAAAAAGTTTGTATAAATTCCCTTCAGGCTATGTGTACAATGTAGTACTATAATAATTTTTTGAGTTGATTTTTTTTTCCAACAAAAAACTGTTTGTATCATTGAAAGCTCTGTTATTGTGTTTTTCTTTTAAGACAAAAGATGTTAATTAGTTCGGACAACTGTATGAGTTGTTTTTCTAAAACTAAAACCTCAGTATTCAGGTTTAATTGCAGTGTTGGCACTTTGAAATAAATAAGTTGGTTTTGTGTTGCAGTTTGGGCACTCGGGCTCAAAAAGGTTCGCCATCACTGTCCTACGCCCTGCCTGGCTGCCGCTCACAAAGCAGGAGGAGGAGCAATAGAAGTGATTTGGCCTCCTGTTTCCCCTCCAAATTAAAACAAACAAACACACCATCTTCTGAGTAGGAATGTCGGAGAAATATGCAATGGACTTAAATGAATTCAAAATTCTAAGACTCTGACCCATAGATTCCACAGTGGACTGGCTTTTCCCGAGTCACACAGATTCCATGGACTTGTGGCAGACCACTTTTTTATATCCATAATTTTACACAAATTTAGTTGTAGAAAAATAGATTAATTTAAAAAAAAAAAAAATACACCCACCAAAAATGTGCATTTCCCCCATAGGCTAAAGTGTGGAAGTACACATTTTTCAGGTATTTGTGTATTTGGGTGTGTGTGTGTGTGCATTTTGGCAGGTGCAACTGCGTACGAATGCATTTGCACAAAATCCAGTTCCATCCACGATGGAATGAAAGGTGCGTTGACAATCTGTGAAACATAGACGGAATGGATATTACAATGTCCGTACATCCCTGCTTCTGAGCCCGTCTAGCTCACTTATCAGCAGTGGAGAGGGACGGGCAAAGGAGAAGCCAGAAGATTCTGTGGATCCCGGCATCTGCTCTCCCGCTCCCTTCCTTATCCGCTGGAATATCCCCTTTTCTATCTCTACAAGGTTGTTGCAACCTCAGGAAGCTGCCACCGTGGTTCTTTCCATGGAGGCTGAGCGGGGGCAGCGGGAGGGATCCAATGTCAGATTTCCCCTTCTGAGATCATAGCAATTTTTACGGCCTTGGAGGGAGGGGGAATCTGAAATATCCTATGGTCAACCACACCTGCCCAAGGGTGGAAGGGTGGAAGCCTCCAATCACGGGAGGCGCAATGGAGGTAAATTTCACCTCTCCATCCTCTTTTACAGCATCTTCCACTAGATGCGCCTCTGAACCTGGCTAGGAGACGTGATGCTGGAGACAGGGGCAGGGAGGCTGGTGGATCCATGGCCCCTCCCCTCCCCACCCACTGGCACACCCCATCCCCCCACCCCCAGGGCCATGACACTGACCTCGACTAAAGTAGCCACTGTGGAGCTTTCCATGGCAACTGGGAGCAGCTTCAGGGGGGGAATCAGATCTCTTCTGCAGTCGGAGTTCTGTCTCTGGCCCAGGAGGAGAGAATCTGCAGCCTCCTTTAGTGCCCCACATGCTGTCTGGTGGCCATAGGATCACTCTGTTGATGCTTAAGAGGACATGATGCGCCCTTAAACCTGAGCCAGCCTGCTGTTAAAAAAGAAGCCACGGCCCCCTTGTCACTTTCAATATTTCTTAATTCTTCCCACAAATATTGGAAGTTCTATCACAATCATCTACAATTGTCTCTAACAAAAGGTTTGTGGCTCACAAGGGAGTCTTTACACCCAGATCTTTGTTTTCTGCCTTATCTTTCTTCTTACTCTCCCGTGGATCTTAATTTGGTTGCTATGGAAGCAACTTTCAACATCCAATTAGTGGATGTAAATCCCATTGAAGAATTCTTAGCATTAGCATAGGCTACCACTGTGTATTTCTCTACTAGTGACAACTGTGGAGTGGGGGGGGGCAGTTAACAGAGAGTCAGATAAGTATTGTCATTCATTTCTGATGTTTACAACCAAGAGACAATCATAGCTCAAGGTAGGCCCCCAAATCCCTTCCCAGTGCTTGTAATATTCAAATGAATGCAAGTCTTCTTGCCACCAACACAAGGGGAAGAGATAAAAATCCATTCCTTTGGCTCTGAAATGTGGCTTGCAGTTTCAATCCCTTATGTGACATGGGGACCTTAAAAAACAAAACAAACAATTATCTTACAATGACACTTGGAGATTCTGAAAAGGAAAGAAAAAGAAATAGAGAAATAGCAGCAGACAGTTCTTGAATAACTTTTAGATCAGCAGACCTCTAAAAAAAACAACCCAGGGGTGATGGGGGGGGGGGAGTCTACCTTGCACCATCATCTATGTCAAGGGGCTGTCCAAAATAAGTTTAAGACTGGGTGCTTTCAAAACTGAAGGGGGCCAAAGTCTTCTATCCACGTGAAGAAGGATGTGCTGTATTTTACCACTGTGCTTTTTTTAGACCTCAATTTAGGTTTTGGGGTAGAAATTCTACCCCAAACTTCTGTCAGGTTATTTCCCCCCCCTGAAATGCACTAAGTTTATGTGGATATTCACTTTTTAAAAACTCCATTCAGCTTAATTCTCTCCCTTCTCCACTGATTGTTGCTTCTTCCACTTTCCTGGATTAGTCACATTGTTCATCCCACCCAATCAGGGACCACGCAGTGACACACTACATAGCAAATCAGATGTGGCTAGGAAACAACGCCATCACTGAAGGCAAATGCTAGTGAATAAGCAAACATTTTTAAACAAGTGCGCAAAAAATTGCCCAAAGGGGGAGGTGTTATATCTCCACTGAAATCATTTGAGCACAATGGGCTCCATTTTTACGCAAATTGAAGCTGCCAGCCTTTAACGCATCTTATGCCATTTCCTATGTAAAAAGTGGCCTGCCACTTGGTGTACATCTACTTTTGGCTCGGCAGGCGCTGCAGCAGTGTTCGCCAAGCCTCTGGCGAGTCAGGTGGTGGATGGATCGCCCACCACTAATTTTGACTAAAATCTAGATTCAATATCCTCAATATCAATCAATACTCCTCTGCCCCGACTGGAAGTCCACCCAAAAAAGAGCCTTCAGTGTGGCGGCTCCATTTCTGTGGAACTCCCTGCCTCTGGGGGTCAGGCAGGCAGGCGCCAACATTGTAATGCTTTCGGCACCTCCTGAAAACACTTTTATTTCAGGAAGCCTTCCTGAACTAACCAGACATGGTTTTATTGATTTTGGTTTTAACATATTGTTTTATTCTTGTTAATTCGTTTTATCTTTCATTGTACACCGCTCCAAAATCCTCATACTGGAATATGCAGCAGTATATAAATTTTATAAATGAATAAATAAATATTTCTGGTGTGATTCCATCATTCATTGGCTATGACGTCATCACCCAATTCATTTGCCATCATTTTACAGAGATAACAGGCTCTCGGCTATTACCTAAGCTTGCAACAAGGGCGGGGAGCCTGTGGCCCTCCAGACATCATTGGAATACAACTCCCATCACCCTTAAGCATTGGCCTTGGATTATATAAAGAAACATGGAGCTTCTTCTTTGTCCTGCATTGGGCCTTCGGTCCATCTAGCAAGCACATCAAAAATCAAACAGTAGGAATAGATGAATCTATCCGTTTTGCTATCTATCAGTTTCACTTTCTCCCACATTTGGTCAAGTTCTTTCCATCCTGTCTATGAAGAAATTTGCAAATGTTGGTAAGTTATCACAAAACAACCCCAGCAAAATGTTGACTCATCTGCACTGGCAACATTCATTAGGGACAGCTATTCCCAATCCCAGCATGGCAAGGACCATGTTTTCCCCCCCTGGCTGCTAAAGATGAGGATCCTGGAAATAGTGGTACCTATTGAATTTGGCCAGGGCAAATGGGTGACATTTTCATTTCAGTTTGTTTTTAGCACTTCCCCCCCCCCCCAAAAAAAATTGCAATATTTTTCGTATTCATGATGGAAAGTACACTTGAGATTTTAAAAATCTGAATGCAGGAGAGGAGGGGCTGTGCCTCAGTGGTAGACCACGTGCTTTTCGAGCAGAAGGTCCCAGGTTCAACCTCCGGCATCTCCAGGGAGGGCTGGAAAATCTCCTGCCTGAAACCCCAGAGAGCCGTTGCCAGTCATTGTCAACAATATTGGGCTAGAGGGACCAGTGGTCTGACTCAGTGTAAGGCAGCTTCTTAGGTTCTTGTGAGAAACTCACAGATTTGCCCGTCCCTGAGCAACTATACCGGCAGATCATGTTCATTATTGATATCTCATTTTTTAATTGAAAATTTATTGTTAAGCTGACTTTAATTTTTTTTATTATTTAATGTACATCATCTGTATACCACCATTCAGCTAACAAGACAAAAAGATTATAATGTAGGCATCAGGTGCACCTCTTTAAGGAGGGCATTCCATACCAGGGGCACCACCACCAAAAAAGCCCTACCTATGTTACATAATGCACTTCCAATAAAGTTCTGAAAAGTGCTTGGACACTCAGTACAAAACAGAAAGAATAACTTTTCCAGTCTTCTCTTCCTCCAACCTGCTGGAACTTTTTTTTTTTTCCCAAATGAAAGAGACTACAACAAACCCTCTGGCTACTGTCTGAAGTGTTAATATTGTTCTAGAGAGTCGTGTTGTTTGTACATGGTCTGAGCTTTGACTTTAACCTCCCCGTATCGTCTGTGTGGGTCTCTCTCTACATTTAATTGACACATTGCGTCTCTGCTTTGGGAACGTACTGTATTCATGTTTTCAAACTCCTGAAGGTGTTTGTAGGTGGAGAGATAGAGCCTGTGCTGACATTATAGTATTTCCTTGATCGTGAAAGAGGCTCTCTCTTCTCCCCACCCCTCCTGTGCTCCAGTAACAAACATTAACATTTCAAAAGGAAAAGCAAAACAACATGATGTGCTTCCATCCCTAACCTCTGATCAGATTGTGGTCATATCCATCTGAATTTTACAACACATCTTAGTGCTTCTGTGTTATTCAGAGGAGAAGCAAACAAATAATGTTTATGTCATCTGGGACTACACCTCCAGTATCTCCTGTGGGCATGCAGTGTAACGCTACTCTCTCGCTCTCTTTTAACCATCGGAGAATACCATCCCTTTTCATATTCAGCTATGCTTGGCGCCTAGAAAACGGAGCAACGGAGCAAGCTTTTTTCATTAGCTGGAGAGAAACCTTTGCCTCATACAATTTCCTCACAAGAGGAAGAGCCAGTGTGGCGTAGTGGTGAGAGTGTTGGCCTGGGACTCGGGAGATCCGGGTTCTAGTCCTCGCTCGGCCATGAAACTCACTGGGTGACTTTGGGCCAGCCACTGACTCTCAGCCTAACCTACCTTTAACAGGGTTGTTGTGAGGATAAAGTGGAGAGGAGGAGGATTGTGTAAGCCGCCTTGGGTTCCTTGCAGGAAAAAAGGCGGGGTATAAATATAATAAATAAATAAATAAATAAAACAAGTTCCTAATGCACAGCAGGGTCTAATAAGGTAGATGGTTAAGCCAGTCTGTGGCCACACACACACACACACACCATCACAAAGCTACGGTAATCATTTCCCCTCCATCATGACTATTTCATTTTAAATAAAATGGCCTTGGGGTCATTTGATCACTAGATGAAGAATACTTACAGTATTCTAATTAACTTTTGTGGTTGTTAATAATACAAAAAAAAATATGAAGGCGATTTCCTGATCAGTCACTTGAGTTTTGTTTTTGTTTTGTTTTAAATACTGTTCTTTCATTCTTCTGTATGATTCAAAGGCACTAGGACTATGCAGGCATGCACCCACACCATATGTAGATCTGTCTGACAAGCTGGTACAACACGGTCAGCATGCTTGGAATAGGACTTTCAATTTTTGAACCGGTGGTCTTTAAGCATAATCTACAAATGGATAAATATATGGATATTTGGTCTTCCTTTGCTGAAGTCTGTGTATAACTATGCCTAAGAACAGTGGTATACCTTGCTATACATAAAGGGGTACACATCACATATGTATCTATTGTAACAGATCTATTCAAATCTCATGTAAGAAGACTGTAATAATTTATCTTATCTTATAAATCAGCAAAACCGAAGCTCATAAAGTACTCCAGATTCCATACACCCCAGTCTGTATGAGTCAATCACGAGCTCTGTTGTTCTTGTTGTTTTCTTTTCGCATGAAAATCCACCTACATTTCTGTGCATATATTTCCAACAGGGATGTTGAAGAGTCCTTGGTCTTGAGTCACGAGTTGAGTCACGAGTCTTTGGACCCGAGTCTCGAGTCCGAGTCCTTGGTCCAAAATGGTGACTCACATGAGTCACGAGTCACTCCCAAAGCTGGCTCCACGAGTCCCTATTAAAATCAATGGGGGTTTTTCCCAACAAAATAAGGCTACTTCAGATGTGTGGCTTAAATAAATTCTAGGCACAAGTGTGCCTTTTTATTTCAAAACTCTGCCACTGATTTTGGCAAGAACAGACCAGGCAGAAAAACCCAAAATAACCAGACGGGCAGAGGAGGCAGGGAGCCCCAAAGCAGGCAGGCAGAGGCCTTTGTCTTGGACAATTCAACTGTTGAACCGGTCAAGAAGAGACCAGGCAGGCAGAGGAGGCTGGGAACCCCAGACAGGCAGGCAGAGGCAGCCAAACCCAAAATGTCTGAAAGGTTGCATTTTAGAAAAATGATTTTAAAAAATAAACTTGCTGTACTTCCTAAAACTTATCCATGTTGCATTTGAGGAACATGATTTTTTCTAAATGTTTGGCCCCCATTCTGGAACGGTGGGATCTCATCACAATTCCACCCTCACTGGACACCTGCTCCACTGGTGATGAGCTTGCTGGAACCAGAAACACACTCAGAGCAGCCACACAGAGTAATCTCAGGTCCTTCTGCCTCTCCCAAGTACGCAACACATCAATCAAAATAAATCTTGACACACTGTTGGGGCTGCACTCCTGGTAGCCGTCCATAGTGGCCGAGCAGCGGCACACCTCGCTTCCATGCGCTCTTCGCCGGCAATCACGCTCCTCTCCACTCCTTCTGGCACAGCCCAGGGATGTTGAAGAGTCCTTGGTCTCGAGTCCCGAGTCGAGTCTCGAATCTCATTAAAAATATTGGGACTCAAGTCCGAGTCGAGTCAGAGGGGGGACTCAGTCCGACTCATGAGTCGAGTCTTCGAGTCTGAGTCCCCATCCCTGATTTCCAAATGTACACATGAATTGTGCACATCTTTGAAATGTACACATGTGGAGAAAAAGTGTCAGAGTTTCCTGCACACACACCCCACACACACACCCCTCAACACCCGTAAACAAGATAATCCCAGCTGGGGGCTGAGAAAGTCATGCAAATGTACCTAGTTTCTCTGATGGCTCCTGACACCGCAGAGTCTGTCTTTGGTGGCCGTCTTTGATGGCCGGTGCCACAGCTATTTGCATGCAAACACGGCAAAGAGCCACTCCTCCCCTGCCTGGCCAAGATGAAGTTCATCCTGATTGGCTAAAGACACCTGGGCTATTGAAAGGAGGGGGGGAAGAATCTATACTGCAGCTGGGGCTTTGGGGTTTCGTTGTTGTCTGCACGCTTTCACAGGAGGAGGGCTTTTGCTGAGGCAAGCCCTGAAGAGAACAAAAATCTCAGGTAAAGGAGTAAGGCCTGGGTAGTTATATAGTAAAGGAACTAGTTTTGTTGTTTTATAGCTCTACTGTGTATGTACCAAAGTGTCTTCCCACATTGTCTCCTTCCCTCATTCCCCACCTTTCATTGTAATCTGTTTACCTTGAATAAACTTTCCTGGTTTTACCCCACATGGTGTGTGTGGTTCCTCTGTGGTTCAGTGCTAAATCCAGTGTATAGACCAAGGGCAAGGCCCTGAGAGACTCAGTGTCAAGACGGCAGAGCTAAGGCTGGCAGTTTTGCACCTTTGATCTCTGGTCTTGAGTAAAGGACCAGTTGGCAGTCCTTCACAACACATTTTTCTCCCATTGATTAAAACGTACTTATGTGCATTTTTAAAAGCACACATTTTTTCATGTGCATTTTTCAAATGTACATATGCTGTTGAACACCTGGGGGGGGCGTGTCTGCGAATCAAGTTGCAAGCTCAGAAATATACAGACTTTGATTGCAGATTGTGTCTGAGTCCATGTTCAGTCTAGAAGCTGCAAACTGGCTAAATCCTGATCAAAAACAAACTGAAATGAATTTCTCATACACCCCTGCCCTAGGCAGGGTGAGGGGCACACATGCAAGCCCCATCCCCGGACATCCCCACACCCCTAGCTGCCTTAAAGATCTTTGAGCATTTAGTGCAAAGGCCTGAAGAAGACCGTGCAAGCGCATCTACTATCAATGACTACTACCAATGTCTCTTAGCCATGATGGCTACTTGGAAACACAAAAGGAGGAGCGATATCCATCTTTGCTGTTGACCCCCTAGTCCCACAGTGGCATGATGGTGACAAAGGAATATATGCATACTAACGGTGAACTCAAGGGTTGAGTTATAATAGCTATATAGCCAAAGCAGGGCTACCAAAAAAAAAACAAGAGGGAGGTATCAGCATTCTCCGTGGAGCCCCTAACATTTGGAGAAGAAGAAATATATATTTAGGGGGGGGGGAACCTAAGTGGGCAAAAGAACCCAACATGAGCAGAATGAGGACTGAACATGATCAGTATGCACAGACTGCTGACTGACGGTTGGCGGGGGCAATTGAAAACAGGGGAGAATGGAATGGAGTATCCTGGAAAAGGGCTTGGCTGTAACCCTGAACAGGAGCATTCAACACTGCAACTTTTTTTTTGCAGGTCCCACTTCCATGGATCTAATGCGCACTACGGTTTCTCCCCCCCCCCCATTTTAATGTGTGGGGTGTTTTACCCACAGCACATTAAAATGTCAATAGATGTGGCTGGAAAACTTGAAATGGGTCTTTATTCATAACTATAGGCACCATTATGATGTCAATAGAATTCTTTCATATCCGTCCTAGCATTTACAATATCACAAGCATTAGAATATCAATGGAGTTTCATTGTGTTTGCTATTTTATTTTCCTCTCCGCATCCTCCTGGGAAAACAGACAATAAACACACATTGCACTGCTGCTTAATTTAATCCTAACAATGCCAAGAAAACTTTGAGCAAAAACCAGCTTGCCATCTTCACTTTGTTACGTTGCGAATTATGAACATTATATTCATTCACTATGTGAATGGTGTGTAAGGATCCTTGCAAGATGTACAGCAGCCATACAAAGAGAGTTAATGTTCAAGTGCTCACAATGCCTCCTTAAGCAAGACTCTTCACATAGTACTATATCAGAATTTCCTATGCTTAATAATAATGGTCAGTTTTGTATGCGTTTTTAAGAGAGACGATTGCCATATGGATCATTTTCCCTGGAGCATAGCACCAGAAGGAGAAAAAAGTCTGAAGTGTTTCTTTCAGTGCAGTTATGTTTTAGTATTCTAATGGTGAACTCATTCTAATTATGCATTAATAAAACTAGAAATATAAATTTGTATGCATTGAATTCAATCCCACCCTCTGCACAGTGTCCTAAGAACATAAGAAGAGTTGTGCTGGCTCGGACCAAAGGCCTATCTAGTCCAACGTTCTGTTCCCACAAAAGCCAACCCAATGTCTATGGGAAGCCCACAAGCAGGCCATGAGGGCAACAGCACCCTCCTGCCCATGTTCTCCAACAACCAGCATACAGAATTTGTCTAATCATCTTCTAAAGCCACCTAAGTTGGTGGCCATCACTACATCTTGTGGTAGCAAAATATATAGTGTAACTGTGTGTGGTGTGAAGAAGGACTTCCTTCTGTGTGTCCTGAATCTCCCACCATTTAGCTTTCATTGTTCTAGTATCATGAGAGATGGAGAAGTTTTTCCTATCCACTTTCTCCACACCATGTATAGCTTTACACACATCTATCATGCCCCACTTGTTCACCTTTACCCCACCCCAAGCTAAAGAGCACCAAACATGATAACCTTTCTTCATATGGGACTTGCTCCAGCCCCTGGATCATTTTGCACCTCTTCCCTTCCCCTTTTCCAGCTCTTCAATATACTTTTGGAGATGCAGTGCCCAGAACTGTACACTGCCCATCTGGGCTGTGAGCCTCCAGGATACTGAACAGAGCACTGAGGAGACTTACCTACCTGTGACCAGAGTTCAGAAAGTAGGTTTTATGAGCTGCAGCTGCAGCTGCAGCCTGGACCAGGCTGTGCACCACCTGGGACAGCTGCCAGTGCAAACATGGGAAGAAAGAGGTGAGAATGATGCAGGGCTCAGAGAAGGAGCACCACGCTTTATTTCCACCTTAACAAATGAGAACCGAAACAAGCTCTAGCTGTGCTGGGATGGGCTGAAGTGGGAGCCGGCTTGTGATCTCCACCTCAAGTGTCAGATTAATGGGGGGGGGGGGAAGCCTGACCCTGCCCTGGGGTTGGATCCAGATTTATGCTGGATCAGCTGCTGCGATGGAAGTGGACTTCCCCACCTCTTCCTTTCCATGGCAACCCCTCCAGTTCCCTGAAAATGCTACGCAAAGAGTCGGGAGACCTTGCTGAATGGGGTGTGCTGTGGTGTGGTGGTGGTGGTGGGGGGAAGTGGGATCCCCCAAAATCAAGAAGACGGTCCATCCGCAGCTGGGGCCCTTTTTCTTGTGGAAGGTCCCTTCCAACTGAAAATATTGCTACACCATTCAGTTCATTTCCAGAAGTGGGGGAGGGGGGGGAGAGCTTCCACAAACAATGATAATAGCAACTTTTAAAGAAGACAAAGAGGCAGGAGGCAGACTCCAAGGAGCTGACGTCCTAAAAAATACACAGACAGTGTTTTAGCAAATAGCAATACTCCTGCAAGCAAGCAAGGAACTTGCTTTTCAGAATCGGAGGAGTGTCCTTGACTCCAAGTGGCTAAGTCAATGGGAGGCAACTCGTCTGGAGATGCCCAGTGGGATACAAGACATCCGTGGTAGTTATACTGTTAAAGAGCTCATTTTCCAACCCTCACTTCTAAGAACAATACTTTCCAGAGAACACCCGCTGAAGTCAATTGGAGGATGCACATAACTAAAAGCCCGCTGAAGTGGAGCTAGTGGCGCCACAAATCTCAAAATTATGCACTTCCCAGTCTGGTGGGAGGGTTTGTGGGAATGTGCACAAGATCATGGTAAGGTTTTAAACAGCATCACCTTATCAACTGAGGCACCAGGGAGGCAAAGAGCGCTTAGAGGATGACACATTCACAGCAAGATTGCTTTGCAGACCTGACGTTTGGAGTATTTGTTGAGTATACTTTCTTATACTTCATAATAACTACCGTTCTAATTGTCAACGCAGGTCTGACTGTCTGTTTTTAAAGGAAAGGCTTCTTGTACCTTTGGCATTCCCCCTGTTTCTGATGTTCAGGCCATGCATGCCACATGCCAATGCTTATGCAGCCAGAACAGCACTACCCACACACAAGAAAGAGGGAGGGATCGGCAGACTCAGGAAGGTCCCAAGATTTGCAGAAGGACCAGCCCCCTCCCCCCCAAAAAACCCAAAAGTCTTCAGGGGGAAAAAAGAGAAATTAAAACTCTAAGGGAGGTAAGACCCCCAAGTAGCCCAATGAGGACTGAGAATGCTCAGTGGCCACAGAAAGCTGACTGACTGTTGGATCCTGATGTAAAACTGGTGTGTGTGTGTGTGTGTGTGTGTGTGTGTGTGTAGGTGGTGGGGATAAAATGCCTGGAATCCTGAAAAGAACTACTCCATGGCCATGCTGCAATGTTTGGTTCAGCTCCCACTTGTTTGTTTATAATAGTAATTCGTTACCGAAATGTGGTTTGGGTTCAGCTAGTGTGCCATGCGAGAACTGCAAGAAATACATCAATTTCGGGTGCAATCCTGGACATGCACAGCTTGGGAGTTCACTGTTTTATATTTAAAGTGCAGCATGCAAACAAGTGCAACAATGATTGCTTCAGCTCATAGACATGAGGGCGTCTTGGTATTATGTGTTGTTGTTTTTTCATAATGCTTTGTTCTGAACCACTTTCAGCATATCGTTTGGGAAAGTGGAATATAAATAAGTGATTGATTGACTGATGAGTTAATATACTGATGTGGGACTCATGCAAAAAACCCAAACCAAAACAGGGAGGGTTGGATCCAGACTAAGTGACCTGAAGTTAGTTCCCATGGCTGACTTGCCCCACTGATTTCATTTAGTCTGGATCATACTCAGAGAGTGGGCAATTCTTAATTTTATTACAACCTAAAAGTAAACTGTGTTTTTTTTTTCCCCAGGTGTAAAACTGCCTCTGATTTTAATTCAGGGAGAGAGAGAGAAAACACCAGCATGCTGCATCTCCCAGCAGGAGTTTGGTAAACATTTGGCAGTTGTATTATAATAGCTGCACTGTGGGGAACAGATGTGTCTTCAAGGGAGACAGGTGTTGCAGAAGAAGAATGACTGGAAGTCTAATAGCATAGTCCTAGATGTGTGTCTACTCGGAGGCAAACCCCATCAAGCTCACTGGGACTGAGTCCCAGGCAAGTGTGCATTGGATTACAGCAGGGGCCAGCAGTGCAGCACCTGCAGGCATCCTGGCACCAGCCAGCACCCCTGCCTGACCACGCCTGCTCAACCCTCCCTGCCACCAGACCCCCTTCCTCCTCTAGACCCCATCCTTGCCCGTCTGCCTGCTCACCCATTCGCTGCCACTTCCCCTCACCTCTAATTGCAGCCAGGAAGCAAGACGTCTCCTAATCGAATGACTCAGAAGCGCCAGCGGTAGGGAGGAGGAGGAGGAGGAGGAGGAGGAGGAGGAGGAGGAGGAGGAGGAGGAGGAGGAGGAGGGCGGGGTCAAGAAAAGTAGGAATCCCAGAAGGGTGGGGCAAGAAAATGTAACATGTCCCCATGGCCCTGAAAAAAATAGTCATGTGTGCCCATGGACCCAAAAAGGTTGCCTACCCCTGGATGACGCCATAAAATATGAGATTCCACTTCCACCCATCCACATCCTCCCTACAGGACACCTCTGCTTCTAAGCTCAGAGGGATGGATCCAACTATTTCCAGTCTGCGTCACTTTCACATAAGTCAGTTCAATTCTATTTCCACATTATTCTGCAATGTTGTTGTTGTTGTTGTTTTAAATCTGCATGAAAATTTGCATAGAAATATGTTTTTAAATATGTATTTGAATATGCATTTTTGAAATCTAAATGGATTTTATCTCCAAAAAGAATAAATCATCATCATCATCACATTTCTAGACTTACTTTCTACCAAAATATGCATTTTATTAATACCCATTTGGGATATGAGCGTGCGCTGAGAACCGCCTCGCAAAATTTTGGAGAAGTGCACAATCTGCAGAATCATTGCATGCCCATCAGCACATCAGTCACAGAGGTTCAGATCAGATCAGTTTGCATCAGAATCCACAAGAATCGGACTCCTGAAGCATAGGGGTGTATGGATTTGGTTAAACCCATTCCATCTTTGTTTCGTGGATTGACACACATGTTTCATTCCTTCACCCGCACAATGACAGATGTATGAGAATTTTGTTCCACGTGCACAAGTGTGCATTAGCACGAATGTGCATTAGTGGCAATGAAAATTTTGTCCACCACCCCCCAAGTAAAAAACCACCCAAAAAACAGTCTACAAGTCCATAGATTCCATGCAGCTTGCAAGAAGTCAGGTCGACTGCAGAATCCTCAGTTTGGATTCTTTGAAATCTGAACTCATTTGAATCCACAGTGGATTTCCCCAACATCTCTGCTGAAGCATCCCTACTTATAAGGTCCTGGAACTAATTATTGTAAAGATAAAGGAGATGGAGCTGTATGTGAAGATGCTTTGAAAAGCTCCCAGCCAAGAGGATAGGTTGGAATTTGTTTTAGAAGTTCCTTTCTCATTTTATGTTTATTTTCCCTTTCCCTTCCTTTACTCTCTCTCTTTCTCTTTGCACAGATATCCCCCTCCTCCCGCACTGCATACCCACTGGGACAAGGCAGGATTACCCTACTTTTAAGCTCTAGCAAAATGACTGAAATTACATTTGGAGAACCGCTGACAATGGCAACAGCCTACCTCTTTGGCAGGATGTGCCATACAGGTTCCTTTTGTCCCGGGAGTAACATAGGCTGAAAGCAGTGGCTGTTCTTTCAAGCATAGCAGCAGGACTGAAAGTGCTGAAAAACCTAAAAGTACCAAAAAAGCAAACAAACCCCAAACCCAAAAAACAAAACAAAAAAGGCAGAATCAAATGTTCTACATAGGGGAAACCAGTTTACACAACCTCCAATGAAGAAAGATTTATTTGTAGATCAGGGTGAACTGAAATTTCTCAGAAGACAGATTTTTCCTGAGAATATTTCAGAGATTTTTCTTTTTCTCACCCTCCTAGAAAAAGAAAACCACTTTGCAGGATTTCCTCCAAATATTCACCACCATTTTTCCTTGGTGGTGGCTGCCATTTTCCTCCCACAATGCCCCAGAAAGATGCTAAGTCTGGGGCATTGTGGGGGATACAAAATGGTTGCCAGACAGTCTTCCCACACAGTTGTTGGCTGCTGATGTCCCTTGCAGCAGCAGCAGCAGCAGCAGCAGCAGCAACCCCCCCAAGAAAACAAAGAGGGAAAGGGAGAGGAAAAACAGGGGGGAAAGAAGTTGTGCTACTGCCCAAGAAACTACTAGATAATTTATTCTTCCCTGGAGCATATTGGTGAAGTGGTCCATCCCCCCATCCCCCCGCCCACAACTAGTGCAGAGACTTCCAAGAGGCCATTCACACACAGCTCTAAGAACACAAGCACTTAAGAAGAGCCCTGCTGGATCAGACCAAAGGTCCATCTAGTCCAGCATTCTGTTCACACTGTGGCCAACCAGCTGCCAGTGGGAAACCCACAAGCAGGACATGTCGTATAGGCTGCCTCTAGGTTATGGTGAGCTCTGCAAGTTGCCAAGGCTTGTATTCCAACTCAACAAACCATGAAAATTGGTGAAATATCGGTTCCTTTGGACAAGTGAGGCAGTCCTGAGTAATAACTAACAAGGCCCCCTTGGATCTGCATTGGCCCATTATTAGGGCAACTGAGATCTTCATCCCAAGCTTTAGACATTTAATGTCCATGCCCACCCTCCAGATGCTGCTGCTGTAGTCATCCACCCACCCTCCAAGCCAGCTGTTTGCTAGCTAATACGTACATGCCTGGAGCATCAAACTTTCTGTTTTGCCCTACTGGTGAAATTGTAGGGGTGATTCCAAAAGGTATGGGAGGAAAGAGTTCTCTCTCTCTCTCTCTCCCTCTCTCCCTCTCTCTCACACACACACTGTAGTACCATGGTCCCAATCTGAAATGCCCCTCACATCCCTGCCGTTGCGTTCGCCATTAAAAAAAGAGAGAGAGAGAGAGCCATGAGAGATGTCATCACAGATCTCCTGCTATCTCATCTTATTAATTTATTTATTAATTTATTTAATTTTTATACCACCCAATAACCGAAGCTCTCTGGGCGGTTTACAACAATTAACAAGACAGTCGCTGCCCGCAGGCTTACAATCTAAAAAGACACGACACACAAGGAAAAAGGAATGGGGAGGGAAGACGGGGGAATATGAATGAATACTCCTGGCAGGGCTGGTGGAATGGCCCTGCGCTCCCTCTCATCTCCCTCCTCTCAGCCTGCTGGAATGGCTGCTAATTCCCCCCCCCCCCACATCTTTGGGATGAAGCCAGGAAGGGTAGTGACTCTCCCTACAAGGCAAGGGGAGGGACAGGGTTGCTTTGGAGGTCTTATCAGGGAAGAAGGGTGAGCTAGGAGTGGGCCGGCATCAGGGTCAGCACTGTTGGGCACCTGTCAAGGCCCAAGGCCCAGTAGGGGGCCCAGCGCCAATTCGTACAGCCTGGGGGCTCTGACGATTCTCCTCCTTCCTGTTGCGGTCATTTGGTCTGCCTTCTCTGGGTGAGCATGATGTGAGCACGAGAGCAAGGAGAAGGAACACGTTTTTTGTGGGGTGGGTGCAGCGGGCACATTTTCTGCAGAAAAAGAAGACAAAAAGAAACCCCACCCGGAACAAGCAGTGGCTAGAATGACAGCGAGGGTGCATGATAGGACACCCCAGGAGCAACCTTGGCCCCACACTACCCACCTCAACAAGGTTGTGGGAGTCTGGAATCGCTCCATCTTTTAAAGTGACATTTTAAAGCTGAAAAGCTGAAAAGCAAACCAGGGAATGCTTTATAATTACCTTCTCTTTTTTTTCTCTCTCTCTCTTCCAAAGCTGTAATAAACTTTCTCGAAGAGCGCGCTTACTGTTTTATTGCCATTCTGAAATCACTGCTCCTTTCGAGGTACAAAGTGTCCTCTTGACACCGTAATGAAAGTGCATTCAGACATGTCAACTGCAGCAATTATGCACTTCAGACAAATGCGCAATGAAGAATTATTTGGTCCTTTTTTTTTCTCCCACTGCTGACATTTTTCAAACATGACGTGCATATTAGAAACACCCAAAGGTGTGAGGACTGTTTGCTTTAGCTGCAGATTTTTCAGCTCTCTCAGGTATTTGGAATAATAGAGAGGGAGGGAGAGAACGTAGAGTGAAAGTCACTTTCAGCACATAAAACATGTCTCTTATTTAGATTTATAGCCTATCCTATCCCTAAGGCTCAAGGAAAGATTTCATTATCTCATTAATCCTCACAACAAACCTATGAGGTAGGTCAGTCTCACTGCCATTTGATAAATGGGGAACTGAGATTGAGAAATAGCTCCTTGCCAGGGTTACGTACAAAGTGCCAGGACTCAAAGCCAGATTCAAGTGAAAAACAGCAGCTGCTAGACAAGATTAGCTCATATTTCCAGTAACTCAGGAACTGAGCAGAAATTAGTTACCTTCCCATCACCAACTATCACCACAAACATTTTCAGCAGACTCACCCCCTCCACACAACACACACACACACCTCCACCTTTGGGGTGATTTTTTTTCACACTCATAACAATGTTTGCTTGTTTGTTGACATTGCCCTCAATTGCCATTCAATGAGATCATCATGAAGCCAAATTTGTACAGGGATGGGGACTCGGACTCCAGGACTCCAGGACTCGACTCGTGAGTCGGACTGAGTACCCCCTCTGACTCAAGTCAGACTCGAGTCCCAATATTTTTTATGGGACTCGAGACCAAGGACTCATGTTCCAAAATTGTGTTCCTCAAATGCAACATTATTATTTATTATTTACATTTATTAATCGCCCATCTGGCCGGCACCCTGGGCGATGACCGGCCAACATGGATAGGTTTTAGGAAGTACAGCAAGTTTATTTTTTAAAATCATTTTCCTAAAATGCAACATTCAGACATTTTGGGTTTGGCTGCCTCTGCCTGCCTGTTTGGGGTTCCCAGCCTCCTCTGCCTGCCTGGTCTCTTCTTGACCAGTTCAACAGTTGAATTGTCCAAGACAAAGGCCTCTGCCTGCCTGCTTTGGGGCTCCCTGCCTCCTCTGCCCGTCTGGTTATTTTGGGTTTGTCTGCCTGGTCTGTTCTTGCCAAAATCAGTTGCAGAGTTTTGAAATAAAAAGGCACACTTGTGCCTAGAATTTATTTAAGCCACACATCTGAAATAGCCTTATTTTGTTGGGGGAAAACCCCATTGATTTTAATAGGGACTCGAGGAGTCAGCTTTGGGAGTGACTCGTGAGTCACCATTTTGGACCAAGGACTCGGACTTGAGACTTGGGCCCAAAGACTTGTGACTCGACTCGTGACTCGAAACCAAGGACTCTTCAACATCCCTGGCTCTGTACCATTGTGACATCATTCTGTTTACTCTGTGTCCCTGATTGGCTGGGATTGGCTGGCACTACTTTCACCTTATGATGATGTAGTGTGTGGCGTAGTGGTTAGAGCATTGGACTGGGACTTGGGAGATCTGGGTTCTAGCCCCCACTTGACCATGAAGCTTGCTGGGTGACTTTGGGCCAGGCACTGACTCTCAGTGTAAGCTAACTCTCAGGGTTAAGATAAAATGTTGTGAAGATAAAATAAGGAGGAGGATTATGTAAGCCACCTTGGGTTCCTTGCAGGAAAAAAGGTGGGGTATAAATATAATAAATAAAATAAATGATGTGGCTCATCATAAAGAGGAGGAGGAAGGAGGGACCAGGACCACAAAATAGTGGTGAAGCAAGAGGCAAGACAGCCCAAATAGAAAAACAGAATTTAGAGCCAGTGTGGCATAGTGGTGAGAGTGTCGGACTGGGACTCGGGAGATCCGGGTTCTAGTCCCCGCTCAGCCATGAAACTCACTGGGTGACTTTGGGCCAGTCACTGACTCTCAGCCTAACCTACCTCACAGGGTTGTTGTGAGGATAAACTGGAGAGGAGGAGGAGGAGGAGGAGGATTATGCAAACTGCCTTGGGTTCCTTGCAGGAAAAAAAGTGGGGTATAAATATAATAAATAAATAAATATATAAATAAATAAATAAAGTGCCCTAGTAGGAGATATACTCCTGAAATAGGGCCTCTAGCAGCCAGTCTCCAGTGCCTTACCTCCTGCAGCACCAGCACTCTGGTTTCTCAGAAGACTAAGCAGACTAGGCCTTAGGGATCAGGGGCACCCTCTAGGGCGTGCTTTCAGTGTGAAGAGAGTTAGCTGATTCCAGAAGCCAATCAAGACACAGTAACAACATAAGAACATAAGGAGAGCCATGCTGGATCAGACTATGGGTCCATCTAGTCCAGCATTCTGTTCATACAGTGGCCAACCAGCTGCCCACAGGATCCCACAAGCAGGATATGAGTGCAACAGCACCCATGTTCCCCAGCAACTGGTGTACATAGGCAAACTGCCTCCGAGACTGGAGGTAGCATATAGCCATCAGGACTAGTAACCACTGACAGCCTTCCCCTCCATACATTTGTCCAATCCCCGTTTAAAGCCCTCCAAATTGCTGGCCATCGCTACTTCTTGTGAAAGTGAATTCCACAGTTTAACTACATGCTGTGTGAAGAAGCACTTCCTTTTATCTTTCTTGAATATCCCACCAATCAGCTTCACGGGATGACCCATGAACACCATTTCAGCACTATGTCTGGATGCGGGGTGGATTTTACCTGCATGTTAGGGCTATGGTTAAGATTCAGTTTAAGAAAAACCACTGAACATGTCTCCTTTGCTTAAAACCGAGCAAGCGTCAGTTAAGTCAGTTAACTTTAGGGATAGTCTGTCAGAGGAGTGGTAGAATGGAATCCTAACCTGTTACTAGGCAATGTCCAGCAGTTCCCTCCCCTGATTCAGTCAAGCGGGTTGCTCCACTGAACCTTGCTCCCTGGCTTCTCAGAGAAGCTTGGTTTCTGCCTGTGCCCTTTAACTGGACTATAACAGTCTATCCACCCTTACCAGGCAGCCAACTTAAAAACCCTCCCTACAAAGCTGACATGACATCTTCTCGTCGCATATTCCAACAATACCGAATGTACACATAACATTTGTGCATATGCACGCACACACACACAGAGTCAATGTACAACAATTTTTCAAAAACTTTTTTCACTGGGTGACTTTGGGCCAGTCACTGACTCTCAGCCTAACCTATCTCACCGGGTTGTTGTGAGGATAAAAATAGAGAGGAGGAGGAGGAGGAGGAGGATTATGTAAGCCGCCTTGGGTTCCTTGCAGGAAAAAAGGTGGGGTATAAATATAATAAATACATACATATTTTAGTTGAAATCTTTTTCCGGTCTTTTCTGGAATCAAAATACTAATATCTCTTCCATGGTAGAGAACTCAAATACAAACACAATCATCCCCATTTACCTCAAGAGCACACAGACATAAAAAAAGTACGGTAAACATCAAAGTGTTCTCTCCCTCTCTCTCTCTCTCTCTCTCTCTCACACACACACACACACACACACACGCAGAGAGAGAGAGAGAGAGAGAGAGAGAAGAAAGAAGCATAGACTCCTTGCCTCATTCAGACACAACTGCCAAAGGGGATATGAAATAAGACCTGAGCTAGGAAGAACATGAACTCCTGTCACTCCTGTTGACCATTGTTTGGGTCTCAATATGCTACTGCTCAATCACAGCTACACTAAAATTCTAGATTTCTCAATTGTTTTCTACGGGCGGTACATCAGTATGCTATGAGGGTAGACCAAAAAAAGTGTGGGGGGGGTGGGTGGGTCAAAATGAACCAGGAAGTCCTTTCTGCAGACAAGTCTTCACTCTAGTTATCTCTATCCCCAAATGTTTGACCACTGATCAGCTTTTGTGCAGTTTTCCCCCATTCTAAAAGGTTTGAAATGTCTCTCCTGAGGCTCAGTTATTGGCAATAAGAGCTGTCAGCTAAAAAAACATGCTGGTATTTTGGTCCTTGCTCCTTTTGCCTTCACCACCAATGGAATGCAGCCCCTGAGAGCTTCTCCAAAATGGAATTCAGCACCCCTGATCCATCATCTCCTTTTCAAGTTTTTTTTTTCCTCCTCCTCCTCCTCCTCCTCCTCCTCCTCCCTCTTCTTATTGGACAATGGAGCAAACTTTTGTATACCACCTCTGAGTTTAATTCCCCAAAGATTTCTGGGGAAACTCATCTGTAACCACAAAGAGACATTTGGTTGATTTTCTCCCTCTCTGAATGCAATCTTTTCAACCTGACGTCTCTGCTAGGACCAAGGATAAAAATTGCTTCTCAAAGGCCCTGAATTTCTAAAGGACCATTTATAAGCATGAATTATATATGTTTATAGGCTCTCTGGAGTAGCCTGTAATTGCTTGCTCAATGGGAGCAGCTGTGAGACGCAGGCAAGAAAAGGGTGAAGGGCGAAAGCCCTCTGTACAAAATGGAGAAAAGTTTCTGCAACCGTCTGCTTCGTCTCTACGTCCTCGACATTTTCCAAAGACGATGTAGCCTCATAGTTAAGGGCACACGGGCTGTAACAGCCTTCCTCAACAAAGTGCCTTCAAGATGTTTTGGACGACAACTCCCAGCTTTCCTGGTCATTGGCCATGCTGGCTGGGGCTGATGGGAGTTAGAATCCAAAACATCTGGAGGGCACCAGGTTGTGGAATGCTGGGTTATAATATAAACGGGGAGATCCAGTTCATAAGAATATAAGAAGCTGCTGCCTTATACCAAATCAGTCTATTTGCACACCTGCCTGTGTTCTATTTGCTCTGATCGGCAGTGACTGTCCACTGTCTCCATCTGAAGCCTTTCACAACACTTGCTACCTGATCCTTCCAATTGGAGGTGACAGGGGTTCAAACACTGCAATCTTCTGCATGGCCCCCAGACACTGCCTAGGGGCCCTGGGATTGCTCTCTTGAGGAAAGGACCATAACTCAGTTGTAGAGCATAACTGGGCTATGGTCCCTTCCATAAGAGAGCAATCCTATGGCCCCTAGGCAGTGTCTGAGACTCTGAGGGGGGCATACAATACTGAGGATTTTGCCATCTGAAATCTAAGACAGAGCTATGACCTCGGAGGTGGCACTCTCCAGCTGGATTTCCCCTCCCAGCCACTGCAAAAAAGCTCCATGGCAGCCCCTCTCCCGAAGTCTGAGCTCCAAACGTGGTATGAAGACGTAGGGCTTTTCTACTTGAGGCTTTTAATGTGCTGTATCTGCTTTCAGTCTCATCACAGAATTGAGAGCCAAGCACTGCATAAAGAGTAGTTTCGTTTCCTGCTTTTCTGTGGCATAACCTCTAGGTGGCACTGTGGTATAGTGAAATAGCAGAAATACACAAGTGAAAAAGTGCTTTCTTTTGCTTTCACAAATCATACTGCATTTTCCCTGCTCTTAAAAAAAAAAAAAACACTCACTGAAAGTGCTTATTTATTTATTTATTTATTTATTATATTTCTACCCCTCCTTTTTTCCTGCAAGGAACCCAAGGTGGCTTACATAATCCTCCTCCTCTCCATTTTATCCTCACAGCAACCCTGTGAGGTAGGTTAGGCTGAGAGTCAGTGACTGGTGTGGCTAATGCTGGCTCAGCTTGTCTGAGTGTGGAAAGCTAAGCAGGGTCAAGCCTGGTTGTTACTTGGATGGGAGACCCCTCCTCTAGTTTCCTGCATTGAGCAGGGGGTTGGACTCGATAGCCTTGTAGGCTCCTTCCAACTCTATGATCTATGAAATCTATTGCCAAGCGAGGAATAGAACCCGGATCTCCCGAGTCCCAGTCCAACACTCTCACCACTATACCACACTGGCTTTAGACACAGAAGCAAAACTGGAGGCTCACAATGTCATCTAAAGAACCCATAAACAACCATGAGCAGGGAATGATGAGCACACAATAAATGCCTCATGCAGAAAAACTCAGGGAGGGATGGAGGTAGGCCAGTGGGCAGGGTGGAAAGGGAAGAGGCGAGGCTGTGGATCCACCAGATCCAAAGGCCTCTCAGCATCAGTCCCTGCCCCCACAGCTTGTAACTCATCTGAATGGGCTCAGCTAGATGGACCTATTGCTCAATTCAGTCCCACCATTCAAGTGGGATTCAACCCTGATTCCCCTATTTTCCATGCTTTCCCTGGTTGGCCTTTGGCAAACCATTCTGTCAGTCCTAGACCAAACATTCCAGTCCAGAGTTGATAATGGTGGCCTTCCTTACCTTACAAGGTTGTCGCAATGATTGAGATCACAGATGTGAAGTGTTTTGTGGAATCCCCATAATAACCTATCATGCTTATATATTACTGTTATTCCTACACCTGACAAGGATCACACACTTATTGCACTCTCCGCCCATTTCATTAATTAATGTAGAAATTAAAATATTAGCTGCAATTTTGTCTGATAAATTGCAAGAGGTTATCACAACATTGGTTCAAGCAGATCAGGTGGGATTTATTCAACATAGACAGGGGGCTGATAACCTTAGATTAGTTGTTGATCTGATAGCTACTTGTCAGTGAGCAAGTAGGCAGTGGCATCTACTTCTTCTCCTCTTCACCACCACCATTGTCTGGGCCAGAGCAGGAGATGGAGAGGAACAGCAACTCCAGGGGACTCTTGACAGTGGGCCCCTGCTGGGGTGTGGGCCCTTGGCATGTGCCCAACCATGCCTACCCTTGGTGCCAGCCCTGGCAGCTAGTTATAAACAGTTCTTTTTACTTGCATTATTCCAGCTTTTGAAAGAAGGGGTTCTACAGCTCCAGAAATGGGCTCTGCATGTCACACAATGAGCTTTGCCTTACTCAACTATTATTTGTTCCACTAGAACATTGCCTTTAAAACACTTTCCATCTACTGACTATTGCAAACGGCCTCTCCATGCCTCATTGTCCACCAGTGTTGGCTTCACAGTCATGCCTAATGATGAATGAAGAAAGGAAGCAGATGGTCCCATGGTTTCTCTCCAACACTTACATGTTTTACCATCGAAAAGCGCTTACCCAATTTTTCCTCTTCACGATGCACAGAGTCCCAAAGGAAAAGAAAAGAAAAGAAAAGAAAAGAAAAATGCCTGGCTGCGGATGGCTTTTTTTTTGTTTTGTTTCCACTTTTTGAGTAAATGTTTGTACTTTTCTATGCACAGACTCCCCCCCCCCAAAAAAAAGTAAAACACCCCAGCCTGAAATCTCCTGCTTATCAATAGGTCAGTCGTGGCATTCACAGAGTCACAATATGAGCTCCCTTGAGCTGTCTTCCGAGTGACCTCCAGCTGATATCAAGACAAGCTGTCTGAAAATGTGATCCAATTTTGGTCCCCCAGTAGCTCACATCTTAGCCTCTTTTACAAACAGAATATGACAGAGCCAAATTGATATCAACAGCAGTATTACGCACGGCATTTCTAATGGGTAGGATTTCCCACAGGGGGGGAAACAAACAAACAAACACATCAACAACAACAACAACCACTGTTTGATTAGGGTCCTCACAGACCAGTTTGTTTTATCAGAAAGAAAGTTCCACTTAATTAAACAGGGCTTACTCCCAGGTAAGTGCATACTGGATAGCAGCCTTACTTGTGTTGCTTGATATGATGTATCATATACAGGCCTGTGGCTCATGCTGGCTCAGCTGGTCTGAGCGTGGAAAGCTAGATGGGAGACTCCTCCTCTAGTTTCCTGCATTGAGCAGGGGGTTGGACTCGATGGCCTTGTAGGCCCCTTCCAACTCTATGATCTATGTAATGCAACCTTATCTCACATCAGGGGTGCAGAACCTCTTTCAGAATTTTTCCAGTCTTAAGTTTGGTTCATCCCAAACTTCTATTACAAAATTGTTTAAATGTTTGCATCATAACCTTTTTGTGTTCATTTCCCCAAATGCATGCATGTTTGCCTAATATTTTTTTAAAAAATTTCTTATTCTGTAATGCTTATGTTTTTACTGTATTTTAATATACTGTTTTTTATTGTTTTAATCAATGTTAATTGTGCCTGTTGTAAGCCTCCTTTAGTGCCATTTTTGGGCAGAAAGGTGGGGTGCAAATCAAATAAATAATACGTACATTTTTGCAAGCAAATTTCCTAAAATTTGTGAATGTGATTTCCCCTCTTGTACAAATTTTTTTGTATGCATTTTTTTTCAGAGAAGCGTTTTTCAGTTTGCATGCATAGTGGTTCAAAACTTGCAAAATAAGGTAAGTTTGCAATATATTGGGAACTGAACAGAGATTTCTCCACCACCCCTACGTCACGCGCTTCCCTTGCCCTCCAAAACACTTTGCTTTCAGCCATCTAAATGTTTTGCCCCTACTCGTGATGAGAGGCAGCGAAAGCACCACCTGCATTATAGATTTCATAGATTTCATAGATCATAGAGTTGGAAGGGGCCTACAAGGCCATCAAGTCCAACCCCTTGCTCAATGCAGGAAACTAGAGGAGCGGTCTCCCATCCAAGTAATAACCAGGCCTGACCCTGCTTAGCTTTCCACGCTCAGACAAGCTGAGCCAGCGTGAGCCACAGGCCTGTTCATTCTTTGTTGCATGGCAGCGCCTCGCTTCTCCCCTCTCCTCCCTCTCCTCCCCACTCCCTGGATGCCCCCCCCAGCACCGGCTCCAAAGTTGGTCTTCTGTCTTCATAGCTGGCATGGAAAGAAAGAACTGTGCCAGCTGCAAGGGTGGAGGGAGGGCACTCTGAAGTCGGAGTCCCAGCTCCGACCTTGGGGCGCTTTTCCAAGGTCGGAGCTGGGACTCCGACTTTTTCTATGGCTGGCTGGACAGCATCTAGCGACCACAGGATTGAACCTTAAGCGTGAGGCAATCCTTGCCTCCGTGCTTCTCCCACCTTCCATCGGATGCCCGTAATTCTCTGAGTTCGGAGGGTCATTATGGGCAGCCACATTGGATTGCTCTGTCTGTTTCCATGTTAATTGCACGCAACACAATCCTGTGCATGTCTGCTTGGAAGTAAGCCCCATTCCGTTCAACGAGACTTACTCCCAGGTAAGTGTGTGCAGGACTGCAGCCTCAGAAAGGGGGCCTCATTTATCCTTAAGGGTCCTAGTTCCCCAGAACACCTATATGATGATGATTACCCTGAAGAGCCATGTGAGCAAATGATGCTGAGAAGGACTGTGGGGCTGAGAGGGCAAGGGTGCCAAGAAGAGGAGCAGCAAAAGAACATGAATGTGTTTGGAACACATGCCAGAAATCACCCCCACCCGAAAAAAGGAGGCAACTTCAAGCGTCATGGAAATGAACACATACAAGAAAAGTAGATTAGGCTCAGTCCTGATTTATAATAATAATAATAACAACAATAACAATAACAACAACAACTACTACTACTACTACTACTACTACTACTATTATTATTATTATTATTATTTATTGACTTGCTGAAGTGTCCTTTTCCAGAGGATTAAAGCGTATTTATAGAGAGCCAGTGTGGCATAGTGGTTAGAGTGTTGGCCTGGGACTCGGGAGATCCAGGTTCTAGTCCCCGCTCGGCCATGAAACTCACTGGGTGACTTTGGTCCAGTCACTGACTCTCAGCCTAACCTACCTCACAGGTTTGTTGTGAGGATAACATGGAGAGGAGGAGGATTATGTAAGCCGGCTTGGGTTCCTTTCAGGAAAAAAGGTGGGGTATAAATAAAAATAAATAAAATATGGAACACATTTTCAGAAACAGATGAACAAGGCTCTTCTTTTCCAGAAGAAAAAATATCCTCCTGATGTTCAAAAATGTGTGTGTACATGCATGCGCGGGCACACAGCACATTAAAACGAACCCTCAGATCTGCACGGGTATTACAAAGGCACATCCACAACACACTGGCCTGAGGCACTGCCTCCACATCAATCTCCCTTGCCAGTGTAGACTGCTGCACAAGTGACCCATTAGCCCAGGAGTGGGCAACTTGTGGCCCTCCATAAGTTGTTGGACTGCAGCTCCCATCATCCTGCTCTAAACTGAGTCTTTGCTAAGCCAACGCAGGGATGTATACAACAGAGTGGTCAATTTAGCAGGCAAATGGTCAAGCACACTTCTACCAGACACAAAGGGTTGCTGTGATTGTTTTTTCCCAGAGCAAGTTCTGAGGCACAGTCAGGGTCAAAAGTCAGGAGATCGATCAAGTAAAAACACAGTCTGAAAGCAGAATCAGGTAGAAGTCCAGAAGTCAGTAGCACAGAGGTCTGACATACAATAAGCTCAGGAAGAAAACAGGATACAGAAACTGGAGCTGAAGTTCAGATATTGTTTCCAGCAGCTCTCAAGTTACAAGTGAGAGCTGATATAGCTAGAACTACTAGAGCTGCAACCGGGGCTCAACTGCATCTCATTAGAGACTTGTCAGGTGTCCTCCTCATGAGTAGAGCCCAAGTCATGAGTAGTCCTCTTCAGTAAGCAAGCACTCCTTTGCCTGGCCACCATCCTATCACAGGTCTTAAGGCACCAGCATTCTCAGGGGCTAGATGGTGGTCCAGCATCCCCCCCCCCCGCCTCAGAAGCTGAGCTCTCTGCCTCTCCGGGAGGCAGATTAGAATGACATCACCTCTGAGGGTCCCGGATAGTCTTGAGTAGTGCCAGGGTCTTCTGAGGGGCCAACTGACCCTGAAAGGTTCTGGCTTCTCCTCTAAGGATGACTCCAATGGGAGTTGTAGTCCAACACATCCAGGGGGCACCAAGTTGGGGGAGACTGGAGTAGACGAATCATGGGGAATAGGTCTATGAATGGTGATAGCTAAGAGCGGCATTATATGGTACAAAAGCAGAATATATTTGATTACTAGTAGCTAGGAATAAAAAAACAGCAGGATGTGGGCTATAATTATTCTCCTGCCCTGCTTATGACCTCCCCAAGGGCACCTAGCTGACCACTGCTGGAGAGCGAGTGCTTGGGATAGATCAGTGGTGGACAGACTTCAGACTTTCACAATCTACTTCCAGAATCCACCAACTGGAACCAGGTGCAAAATCATGGACGAAGCAAGTGGGCACACGTGCTAAGAATTAAGGAACTAGTGTGCTCAGCCTGGAAACCTGTGATCAGTACCAGCCCAGAACCAAACTCCTAAGTCCTTTCACACAAAATTCCACTCCTGGTTTTCCCTCAAGCAACCATGGTGTGTGTAGGGTGTGTGTGAGCCCTTTAGTTGCTGGTGCTGAGTTACTGGTATTTTTAGAGAACTGAGTCACCTTGCTGATCTACAAATCACTGAGGAAGCTACCAGTAGAGCCTGATCTACCTTCTTCCCATCCCTGGGTTAGATGGACCTTTGATGTGATTGAGCAAGGCTACGTTAGTGTTCTTAACCTGTACCCACAGGTCATGTCCACCAGCCTACCAAGCACCTTCTCCAGCATGCCTGGTTGACCACCCCTCCTGCAGTTCTCTCCTTCTGTTAGCATCAGGTGGTACAGCCCAGGCTGAATCCCTTCCTGGTAACCTCTAGGTTCCAGAATCAGGACCCACCACAAGTTTGTGCAAGCCTCAATATTGATCCAACAGATCACTCTTGATCGGGTGTGAGTCCCGCCAAATTTGATGATCAGTAATTGGCAGCTAATTCAGCAGAGAGCAGACAAAAATCCACTCCTTGAATATATCATCAAATACATCATCCTGATAAAAGGTACAGATTTCTTCAACCAATAAGCCAATTCTGAGCTGGGAGTATTCTAAAATGAATGCCTCCCTAGAGGAAACCTTCCGCTCTCTTTCTTTCTCTTTTTATCCTTTAAGCTCAACACAATAAAAAGCAGAAAAAAGGATCACTGATCATAGCAAAATGCTGCTGTTGGATAGGAGCTGCTGATGGCAAACACACACACACACACACACACACACACAGTTCACTTGCTAAAGTATATTTGAGACGGCATAGGAGGAAATGAGAAATGTTTCACCTGTCTGTTTCTTGAATCACTTGGTGTTTCACAAAGCTTTCTTCATGTCTCCTGTATTATGTTGTGCTTTCTTGCTTTTGTTTTCCCTGATGAGGAGACATTTCTAGGTTCACGTTAGTCATGTCAAAATAATTCAATTGAAAACAAGAGCAACTGTATGGCAAGTGGAGTGTCTTGGTGAATTTGTTCTTGGGGTAATTGATAAAAGTCCTTAAATTTCCCAGTAGAAAATCCAGTCAGAAATCAGAAGGGAGAGCAATCATTTTGACTTTCACCCTATTGCCTACTTGTGGCATAGCTCACATTTTCACTGAACGGACAGTGAAATGACAGGTCTCTGAATTTTTTACAAGGAAAACCAAAGCTCTATCTTACAGAGGTCTATCTTGAGTTCCTTATGTCAGTGAAGAGTATTTATTTATTTATTATATTTATACCCCGCCTTTTTTCCTGCAAGGAACCCAAGGCGGCTTACATAATCCTCCTCCTCCTCTCCATTTTATGCTCACAACAACCCTGTGAGGTAGGTTAGGCTGAGAGTCAGTGACTGGCCCAAAGTCACCCAGTGAGTTTCATGGCCGAGCGGGGACTAGAACTCGGATCTCCCGAGTCCCAGTCCAACACTCTCACCACTACGCCACACTGGCTCTCATAGTCAATAACTAAAGGCATAATCCTATGCATGTTTAAACAGAAAAAAGTTCTACAGCTCCCAGCATGCCCAGCCAGCATAGCTAGCTGGGGCATGCTGGGAGCTGTACAACTTTTTTCAGTCTAAACACGCATAGGATTGCACACTAATTTAGTCATAATCATGGCTAACTTAAGTGCCATTGGTTTCAACGGGTCTACTCTAAGTATCACTAAGTCTGGATCCAACCCACAGGAGCTGTTAAATAATGCCAAACTACTAGAAAAAAAGCTTCTTTTTAGTCTGGTGGCGGGGAGGGGTTAATCATAACTCTACTGAATTCAATAAAAGTTCTCATTAATTTTAAATTTAAGGTTGTGCTCTGAAATCCTTAGGACCTGTTAACTGTCAAATATAGGTGCTCTCTCAGCCTCTATTGTAAAACTTAAATAAAGCACCCATTCCTCTCCAGCAAGATAAAATTCAGTTGAATGGCTTCATGGAATCTACTATGCATGTGTGCATGTGTGTTTAGGACTCTGTCTCTCCACGTGATTTAGAACCTCAATAGGTTGTGATTATTGGAACGCTATATAATTATTTATGTTATACTTCAAATCTGCTTGTTTTGAGATTCTGGTGCACTGTATGTTTTATTTATTTTGGGGTCTACTGACTGCAAAACATTTGACAGATTGAATTAGAACCCTGGAAAAGCAGGATTCCAATTCACACACAAAGGGACCTCTACGTACATACACTCCCTGCAAGTGGAGACTAGAACCTCCTGGATCTCCTGAGTCCCAGTCCAACACTCTAACCACTACACCACACTGGCCCTCATTCAACACACATTCAGCTGAACATACCTAGTCCCCCCCCCCCCATGAACTTCTGTGTGGGTTCATTTGCCTTGGGTAGAGAGATTCCCCTTCCCCCAGCCACGCATAGCTGTGGGTGGGGAGAAATTTGCATGTGACTTGGGAGTCAGATCCCTGTTCCTTGATCTTGCTCCACCAATCAGGCTTAAAGAGGGTGGGGCACCAAGGCCAATATTAGGCCTGGTTGCCCCACCCTCTGCCTCTTTTCTCTTTGCAGCTCCCCCCCCCCCCCGTTAACAGTGTAAGCCTCTCTGATCACTTTTTATGGGGCCGAGTATGAATTTTGGCTGACCCTGCTTAGCTTTCCACGCTGAGGCAGTGGGTGTGTTTTGCTTGCTCGACACTGCTTTATGGGGCTGGGTGTTGTTGTTGTTGTTTTATTTTGGAGTTACCTTGTCTCACAATTCAATTCAGTCGCATTTGGCTGGTAAGTGCGGGATTAGGCAGTGGGGTTAGGGTTCGGTGATCATCCCATCGCACCACCTTTCAGGTGACTGGCGAGACCCGAGGCTCCCCATTGCCGAGTTATGCGGCTCGTTCTGCGGGAGATAGGGATCGTCTCTGAGGAGGACAACTCAGTCTCACCCGCATTGGTGGTTCAAGGCCCCGTGGGGAGGCAACACTGGGAAAGCCTCCGGACACCATGATGATGTCGAACGGAGGGGTGGCGAGTTGCTGCGCCACACCTCGGGGTTGGATGTTTCCACCTATAAACAGCTCCACTGGCTGGTTTTAGATAGCACCCACACTTTCCCCTTCGCAGATCTTTGATTCAATACATGTGGCCCTAATTTTACACCATAATTTGTGTCTCGACTCTTTATTTCCCTCTTTTACGGGTGCAAACATCTTTCTCCCTTTTTCATAAGACTCAAACGGTTTTTGCACTTTCCCCCACTACGCTCACATAGGAAGAGATATCCCTGCGTGATCGGTCTGAATTTAGACAGTGATCAAGGATCCATTAAAAGGCTTGCTTCAAGGTTTGTTGCACACCCCATCCATATTCAGCTGGAGAAATCAACCTCAGCTGACCTCCTTTGCCCAGGAAAGAGCAATATATCTGTCTTGTTTCCCTTCTAGCTGTGTGACTCAGACATTCAGAACAGGAGGATTTGTTAACAGCTGTCAATCTTTGAGAAAGGGCGCCAGGATGCATTGATAGTGACAAGACTGATCTCGAGCTGTGCTGCTGAGCCAGTTCCACCAGGGAAGGTTCTTCAAAAGGTATCGGAGATTGAATGGACAGAGGCTCTTCCGAGGAAAGGAGGAGGAAATCCACTCCTGCCTAGTGTTTCCAGGAGTGGTGGGCTTTAGGCAAACCAGGAAGCTTGATAGTTACCCCTCCTCTTTCAATGTGAAGTGATCTGTGGGCGGGGTGGGGGTGGGGTGGGTGGGCAGCATTGGTGACTGGCCTCAGAATGAGGTGGGCAAGCAAGGGGCCAAAGTGATGCACAGGCAGAGGGATGGCCCTGTCCTCTCCACTCCACACGTGCTATTTTGCCACAGCCACCCTGGGTTCATTGGCTGTGCTGGTGAGGGCTGATGGGAGTTGTAGCCCTCCAAAGGTTTTGGCCTGTAAGTTGCCCACCCCTGTGTAGTACAGGCAGTGCTAGTCACCGATGGGCCAAGCAGGATTCCCCCCCCCCCCGAGCCTGGTGTGTGGCATGGGTGGGGGGAGTGTTCTTCACCTACTGTGTACCAGAGCATCAGAGAGGACAAAAACAATGGGAACTTAGCATGGGTGCCATTAAATAGGACAGAATTGGTCACAACAAAACAAGCCGTGTGAGTAGGGCACTTAGTTAGGGGTAGAGCATCAGTGAGCACCTGCAGGGGCCTTTAAGGTAAAAGGGGATTCTTGGGACTTGGCATGCTATGCTTGTGGGACTTAGGGCAGGAAAAGGAACCCCTTTGGGGCCTACATGGGTCACTCAAGCGGATGGGACTCAGGAGGGCACCCTTCAACACCTAAAGTTGTGGCTAGAGGATTGGGTCGGGCATGGTGCTGCCCCCTGGAGCTCATGGCTGGGTGACGCTCTCACCCTACCATACCAGAGTAACATGCACCACACTGCTTAGACTATTGCAGATCTCCCCAGGATTACAACAGTGAAGCCGTGGCCCTAATTTAAACCCATTGCTCTGTGTCGGCCTCTTTGTTTCCAGGTGCGGTAAGCAGGCAGTCCTTGAAGCAGGTGCAACCAGAGGTTTTGCAGTACCAGACAGAACCCAATTGGCCTCTGGGATGGCATCATGTGACCATTGTTGTTCTGCGGGCTGCTATACTACTATTTGTAGTGGTGGTGCTCAAGCTCAGCAGGAAGTAGACTAGCCACTTCCTCCACTAGAAAACCACCATGGTGATCTCAGCCCTTTTTCAGAAATGCCTCTCCATGCATCCATGAATGCTTAGAAGGTGGGAGCAGGGCCATGTCCACTGGGCCCCATCCCAGCAATGCCGATGACTCCAGACAAACGTCACTGTCTCAGTTGGCTCCGCCCTTCCAACTTCTTCATATTTGATGGAAGGTCTGAACGGGTAGTCTACACACATCGATCTCCTCTTTCAGACTTTCTACTGAACATCTGGAACTTGGGAGGGTAGAGCTGGAAGAGACAGTGATGTTGGAGGCGGGACCCGTGGGCACAGGTCTGCTGCTCATGCTGCCATCCATACATTCACAAGTGTGTGTGTGTGTGTGTGTGTGTGTCAGAGGGAGGTATTTATAAAAAGTCAGCCATCTGGATCCTGCGGCTAAGATCTCTGGTTCAACAAGATAGGGACGAGTGAGAATTTTGTTTCAGTTCATTTTTTATAAGTATTTATTTATTTATTTATTTATTACATTTATCAATCGCCCATCTGGCCGGTCACCCGTTTACCAAACATTCACAAAATCTTTCATATTTGGGATGGAAAGAGCTAACGATTTTTTTAAAAAAAAATGTGAACGAGGAAGAAAGAGAAGCTGACAGGTTTCTCCATCACTACAAAGAGCAGCTTTGAATGGGCAGTTCTCCTCAGGTGGGTATCTACTGTAGATGTTTTTGAGGGCAAGGGGGGTGTAACAGAGGGCAAGGGGAGTGCGCCGGATATCATATGTGCTGTGCTCCTCCTCCCTCCCTCAATAGGGTGCCTGTAATCCTCCGGGTTTCGAGGGTTACGAGCAGCCTCATAGGATTGCGCTGTAACAGATTTAGAACAACAGAAACTGAAAGGCTAAAATTGAGAGGTTTATCCATCTGTAATTTATAAATTTGACATCACATCTACTCTGGCTCAGAGATGATCCCTTTGACAAACTTGCAACTTTGTTTCAGGAAGCCTAAACTGTGAAAATGTGTGCCATGTGGATTGCATTGATCATTGTGAACCTTACTCGGTACCAGTGCTTTGTTTCATTCATGGCAAAGATTCATTCCTCTCTTCCCCCACCCCACCCTAGCTTAATTATACTGCAGGATTCGGAACTGCCTTGTGCAAAGCACCATTTTTATTTTTGTATGCTTCTTTCATCATTAATAGCAAACTTCCTAACCCGCCGGCTGACAGGAAACATTACCAGCCTGTCAGGTTTCGAGTGATAATACCTTATTCCACAATACCTAGGAAAATCTGCCCTTCAGGTTTCTGAAGTATGCAATGAGCCTTGCTTCCATGTGTGAAGATAAGATTAAAAGACAAAGGTGGCAATTAAATTCTAAGATCTTGTTTGTAAAGGTGTTTCCTGTGTTTACTGTGGTGTTATCACTGGTCACAATATTGAGCAGACTTTTGCCGATTAAAAGAGAAGGGACAAGTTGAGGCGTGGGAAAGGGGAACTATAGAACATACACCATAAAACATAGTCCGAATTTTGTTTGAGCATCTTTCCCTGATGTAATTCATCAAATAAATAACTTGGCAAACAGCTCAAGGAAAAAGCATGTTTTAAACGTCAGAGCCAATTAAGAAAACTGATTTACATATAAGCAAATCAAAATGGGCGGCCATTCTCCCTTGAACTTTCTGGTCTCTTACGAAACTCCAACCTTGCTTAGGGATGCACTAGCTACCATTTCTTATTTATTTTCAGTGCAGATCACATTAATTTACTCTCCTTGGTCCATTCTTGCAGTAATTAACCAAGAGAGACACCGCTTAATGGGAAACAGAACCTCTCCAAAATTAATCAGGCTAATTAGTGCTAAACAATTGAATACCATTGCATATTTGTGTCAACGCCTGCCCAGAGGACTCCCAGAGGATTTACGTTTCCATTTTGCCCAGGGGTCTAGGCAAAGGCGAGATGAATTCAGATGAAATGCATCATAATGAGGCATAGACCTTTGCAGCCTGAGGCTCACTGATGCAAAGATTTGTCAATAAAGTTCGTTATCATCCACCGCTGCCCCTTTTCACAATCTACATGATAGCTATTATTGTGTACAAGACAATAGCATCAAGTTAACAAAAACCATCCAGTGGTGGTGGTGCAGCGTCAGAAACAACATAGTGCCATTTCAAGGGCTGGGGTGAGCTTCTGGGGGGAAATGGTGGCCTTCACTGAAAGCCCCCAGGAGGAGCTACAGAGTGACTCAGGAGGCAGGAGCCCTGGGAAATGTAAATTTCCTAGGACACCTGGCCTACCACTTCTGAAGCAGCAACTAGGTAAATGGGTAGATGGGGGAGAGTAGTTCTCTGGCATGGACCAATAGCTGATCCAGAAAAAAGGGGGCCATAATGCTCACTTCGTATTAAGGTGATTATGAGTCACTGAGGTTCAGTTAACGAACCTAGGAATTAAAAACCTGGATGGAATATGGCTCTTATTGGCATAGAAGCTCTGATGTCACAAAGGTGCTGGGCAGATTTGGGCTAGGCAGCAGAACACTAAGGGGAAGTCAGGAGACAGTAGAATTTGAATTCTAAATTCCATGAGATTCATACGGTAAATCAGTTAGGGCAAATCAGTTGAGTAGTCCCAGATAATATTCAAATAACATTCAAAACGTATTATATTAGGGGAATTGCTTGCCCCCCCCCCAAAAAAGGGTGTATGTTAGGGGATATTGCATACAAAAATGCATGTATTTGAAGAAATGTGCCCAAAATATATACTTATTTTCATGCAAACTTTTTTAAAAAAATCTCAAAGTTCAGGATGAACCAAACTTAAAATTTGGAATATTATCAAAGCTTGGGCTGAACAGAATTTAAGATTGTAAAAATGAGAAAGTAAGAGAAACCAATTTGTCCATTCCTAGGGAGTAATTGTGTATAAAGATCTGGTCGCATTGTATTAAGTTGCTTTAGTTATTTGAGTCATTTTAAAATTTGGTTTTTAATTTTTTAATCTTTTTATTGTGTCTATTTATATTGTATTTTATTGTATTTTTATTGATTGTTGTAAACTGCCCAGAAAGCTCGAGCTAGTGGGTAGTATAGAAATTAAATTATTATTATTATTATTATTATTATTATTGATGATGATGATGATGATGATGATGATGATGTGGCTCACGCTGGCTCAGCTTGTCTGAGCGTGGAAAGCTAAGCAGGGTCACGCCTGGTTATTACTTGGATGGGAGACCCCTCCTCTAGTTTCCTGTGTTGAGCAGAGGGTTGGACTCGATGGCCTTGTAGGCTCCTTCCAACTCTATGATCTATGAAATCTATGAAATCTATGAAGAAGAAGAAACACTGCAGCATCAGATAAAAATGAACATTAAAAATAGTAATTGTCTATATAACGGGTACTCATTTTATTCAAGACTATTTGTCCCAGATCAGCATCCAAAGTATGCTTGACAGGCCACCTGCTCATCCAACACTATTAAGAAGTTTGATTTGTAAGAGTAATTCCAGTGCTGATTTAGAAACATGCCCTCCAGAGGAACTAAATGTATATTATACAATGTATGGTAACAATTATATACTGTATAATTGCACTATATGCTGAACCCAACAGGCTGGTAACACGGTTAATTTTTCCTTACACTTCCAAGTACGGTGGGTAAATAAATGCTGCCAACTTTTATCTTGAGGAAAGTTGCAAATCAATGGGTTCCTTTTCCTTTATGCCTAGGGAATCTTGCATGCTGGATAATTGGATGATTAGCACTTGCGACAAAACTGCTTTTGGAACCTGTGATCTTGTTTCATGTGTATCCTGGGTTGGCAAGTGTGGCTAGATAATTAAGAGTAAAAAGTCACTGTCTACTAGCCAACCAGACTGTTTGGTAGAGAAATAAAGTACAGATTAGCTGTTACTTGGAAGTTAATAAAGGTGGATTTATTAGCTCAATAGGCATTGATGTACCTATATAGGGCCAGGGGTATTCTGGCACTATTTATATGCATAGCAGAATTCCGTTTTTCTTGATGCAGTTTGGCATACTGTAGCACAACCTTCCCCAAACTAGTGCACTCCAGATATTTTAGATTTCAGCTTCCATCAGTTCCAGACAGCAAGGCCAATGGTTGGGAAGGATGGGAGTTGTAGTCCATCAAAATATGGAAGGCACCAGGATGGGAAAGTCTGTCTTAGTGCAACATGTTTATTTTAAAGTTCTTCCAAGGTAAACCATTAGTTCTATTGCCCGTGTGTGTGTATTCCCTATTAAAGATGACTAAGGGAGGATATGATGGAGGTTTATGAAATTGTTAATGATGTTAAAAATGTCTCCCTCTCTCATCATACTAAAATTCAAAGCCACCCATTGAAACTGATGGGCAGTATGGTCAGGAGCATCAAAAAGAAATGTGCCATGTTCACAGATGACTTGTGCAGTGGTAGAGCACATGATTTGTGCGCAGAAGGACCCTGGTTTAATCCAGGGCATTTCCAGCCCAAATTTAAAGTACTAGTGGTTACCTTTAAATCCCTAAATGACTTATTTAAAGGACTCCCTATACCTTTATGGACCTGCCCAGGCTCTAAGATCAGCCATTGAGACCCCCCCTCGACAGCCCACTAGTAAAGTCCATCAGGTTGGCAGCCACAAGGGATGGGTCCTTTTCTGCAATGGCCCCATCCTTATGGAAGGCCCTTCTGGCTCCCTTTTTGACTGTTGTTAAATGAGCCTTAAAGGCCTAGATCAGGTGTAGGGAATGTGGTGCCTGCAGGCACCAGTGAGCCCCTGGACACCTTTCTTGGCACCCACCAAGGTGCCCTACCCCTCCCACTTTTTTAAACTTCCATGAAAGGCAGTATAAAATTATGTTAAATGAATAAATAAATAATAGAACTAGTGGAATCTCCAGTTCAAAGGAGAAGGATCTCTGCTGGAGGTGAAAGGGAAAGGTAGGGCCAGGAAAGACCCCTGCTTGAAAACCTAGACAGGTGCTGCCAGTCAGTGTAGATAATACTGTGCTAGTTGGACCAATGGTGTGACTCAATATAAGGCAGCTTCCTGTGTTCAGTCTAGCAATGGGTGAACAAGCAATGTTCAAGATCACTGGGATCCTCCAAATATCGTCTCACTGCTTGTCGCACACTCGATTCCCGTTCATGTTTATAATGGCTGCTTGCTTTGCACCAATGGGAGATTTGCGCAAATTGAGCAGAGATCAAATGGGAGATTTGCGCAAATTTCTTCAATAGACTAAAGTGGGCTGATTTAGTCTACTGAGGAAATTCGCACAAATCGAACTTTGAATCAAGAAGAAGACAAACATGAGCATATGCAGCTCTCGTTATGATTTGTAACTAAATTAATTGGAAATGTTATATTCTATCATGTCGTTTTTTCCGGATATTGTTGTAAGCTGCTTTGAGCATGGTTTGACCATGGAAAAGCAACATACAAATAAACCAATGAGGATGGCGCTGAGGATGATTTGCAAACATTTTTGGCGGACACACGTATGGGGCTTTGAACGGAGCATGCCCGCATGCATTGGAAACAAACCCAAAATTCTCATCCATCTCACTTCAATCATGTAGAGCTGAAGTTTTCAGAGCTTGATCCTGAAGAGTAAAGTTGACATTCTGAGGCAATGCAGCAAGGATGCTTCCAAACTGGCCAGGTAGAAATGGTCCATCTCTCACCCTCTCTTGCAGCTCTGTTGCCACAAAGAAGCACAACCTTCACACATGTTTAGAACAAAGACTACTACCGATGGCCAGTGGTGTAATGGTAAATTATAAAGTACAGGTGTTCTTCATGACAGCCCCCACTGCCATGCCCCCAGGGAGAGTCCCGAAATTCAGTTGTAGGATTTTTCATCTCCACCAGGAGCAGGTCTCTGGTAAAGCTTAATTGCCCATTCAAGAGGAAGACACTCCATTACAACAGGGAGCAATATATTGTTACTGGGAAAATTCATTTTTCCTCAGCTACTGGGAAGATTGCAGCTAAGTTCTGAGGAAACAGGGAATTTGGAGGGGGGCGGCAAATGACCCCAGTGTCCCTGCTAATAATAAAAAAAAGTGCTAGCATTGCGTCCCTGTGAGCCCTGGCTGCACTTCACCACTGCTGGATGGAGAGCCATCAGGTCCTAAGCATAAGGAAAGTCAATTCACTGAGTTTTCCAAAGGTGAATTCTACTGGGATGCAACTTAGTCTAAGCTAGTCTGACTGCTGCCCAGCAGCAGCAGCAGCAGCGCCTCCACAGAGTCAGGCATCTTCATTGCCAATGCGTCGAGCCCCCAAGTCTTCCCTAGGCTTAATGATAAGAATCCCATTCCAAGCCACTGCGTATTTGCGTTCACTCAGTCCTTCAGTGCTTCAGCCCTATGCTATTTATCACTTGTGTTATTTCCCTGGATGGTTGTTTCATATTTTATTAGAAATGACAGCTCTATTATTAACAAGGTGAAAACACACACAGAGAGAGAGAGAGAGAGAGAGAGAGAGAGAGAGAAAGCACAGCACGGGGGGGAACACAAGTCATGGTTTTAAGCGGCAGGTATTGAAGGATATGGGAAGGCTTAGCGGGCGACACATAGGAAATGGCTGTATCTGTAAAATATTTTACCACTTGAATGGATTACTAAAACTGACATGGGACTACAATTACCACCAATTATTTTGTCACCGTGTCAATTCCACTAATAGCAAGGAAGTTAGTGGCCAAAGCCATACCCACTTGGAAAAATAGTGCTAAGAAATTAATCTCCCTCCCTCCCTCTCTCTTTGAAAGAGGGGTATTGATGAATAGATGAGCAATGGTGTTAAATATATTACTGGCTGGTGTTCTTGTTGTTGTTCCCTAGTGATGAATTCTCTAGATGAAGGTGCATGTCCTGTTGAACTCAACAGGACTTACAAGTAAGTTTGCAGTGAGATCCTATGCTTGTCTACTCAGAAGCAGATCCTGTTGAACTCAAAAGGACTTACAAATAAGTTGGAATAGGAGTGCATCCTTAGTGTCTTGCAGCAAAAGGCAGGGGAGCAATCCTTGCAACAGCTGCTCACAAATTACTTCGAGCATGTCGGCCTTGGATGAGCTGGCTCACTAATCACCTCGTCGAGCCTCTTCTCTCCCGTCCACTACAAATTTGGACCCAAGTGAGTCATGAACAGCAAGATCTTTTGTGTTTGCTTTTGTGTTTCTTAATTGACTTAATTGACTTAATTACTAACTCTGAGTCTGAGGAAAACCCTCACTGCACTTATGCTAATTGCTAAATTCCTTGCTAAATTCCTAACACCTGATTTGAAAAGCAACAACAGCTGCATCTCTGGCTGGCTATACATTCAATCTACATTCCTACTTAGAAAAAGTATGTGGCAATTGCAATTCTTTGCTGTGCATACCTTTTTATACCTTCGTTTTTTACAGAGCAATTTTTAATAAATGTAGGTGGTATAATTTATGATTTTAAGGTAACCTTTCTGCCATATGCATTGCTAACTAAGTTGGTTCTTTCTTTGTCCTTCAGGCTCCAGCCAGACTGCTGGTGTTTTTTGCATTTCAATAAGCCATCTCAAATTCAATATGCATAGCCAGACTGCTTCTCAAAGGTAAAACCTGTTTAACAGCTCTGGCTCGCAGATCCCTGTATGGGTGACGAACTACTTTTAAGTTCACAAGAATCGTTAATGGGGGACTACGAACTGCTGTTAACATCACAAGAATTTAATTATGCTGAGTGATAAAGCGAGCAGCGCTTACTCGGAAAAAAAAAACTCGGCTCAATCTCACACTTCATTTCTAAAAAATAATAAACCTTTACTGATGCACCAAAGCCTCTCCAATTTCTCTCATTTGCCCACGTGCACACACTCTGTGGTTCAGCTTCGATTGTGGCACACGGTGTTGTCGTATCAGAAAATTCAGAGAAATGCAATAAAACAAAGGACAACTGTATGTTCTGCCTATTAGTCCAGGATGTGCAAATCAGCTCAGTTCTCTCAGACCAAACAAAATACTTGGGAAGCCCTAGGCAGCCCTGGTATAAATCGATAACAACAACAACAGAAAGGCAAGTGGAAAACAAGCCAGGGGGTGCCATTAAACTGGTCAGTGTCCTTTGCTATCTTCCTTAGATCCCAATGACTAGGCCCCTTAAAACAGGGGTGGACAAATTTCAGGCTTGTGGGAACTTCTTAGTCTTTTTCTAGAACCCTGAGATCCATCAACCAGACAGAGCAAGGTGCAAAATAGTGGCTCAGGTGGGTGGACATACATTAAGAATTAAGGAACAGAGTGCCTTTCTCAGTCCAGAAAATGTGTGATCAGTACCAGAACCAAGTGTTTCATAGATTTCATAGATCATAGAGTTGGAAGGAGCCTACAAGGTTATTGTCATCTTCAGAAACAAAATGTGTGTGGGGGTAAGGAAAGCTTTCTAGTTACTGGTGTTGTGTGACCATTGGGAATGAGAACCCTTTGCTGATGTCCTGCAAATCACCCAGAGATCTCCCAGTAGAGTCCAATCTACCTTCCGCTTTCTCCTGCCTTAAAATATCCCATCTTTGCAAGAGCAGATGTAGTACAGTGGATGAATGAGGACTGTGGAGACTGGGGTTCAAATCTCTACTCATTTATAAAGCTCATTGAGTGATCTCTAACCTACCTCACAGGGTTGTTGTGAGGATAAAATGGGGGAAGAGACCATGTACGTTGGTCTGAACCCCTTGGAGGAAGGGTAGGATAAAAATCATACAATTCGGTCTTCCCCCTCCCCCCCAACATAATCAAAGCAGAAGACTGAAAAAAGAATACACATTTTAATTTTGATTCAACACAAATGATTTTGGGTTAAAAAAAAAGAGTGATGCAATTCACAGGAAATTATTAGTTTTTCCACTGTACATTAAAATCAGAACTTTAATAAAGAAAACTAGTAATTGTGTGCCTATAATTTTACTGATTGCAGGGCACTGCTGCATCTGTCAAAATTACAGTTTACAGAGACATTATTCTGAATCGCTCTCCCATAATTGTTTTTTTAAAATATCCAGAGATGTAACATTCACCTCAGCAGAAGAAAATTAATCTATCCTGAATATTTACTTTTCCTCACAACTGGCTTCAATTCCTTCCCTATTATAGTGCATTTGAATTCTGATTGGAACAGGGCCTTAGCCACAGTGACTTGTGGAGGTCTGGCCCCCTCAGAGATATTTCTGAGTTTGTTAGCTTTTTAAACTAAGAGAGTACCTTAGAACATAAAAAGAGCTGTGCTGGATCGGACTGAGGGTTCATCTAGTCCAGCATTCTGTTCACACAGTGACCAACCAGAGGGCTGTGGGTAACCCACAAGCAAGACACGAGCACAATTTAGCATCCTCCCGCCCATGTTCCCAGTAACTGGTATACAGAGGCATGCTACCTGTGATACTGGATGTAGCATATAGCCATCATGACTACTGATGGGCATATTTGCCCCGAGTAAATTCATTGTTTATTTGACAAGTAACAAATGCATCCATGCAAGTCCAACAAGAGTTCCCCTTTAATACAAACTCTCGTTCCCTGTATACAGGTTGCTGCATGCATATGCACAATATCAAAATGCAGCTTGAGAGTTGTAGTTCGGAATCGCGTAGTGCTCCATGACGTCATGTGTCACCATGTTATGCCTTTCTTCTGATTGGTTGTTTCCACATGGCCTGCCTGCATGATGATGATGTCATGTGATGTTTACTTGCCGTCGCTGATCGCCGGTATGAAGATGGACCCCACTGAGTCGTCCTCCTGCTCACAGTGCCAAAGCTGTGGCAACGACCAGGGAAGCAGCTAAGGAGACTGCTTCAAGTACATTGGGGGGGGGGGCTAGGAAGAAGGACGACTGAAATTTTGTGGGGGGGGGATCTGTGTACTACTTTACAGTCCATGCTCCAGAGCTCACAATCAATTCTGAACTTAATTGTGAATTTCTAAGGCATCAAACCAGGTTCTCTACAAAGGTGAGCATCACAAACCCTCGTCCCAGGGCATGGTCTGAAGGCACAGGAGGCAGCCACCTCGCTGAACCCAAGCAGGTCTGGATCCAGTCAGTGCTTGGAGGGGAGACCGCCTGGGAACCACATGATGTAGCCACCTTGAGTTCCACGATGGAAGAAAGTGTCAGAGTCGAATGTGTCCTTGAAGCAGAAAGGACTGAGGCAGCAGATCACCTGTGAACAGAAATTCTATATGGGAGTATAACTTGTTAAAGACGGGCAGTGTGCCCAAGGTCATAAACAGAGCAATGAGTGAGCGGGGAGGAGTTATATGCTGTAATATTCTCTCCCCGCTAGTCTTTATCTCTATGTTTATATGTGCCGGGCAAAAAAGCCTTGCACTGATTGTATATAGCTGTAAGATGTAATGAGTCTATGTGTGAAGAACCTCAGTAAAGTTTCCTAGGGATGTAGCCGAGCAGCCCGTCGGACAGGAGCAAGGCCTGAACTGGGCCTGCTCATGTCCGCGCGGGCTCTCAGCCACCCGCGCGGGCCTTACCTGGGCTCTCCGCTCTGCGGAGAGCCTTCCTCGCCTGTCCGATGGGTCAGGCGGCGTGGAGGAAGTGACGCGACGGGACCCTGCTTCGTCACGCTGGACCCCCGCGCTCTGTTTTTGGCGGGGAAAACCAGGGCAACAGCCCTGGTTCCTCCCGCCAAAACAGAGCGCGGACGGGGGTAAAGCGTGCTGGAGCAGTGGCTCCGGCGGCAGCGGAGGTGGCGGAGGTGGCGCGCAGGACCAGGTAGGCGGCGGGGGGGTCCTGGCGGCAGTGGCGGGGGGTCCAGCGGCGGCAGTGGTGGCGCGGGGGCCCGTGTGCGGGGGGGGTTTCTCCGGCAGCAGCACGAGCGGCGTGGAGAATACTCCACGCCGCTCTAAAGAGCAAGGTCGGGCCGCCTGCCACTCGCAGAGGGCCGAGCCCGGAGCGAGCCTACAGACGACTCAAGGCTCGGCCCCACCACTAGACTTTCTACTGATGAGCTCACTGTCTCCTTGTTATTCTTCGAGCTTGCACACAACAACTCCCATCTTTGCAATGTGTTGCGGCAGCAGAGTTTCAACAGAAAGGTGGGATATAAATGCAATAAATAAATAAATAAACATATGAGCATTGTCCAATGAGCTGTCTAATTACAAAATCCAGCAGCATCACTAATCATGACAAGTACCCATTGATAGCCTTCTCCTCCATGAATTTATCTAATCTCCTTTTAAAGTCATCCAAAATGGTGGCCATCACTACACCTTGTGGTAGCAAATGGTGTAGTTTAACTATGTGTTGTGTGAGCAAGATATCTGTTCTGAATCTCCCACTTTTCAGCTTCATGGGATGACCCCATTGGGGTCTAGTATTATGAGAGAAGAAGAAAAATGTCTCCCTATCCCCTTTCTTCACAGCCTGCATAATTTTGTGCACCTCTATCCTGTCTCCCATTTTAATAGACCTTTTATTTTCAGAGATATAGGGGGAAACAGACACACGGTACATAACAAGTAAGCCTGCTCTCACTTTCCATTGTATTGGCCAAGAAGAGAACAAAGGGATTGGGATAACTGACAAGTACTAAGCACTTATTTTCACGTATTAATGAAATGAAAATATCTCATTTCCTTTCCTTTTCCTTTTCTCTATAAAAGATAGGTATGGTGCCACTTTAGAACTGTTTGTGACCCAGTTGTAGGTTATTATGACCCACCCATTTGAACCCAAACAATTGAATGGTGTGTTGTTGTTTTTAACATTTCCTGAATTGCACTTTTACAAAAGATCAGTTTCTTCCCCTTCAATTAAAAAAAATATATCCAAAGCCTCCCATGAAATTCCTCTTTACAGATCCTCCCTGGACAAAGAACTGTACAATAACCATTCCCTCTATTTCCAGTGATCGGCAGATGTGTGCCATTGCTTATGTAGCCAAAATGACACCACACAAGAGGATTGGGGGGGGACCCAAGGTTTGCAGAAGTACAAAACTCTTTAGGGGAACCCTCCCCCCCCAAAAAAAATACAGGCCAGTGTGGACTGAGCATTCTGACTGTTGTGGGGCAGAAAACCAGGGGAGAGGAAGAATAGAATGGTGTGGAATCCTGAAACACTGCACACTGCACTCTGCAACATGTTGTTGCAGGTCTGACTTGTAAGTTATCTAACCATTAACCTTAAAACCTGGGAAGCGCAGCCCTCAACCGTTCTATCATGCATTTTTTTCATAACATTTTTGAAGAACTCCTAGGACAATCCCAGCTTGTGCTCCTTTCAATTAAAAAAACAGCAACCATCCAAACAGAGAAAGGCATGTGTGATATTTCCATACTAAACATTTCTTAAATTAGCCCACATGCTGGTAAATTGTTCCTTCCTTTGCTATATACCACATACAAACAACTCTGTCAAGCTAATTCCTGTTGTTGTTTTTCCTAAAAAAACAAAAAAAACCCTATTTCCTTCCTCTGTAGACAGAGAGCCCTTCCTTCCCCAATCTGCTGATTTAAACACACTCATTACCTTGGCATCTGTAACTTGTTAACAGAACTCCAGCTAAAATGCTTTATGCACTCCCTTATTCCATGAGCAAGGAAAATCTAAATTGTTCCACTCCTGCCTCGACAGCTGGTTCCAGCTCATAAATATATTGGTAGATACTGCAGACCTCACAAGTCTTGTTGTGTGTACCATTAATATTACTCCATACCATAGAGTATCAAGGGCAATATTTAAATGACTGTGTCTGATATAGAACAGAATAGTTAACTGCACCCTATAATCAGCATTGTTTTTCAGTGCAGGAACATTGCTGGGAGGTGATTATTTCATTCAGTAGAGCAGGGGTGAGCAGAAAATAGATCTCTAGATGTTTTGGCATTCAACTCCAGCATTCCTCACCACTGGCCATGCTGGCAGGGTCTTCTGGGAGTTCAAGTCCCAAACATCTGGAGATCTGCCTTTTACCCATCCCTGCAGTAGAGTGGCTACCAGATATATATTGTTCTTTACAGTGCAATCCTATGCAAGTCTACTCAAATGTTCCATTGTGTTCAATAGGACTTAGTCTGTAGTAAGTGTGTTTAGCATTGCAGGCATGCCGTGCAATCCTATGCGTGTCTTTTCAGAAGTAGGCTCCATTGAATCCCATGGGACTTACTCCTAGTTAAGTGTGAATAGGATGAAAGCCTTAATTCACTTTCTCTTAACTGGAAAGGTGGGCACTAAACAAGGTATGCAAAACAAAGGACTTTTGAGCAATTCTACTCCTTTCCTGACAATAGTGGGTCCCAACTTCTTTTTATTACCTTGATGCATTTATAGTCCTCATCACTGTTGCATTCACTGGGCTGGATCCAAACTTAGTCAGAGCAGACCCACTGAGTTAGTCTTAGAGAGATATTTTGATATGGTAAGTGATATATAAATTGATTAAATGATAATTAATAATCATCATCATGACTAATTTAAGTCCCATTTATTTCAATGGGTTTACTCTAAGTATGACTAAGTCTGGATCCAATCCATTAAGAACAGGCACCCAAGAGTGAGAAAGGAAGGTGGACTTTGGAAACTAAGTTCTGACAGTACAGTTGGTTTAAGCACTTTCCATTTTGGATCAGGATTAGCGGCCTAAAACCATTTGGCAATCTCACAAGGGAAACTGGTAGTAAATAAAAGGAGGAGATGCATTTAAAATACAGGAATAATTTAAGGAGAAACCATTGCATCTACTCTATTCCCTCTACCAGGGGTTTTCCAACTATACCCTGGCCTGGGGTATTCCTGGAAGGTTTGTCAGAGGTTCTTCAGTAAGAAGATAAGCTACCCCAGTCAGTTTGTATTTTTTTTATTAATTTATATGACACCTTTTAGCAAAGCTTCCAGGTTGAGGATTTTAATAGTTGGCCAGGTTTGAATGTTAATAAGTAGTCCTCAGTGAGTAATATATACACACACTTGATCTTAGCCAAAAGGCCGAGAAGCGATATAATATATTGTCAAGCATGCATTGCAGTATGCAGTGCTCTCTTATCGTGTATCTATAGCTCTGCAGGTGGATAGCAAAGAGCAGCAGTGAAGGAATCTCAAAGTGCATCAATTTCCATTGTAAATAACTCAATTACACATCAAAGAATTACAGCTAATATACTGGGAGACTACTCTTGACCTTTGGAAAGAGCAGCATTTGTTCATAATAGAAGCTAGGAGACCAGCCACAACCAATTAAATTAATTGCTTGTAAAATTTCGAGGGGAGGGAGATGTTTACATTGTCCTTGCAATTTGCAGGGAGAGATTTGTAAAGCACTTAAAACAATTAATTTTATTGTTGGCTTGCTCTCCAGTTGTCCTGTGAGTCTGAGAATGAAACCCTGGATCTGCACGGCTTCCTCTTCCATTTCTCAAATGTGATCAGCTATCGCACGGAAAGGACATTCCTGGCAGAGAGGTTTTTAATTTTCAGATTTTAACAAATAAGTTATGTCTGTCATTAAAGTCGGTCAAAGCAAAGCAATCTTTCCCAAGGCTGCACTGAACATTCACTAATTTTGGTTATCACTTTGAAATTAGCATATTCAATGCAGCTGAACTAATTGCTCCTCAAAACCTACCTTGCTCAACATCCACTTCGCTTCAGTGAGGTTTGGTGCTCTTTTGTTCCCCCAGCAGTGGTGGCAGCTGCTGCTTGCTGCCATTTTTCTTCTTCTCTGCTCTCACTGCCCTTGGCCTCATTTGCCATCACTAGTTTAATCTGATTGGCCAGAGCGACTAACATGATTTTGTTTATGGGTATCCATGGTGTTGTCAAGTTGATGTAGAAGTGTTGCAATGGCCACTGACAAAATCATGGGTACTGCCAAGAAAACTGAATGACACCGTGTGGAAATGAGGCTTGGAAGAGTGAGGGCAAAGAGGATTTCCACAGAGCACTGAGAGGAAACAGCAGCCAAGAGAACAAAGTACACTACTGTAAGTACCGGTAAGTTGGCGAGACATGTAAAAAATTGTCCAAGATGGGGGAGAGAGGGGCACTTTTTGATACTTGTGACAATGAACACACAACTAGGTAAGTCGTTTCAGTTCAGTTTTAGTTTTGCCCTTACCCTTGAAGACTAGAAAGAGTAAAGAGCTCCTCACATCTACATTTCCTACACAGATGATCACTTCCACCTAGGAAATTGCATTTACTCCAGGTGTTCATATTTAGTTCACTGTGGGCCAGAATCTTTCTCAGCATGGAGAAAGGCAAAATGGTCCAGCTTTGTCAGGGAGCTGGGCCTCCAGATTGGGCCCAGAGGGCAATCCACCCCTGCCCCCCAGGCCCCATTTTTTCCCCTTCTTCTTCAAGAACCCCAAACCAGGGACTTTTATAGCCACTAGCCAAAGTCATGGTGGCCTCATGGACCAGGGAACCCCAACCTTTTTGAGTCCGTGGGCACTTCTGTAATTTTGAGAGAGTGTTGTGGGCCCTCTCACAAAATTGGTGCCTGGGAGGCTTGCCCATTCACAACATGGCTGCCATGGTGGGCATGTCCCATCACAAAACACCCATTTCCATGAAGGCAAATGGGTGAGAATATAAGAAAAGTGACTTGCCCAAGAACCTAAGTATACCAGGTAGAGATGGGGGCTGAGCTCCAAAACCCCAAACCACTCCTTTGAACACAAATACAGATTGTGCTGGAGGGCAGCTCTTCACTTTGCAGCATCATAACCTCCCAGTTAAAAAATAATAATTTTCAAAATTCTGTAGAAAGACAATTAATATTAGGAGAGGCAGGCAGGGAGCCTGGTGGGCCCCAGCACAGGTGTCCATGGGCACATTGATGCCCAGGAGCACCATGTTGGAGACCGCAGAGCTACTAATTCCAGATAAGCATCTTGGGGGGGGGTAAACATTAAGCCCAACACTTCTGCAGATGCACCCCAAGAGGACATGAGAGCTGATTCTGAGTCAGAAGGGGAGGGCGAAGGTGTTGCCAAAGCACCAAGAATTTGGGAGCAGGAGACCGGTGAGAATAGCAGAGACAGAGAGGAGGAAACCCAGGCTGTCATCTAATCTTTTGGAGGACAGCCAACCTGGGCTCTCTGAATTTATTTATTTATTTATTTATTTATTACATTTGTTAATCGCCCATCTGGCCGGCCACCCGGCCACCCTGGGTGATGTACAATTAAAACACAGCAATAAAACATGACAACAGTATAAAAAATGCTTTTAAAATCCTAACCCACCCCATATTCCCGCCTGAAATACCATGTTTTTAATGCGTGGCAGAAGCTCATCACGGAGGGGGCATGGCGAAGGTCACTAGGGAGGGAATTCCATAACTTGGGGGCAGCCACAGAGAAGGCCCTCTTCCTAGTCCCCACCAGCCTGGCTGCTCTGGCTGATGGGATAAGGAGAAGGCCGTCTGTGGCAGATCTTGTTGAGAGGTCTACTTGATGTTGCTAGAGGCGCTGCTTGAGATAAACTGGGCCGGAGCCGTGTAGGGTTTTAAAGGCCAAAACCAACACCTTGAATTTGGCTCGGCAAGCAACTGGTAGCCAGTGCAACTCCTTAAGCACTGGCGTGATGCGATCACGCTGGCGGCTGCCCTTAACCAGGCGAGCCGCCGCGTTCTGTACCAGCTGAAGCTTCCGAACCGTCTTCCAGGGTTACCCCACATAGAGCACATTACAGTAGTCTAGGCGAGAGGAGACCAAGGCATGAACCACTGATGAACCAACTTGTGGGAATGCAGGCTCCTAATGAAGAAGAGGAGGGGGTGAGAATATGAGACACAAGCGTTAGGCATCAGATGAAAAGGGAAGGGGGGCAAGTTGAGGTCAGAAGGTGCTCAAAGAGACTTGCAACCAGGAAGGTGACCCCCTCCCTCCTTGATAGCCTGCTCTACTTGAGAAGGGCAGGCCATAGTAAACAGTGTCAGTTTCATGACAACCTCTTTCATGATGCTCTAGCCCACAGAACTAACTAAAGCTTACAAAGTACTGTGTTGTGCAAAGCCTGTCTGGAACTTGTGTCTCTTTTGGCTGCAAGAGGATGCTGCCTGTAGCCTGAGGCCATGCATGCTTCTTTGTAGTTTGCATAATAAAAGTAATTGACTAGAAATACAACTTGACAGCTTGGCTACAAAGAGAGCAAGTTTGTGGCTAGAAAAGCTAGAAATGCAAAGGGACTGTGGCATGCTTGTGGACTGGAGTATGATACACTGTCAGTGTTTCATAATAATTTGATCTATAATAACCCCTTTACATGTGTTACTGCCCCCCCGCCAAATATCCATGTTTCAATACATGATTTAAGCAATTGACTATTTATTTAATAAAGACATCTTTCCCACTGGTACTTTCGCTGAGTTCCTAATTATGACTGGGAAATTGGGGGTTTCCAATTCATCATTGTGGTTTTCCTTCCCACTGACTTTTATTGGTGCCAGTTAGGTTCCCACATCAAAAGGCAGGTACAGGAAGAACTACAGATCGTAAGCCTAATGGTCAAGAGACCTTCAGCCACCACTGTGGTCCCAAGAACAGCCTTTTGTCTCACTTCAGTATGCTACAGAGGCTGCAAAATGTGGCTTACAGACATGACATTCCACACCCCTAACCTAACCAGTATGCAGGGGAGGCCAATGACTCCTATTTATTTTATTTATTACATTTATACCCCGCCTTTTTTCCTGCAAGGAACTCAAGGCGGCCTACATAATCCTCCTCCTCCTCTTCTCCATTTTATCCTCACAATAACCCTGAACTCCAGAGGTTGCTGAACTCCATCCGCAAAATAGGTTCACCACCAAGGAGCACCATGGATAGCTCCTATGAAGCTCCAAATAAAACCTGCAAAACCTGTAATAAAAAAGGAGCCTCACCAAAATAGGAGTCACCTACAAGTGTGCTAACTTGTAGTCCCTCCGCCACTGCTTATCATTCTCCTCAAGCCTTGTTCCTTCTGTGCAAGAAGCCTACCTATCAATAACTGTATGTGAATAATCACATCATTAGTCAGTCACCGCTGATTGATGCGCTGCTGTCGCAATGTGGCAACTTTCACTGCCAAGTAGAAATTGCCAGATGTCCCTTAGTTTTAAGGAAATGTTCTTCGTTTCAGAACAGCCTTTGCTCCGTTGAAGGCACATGGCTAATTGGTTTGGGTTCCTTGGGGTTAGAAATGCTTACAACGCAGCCCACGCACCTGTTGAGGTCATCTTCAAGGGCCCCCTCCATATCCTGTCAATACAGGAAGTGATGTCATCCACAAGACTGTTTCAGTAGCTTTCCTGGGACTGCAAGGAGTGCCTTCCTGTCCAGCTTGCAGTTCTGCAAGTCATGTTAATTCAGAAAGACATTTGGGTACTAAATAACACAAGGTGTGTGTGTGTGTGTGTGTGTGTGTAGGACTGCTTATGATTGCCCAAAGTGATGAAACTAGGAATGTTTTCACTTTTGTGTAATAGGTAGTATTTATTGGTTGGAGCAAGTTAGCTAGTTGGTGTCAATATTGAATCATAAGATATGGCGTCAACCTTGGAAAAACTGCATGACTTCTAACATTGAAGTCTTGGTACATGGAGCTGTGGCAGGGGAAAAAAATGATGTATCAACTTAAATTAGCTAAAGGCAAAAGTTAAAGTATCTGATTTCTATACAATACGGCATGATATTATTTCATATATAAATCAGGGATATATGCAGCAATGCCTATCAAAGCCTCCCCTCAGATTATGGAAAAAAGACTAAATATAGTTTGCTAATATGAAGAACCATAAAGAAAATCTCCAAGCAGGCAATGGATCCCACTCATATTTTTGCCCATAAAGTCAAGGGCAAAAAAACCCAACACATAATTTGTTCAGTGTACTACCCTCTGTCAACAACTAGACTCAAACTAGATGATGCAATTTTCTTATCTTGTTTTGTTTGTTTGTCTTTGTAGTTAAATAATAATAATAATAATAATAATAATAATAATAATAATAATAATAAAATCTTATTTAGAGGAGGAGGAGGGGGAAGAGGGAGCATCAGTACCAGTACCAGTGGGCCATGCAGGCCCACTGGGGTCCCAACAGCTGCCTGAGCTTGCCAAGTGCTGATGCCCAGCCTGTGCCTTTATTTCAAAGTAAAATGGAACGTAGCTTAGATGAGGCCCTCTGCCCTCACTGGCAGGGGTGGGAGTGATACCTCAAACCCACCTACCCCCATTTCATTTCATTGGATAGCCAAAGTTCTCTGGGTGGCTTGCAAGGATCAAAAACCTTTAAAATATAATATTGTACATAATATAAAAACCATTTACATACAAACATATAAACACACACACACACACACACACACACGGAAATTCATTTGTATTTTCCCAGATGTACACATCAGTTGTGCGCATCTTTAAAATGTACACAGTATTCTCCCATCAATTAAAGCATTTGTGCACGCAGTTTTCAAAAAGGATGCATTTTTGTATGTGCAGTTTCAAATGTATGCATGCTGCTGAACTCTTTTTGGGGTGGGGTGGGGTGAGGTGGGATGTCCATAACTCGCATTGCAAGCGTGGAAATGTGCGGACTTCAAGCGCAGATTGCGCTTGAGTCTCTGTTCGGTTTCGGTAGGTGTGAACCGGATAATTCCTGATCAAGAATGTACTGAAATGAATTTCTCATAATACAGCCCTGTCCACCCTCTTCCCAAGGCAAATACCTTTGGCACTTTCTTCCACTCTCCAGCCTGAGGATGGAGCTTCCTTCCTCACTGGGATGTTTGGGTGTCCACTTTGTTTTTCCCGCCTGTCGCTGGCCTTGGCATGCCTCCTCTCTCGCTCACTGACCTTCCTCCTTCCCAACTGACTGGCCTCCTTTTTATCTCCCTGTACTACTGTATTTTCCTGCCTTGCCCCTTTAAAGGGCCCCAGCGCCTTGTCATTTAACCCTTCCCTCCCCTCCTGGTCTCTGCTCTGCAATGGGTTGACTCCCTGGTCAACAGCTTCCCGGTCAGTGTCACTGACTCCAGGGGGGACCTCTGGGAGCCCCGCCGATCCATGGAGGGCTCCTTGTCCCACAATTGGAGGGAGGCACCATGAGCTGGTGGCACCCTCCAAAAGCCTGCACCATCTGGCTGACAAAACAGAGGGCAACATTTCGGAGAATTTTTTTTTTTTTTTTGCTGAATAGTGTACTTAACTGGATTAAGATGCTGAAGAAACCCATGCTTATTTAAGCATTTGAAAAGACATTCAAATGCAATGCATAAAGCAGAGGGGAACAGGTGGCCCTATTAATAATTAATTGAGCATTTACTTCTATAATGAGAAATTAAATTCTAAATACACAGAAGACTGCAATGATGGAAGCCCAAGAAGTCAAGTTCATTTTCTTCTTTGCGTCCTCTTCTGTATGGGAAACTGCTCCTGGCATCTTTCAAATTCTTTCATTGTTTCCTTTGGAGATGAAGAAGCAACGGACTAGAGGAAACGAACAAAAAAATTGGTGGCGGTGATAAGGGAAGCAGGGAAATGTGAAAAGAAAAATAATAATTATGAAATGAAGTGACAGGAGAGGAGACAAGAGAGAAGAGAATATTAGAAAGAGGGTTGAACTAAAGAGGGGAATAAAACATGCTCAAGTCTTCCAGTTGAAGGACAAAAGCTCCACCACCAACAAAAAATGGAGATAATGAGTTGGATCCATATTTATTAATATGAAGAGTAGACCCATTGAAATCAATGGGATTTAAAACAGCCATGATTAACTTACATCACATTGGTTTGAATGGGTATATTCTTCAATATGACTAAATCTCCAACCCATTGAAAAGTGTAGTTTGTACCTCTCTATGTGGCCAACTCCTTTTTAGGAAGTGTAGGAGCTTTCTCTTCATATAATACAGCAGCCTTCCCCAACCTGGTGCCCTTCAGATCTGTTGGACTACAACTCCCAGTATTCCTGACTATTGACCATGCTGGCTGGGGCTGATGGGAGTTGAAGTCCACGGCATCTGGAAGGCACCAGGTTGCGGGGGAAGGTTGTAATACAGTATTCACAAAGCCATCTTGATTTAAAAAAAATATTGCAGTTTCCCACAACAAAATGGCTCTTATTCCCAAGTAACAATTTCCAGAGGGGTAGCTGTGTTAGTCTGTCACCTCAAAAGCAACCAAGAGTCTTGTGGCACCTTCATGGCTGGCCGAAGGCATTCTGCTGCCTGAAGCAAAGGATAAGATGGAGGCCACCACCCATTCCACGTTCAGAAGAAAATTGGGCAGACAGCTGAATTTTACTTCAACCCTGGTGACAGAACAGTGTCCTCCACTGCACCTAAGGGAAGCAGGATAGTGTAGGGCAGTGTTCTCCAACCTTGGGTCCCCAGACGTTTTTGGCCTACAACTCCCAGCATGCTGGCTGAGGCATGCTGAGAGTTGTAGGCCAAAAATGTCTGGGGACCCAAGGTTGGAGAACACTGGTGTAGAGGGTGCAGGCCAAGCCAGGTGACACACCTCTGTCCCCCAACACAGGGGAATGCCCAAGGAGCTCAGGAAAGTTGACAGTGGGTGCCGCCACCACCATCCCCCCAGCATCTGCCTCCTGAGGCTATTGCCTCATTCTACCTAATGGTAGGGCTGGCCCTGAGCCTCTTAAAGACTAAACAAGTTTATTCTGGCATAGGTTTTTGTGACAAAATAATAAATGTGTTAGTCTTGAAGGGGTCACAAAATTCTTTGTTGTATTTCCAAGTACATGTGTTTAGCATCAGGGGCATAGAGAGAGATCTGCGAGGATTCCGTTCGGGGGTGTGTGTGTGTGGAAATCCAGTGGATTTGTCAGTTGGACACCCCCCCCCAAACTCTGGTTCGCTTACCCCCCACACTGACGCCGCCAACTCGTGTAGTCCCGAGCTGAGCCGGGAAGCGACTTCCACATTCAAAGCGGGGCCACTGTTTGTGTAGAAGCTGCCATAATCTACACCAAAAACTGACACAGTTTGCGCAACCCATGCAAATTATGGCCATTTTCAGTGCAAACTATGGCCATTCCTAAGCAAATAGTGGCCCTGCTTTGAACACAGAAGTCTGCTTCCCGGATCAACTCAGCCCGCTTCTGGTTCGTGCGGCAGCGAGGTCTGCCAAGCCGGATGCAGGTCAAGTCCTGCCTGCAGCATTGCCCATCCCTAGCTGCAGGAAAGCAAACTAAACTGGAGAGGGTTCAGAAGAGGGAAACAAAGATGATTAAGGGACTGGAAACATGGCCCTATGAGGAGAGACTGAAAGAACTGGGCATGTTTAGCCTTCAGAAGAGGAGACTGAGGGGAGACATGATAGCACTCTTCCAGTACTTGAAGGGTTGTCACACAGAGGAGGGCCAGGATCTCTTCTCGATCATCCCAGTTTGCAGGACACGGAATAATGGGCTCAAGTTACAGGAACCCAGATTCCACCTCAACATCAGGAAAAATTTCCTGACTGTCAGAGCAATAAGACAATGGATCCAACTACGGTACCTAGGGAGGTGGTGGGCTCTCCCACTCTGGAAGCATTCAAGGTGAAGCTGGACAGCCATCTGTCAGGGATGCTTTGACTCGGATTCCTGCATTGAGCAACTCAATGGCCCTTCCAACTCTACTTTTCTATGATTCTTTGATTCTAAATGCAAAACTGCACATGCTCAGAGTATCAGGGTTGGCAAACTGGTGTGTGTGTGTGTGTGTGTGGTTTGTTGTTTGTTGTTTGTTGTTTGTTGTTTGGTTGGGTTTCCCCCCCCCTCTAATAATAGAAAGAGCTGTAAAGCATGGAATGGGGGTATATTGAAATAACACACATTGCTGTCTAAACAGAGGTGGGGGGGGTATTGTAAGACCTTTAAGACCAGGGTCTAAAATTAGCTAGCCACACCACTGTTCAAAGACAGGGTGGCATAGCAGCCCCCAACCTAGCAACGGAGGGACAGGACTGCATTTGTGCAGAGGTGCCGGCATTTTTAAAAAAACAAACAAAAAAATAAATGAAGTCTCCTCCCTCCTTCTCCGCTACCCCCTCTGATGTGGCCTCTGTATTCCTTCCCTCATCACTGCCTTTTTCCATCTCCGTGGTATTAAGAAGGCCAGCTGAGCCTGGCTCTTAAACCTCAATTTTGCAGGGCCACCATAAAGATCACCTCTGGCAAGTCTATAATTAACAATTAGTCACTTATTGTACGATCCAGTGGACATCTCATTAAATATCAGTCCAAATGGGCTTAGGCCATTGAACCTCACTTTTTAAAGAGCACCCCCCCCAACCCCAGCCTTCTGCCAATTGTAATCAGGGGAGCAGAAATTACTCCTCCCATTAGGATGCCCACTCAAATCTCGCCTGCCGCTGAGAAGTTTCAAAAGCTTTCCCCCCTCTCTTTCCACCCTCCCCGCCCCCCCCCCACCACACACACACTTGTCAAAAGGGAAATACCAAACTCATGGTAGCAGGGAGGGAGGGAGGCCTTTAAAACCCTCACCGCAGTCAGCATGGAGGAAAAGAAAGAAGGAGTGGCCCGTAGAACATACTCCACGCTGTTGTTCCTTCTTGTTTACAGTCTGGTGGATATTGCCATATTTACTCATTTATAGCCCGGTCGGCTATCACCGGCCCTAGCTCTTCCTCAGGGCCTAAGTCCAGGGGGCCTCAACTCGGAGGGGGGTGACTACCCAGAGAGCGGGAGGCGATGGGGCCCGAGGTAGTGTATTTTATTGTCTGTTTTTAATTATTGTTGTACACCGCCCAGAGAGCTTCGGCTATTGGGCGGTATAGAAAATGAATGAATGAATGAATGAATGAATAATTAAATAAATAAATAAATAAATAACCAGGCCTATCCTCAGCTCTTGGGCTGGTATAGAAATACGGAAGGCCACTGGGACTGGCAGTGCTCCGAACTTCATCGTCTTCTTTCTTTTTTAAACAACTTCTATGGTCAGGCTCCCACCAGCTAGGCATGCTCATGGTTACAGATGCACATTTTATTATGTTTACTTTCCATATATATATATATATATATATATATATATCCTTTTCTACAACATGGTGCTTATTCCCAAGTAAATGTGTTTAGCATCAGGGCAGCAGGCACAAACCCCAGTCTACTCCTGTAGTGTAGTCAAGACGGTGCTAGCATTTAAGTGAGCTTAAAATGCCCAGTATATTTCAGGGGGAGGGGAGGGGAGGGTTGGTTGTTGTTTATTTTATTTATTTATTAATTTATTATATTTCTATCCCACCTTTTTCCTGCAAGGAACTCAAGGCGGCTTACATAAGCTTCCTCCTCCTCTCCATTTTATCCTCACAACAACCCTGTGAGGTAGGTTAGGCTGAGAGTCAGCGACTGGCCCAAAGTCACCCGGTGAGCTTCATGGCCGAGTGGGGATTAGAACCCAGATCTCCTGAGTCCCAGTCCAACACTCTAAACTACGCCACACTGGCTCTTCTTGTTGTTTTGTCAGGATTGGCAAAGAGGTTTTTTTTAAAAAAATATCAGGCAGATAAAACCAGTTGTAAAGCATAAAAATGGTGGTGGAGGGAGAGAAGAGAGACTATTGTTGTGTGCTTCACAACTGAAGTAGTACACATGGCCATCAAAACAGGGGCCTCCATTAAATGTGCAACCCGATGCATGTTTAGACAAAGAACAGGCCTACAAGTCCCAGCATGCCCCTGCCAGCCATGACTGGCTGGGGCATGCTGGGAATTATAGGCCTTTTCTCTGTCCAAACTTGCATAGGATTGCACCCTACGTCCAGGATCTAAAATTACAGTACCTAATTGCACCGCTGACCCTTCTAATCACTCATTCAATGGCCAGGAGTGAAGAGCATCAAACTGACCATTTCCCAGCAACTCCACATCAGTTCGATGTGCTGAATGCCTCTAATTCAGCATCATCCAAAATTCTGATAACTGGGGTGCCCTTTGGACTTGGCAGCATTTGAGACCATGTGCCCTGATTTTGGGATCTGGGCTCCTCTTCCCCTGTGCCCTTTATTTATTCTTTCTTTCTTTCTTTTAAGCATTTTTACCCCACTCTTCAGCCAAACAGGCTAACAGAGTGTTTTACCAATCCACAGAAAACGGGACAGTCCTTGCCCTCACACTTATGATCTAAAAAAAAAATATCTATACTCAAGGAAGGAGAGATGGTGAGGGAAGAGGAAAACAAGCAATCTGACACACCAGTGTTAGGCTTAGTGGCCCACTGAGGTCTATACAGGGGCCTCCCCCCCAACACACTCCCCCTCTCTGCTGGTGGAGGCCAGCAGAGGCGCACGTCTTAGCTCTCTCCAACAATCAGCATTGGGTGGCTGTGATTGCACTGCAGGTCCAGAGACTAAAATTATCGAATTGCACCACTGCATGCTAGTAGCCCTCCTGTGCCACATTACTTGAGCTCCAGCCAACTGTTTGGACCTGGGGCTCAAACCTAAGCGTATTTAGAGAGAGAAAAGTCCTACAACGCCCTGCTGGCTGGGAAATGCTGGGAGTTGAAGGACTTTTCTCCCTCTAAACACGCATAGGATTGCCGCCTCACTGCCCTAATCATGTTCCCCCAGGACCAGGTAACATAAAAGCCTACAAAGTCATTCCCTGCACCCACCCCAAATGCACTTTGGGGGTACCTTGATTTACACTGCAGTCCTAGAGCCATTTAATTTGGAATAAGCTTCTCAGCCCGGGTGTTTTATATGCTGCAGCAAGCAAATCCCCCTGGTTTATTTTTATTAATTTATTTCATTGCTGTTATTTAATGTAAATAAGAGAAAGCCTGGATCTGTTCTTTTTTTTTTTTTTCTTCCAAAGGGAAGTAATGAATTGCAAGGCAGACGAGAAGACAGCCTCAGTAGAAATCGTTTCCTGCCTGGGATGTTGTTAAAGCAAACCAATAATTTATGCAGTGCTCTAACCCTGGTTGATTGAATTTACTGCCCTACTGCCTCCTTAATTGTCCCTGGCATCTCTTTGTAAAGGAACCTTTCGGTGGCAAGAGAAATATGGTCCCCAGTATTGTTATCACCTTAAGGGCTGACTCAAAGCTTGTTTAAGTCACTAACATACATGTGGTACCTACCTAGTGCCATGCTGTGGCATTGTGGAGGTGGGGGATGGTAAGTGGAAAATATTGCAAGATGTGGCTCACGCTGGAAAATATTGCAAGATGTGGCTCACGCTGGAAAATATTGCAAGATGTGGCTCACAGCGTGGAAAGCGAAGCAGGGTCAGGCCTGGTGATTACTTGGATGGGCGACCTCTCCTCTAGTTTCCTGTATTGAGCAGGGGGTTGGACTCGATGGCCTTGTAGGCCCCTTCCAACTCTATGATCTATGAATCTAAAACAGGGAAATGAACTTTATTTTATCTTTTTTGCAAAACATTTACTTCAGGTGCTGCATTAAAGGTTATAACATGATTGTGTTAATGGTACACTTTGGATATTAAAATTATTATACATGGCAAATCACCTTAACAGTAGCAATATTTAAATGAAGTAAGAGCTGATGGGAATAATTCTGTTCTTTAAAAAAAATCCTCAAGCGTTCCCATACACTGAATCATAGAATCATAGAATAGTAGAAGTTAAAGGTCTTTTGGAAATAAGCTATACTCATTTGAGGGATACTTCTCCTGTTGAGAGGTGAATCACCAAGTTAAATAGAAAATCACTACCATGCACCTTAAAAAATATTGTATGTGTGCGTGTGTAATCAATATATCCAGGTTCTGTACAATTGCACCAAGAATATAGGTCATTTGCAACATTATGTTTTTGTGGTTTTATCCTTTGGGAAGATGTTCTGAGCTGAATACTAACATGTATATGGATACTCAGCTGCTGGTTGTGCAAGTCTCTATAGGCTCCCGATGAGAGATGAAATGAAATGAAATGAATATTTGTGGTTGTCTGTTTCTGAAGTGAAGTGATATCTTTGGAGCTACAGACAAGGATGTCTGAGATTTTGTTTTGATTCAGTTTTGACCAGAACTTGCCCCATCTGCACCCCTGAACACATTTTTCAGGCATAGCTTGCATGTTCCTTAGCTTGTTATCACATTCACAAAATGCATTTTTTAGAAAAATATGGATTTTGGGGGAAACTATACATCCTTTCACCCTTTAGTCAAGCTCAAGCCTCACTGATTAACCCATCCCTAGCTACAGATAGAGCTGTGTACAAAAGGCTTCTCAAAATTCTCCACCCTATTTCTGGGCAGAGAAATTAGTGGGACAGTTTCACCTAATTTCTCCAGTGGCGAGGAGACATTCTCAACAATTTCTCACAGGTAGGGCTCACCATTGGTAGGAGATGTAGCCCAGCTAGGGATCAGCTATGCTGGGAGCTCTGTTTCATTTAAGCCCGGTGGAATTCCACAGTGTTTCCGGATCTGACAAGCTGTGGAGGACTCCACCAGATTTTTATTTGCAGAGTCCGCAAGCAATTTGCGCATTATTTTTTTAATGGTCTTGAAATTTGCGCAAATTGTAATTTGAACAAATTGCCAAAGTTCTCCAAATTTGATCTCGAAGCTCTTTCTGACTCAACTCCGTATCAGATTGCAAGCTTTGTTTTTTTCTTGTTGCATGGAAATCTGTGCGTATTTTCACGCTTATTTTTCCAAATGTGTGCATCAGTTATGCACATCTTAGAAATGTATGCATTTTTCTCTCATTGGTTAAAGCATATCTGTGCACATTTTGCAAAAGTAGACATTTTTACGCACATTTTTTTCCAATGTACGCATGCTGTAAAATGCATTTGGGGTGTGTGTCGGTGAATCACATTGCAAGCTTGGAAATGTACAGACTTTTGAGTGCAAATTGCATCCGAGTCCGTCTTCAGTCCAGAAGGTGAGAACTGGATAAATCCTGGTTTAAAAAAAAGGAACTGAAACAAATTGCTCATACATCCCTACATTGGTGAACCAGATTGCTGTAGCCTGCTTCGTAAAAATTCATCATGTACTATGAACAGGACCGCATCAGGTGGGAAATCTAGCAGGAGCAGAGGAGGCAGGGAAAGAGGCATTTTCATTGACAGAAGAGCCCCAGATGCTACTCTGCTCATCTTCGAGATATATAAACGACACGAAATAACATGATGCAGCTGCTTGTTGAAATGTGAAATATCATCAAGACTATTATCATCCCAATTTTGACAGTTTACCTCCCCCTCGCCCCACAATGCAAGTTCCATTCAAATCGAGGCTGCATGTGTCGGGCATTATCGCCATGGAACTGTGCACAGCAGAAATGATACCATAATACAAGATGTAAAGCAATGCCATTTTCAACTGGGCTCGACCATTTAAAAATAAAATAAAATTACGGTATATGGTCTCTGTAACATTTCAACACAATGTTACTTAACAACACCGGCCCATTGTGTGCGCATTGCCATGGAGATGAAGGGAGCCGCCCTAGTAAACCGGGTTGGGGGGAATGCAGAGTTAAACAGGTAGCTTGCTGCTGTTGGCCAAGTGTTGTCCATGATTCCGTTCTTTTCTTTTCTTGGTCAGTTGAAGCCAGCTTCATGGTTTAAGCACCATCACACATGCTCTGAATGGTTAAATGTATTGCTTTAGCATCAAGCCGAATCATCACAAAGGCCATAATTCATACACTGAAAATAACCAAACGGCAAACAGATGGGCTGTAAGGCTGCAGCTTCAAAAGGCTTCAAAAGGGACAGTAGACACATTCATGGAGGAGAGTAGGTCTAGGCAGGGCCGGCATCAAGGGTAGGCATGATCGGGCACCTGCCAAGGGCCCACCCACACCTTAGCAGGGGCCCACTGGATAGACTTAGTGCCTCCTCTTCACCATGATGATGGCAGAGTGCAAAAACAGCAGCAGGGTTCTCGCAGACAAACACACGCACACACACAACTTTTTTTTTTTAAAGCACATACTTTTTGGCTGGCGCTCGCTTTTGTCCTGGCTCAGCAGACGCAGCAGCAGCGCTCACCAAGTGCCCAGTGAGTCGGGTGGTGGGCAGATCGCCCGCTCCTATGACAATGGGCTTCCCTGAAGCACCTGGCTGGCCAGAATGTGATGATCAAGGCATCCACGGTCTGATCCGGCAGGGCTCGTCTTCTCATGTTCCAGGATCAAGCTGTAAGGGTCCCCTCCAGTGCTACCAGAAACGCCAAAGTATGCATATGATGAGAGTTCTTCCTCTCTAGTCAGTTCATTTATTACATTTCTATACCACCGAATAGCCAAAGAACTCTGGGCAGTTTACTAAGGTTAAAAACAAGTTTATTATCATGGCATAGGCTTTCCTGGACTACAGTCCAGTTCATCAGATGTCATTCACAAAAGCTTATGCCAGGATAAATGTTTTCATCTTCAAGGTGCCACATGGCTCTTTGTTGTTTTGGCTGGAGAAAAGAAAGAAAGAAGAAGGAAGGAAGGAAGGAAGGAAGGAAAGAGAAAACACCACACACAAAACCTCACACAGCTGCCCCATTGGAAACTGTTATTTTGAGAGAAAATATAATTAGAAATGTGACTTTTGAGTTTTTTTAAAAAATGTTAAAAATATGTACTATGTCTGTACACATTTAAATGCAAATTTTCATCCCTTTTTTTCACATGTGGAAACAGGATGGAACAGACTGATGAGCGAAGGCATGCAAAAATGAGACAGGTTGGAAATAGAAGGCTGGGTTTGGGGTAGCAAGGGGCTGATTTGGTAAAATACCTGCCTTGGCTAGAAAACAAAAATCCCACACTAGTTTTCTTTTTTTGTGTGTGGGGGGGAGGTGGAGGGGGGTTAGCATGAAAAATAATTAAATAACTTGTTGATTGCATAAAAGCACCATGAAAAGGTCAGAGTGAAACCAACACAGCGGCTGCTAATATCCTAGCAAAGGAGTCTGTTAGGACCATGCACATGGATAGAATTTGAGATAAATCACTGCTTTCCTGTGCCCATAAGGAATTTAACTAAACTTCATCTCTTATTTAAGGCAGCTTTTTCAAAGTCAATCAACTTCTCATTTATGTTTGTGCCAAATAGGGTTTTTTGGGGGGGGATGTGTGTGTGCATGAGTAGCAGAAAGACTGGTACAAAGCCAGCCGGTCCTTCACATTTCTCATTCAAGATTAAGCATCCACAAGACATACTGGGGAGCTTCTTCACCTGGGATGGCCTCATTATAACTCCCTTAATTGAGCCTTAACAAAAAGGGCTGTTCTGAGTGTGATGCGTATTAATTGGTTCTCGACTGAGGCAGCTCAAAGCCGTTTAGACATCTCAATTAGAAGAGACCACATTTGCAGCAGGTTCCAAAAGCAAATCTCTTGCAGCCGACTGTGGGGATGACTTTGGAATTAAGCCTACTGAAGTGATACATGGAAGCCGGGTTGTTGGGTTTTTATTTATTTATTTAGGTATTATTATTATTATTATTTTATTTGTGTAATACTAATAGCAGAAGCACATCCGTAGGGCAGATAGAGATATGTGTTGAACCTCTTCCAGCCCATGGGGTCAAAATCAATTTTAGAGAAGCTCTTGGTGGTGGGGGGGGAGCACATTTCAGTAGTGGGTGGAGCCAAAGGCAAAAGGAGGCAGGCCCGAAACCACAAAATATACCAACATATTTTGTCTTAAAGCTCTTACTACAGAGCCTTAGAAGAGGCATTTCAACCTTTTAAAATGGAGGTACAAGAGTCAGGAAACAACTAAATGATTGGCAGGTGGGGGAAGGGGGTGGAGCCAGAAGAAAGGGGTGTGGCCATTTGAAGAGCCCCTGAGAGCTAGATTGGGGCCCTAGGTGAACCAGATTTGGTTCCTATAGCACCCCTGCTACAGGAAATTGATTTATCAGCAGTTGGATATTATCGCAGAAGTGGATCCTGCATATTGCTAGCCGGCATGGACAGGGAGCTCAGTTTAGGGATGCGTGAGGAATCCATTTAGGGGATGGAAATCTTTTGGATTTCCTCGGTTTCTCCACCGGATTCCAGTTTGCTGCCCACACACTGGCGCAAACTTGCTGCAGGGTGAGTCAAGCCAGCTCGCAGGATTTGCACAAAATGGCACCAGGGAAGCACAATGGCACCCGAAAAACAAGTGGCTCTAGTGCAATTTGTGCGTTAAAACCACATGATTTCCAGTTGCTGGCTTGCACAAATTCCATTGGCGGTTTGAAAAAAATATGCAAATCATGGTCCATCTTACAGGGGAAAAAACGCAACTCGACCTGCTTCTGATCATCAGATCGGAGGTGGGCAGGAAATCCGGTGGGCTCAGACAAGAATGAAATTTAATAGGGATCAATGCCAAGTTCTGCACCTAGGAAAAAGGAACCAAAATGTACAGTTTCAGGATGGGGGACACTTGGCTCAACAATACTACAAGTGAGAAGGATCTTGGAATTGTAGATCACAAACTGAATATGAGCTAGCAATGCGATGTGGCTGCAAAGAAGGTACAGTAATACCTTGGATTACAAGTAACTTGGTTTGAGAGCGTTTTGCAAGACAAGCAAAATTTTTAATATTTATTTAATTTTTTTTTACTTGATATACAAGCGTCGTCTTGCAGTACAAGTACTGTAGTACGGCTTAAATTAAAAATCTCTGTACAATTTTTTTGGGGGGGATTTCGTTTTGATATAAGAGTGTTTTGGATTACAAGCACCTTTCCGGAACGAATTATGCTCTCAATCCAAGGCATGACTGTAAATGCTATTTGGGGCTGCATTAGAAGTATAGCTTCTAAATCATGTGAAGTACTAATTCCCTTCTACTCAGCACTCGTTAGGCCTTATCATGAGTACTGCATCCAGTTCTGGGCACCACACTTTAGGGAGGATGCAGACAAACTGGAAAGGGTTCAGAGAAGGGCAACAAAGATGATCAGCGGACTGGAAACAAAGCCCTGTGAGGAGAGACTGAAAGAACTGGCCAAGCTTAGCCTTCAGAAGAGAAGAGTGAGGGGAGATATGATAGTGCTCTTCAAATACTTGAAAGGTTGTCACACAGAGGAGGGCCAGGATCTCTTCTCGACCATCCCAGGGTGCAGGACATGGAATAATAGGCTCCAGTTACAGGACGCCAGATTCCGGCTGAACATCAGGAACAACATCCTGACTGTTAGAGCAGTACAACATTGGAACCACCTACCTAGGGAGGTGGTGGGCTCTCCCACACTGGAGGCATTCAAGATGCAGCTGGACAGCCATCTCTCAGGGATACTTTAACTTGGATTCCTGCATTGAGCAGGGGGTTGGACTGGATGACCTTATAGGCCCCTTACAACTCTACTATTCTATTATTCTGTGAAGCTGGATTTCCTTGTTTTGGTACATCCCTACCAATTTATCCTTTACTAGCAGCTTATCGAAAGCTGTTCATGACAACGGCACATGGCTACCTCATAGTTTTGCTGTCATTTTTAAACTAAAAAAAAACAAAAACGTTCTTTCTGGCAACTCAGAGCTCACATCTGTCAGTAGCTTATAAAGATTACATAAGGCAAAGGAGGAGGGAAACAAACTACGGAGCACGGTTGCGGCTGTGCTCTAGGCAGCTGTCAGAGGTGAGCCAGGAGCAGGGAACCAGGGAGTTTGAGCCAAACGGAACAAACAGAAGTACATCAGAACCACAAAGACCTTAGCCCTATGCAGACGAGGGCTAAAACTGGGGAGGGGATGTAAGAGCGCATACGAGCCCCACTTGCATCATGTTTTGTGCAAAGATCTGAAAGGCGTCTGGCAGAATGCACTTACAAACCTCTTCCAGATTTTCATGCTAAATGCGCAAAAGATTTCTAAGGGTGGCCAGGTTGTAGCCTTGGCAGTTCCTGATACCACCTTACGCTTTGTGCAACCTCGTGGTCTGTCCTCAAACTCAAAGTCACTTTTCAGGGTCCCACTGTATGTCTGAAACACCATTCACATCCATTTACCCACATTTCCAAGCAGAATATCCAGGGGCGGTGTCAGATACCAAAAAGATCGGGGGCTCAGGCCCACAGGACCAAAAATAAATAAATAAAAATGTACAAATTTGCATATGATCATTTACATATGCTCTACAGTCTCTCTGTGTGTCTGTAAAGGACCCTGTCTCCTAAGGACACTCCTATTTGCAAAAAGGGTTGTATGGACAGGGGAGAGGAGGGCATTTGATTTCAGGAAAAAAAAAACCTCAGGCAGAAAGATTCAAGGGGGGGGCAGCAGGAGGTGAAGCACATGTGGGCCAAAAGCCCGCTAATCCAGGGGGATCAGATGCCACAGAGATCGTCAGAGCCCCTGGACCTGAAAATTTGTTTCAGCTGTAGAAAAGACAAGTTCCAACAGCCGTTGGAAAACCATTCAACCAAATGCAGCTCCCATCCTGCCCCCCCCCCCCAGCAGATCTGGAAATCCTTGCCTTTTCCCTTACGTGTCCTGAAAAAGACGTTGTTAGTGCATTCTAACCAGCAATTGCCTGCCCAGGCCTGTTTGTGCTGGGGCTCCATCTGTACTGCACCACTCCACTCCGTGTGCCACTTGCTGTCATTAGGGTGGGCTCCAAGGCTCTGCGGAGAAAAGTTCAGAGTGTAATTAAGCAATCCCAGGTTTTCCCCGCCTCCGCGCTGCTCTTCTTGTTTCATTTCCTCCTTTGCTCATTTTCTTGCCTTCTCCTCCCTCCTCTGGCACACATGGCATTTCCTCATCTTGGAAAGAAGCATTTCTGTGCCCTCACTGCCACATGGGAGACCTTGGAGAGCCCTTGCCAGCTAGGGTGGCTTTGTGTCCTATTTAACAGAGGGCAGTCCTCTATTTCAAGGCATCCTGTAGGTTTAAAGGCTTAAAGGGTTGCCCAGTCCAGTTTAAAGGCGAAGAACCCTAAGAAGCTGGGAGGGAAGGGACCTTGAAGTTCTCCATCCACAAGTAGCACTTGGCAGCAGACTGAGCAGGAACCCAGGTCAGTCTTCCCTACTATGGTAAGATGAATTGTGCTTCCATTTAAAGGAGAGGTGTTATTTCTAAACTTGCATCTGGGCATAAATTTGCATGTGCACATTTTGTGGGTGCAAATGGGAGCTTTTGACCTTCTTTTGGCAATGCATGAGCAGCCTCCCTACGGTCAGCAGAGTAAGAAGAACATTTTTAAAAAGCACCTTAGAAAAAGCCCTGCTGGATCAGACCCAAGGCCTCCCTCGTCCAGTACTCTGTTTCCCACAGTGGTGGTCAACCAGATGCCTCTGGGAAGCCCATGAGCAGGACGTGATGGCAATACAGTCCACCCCCACTGTTGTTTCCCAGGGACCGGTATTCATAGGCATGTTGCCTCCGGTCCTGCAGCTAGCATAAGTTCTGCATGATTAGTAGCCCTTGATTTTATTTAGTTATTTATTATATTTATACCCTGCCTTTTTTCCTGCAAGGAACCCAAGGCGGCCTACATAATCCTCCTCCTCTCCATTTTATCCTCACAACAACCCTGTGAGGTAGCTTAGGCTGAGAGTCCGTGACTTGCCCAAAGTCACCCAGTGAGTTTCATGGCCGAGCGGGGACTAGAACCCGGATCTCCTGAGTCCAACACTCTCACCACTATGCCACACTGGCTCTGATAGCTTTTTCCTTCATGAACTTGCCTATTCCTCTTGTAAAGCCATCCACGTTGATGGTCATCACTGCATGTAGTGGTCGCAAATTCCATATCTCTACGCACTCTGTGAAGAAGTACTTCCTTTCGTGTGACCTCAATCTCCCACCACTCACCTCCACTGGATGACCCCAGGTTCTAGCACTGTGAGAGAGGGAGAAAAAACTTCTCTCTACCCACAGTCTTCACATCATGCCTCTCTCATGCCCCGCCTTACTCGGCTTTTTCTTAAACGAAATAGCCACACCCCTTGTCAGCTTTCCTCTTAAAGGGATTGCCCCACGTCATTTTGGATGCCCATTTCTACAGCTTTCCCAGCTTTAGCAATATGGACCAGAGGTCTGAGTCACTAAGAGACCACTTTGTATGTTCAGCTTGCTTCCCACAGAGCTGCCATAAAGCCACCTTGAGTATTATTTTTGGTGGACAGGCAGGATATAAAGAAATGCATATAAAAATAAATTTATATAAACCCTGCCAAAATTGTGAGAACAGCTTATTATCTCTGTACTGCAAGCACACACTAAAGACCACCACCCCCAAACTGGCTTTCCCCTACCCACCCTTTTCAAAGCAGTATGCAGAATTTGCAAATTTGCAGTGGAATACCACCTGGGAAAGAAACACATATGTGGCTTTAGGTTTTCATCCATGGTACTTTTATGGAGGCAAGCTTAAAACTCCCACAGAAAAAAACAAAATTAAAAAGTTGAATGCAAAAATGCATATATTAGGGAAGACTGCATTAAAAATAATAATCCATATAATGTAGAAAGCTGTATACAAAACTGTGTACATAAGGACAAACTGTGTTCAACATGTGTACATTAGATGAAATTGCATACAAAAACAATACACATTTTCATGATCTTTCTTTTTTTTTAAAAAAAAAAAAAATGCAGACTGCCGCAGAAATTGGATGGACCAGAACACATGGGAAACAACACGAACCAGAAATAGACTGGTTTGTCCATCCCTATAAATTAGGTTAGCCTGTTAACCTACATTTTGCCCACCTGCTTACACAGTGTCTCTCTTTGGTTCCCTGGTATTTGCCTAGGCTGTGCTTGTTTGCTTTTTTGAATTCCATTCAGAAGTGACCTTTCTGCGCCTGTCACTTGCTGATGGAGAAAACCCTGGCAAGGCACCTAACTGATACATATCAGGTTAATTGCATCTGGCATTGCTGGCAAGAGAATACTAAACAAGGCAGCAGAACAAGCTCAAAAAGCCATCACCCCATACTTTAAAAGGCAAACATCTGGCTGAGCTTTGAGTGGGTCTGTTTGCTTCCATTATCATCTCTTGCTCTCTCTTTTTTTCCTTTCAAGAACATCTCTGTCTGCATGTGCACTGCAATTCAGGAAGGATCAGGGATCCTATCAGTTCAGTTTTAATAAGAATTTATTTACCAAAATTTGCAAAGTTCTCCATATTCGGGGCAAAAAGAACTTGAGATTGAAGAGATCTGAACTGACAGACGAGTAGTACATTTAATATTTCCCCCTGTTATTTGACATATAAAAATATACGTGGAATCCATCGGAGGCTTTCGGAGGTTTCTTTATGGTTCTTCCAGTAACAAATTATATGTAGTCTCTTGTCCATGATCTGAGGAAAGGCTTTGACAAATATACTGCTGCATATTCATCCCTGCACATATCTCCTCTCCCTGGAGAAATTCAGTGAAACGGTCTCACCAATTTCTCTGCCCACATATAGGATGGCGTATTTCAAGGGGCCATTTGCAGGGCATCTCTACTTTTTTGACAGGGCACCTCACAAGAACTTAAAGGGTTGGATCCAGATTCAGTCATACTTAGAAATCATTGGGACTTAGTATTAGTCATAATAACTGACTTGAGTCCCATTGATTTCAGCGGGTCTACTCTAAGTAGGGATGTATGAGAATTCCATTTGGAATGAAATATAAATATAGTTTACCAGTTCGGTCCTGGCAGATTTTGTTCTGTTCCCCCACCCCACTGGCATCAACTCGATCTGTAGTGAGCTGATCCAATACATTGATTTCAGGGGGTGGGTTAATGGTGGCTGGCGATTTGTGAAAATGGGATCTTCTTTTTCCCTCCGGGTCTTTAAATTTGCACAAACGGGTTCGTAATTTATTTTTAAAATAATTATCAGGGGGTCTTCTGCAAGTGCGCACCTACGCAAGTCCACCTGTCCACTATGGAACCCTGCAGAGGCATACAGTCATGCCTTGGATTGAGAGCATAATTCGTTCCGGAAACGTGCTTGTAATCCAAAACACTCTTATATCAAAACGAAATCCCCCCCCCGAAAAAAATGTGTACAGAGATTTTTAATTTAAGCCGTACTACAGTACTTGTATTGCAAGACGTCGCTTGTATATCAAGTAAAAAAAAATTAAATAAATATTTAAAAATTTGCTTGTCTTGCAAAACGCTCTCAAACCAAGTTACTTGCAATCCAAGGTATTAATGTATTCCCATTGTCAATATCCTAGTCAGTTTCATCCTCTCCCTCCCCACATGCTGCTTTGTTTAGCCCAGAAGAGGCATATCCCTACTTGTCCAAAGAATGTGTCTATTCCACCTTCCACTTTGGTGCTTCCCAAGTGAAGTGGGGGGATGGGGGGGAGTTTTCGCCACCACTTTTCAGAACCGGATTAAATGGAACAGAATTCCCAGCATCTCACACCCCTAATTACGGCTACATCAGGATCCAGCCCAAGAATTGCCCTGTGGAGTCTGGCTAGCAATCCTCCATCCAAAAGTGGCCACCCGGAAAAGTTCGCAAGCAAATCAGACTGGCAGGGTCCGTCTCCTGCCATTTGACCACAACATCTGCCATTCCTGATCATGGAGGTGATGTCCCCGGCTCTGTCGTGGTTTGGTAACTCATGATCAACCTGCTCCCCCACATGCGTAATCTAATCCTCCTGTTGAAAACCATTTCTGCAAGTAGCCATCATGACATTCATAAATATTATTTATCTAGCATGCCATGCCATATTAATGTTAACATTTACCCAAGTCCGGGCCTTCAGGCATGATGACATTAAACACACAAAAAAAAAACAGTTTTAGCAGGGAGAGTTTTTGTGCAGGGTTTTTGTTTGATTTTGTCCAGCAGAATTACCTGCTTTTAAAAGTTCAGTTTAAACTATACAGTAGCTGTAATAAAAAGAGAGCCCATATCATGCCATTAAAAAATAATAATGGTAATTTATCCTCAGCCGCTGTCACTTATGTGCTGCGTTAGAGATCAGATCATTAGGATGGTGACATTCACCTGCGCGGCCATAACTGGGATGTCTTGGGCAATTATGGAGAGATGGGACCAATTCTGGGGGAGGCAGGAGGGGGAGAGACGGCTCGTTCTGACAGGCTGTCACCTGCAGATGTTTTGGACTTCAACTCCCATCAGCCCCAGCCAGCATGACCAATGCTCAGGAGATGTGGGATTGTAGTGAAACACAATATGGAGGGCACCAGGTGCTGAGCTATGGAAAATGCTGCAGTCTTGTGCAAGCTTACCTAGACGTAAACCCCATTAAATAAAGGGGGGCTGACCTTTGCTTTGAATAAATGTGGACAGGATGGCACTGTGGGCCTGCTTTGCAGTAGATGTGCACAGTGCCAGCTCCAGGCTTCTGAGGGTCCCTGGGCAAGGCGCTCTCAGTGGGTCCCCTCCCTCAGTGAGTTGACCTTCTCACCAGCTGCTATTGCTCCTCATCGCCGCCCTCCTCCTCCTCCTCCTCCTCCTCCTCCTCCTCCTTATTATTATTATTTTCATCGCCCTCCTCCTCCTCCTCCTCCTCCTCCTCCTCCTCCTCCTCCTCCTCTTCATTATTATTATTATTATTATTATTATTATTATTATTATTATTAATTTTATTTATATACCGCCCAACACCCGAAGCTCTCTGGGCGGTTTACAACAATCCATAAAAACACACAATACAATGTGCAATAAAAGCATTATACAAAATTTAAAAAACCCAACTTTAAAAAAAACAAACATATAGATAAAACAGGAAATGCAGTGAGCCCAATTAAAAAGCAACCACCCCACCATACACTATGTAGAGTTAAAGGCCTCAATATAGAGGGCAGTCTTAACCTGGCGCTGAAAAGATTGTAAAGTTGGCGCCAGGCGGGCCTCGGGAGGGAGCTTGTTCCTGAGTTGGGGGGCTACCCAACTCGCCTGCTCGACAGGCAGAGAGCCAGTGAGTAAGTAGGCAGTGGCGTCTCCTGCTCCTCCTTCTCACCACCACCACCGCTGCCTGGGCGAGAGCGAGAGGTAGGCGAATAAGCAGGTTGCCATGGTGAAGAGGAGGAGCAACTCCAGGAGGCTCTTGCCAGTGGGCCCCTGCTGGGGTGTGGGCCCTCGGCAGGTGCCTGACCATGCCTACCCTGGATGCCAGCCCTGGACATGCGCTCACGCTGGCTCAGCTTGTCTGAGTGTAGAAAGCTAAGCAGGGTCAGGCCTGGTTATGACTTGGATGGGAGACCCCTCCTCTAGTTTCCTGCATTGAGCAGGGGGTTGGACTCGATAGAATCATAGAATCATAGAAAAGCAGAGTTGTAAGGGGCCTACCAGGCCATTGAGTCCAACCCCCTGCTCAATGCAGGAATCCAGATAGCCTTGTAGGCTCCTTCCAACTCTATGATCTATGAAATCTATAAGCTCACATTGTCAACATTCACCTTTAATCTATACTCTTAGATGTAATAAATCATATGCTACATTTTCTCATAATGTAATAAGCATTAGGGATTCATTAAATACTTAAGACTCATTGCAAAGCTAAATCCACTGCTGACAATGTCTGTCTTCCTCACTTACGCTCTTCATCCTCAGTGGAGTCAGGGGCCTCCCAGCAATTTAGACCTGACGCTTTACCACCTGAATTGCTAGATTGCTGCCCAACAAGTTCAGACTAAATCGATGTCCATCAAGGTGCATTCTAGGTTACAATAATACAACCTGACTTAAGATTCTGTCAGCTGACTTCCGGCTTAGCATTCGGTCAGCTGATCCCAGGGACCAATCTTTTTTCGCCAAGCCTTATAAAACCTCAGCTTCAGATCTTGGTCCTCAGCGTACTAAGCCAGCTTTCCCTAACCTGGTGCCCTCCATATGTGTTTCACTACAACTCCCATCATCCCTGAGCATTGGTCATGCTGGCTGGGGCTGATGGGAGTTGAAGTCCAAAACATCTGGAGGTCACTGGGTTGGAGAAGACTGGCATAAGCTTTCATGGACTACAGCCCACTTCTTCAGATGCATTATGTGTTATCCTGAGTTCCAAGTATATATCTACACACATGCTTGCGGGGGTGTGCGTGTGTGAACTGTAAACAGTGAGAACAGAGATAACTGAAAGGCAGAAAATACAGACAGTAATCATTACCTTATTTACATAGGGGAAAAGAAAAGCCTTTAACCCTATTTAAACCACAGGAGATAGAGGTGAACATCTTGATGAGTTGCTGTTCAACTGTTTCACATTGAAATCTGCCGTTTTAAGTTCTTTTGTTCCAGCATGGCCACCTTAAGATCAGTGGCAGCGTGTCCTGGGAGGTTGTAGCGTTCCTGCACTGATTTTTGAATATTGCCATTTCTGAGGTGAGATTTGTGTTCATTTATTCTTTTCCATAGAGACTGCCCAGTTTGTCCTATGTAGAATGCAGTCGGATATGGCTGGCAAGTGATGGCGTATCTCACATTGGAAGATCGGTGGGTGTATGAACCCCAATGTTGTAGAAGGCATTACAGTCATGCCTTGGATTGAGAGCATAATTTGTTCTGGAAACGTGATTGTAATCCAAAACACTCTTATATCAAAATGAAATCCCCCCAAAAAAATTTGTACAGAGAGTTTTAATTTAAGCCGTACTACAGTACTTGTATTGTAAGACGTCGCTTGTATATCAAGTCCAAAAAAATTAAATATTTAAAAATTTGCTTGTCTTGCAAAACGCTCTCAAACCAAGTTACTTGCAATCCAAGGTATTACTGTATTAGATCTAGCAATGGTGTAGCCGGAGTAGCAGGACTCAGGTTTTCACAATACTGGGAATTTTTCCTCATTCAGTAGACCTCCAACATGTTGAGTTTCTGCAGGAAAAAAAACTTCCTCTTCTGTTGTCAAGCAATCCTATGAGGTGAAGGTTAAAAGCAAGCTTCTCATCTCCCAAGTCATGGAAGGTTAAGCAAAGAGCCAAAAGCACGGTTCAGTTCCTTGCAATGGATGGAGGCCTCCCCTGATTTCCAGGTCACAGGGTGGCCCTACCATTAGGCAGAGTGAGTCAATTGCCTCTGGCAGCAGATGATGCTGGTACTGGAGATGAGAACTGTATGCTTGCCCTGTGCCCACTAAGCTACCCTGCTGCCTTCAGATATGTGGTGGGGGATGCCGCCCAATTGCCAGTGTCAAAGAAAGATTCAGCTGCCAGTCCAGTTGGCTTTCATACACGGAATGGGAGGGGAGCGGGTGCTGTCTTGCTTTTCACTTCAGGCAGCAAAATGTCTTAGGCCAGACATTCATTTATTTATTATCACGTTTATATCCCACTTTTCCCCCTCTTGCAAGGAACCCAAGGCGGCTTTCATAATAATCCTCCTCCTCCTCTCCATGTTATCCTCACAACAACCCTTTGAGGTAGGTTGGCTTGGGAGTCCGTGACTGGCACAAAGTCACCCAGTGAGCTTCACGGCCGAGTGGGGACTAGTGCCCGGATCTCCCAAGTCCCAGTCCAATGTTCTAACTACTGGCCCATTTGCCAGATCTAGGGATGATGGGAAAACCAAGGATTCTTGGGGTTTTGCCAAAATTCTTTGAACTTCACTCCAAAGCTCGGTTTGGCTCGCTCCCTTCCCTGTTTGTGACGTGTTCCCTTCCCTGTTTGTGACGTGTTCTTTTGGTTCGGTCAAATGGGGGAAGTGCATTTTGAAGGGGGAAAGTGTACATTTTTCAAAAGTGACTAAAGCATGAAAATGCAAATTTTAAAAAGTATCCATTAAAAAAATAGATTTTTAAAAATAGTGCATTTTTTTTAAAAATGTGCATTTTTAAAGAGCACATTTTGCGAATACGAACACAAGTTTGCAGATTTGCAAACATTTTTGGAGAACATGCACTCCCATTCACATTCCTGGTTGCAAATGGGGCATTTTCGAATGATTTGCAAACTGCAATGGAAATTTTCATACATTTCTAGCCAGATCAGCTTAGGACCAGCCAGAAACCCACAGACTTCAGAGCTGTTCTTGAAATGTTTCCATGCCCACCAGAAGCCATGCTTCCAGGTTGGATTCTGGTGGGGGTGGAATTTTTCAGCATCCCTTCAACAGACTTCCCCACAGGCCATGTTGCATTCTGTTTGCATTCCATTGCCCCTTGGACCGGCTCCAAAATGGCAATATATTTAAACCATAGCTATGGCTTCAGAATGATTTTCCATTATAACTCCCACTTGCTCCTTGCAAACTTTCTGAATTATTCCCCTTTTGACCTTAAGACTGAGCAAAGTCCCTCAGCCAATTTTGATTTATGAGAGGAGTAAGGACAAGGAAAATCAGAAACAATTTCCGCTCCTGCAAATACCAAATTTCTTACCCGATACAGAATCAGCAAGTCACTGCAGAGCTGAAAGCCACTTTCGGAACTGGAAATCCATCAGCCTTAGCGGGCCCTGAAGTTGATCTAATGCATACTGTTGAAATGGCCTTGGTAATATTAGAAGGTTTTAGGATGGAAAGAGCAAGAGAGCAGAGAGGTCATCCTATAGCTTCAGGGATATCTAGATGGTGTTGGTTTTGTAGACCACTCCAGTCAGGCTTTTGACCCGGACGCAGCGCGAAGAGCGCATTTGTGACCTCGATTAAAAACCTTTATAGGGATCAAGAGTGTTGAACCTCTTCCAACCTGAGGGCCAAATTCAATTTCAGAGAAGCTCTCAGGGGCCACATTCCAGTGGTGGGCAGTGCCAAAGGCAAAGAGGCAGGACCAAATACTAACAGACACCCCAGCATATTTTAGCTTAAAGCTCTTCCTGCCAGTAACTTTAAAAGCCTTTAGGAGAGGCTTTTGAAACTTTTTGTATGGGGGGAAAACTGCAAAAGCTGGGAAACCACTGAGTAATCTGGTCATTGGGGGAAAGGAATGTGGCCATCCGAGGAAGCCTGAAGGGCAGACTGGGACCTGTGGTTCTGTGGGACCTTGCCCTAGCTTGGAGGGAGCATCAGTGTCAGACACCGGTTCCGACTTGGGTTAAGAGATGGGAGAGTTGGGCCCAGCTGTGGGGAAATCAGAGATGTGGCAGTGCAGGTCCGCCAGGCCTCCCACTGCCCAGTGTCATGGAGAGGTGCCGGAGGCTGATACGGACCACTCTCCTCAGCTGGAAGACTCGGCCTTGGTGGAGGCTCCTGCTTATCAGTCAGGGACATCATCCCTGTCAACAGGGCAGCAGGAGGAGGACTCTCCGGGAGAGGGTGTTTCTGGGCTAGTTCCTGTGGTCTGGCACCAGCAGAAGAGGGCAGGACAGAAATGCCCAGTTAGGCGGTGTTGTGCCTCCAGTTGGGGATGGAGGAGGAAGACATAGGGCAACCGAGCCAGAGTGTGTTTGTGGAGGGGCCAGGCACGTGTCATCTGCAGCTTGGCTCAGCTGTGCTGCCTTGCCAATCAGAGGTTGCTTAAAAGGCAGGCCCCAAACACACTTCAGATGCTGGAAGCAACTGTTGTTGCAAATCAGCCATAGCTAGATGCTCCTACCAGCTCCCAGACTGAGACTTGTGCATTTTGACTCCAGAACAACCATGACTACTTTTCAGCCTGCTCTCCTAAACTGGTCTGTGTTTTCTTGATTTTGGATACACATTTTGCCTTTGAAAAGGCACTTCAACTTTTAGATTGGGGGGAGGGGAAGCTACACAAAATCCAGGAAAACCACCAAACCATCAGTGGACCAGGGAAGGGCGTGGGCCCAGAGAAGGTGCCCCTGGGTCTGAGGTTCTGCATCCGTGCCCTAAATAAAAGTATCCTTCCTTCAATGGGATGGCGTGATCATTTGTTTGCTGTCATGCTAAAGAAATGGGGACCAGGAGAGAAGTAACATTATGCTCAAATCTTAAGACAGAAGAATAGCTCAAGTTTTTGCATCCATTGACAAACAACCATAGAGATATCTATGAAATGAAAATGAAAATTTGCATTTTCAGGGAGACGGAGTCTTTCTTAGGGGGAAAAAAACCCCATTACCTTGTATGCAGGAGTGATTATCCTACGTGTGTCATTTTATGATTAGTATGACCTTTACCTGGCCTTAAAAATATCATTGAATTAATGAAGGACACAGATTTTTAATGAATTGGATAAATAAATATACAGGGAATAAAGGATTCCGCACATAATAATCCACAGCGATATTTTATGCATTTTCATAAGCAGCTTCCGTATCCCTGATATTTATTTTATACTGCCGCACTATATTATGAATACACCATACAATTAGCATTTAAATAGAAATTAGGACATCATATGTGGGATCTGTTACTCTTTGCCCAAAATGCAAACAAGCAAACAAACCCCAGAAAGAACAAAAAGTGTTTCCAAATTTGGTGGCTCCATTCTTCTTATAAGGATATATTGGGCAGTATCCAACAATGCCCCTGCCCCTCCACTGTTTTGTGTTGTGCCAGCAGCACCCAGCACCAGCACAACAGGAAGCTAGTGCTTCCTAAAGCGACCCCAGGAATGAGCTGAGATGCTTGTTTCCCAAACAGGGCAGACTAGCAGAGCTCCCTTCTGTGAGCTCTGCTGACCTCTTCCATTCCAGAAACAAGCATTTCGGCTTGTTTCTGGTTGCTTTAGGAAGTGCTAGCTTCCTGTTGCACTGGCAATAGGTTCCACAGCTGCATGGGCAGTGTTGGATACTGCCCAAGGATTTTTATGTCTCTTGTTCTCTTTATTGTAGATTGCCTCGAGCACTGTAGTAGAGGGAAGATACAAAAATCATTATCACCATCATGGGAGTGCAGAAGAGTAAATCAAACAACACGGATGAGGAAAAGCTTGAAGGAACTGGAGAAGGGAAAACTGAGTGGGGACATGATCACACTCTTCAAAAACCTGCAGTGGGTTGATCAAATTTGGCAGGCTATGACAGGCCTGTGGCTCACGCTGGCTCAGCTTGTCTGAGTGTGGAAAGCTAAGCAGGGTCAGGCCTGGTTATTACTTGGATGGGAGACCCCTCTAGGCTTGTAAAATCGAGCCTCGCCGGGCAGAATGAGACCAAAATTGGCCCCGCTCACGCCCGGCGAGGCCTTACCTTTTTCTTCAGGGCAGCTCACCCTCTCCGCAGCAAGCTGTCCCATCATGTCACTTCCGGGACCGGAAATGATGCGACGGAAACCTGCGCAGGCGCGCTGGACCCCTGTGGCGCGTTCTGCGCCTGTGCAGGGTCCCGTCACGTCATTTCCGGTCTCGGAAGTGACGGACGGGGCCGGAGAAGCCCGATCGAGCGGTGCAGAGAACCTCTCCATGCCGCTCAGAAAATCGAGTCAGGTCGGTGCCCCCGCGGGGCACGACCTGGCCTTGGATCCACCGCTAGACCCCTCCTCTAGTTTCCTGCATTGAGCAGGGGGTTGGACTCGATACCCTTGTAGGCTCCTTCCAACTCTATGATCTATGTGTAAACTTACTCAGCAAGTTTTGATCAAATTCCAGCCAAGTACAGTTGCCTATATTTTTTCTGACTAACACATGCACACACATACACACACATGCACACACTCCTTTCATATGCCGTATAAATAGTATCTTTATTATTTCATTAGATATTGAGCACGTACTTAGGACATTTTCCTGTAGATGTTCCATAAGCATAACTGTTATGTGGGGCTGCCCTTAAGGCTGCTCCGGAAGCTGGAGCGAGTGCAGAATGCAGCAGCTCAGCTGTTGTCGGGAGCTGCCCCTTTTCAATATGCAACCCCTTTGCTGAAGGAACTGCACTGGCTGCCTATTAGCTACCAGGTCAGGTTTAAGGTTCTGGTACTTGCATACAAAGCCTGAAACACCTTGGGACCAGGTTACCTGAGAGAGCACCTCCTCCCATATCAACCTGCCCGGTCGCTGAGATCATCAGATGGCATGATGCTGGTGGTTCCTCATGGACCTTTGGCTGGATTGGAGTCCACCAGGGGAAGGGCCTTCAGTGTGGCGGCTCCATTTCTGTGGAACTCCCTGCCTCTGGAGGTCAGGCAGGCTCCGAACATTGTGCTGCTTTTGGTACCTGCTGAAGACCTCCTTGTTCTGGGAAGCCTTCTCTGCTCTCCAACCACCACTGTAATTGTTACTTTGTTTTCAATGTATTGTTTTTGTTGTTTTTATTTTTTTATTTCTTGTTTTTGTCTTTTTACTGTTCACCGCTCCAGAATCTACTTAGATATGGAGCGGTACACAAATAGTGTAAATCATCATCATCATCATCATCATCATCATCATCATCATCATCATCGTAATTAGTGGATTTCTTTGTTTTGTTAGTGATCTTCTTACATTTTTATGTATGTTCCTTTTGTTGCCTTTCTTTTGTTAACTTTATTTTGAAATAAAATAAAATTTCATGGGGGGGAGGAAGGAAGAAGAGGGCAAAAACTTGTTTTCTGCTTCCCCAGAAGATAGGACTGGATGATCTAATGGGCTTAAATTTAAAGGAGGGTAGATTTCAGTTGAACAGTAGAATAAATGTCTCGTAGAGATGTGTGAATCAGTAAAATTTGAGCTCACCAAAGTTCTCAGAACACCTCGAAGCGTGTTCTGACTTGAGTCTGCATCAGACTGCAAGCTTTGTTTTCTTCTTTTTGCTTGAAAATCCATGCATATTTTCATGTGTATTTTTCCAAATGTACACATCAATTGTGCGCATCTTTGAAATGTACGCATTTCCCCGCATTGATTAAAGAGTATTTGTGCACATTTTTCAAAAGTATGCATTTTCTTTCATGTGCATTTTTCAAATGTACGCATGCTGTCAAATGTATTTTTGGAGTCTGTGAATCACATTGCAAGGTTGGAAATGTATGGACTTCAACCACATATTGCATCCACATCCGTATTTGGCCTAGAAAGTGCAAACTGCATAAATCCTGATCAAAAATGAACTGAAACAAATTTCTCATACATCCATACCCAATGGGAAGAGCAGTTCAACAATGAAGCCAACAACCTAGAGGGGTGGTGATCTCTCTCTTACTGTGGAGATATTCAAGCAGCCGCTTGTTGGGGATGTTCCTGCATCAACCAGAGGGTTGGATTAAGACTAAATGGCCTACAAGGCCCTCTCTAACTCTATGATTCTCGAAAAGTCATCTGGAGACTGCACAGCTGGCAACCAAAAAGAAGAGATGACGAGCCTGGACAGTATTCATAATACTGCTTTGTTAAAGGGAAGCACTCAGAGGGCACAGGGCTTTGGCAACTGGTGGCCACATCCTTTCTCTGAGGCCCAGAGGAGCTCACCTCATCACCAGTGCCACTTCCCCCAGCTCTGTCTCTGGCAGTGGCACACAAGTTTCCTGCCACCCACTGCATTACTCTGTTCATTTTTTGTTTGTTTGTTTGTTAATAACAGCTTTTCCATTTTATTTGTTCATTAAAAGTGCATTTGTTTCACTGTACCAGCCTTCCTGTTGGCCGGGGGTGATGTTGCCACCCAACATATCTGGAGGATGCAAGGTTGGGGAAGAAGGCTACGCTATATAACCATGATACTCACATTTGTTTTGTTACGAAGAGCATGACCCTACGTATGTTCTGACAGAAAGAAGTCCTACAACTCCCAGTACCCTCCAGCCAGTCTGCCAGTCTAATCCTGCACAGGATTGCATCCTTATACTGATTGTCCTTGTGTTTTCATTGCTACTTAGAGAAGGAAGAGGAGGAGAAGGAACAGCAGCAGCAAAGCTAGTGGCTGTTCCTGGTGGCCACCATTCTATTTTTCCGTTCTATCTTTTGGACACATATGGGGAGGGTGAGGGGAAATGATGGTGGCCACCATTCATAAATTTCATAGATTTCATAGATCACAGAGTTAGAAGGGGCCTACAAGGTCATCGAGTCCAACCCCCTGCTCAATGCAGGAAACTAGAGGAGGGGTCTCCCATCCAAGTAATAACCAGGCCTGACCCTGCTTAGCTTTCCACGCTCAGACAAGCTGAGCCAGCGTGAGCCACAGGCTCCCCCCCCCCAAGAATGCTTCAGAATGACACAACATCAGGGGCATTCTGGAAAGAAAAAAATGGCAGCCAACAAAATCTGCTCATCACTGTTCATGTCCCACTCATGGGCTTCCCATTGGGGCATCTGGTTTGCCACTGTGGGAACAGAATGCTGGACTAGACAGACCTTTGTTGGTCTGATCTGGCAGGGATCTTCTTATGTCCTCCTAGACATAAGCGACTCTGTAGACTTAGGTAGACTCTGTAGGACTTAGGAACATGGGAACACAGGAAGTTGCCTTCTACTGAGTCAGACCATGGGTCCATCTAGCCCAGTATTGTTGACACTGACCGGCAGCAGCCCTCCAGGGTTTCAGGCAGGAATTTTTTCCAGCTCTTCCTGGACCACTCGGTGATCGAATCTGGGACCTTCTGCATGCAAAGCATGTGCTCTACCACTGAGCTACGGCCCCTCCCCATAAGAATGGGGTGGCACGATATGATTGTAACAGAAGTGATATGCCTTTTATGGTTTAATGCAATCAAAACCTTTGACATCTTTAGAAGGTCAATGCTTAATTTCCACAATGGGCAGTGACACCACAATTATAGGCACAGTGTGAGACTGATTGAAATCACATCAAACAATCTCACAGGTTTCTTCTGACATTCCCCACCCCACCCCCAGAAATATCAACAAATAATTACCATATAATATAGGCAGTAATATGACAGCCTCACCCACACCCTGCCCATTAATAGCAGATTTGTCACCTTCCACACAGGAACGAAACACACTGGGCTAATTATAATTGCCACTGACACATGGCTGAAGAGTCAACAACACAGCAGTAATATCCTGTCTTGAAGGTCCCGCTCCTCAAACTGATGCTGAAGGAAGCTCACTGGAATCTGCCTGGGAAGAAATGGTTTGAGGTTCACAGCTCTGTTCCCCAGTTTTTGCTCTCTCCTATTTCCCAAGAGCTCTGTTGGGGCATTATAAGATGTTATCATCTTGTATCACCTGTTCTAGCACTGCGGCCGGTCACATGACATACTGCAGATGTATGCAACACACCTTGGTTACAAATGCAAGAGAAAGGACTGCTGACCAGGCATGCTTGGAGATCTGTAATAAGGCACGGCATCCATGCAATAGATGAAAACCTCAAAAGCAATCATTGGTGCAGTTTGCTAGATTTAACAAATAATTAAATAAATAAATAAATAAATATGGACTGGAAGCATAGATATAGGCTTTGCATGATTTTATGGATTGAATCAGAGTGAGGTAAGGATGGTCAATGGCCATTTAAAGGGCATTTAGAGGGCAAGTGGCATTTAAAAGTTTAACCAGCTTAATATGAAGAGGAAGAGGACCCCTGTACACAGAAGAATAATGGGAAGGAATGAGTTAATTGTAATTAACGTTGGACACAGTAGAATAAAGGGGCAGGACAGTTTTGAATGGGGCAGAGAGTTGAGAAAGGGGGCAATGAGGTTCAGTTAGAAGTAAGCAGCAGTAATCAATGCGAGAAAGAATTAATGTGGCAAAAGAGAGAAACAAAGGTTAGAAAAGATGTTTAATTGTCGCAAAGCGCCCAGAGAACCTGAGCTATTCAGCAGTATATAAATGTAATGTCTGGAAGCAGCTGGATAATTCTTGAGTATTCACGTTAGGGTTAAAGAAACCTGGCTTCGCTGCAAATGTCCAGGGGCCTGGAAATACCCTAGATTTGGCAGAGAGTGAGCAGACAATAAGAACTATGTAAGAGTTGCATTTTGCATTCTGTCTGGATGCAGGTAGACTTAACCTATGTGTTGGGGTTAAGCTTCAGCATCAGAGTTGGGGTTAGGAAAACCTGGGTCTGTGTGCATGTCCAGAGGCCTGGAACTAGCCAAGACTGGGCAGAAAGAACGAGCAGTCAAGAAGAACTATGTCAGCGATGCCATTAGGCATGCTGCCTGGGTGTAGATGGATTTTATCTGCGTGTTAGGTTGAGGGTTCCACTTCAGGTTAGGGTTAGGAAAACCTGGATCCCTGTGCATGTCCAGGAGCCTGGAACTAGCTTAGGTTGGGCAGACAGAGTTAGCAGTCAAGAAGAACTATGTCAGCAATCCCATTAGGCATGCTGTCTGGATGTAGGTGGATTTCCAAAAGTACACATTTTTTTTCCATGTGCATTTTTCAAACTGACACCTCCTCTTGAATGCAGTTCTTCTGCTCTGTCAATCACATTGCAAGCTCAGAAATGTACAACCTCGCCCGCAGATTGCGTCTCTGTCTGAGTTCAATCTGTAATGTGTGAACTGGGTAAATCTTGATCAAAAATGAACTGAAATGAATGGATCCCTAGGAATCAGAAACTCTTGCCGATCCACTACAGATGACCCAGAGACCTGCCAGCAGATCCTGATCTTCCTTCTTCCAACCCCCACCTTAAAGAGTGCCAGAAAGGTCAAAGGTGGGACTTGTAGGAGTGATGCGTATGCTTTTCCTCTCATTAATCAAATCCATTCCCAGGGTGCTCTAAACACTGACATTCTGTTGCTTTCTACTACCGTCCTGACCTTCTTTCCAGGGATGCTAGACTCACCTGCAGGTGCTGACAGTCACATTCAGTAAACTGGGGGGGAAATAAATAAATACATTTATATCTCTGCTGGATGCCATTGCTGTTCTGTAACAGGAGGCGTGAAGAAGAAAGCTTGAGGCAGTTTTCTCTATAGAAAGGGATGCAGAGCAAACAAAAATAGGTACCAGCAGTCGTTTCTCCATTAGTTTAAAGATGTGGAGCAATTTCTGGGAGTTGAAAGGGATCATAATGCCCCCCCCCAGCAAATCATTCATTTATTAAGTCAGGTTAGCTGCTTCAGAAGTTCAGTTGGATTGGGCAGCGCAAACTGTCAGGACTTGATGAATGACTTATTAATTATCCCAACGACGCCACTAAGTGGCTCCCCTACAGAGATCCTGGATGACTTCAAGGTCCTGATTGGTGCACAGTTTTTTTTTTTAAAAAAAAATGTTAAGGTTGAACACATTCTAGACAAACTGCAAAAAGCCCTCCAATTTTCACAGAATATGTGTTGGAAAAGACATGCGTATGGAATGGCAAATTCAGATCAAGGCACAGACGTTCATATACTTTCGGAGATTGTTAAAAACTTACTAGTTTGCAATGACTTTTCCCAACCATTAACTTGTCTCATTATGTTGTTGTGCTTTTATAGTGTGCTTTTATAATGATGTGCTGTTTTATATGTTGTTGCTTCTTTCTTTAAATAAATAAATAAATGGCAAAGGAACATTCTCATATGCATACTAGTGGGACCAGCAATAACATGTTGCAGCATATCATCCATCCCTCCTAAAAAGAGTGCTCCTGTTCAAGGTTCCTGCCAGCCATTCCTTACACACACACATCTAGGTGGTTCAATTTTCTTTTGCAACTGTCACTCTACGTTCCATGGCTACTGACCATGCTCAGTCCCCATTAGCCTGTTTTGGGGGTTTTTTTGCATCCTTAAATGTGTGTTTTAATGGATGTATGAGAATTTCAGTTTTGCTCGCCAAACATTCGAACATGCCCTGCGCAAAGTTCCAAACTTGAGCGCAATCACGTGTGTCCACCAAAAATATTCCTAAATTGTCGAACACGTGCTCGTGTTCATCTCTTTCCTGATTCCCCGTTCGATTTGCTCAGATTTCCTAATTTGCACAAATTTCCACAGCAGACTGAATCAGCCCCACTTTAGTCTATGGAGGAAATTGGCAGAATCCCTTGCCATTAGCCATGCTGGCTGGGGGTGCTGGGAGCTGTAGGCCAGCAATATCTGGGGACCAAGGTTGGAGAGCCCTGATATAAGGTGACCATGTGTCCTACTTTACAGAGGACAGTCCTCTAGTGCAAGGGCTATGAGAGGACAGTCATCGCTTTGAAAGCTTCCTCTGTTTGAAGGGCTATCCCATCTCAGTCTGGTTAAAGATAAAGAACCATAAGAAAGAGGAGCAGCCGGGCCCTGGAATCACCCAACGACAGTGAGAACCAGGGCAGCAGACTGAGCAGGCAGACACACGGGTCACCTGGTCAACGTCTTCCCCGCTATGTCAGACATAATGTATTTCTATTCATTACTATTCATTAGAAGTAATGGGAGTCATTACGTCTAAACTGGCAACTAGACATATAAAATAGCACCTGCAAATGTGCTGCAAATTTTACGGCATCTTTTGTATAGTCCTCTTTTTTGGTGATGCGTTTCCTCTTTTTTGGCAATGCACAAGTGCTCACCCTACTGCCGGACACAGTAAAAAAAATCTCATAAGAAAAGCACAAGAAGAGCCCTGCTGGATCAGACCAAAATGTGTCTCTAGTCCAGCATCCTGAGAGCCAGTGTGGTGTAGTGATTAGAGTGCTGGACCGGGACTTGGGAGATCCGGGTTCTAGTCCCTACTCGGCCATGAAGCTCACTGGGTAACTGTGGGCCAGTCCCTGACTCTCAGCCTAGCCTATCTCGCAGGGTGGTTGTGAGGATAAAATGGGGAGGAGGAGGAGGATCATGAAAGCCGCCTTCGGTTCTTTACAGGAAAAAAAGGCAGGATGTAATAAATAAATAAAATCCTGATTTCCTCAGTGCCACGCACACAGGTCACACGGTCAGAGTACTCCAGAGTATGGTGAAATGGATGGTATTTGTATCTCAACGATAGTCATTATTTGTGCATTGGCATCTATACCTGTTAGCAGATGCAAACTTTATCCAAACCCCTGTATCCTCTTTTTTATGGCAATGAGTAAGTAGCCACCCTGTTCGCATAAGGGCTAAAACATGCTGGTGGGCTTTTTTATGTATATATTTTTGGCCCCACCCCATTTGCCTTTGTCCCTGGCGCCTTTTCCCTTTAGCCCTGTCACCAATGGAATGCAGCCCCCGAGAGCTTCTCTGCAATGGAATTTGGCCCTCGGGCTGAAAGAGGTTCTGCAACTCTGAGTTAAATGCATCAGATGTAGCTAATAGGGTAGGGAAGACCCTTCTCTGTCTGAGACCCTGAAGAGCGGCCGTCTAATATCAGAGTAGGATTGGGTGGACAAACATTCTGACCTACTCTAAGGAAACTTCCTATGCTCCTATGCATGTGCTGGGCAGCGGAGGCGGGTGGCTCCGATGTCAGCGGGGCTATGTATCCACTCCGGATTTCACTCTGAATTTTTAAAGGAGCTATCCATGGTGCTGAAGCTATTTTGGGTTTAGGGTTCAGCGCCATGGATAGCTCCTTTAAAGTTCAGACTGAAATCTGGAGTGGATACACGTGAAATCCGGAGTGGATACATAGCCCCACTGACACCAGCCTCCTCTGACTGCTAGGAACACTGTGTGACTTGATTGCACATGTTAAACATACACTGGAGTAACCAGAACTTGTTTTCAATTCAGATCAGAATTAAACAACTCTCAGCCAAAGGAACGGAACATCCCGCCCCCCACCCTCCATCACATTATTATCCTCTCCACAAGTGAAAACTTGCTGCCGTTTGAGAGATGCCAGCGTAGCACCTTGCAAAAATATGGAGGTGTTAATTAGATATTTGCTCTCTGGACATGACTTCCGGAGAAATATGCAAACGGGCAAGAAAAGCCCGCCTGCCGTTTTGCAGTCAGAAAATCAAACATCGCTCATCGAGATGTGACCTATTCAAATGGCAAGGAAAGCAGCAAGGAAAGATCACCGTGGCGGCTGGGTACGTGTAAACCCTGCAAAAAGTGCCAATGCTTTTAAAGGCAAACAGCCCATTACAGAGGACAAATGTTGTAAAGCATAAGCACTGCCAAAGTAATGCGGGGACATCTTTCCCCAAACGGAGAAGCCTGGCATGTTGGCACCTGATTGTTTGTCGAGGGCCAATTAGATGAGGCCAATTCAAATAAATGGCCTGCATTTAGCAGGTCCTTCTTCCTATGAAAGCAGCAAAGTTCTTCAGTGGCAAAATGCACAAGTGAAGACTTACAAGGTCAGGAAAGTCCACTCCTTTGTAACACCAATAAGCAAGGAAATTGGGGGTGGGGTGGGGGGAGAGACACTGAACACAGGAAGCTGCTTTATACTGAGTCAGGGCATTGGTTCCTCTAGCCTAGTATCAGTGATGTAACTTGGTCATTTTAGACCCTGAACCTAATGCTATCATGGGGGCCCATTTAGATATCCATGTATATTACTTGAGTTATGAAGTAACTCTGCCTCCACAACCGCCATTCCTTGCTTTACAATTGCTTCTTCATTCTACATATGTTCTTCATTCCGTTCCATATATGTTGCTAACCCTAAGATAGACAGACAGACAGACAGACAGACAGACAGACACACACACACACACACACACACACACACGTTTGCATTTTCAGCACACTTAAATCATAGCACCACCATGACTAGAGAAATAAAATGGAGTTGGCTTCTGCTAGCCAGATGCCTTCATCTCTTGCTGCTTTCTGGGTGACCATTGGGGGTGGGCTGCGGGGTCTTGGAATTTGGCTCCAAGGTCCAGCCCTAGCTGCATCACTGCTCAGTATTGTCTACACCAGGGATGGGGAGATCTGGATCTCCTGGTAGATCTCTGGATGATTCACATTAGATCAGCAAGGGGTTCTGGCTCCCAATGGTTGAACAATAGCAATGACCAAAAAAGAAAAACCAAAAACACCGTTAGTTCCTCTCTGAAATTAGGCCACTGAAATAAAATTTTAAAAAGCTTGAGGGGAAACTGGAGTAGATGTGTGCACAAGAGGATCTGGGTGTGAGCTCCAGTTACAAACTCCTGGACTGAGCATGTGCTCAGACTTGTTTCTCAAGTCTATGTCCCCCCATCTTAAGCCACCATTTTGCACCTGAATCTGGCTGGTGAACCATGACGTTCTGGTGCAAAACAAAGCAGAGATCCCACAAGTCTGTCCACCCCTCTTCTACATTGACAGGCAGCTGCTCTCCAGCGTTTCAGAGAGGACCGTCTCCCAGAACTACCTGGTGTTTCTAGGGATTGAACTGCTGAGCTACAGCCCCTCCTTCTTCAGTGCCCAGCATGCTAGGCTCAAGTCTTCACTGAAAACATGAATAAGAAAGAAAGGTTGTGGCACTGATCTTGCAGGTGCCTGTCTTGACCCACCAGACAGTACCACTGCAGAACAGAGAACCCACCACTGGTTCATCGGCAGCTTCTGGTATCTGGATATGACAATACTGGTCAATGCCATGGGGCTGCAAGCTGTGTAACAGGGCACATACTCAGCATGCATTTATTTCACAGCAGAAGGAAAGGACACTCAGGGATATTCATCCAGCACTTTGGGCTACATATGCGGGGCTCCTTGCTGGATCGAGTCTGTGTAGACTGCCAAAAAATTGGCCAGCCCTGTTATTTCTGACAGTGCCAAGAAATTGCTGGGGATGTCAGTACTGATTCCTGAACTGTCAAAGTTGACAGCTCTAAGTATCAGTTGGGGGTAAGAGTGAGAATCCATGCCAAGGGGTCTATCTGTTCAAGTATAAGATTTCTATAGTAAAGGAAATCTACAGCTCTGCCTGTTCATTAATTTTGTTTGTTTGGTTTTGGAATCACAAACTGCAATGTTTACTTGGGAATGATCATCCAATGATAATCAGGATGGTCACCTAGTCATCTCTCCTAATAAAGAATTTGAGGGGGAAATGGACTTCAATTGAAGTCTGTGGGGAGCATCACATTTGCTGCCACTGCCTCTTGGTCGGCCATTATAATGGATGTTCATCTCCATCTATTAGCATGAAGGCCAAATATCCAAAGAAACAATTGCTGTAGCTCTGTGTTGTGGAAAGGGAGCAACTGTCACATTCAGATCTGCAGCGAGATTTTTTAAGAAGTCCTGAGGAAACTTCAGAGAAATTGAGACCACTGTTAGGGGCCCTTGGTTTTTTGTTTTGTTTTCATTTTCATTTCATTTATTACATTTCTATACTGCCCAACAGCCAAAGCTCTCTGTGCAGTTTTCAGAGGTTACAAAGTTGTTTTTGTTTTTGCTGTAGGTAGCAAAGAATGTAGTTTCATGGCTAAATCCAAGACAGGACCTTCCATTATATTAATTACAACTTATATTCATAACAATAAACAATGAATAATATGATCTAGTAAATACAATGTATCTATATCTTATAGTTTTCAAAAGTCCTGGCCACCCAGGATAAAATCCTTCCTGTATCCACCGTTGTTTTTTCTTTCAGATGGTTAACAGAATTACCAACCAAATTATGTGTAGTTGTTCTCAACTTGTTAACCAGTGGTGGGAGATGTTCACTTGAAAGATGAGAGACTTTGCTAGCCTCACCTTAACTGTCAGGGTACATGGGATTTATTGTTTCTTTTGCCTCCCATTGGGACCAGAGGAAAGTATGAATCCCATGCTCCCCAGTAGGAAATGATGCTCCCAAGCATGCTTGCATCAGCTGGCAGAGCCTATCATCTTTCCAGTGAGCCATCCCTACTACTGGTTGCCCATTCCTGCTCAAAGGTAAGGTTTTGTTTGTCTGTCTGTCTGTTGTTTGTTTGACAAAACATTAGGAGGACTGGCAAGGAAAAGGCATGCTTCATCCATGACGGTGTGTTGTTGTTTTGAGTTTTCTTTAAAAACTTGAGCGTTTTCCAGGAACTCAGAAAAAGCAAGTGGATTTTGAAATGAGCCAAGAAGAATCCACCCATCATTAAAGATTTAGGATGGGATTCTACTAAAGGACACATGAACAAAGCCCCAGTTATTTGACATAAAGTTATAGTTATATTCTACTATATAGCAATCAGCTTTCCCTGATCATACCATTCCAGGAACTAGAAGATAGCATCGGATTGCACTCTGGAATATTTTGAAAGATGTCTTCCAACCCCATCCTTCAAATTCCATTCAACTGAAGTGGGGGTGGAGAGGTATCACCTCCTTTCCAGATCCTGCAATTAGCAGCCCAGTCATGAGCCACTGCAGCAAAACCTGGGTCCCACTTGACAATTTGTGCCCTTTAGGTCTGCATTCCCCACCCACGCATCAACTTGAGACAGGCGTGCTTTTCAACAGAAAAGCAGCACGTAAACAGGAGAATCGTGAGTGACAGATTCAATCTCGTTCATGAGATATTTTCCAGGGAGATCAGGCACTGCTACTGACGGCTTGTCAAGAGGCTCGCTTGATATTAAGGCTCGATGACTTTAATGAAGAAACTACAGAGGATTTGCCTGTTGTGGTCTTCCGAGCTGCCGGGATGACATTAAGTGGTATGATGGCCTCATCAAAGTGACACACATTAGATTTTTAAACAGCATTTTAAGGTTCCTATAGCTTCTCCAGCTTGGCTTAACATCCAGGGCCCTGCCTTTTATTGCATCCTACTCAGTGCATTTAACACACACATGCATATTATCACACACACACACACACACACACACACACGATGTCAGAAAATTCCGCAATGGAGACGAATGAGTTCAGATTTCCGTGAATCCAACCCGTGGATTCTGCAGCAGACTGGCTTTTTCTGAGTCACACAGATTCTGTAGACTTGCAGACCAGTTTTTCATTTTGGGGAGGGATTTGCACTTATATGTGCACTTGCGGTGCATTAGTTAATGCACAAATGTGCCAATGTAAATTAGCACTGATGCAAATCAGCACAGATAGAATGAAATTCTGGTTTTATAAAATCCATCAATGAGTGGAATGATGCAATGAAAGATGCCTGGCAATCTGCAAAACAGAGATGGAACAGATTTAACAAAATCCATACACCCCATGTATGTGTGTGTGTGTGTGTGTGGAATTGGACAGGGACTGTTATTGAAACCTCCTTGAAACCTAATATAACAAACTTTGGAGAGCAATCATATGGCCCTCCAAACTTGGACAATTATGGGCATCCTATATGGAGAGGTGGGAGGAGTGCAGAGGCAAAGGTCCTCCTGCCCTGCAACTCAGCTATACAGCTGATTTCAGCCATCTAGCTGAGGCGCTTTGGACCCTTCATATCAAAGATCCAAATCCTCTAGTTTATTACCCATTAAGCTACACAGAGGACTCCTGTTTAACAGAGCTGCAGTAAATTATGAGTAGTCCCTTGAAGTCTAAGTAGCATTTCCTCCACCCCCAAATTCTAGGGACACTCTTAAGGGTTTGTCTAAGTCAGCTTACTGCTGGGGGTGTAACACAGCGAATGCTTCATTTAAGCATATGTTTTGGCAATGTCCAGTAGTTGCCTCTTTTTGGGAAGAGGCTATAATATGGATAAATCTTGTACTGGAACACTGCTTAATAAATGCACATGTACTGTTAAATTATCTACCAGCTTCCTAGACATGGTTAACATAAGTGGATTCTCTGTGCCCCCTTTGACAGCTAAAAGACTGATATTAAAACATTGGAAGGATAAATGCTCACCTCCTATAATGCAATGGATTGAAGATGCTTTCAACATTTGAACAGGTGATATAGATACCACTTGCAAATGGATACATATATGGATATTTGGTCTGCCTTTGTAGAAGTTTACGTATAATTTTTTAGAAAGTTGTATTTTCATACACACACACACACACACACACATTTCATATTTATCAATTGAAATTGATATATTCAAATTTATGTAGTTATAGTTGGGTTTTTTGTTTTCTTTTGTTTTTTTGTTTTTTTTATGGTTTTATGGTTTTGTTATATTTAATATAATATATAATTATATTATAGTCTATAATAATAGACTAATAAATAATTATATTATTAATATAACAACAACAACAACAACAACAACAACAGAAGCAGAAGCAGAAGCAGAAGCAACCACAACCCTGTCACTTTGGTTTTTTCATACATAGCTGCAAGAGCTACCTCTACCCCAGTTCAGCGCAACTCTCAGCATCAGTCCACACAACTCCCTGGATGGTGGAATAGGGAGAGGGGGTTGAGTAGACAGGCAAACCAGTCTGCTTCCCTTTCTATAAGGTTTGCATTTTTTTCATGCACCAGTTCATGTCCATAGGCATACTGTGGCGTAACCCCACAATTCAGTTCCCTGGTGTATGTCTGCGTTAGTATGTTTAGTGAGTATAGAATGTTGAAACCGAGTGGGTGTGGTTTGTGATGTCTTGGAAAGGGTGGGGGGAGGAGTATATAAGGAGTGTGTGAGTGATGTCAGAGTCAGTTGAGGGTTGTGTGTTGGAGTGTGTTAGTGTGTGGTTAAGGAGTTGGGAAGTTAGGTTAGTTGGGTTATTCGTGTCTTGTCTGTCAGGAGTTTTGAGAGAAATCAGTGCTTGTCTGAGGAGTGAAAGTGTTTAGAGTTATAGGGACTTAGGTTAATTACAAAGTGTTTGGTGTAGGCAGGTTTAAAGTTATTTTCTGGAACTAAGATTTTGAGAATTAAAATAAACTTATTTTTATTTTGTTTGCTACCCAAATCCTACGTGTCAGCTTGGCGTTATTAACCTGCATTACTTTTAAATCTACACACACACACACACACCCTTTGTACCCACAGCATCATAGATTTAAAATAGATCCTTAATATCCTGTAATAATCTTTTCCTTCATTGGCAGGGGAAAGGTTTCATTTGACCCTCCCCTCAGGCTTTTAAGTGTTGGTGCTTAGCCTGAGAAGGGTTTATGCGGCAGGTCCTAAAGTGTAAGGGCTGTGTCCTCGCACATACTGCTTCTGATACTGGACGGAGCATATAGCCATCAGAACTAGTAGCCATTGATCTTCTTCTCCTCCATGAATTTGTGCAATCCCCTTAAATTCAAGCCATCCAAACTGGTGACCGTCACTACATCTTGTGGAAGTGAATTGAATTCCATAGTTGAACTCTGCGCTGTGTGAGGATGTCCTTCCTTTGATCTGTCCTGAATTTCCCACCAACCAGCTGCATGGGATGACCCATTGGGTTCTAGAATTATGAGAGAGGGACAAAAATATCTGCCTCTCCACACCATGTATACATTGAGCAAGGTGTTGCACCAGGTGACCTTCAATGTCTCTTCCAACCCTAAAATTCTACAGATTCTAAACAAGTGTAGGTGTATCATGAATCACGCCCATCAGGATTGTGCTTGAAGGAGGTCATGAACGATAGAACAGGCTAGGATTTTAAACATTGTGATTTCTGGATAGCGTGCGTGTTAGGGAAGGCAACTGCCCTTGAGGCTGCCTAATGTGGATTTGGTCTTTTGATTTATATCCTTGCCAAGATGGGACCTCCTTTTAAACAACAATGAATATTTACCAACAACAAAAAAAGCTTGATTTTGAAGCCCTGGGGGCCCACGGTTCAAGTTCCAGAAGAACCTACTTTCCATGTGATTAGTCTAACTTTATTCATTTACTCCCCACAGGACTGTGTATTTTCCCAGAGAAACTGGATCGCTGTGCACAATTTGCATAGCCAACATATGCCAGCAAAATCAGAAGTGACAAGGTTGCAGATTAAATTCTTAATGATTTATATCAGGGTTCCTGTGTTCTAAAGAGGGAATAGGTTTTCCATTAAGAAACAGACTCCTTTCCCACACACACACACACACACACACTCTATAGAAGTATCGACAGAGTTCCTCTCTACAGAGCTGCCCACTGCTCATCATTGTAGGCTTACGAAATGGACCAGGAACCTCTTTCACTGGACTTCCTTGGAAATGTAAAGGACATTTGTAACCATTTCAGAAATAAAGAGGTGAGACTCGGGAGTTGGATTGGCTATGGCCATGTTTAGAGGGACTGCAGGCTCCGTGGAGTAGAGCACATGCTTTGAATGAAGAAAGGTCTCCAGTTCAATCCCCAACATCTCCAGGTAGAGCTGAAAAAATTGTACCTGCTTGAAACCCTGGGGATCCACTGCCAGTCAGTGTTGACAATACTGGGCTAGATGGACCAAGGGTCTGATTCAGCATAAGGCAACTTGCTATGTTTGTTATCTACATAAGAGAACTGTAGCAGCAAAAACCTGAGCAGTGTGGGATATGGCCAAGGCAGGGGCCCGTTCCTGGAGAAGGCAGGGGCCCATAGCTCAGTGGTAGAGCACCTGCTTTGCATGCAGAAGGTCCCAGGTTCAATCCCCAGGCATCTCCAGGAAGGAATCCTGTCTGAAACCCTGGAGAGCCGCCAGCAATACTGGTGATGGACCAATGGTCTGACTCAGTATAAGGCAGATACCTATGTTCCTGTGACATCCCCTTCCTATGCCATCTCATCTGGGCAAGCCTGCCCTGCCCTGGTCAAGAACCAGTGTGTTACCTGGATCCAGGCCCACTGGCCACACCATTAGGTGCTGAGGGAGGCCCTCTGAAATCACTACCCTCCCACCAGCCACCTCTCAGCTTGAGGGGTGTGATCCATTTAAGCCTCGAGGGTAGTCCTTTCCTCACCCCTAGAAGCCCAAGGACCTAAGAGGCCAGTCTAGGACAACCCCGATCATCATAAGGGTGCACCAGGGTGCTGCCCATTGTTCATCTACTTCTCTTCCTTCCCGCACTGCCCTGCCAATGTGGTGAACTTTTTAAACTGATGCCACCTTTCTGATAGCCAATTTCACTGCAGTATGCAGTGTACAATAGATGGAAAAAACATGGCTGCCATGGCCAATCAGTTCGTCAGGTAAACTATTCATACTTGGTCCCAAAACATCCATATTACCTACGCTCTTAGTACGATGCAGAGTGGTGCTGGGTGCTGCAATGCCAAGCAAAGAGGGCTTAAGGTGGGGCAGAGCTGGCTTAGCTCCACCCCCTTACTCACACAAAGAAGCAACGTGTGTCTACACGTACCTGGCAACCCACCTGACTTGCAGGATGGCCGCAACACCAACCCCCCCAGCCCAACAGGCTCTATGCCGGTCACATGGCCAGGAATGCACTTCTGTAGAAAATGTGGTATAGTGGTTAAAGCATCAGACTAAGATCAGGGAGATGGAGTTGATGGATGAACAGTTGGAAAAGAAAAAATGGAAAGAGGGGGGGGGTGAAAGAAGAAATGTCAGAGACCTTGCCACTGCAGCCATGTAACCCCACAAGTTCTCCCTGACAGAGAAGGGTAAGGTGGCCACTCAAGAAGTGCCAAAAAAGAGGAACTGCATAGATTCATAGATCACAGAGCTGGAAGGGGCCTACAAGACGGCCATTCACAGCAGCCATTCCAGCAGGCTGAGAGGAGGGAGATGAGAGGGAGCGCAGGGCCATTCCACCAGCCCTGACAGGAGTTTCCCCCGTCTTCCCTCCCCATTCCTTTTTCCTTGTGTGTCGTGTCTTTTTAGATTGTAAGCCTGCGGGCAGGGACTGTCTTGTTAATTGCTGTAAACCGCCCAGAGAGCTTCGGCTATTGGGCGGTATAAAAATGAAATATTTATTTATTTATCGAGTCCAACCCCCTGCTCAATCCAGGAAACTGGAGGAGGGGTCTCCCATCCAAGTAATAACCTGGCCTGACCCTGCTTTGCTTTCCACGCTCAGACAAGCTGAGCCAGAGCCCCCCCCAAAAGAGGACAAAAGAGGATGATGAATTGCATAAAATTTGCATGTGTTAATGTATCTATTTATATGCAAAATTTAGGAATAATTATAATAATTTAAATAGAAGTGCAGTACAACTCACCCTAGTGTGGAAGACTGTGACCAAGGGTTTCTGCCTGCGTGCCTGCCTGTTCAGCCTGTTGTTCAGGTGCGAACTCCTGAGGGGCAGCTGTGTTCTTTATCTTCCAACCAGAATCAGACGGGAAGCCCCTTCAAACAGAGGATGCCTTCAAACAGAGGACTGCCATCTGTCAAAGAGGACACATGGCCACCCTAAGTGGCCTAGAGGGCACTTTGCCCAAGCCCCCCTCAGACATGTGGAGCCAACCCAGCATCTCCCCATTTTCCCACCCCATAGGACAGGATGCAAAACAAGTGAGCCTCCGTAGTGGCAGCGCTCCTCTGAGTGGTTGGCAGCTGCCATTTTCATTTTCCATAAGTCCCATGGGGATGGCACATCATCATCATGTAACATTGCAGCTAGGGCTGGACCTTGGGGCCAAAGTCAAGGCCCTGCTGCAGCCCGGGGGGGGGAGGGGGAGTCAGATGACTACCTGAAGAGTGGCAGGCGATGATGGCTACAGAAGCAAACTCCATTTTATTCCTGTAGTCATGATGGTGCTATGATTTAGGTGAGTTCAAAATGCAAAACTGCACATGCTCGGAGTATTTATTTCTTTTTAAATCAGGGTTGGCAAACAGTTTTGTTGTCGCTCTGACCTATCAAGAATATAGAAGCAGTTGTAACGCATGGACTAGTGGTTGGGGTGGAGGGAAAGGAAACGTTAGTTGCTGTAGTAGTACACATGGCTGTCTAAAAGGGGGACACACACACACACACCCATTAAGAGTGTGCAATCCTCTTCATGTTTAGATGAAAAAAGCCCTACAATTCCCAGCACTCTGGCTGGGAAATGCTGGGAATTGAATGACTTTTTTTTCTGTCTAAACATGCATAGGATTCATTGCGCCCTGAGTCCAGCATTTAAAATTAACTTACTGCACCATTGGTCATGGTGTATCACTCCTAGGAGACTTCTTGACAGAAAATATTGAGGCAGCGTAGAGTTTCGCTTTCGCCCAGGCCAATCTGAATCCAACAAAAATCAAAGCATCCACCCCATCATTTTACCTCATTTATTGTAACGAAAGGTCATCATCACTGCTGGAAATTTGCATAAGGACAATAGGAAATCGTGCCAGCTGTCCAGAAATGCATCTTTTCGGGAGCCGCACAAACGCATTGAACTTTCTCTGCAAATGCTAAAGCAGCTGTAAGTGTCAACCTGCTTTTATTTATCGATGCAGTAAAATAATGATGAGGTGATTCCCCCCCCCCACAAAAAAAGTGGAGGGGAGGAAACACAACTTGTTAATGGTGGGAGAAGCAGGCGGTGAAATATATTAGAAGTGCGAATTCAGAGAAAAGGAAGAATTCATCTCTGCTAGTGTTGATGATCCATGTAACTAGCAAGCCTTTAAAAGGCACACAACATTTATATAGTTTTACATACACCTAGACAAAGTACTTAACGTGAGTTACAGTTGTTTGCCCTTGGCCTCTACTTCTTCCAAACACTACATAGCTGGAATATAAAAGTCAATGTGGGAGACTCTTTTCTTTTTTTTTTGCCATGGACCAATAATTCCTTTCCTATTTGTATTTCAAAGATATTAACAGCAGGAAGAAAATACATCCCATGTGAACGACAATAGCCTTGCAGTAAAAATCGATGTAATGGGATAGCCATGAATGTAAGCTGAGCTAAGAAACATGTTGGTTACTTTTGAAAGGGAGTAGTAGAAGAGCTCAATCACAACAGGCTATCCAGATTCCAGTCAATGGTTTATTGGGTTTTTTGCTGCCGTGGTTCAAGACACAACTTGAACCTTTATGGCAAAAGCACAGCAACTTCTGGAAAGTCTTGGTAACGCCACAAGGAATAGCCGGTCTATTTTTGTACCGATGGTTATCTTTGCCCTCGCATCTGGATCTGTCAAAGGGGAGCCATAGGCAGCTGTCAGAGGTGAGCCAAGCAGAGAAAGGCATCAGAACCGAGAAGACCACGTTGCGCAAGCAAGGGCCCAGACCAGACAGGAAGCCTTCCTGTCCAGGAGGGCATAATGGACAGCCTGGTGGGCAGGGACAATCCAGAATGTGAGAATACTTCACAGCCTGGAAGGGATGCTTCAGGAATTTGATCTTTGTGAATTCTGACCTAATCCGTATCTCCCACATGGAACAAGAAGCAGGAGCAGGGGCCGCTGAGCCAGTGCCTGCAGGAGCTCCTAGAACCACCAGCTGAGGGCCCAGCACTCAGAGGAATGTGTGCCAAGTAAGGTGAATTCACTGGAGATCAGAAGGGGATTCCCCCTTGGCTCCGCTCCTACTCCCATTGGGAAGGGGCGCGACATGCAGGGGAACCCCGTTGTTATCTCCAATCAGAGACTGGAGATAACATTGGGACTCCTCTCCCTGCCTCCCTCCGAAGCCACCAGTAGCTGAGGGTGGGGCCCACGGAGGGAGTTCAAACTTCCATGAGCCGGACTACACCCGTGGGCCTGAGGTTCCCCATCCCTGATTTATTTAGACTTATAACCCCGTTTTTTCTCCACAAGGCTCATGGAGAGTTGCACAGGCCTGCATAACGAGCCTGCATGTTGCAAAGGGAAAGGTAAGAACATGGTCTGTTCCCTGGTAGGATCAGCTATATGAAATGAAAACTACAAAATATTTTACTGTCCTAATCAGTAAAACTCAGCTCCGTCAGGTGAGCATTACAAGGGGATAAAAAGGCAGTGAAGCCAGATTTTGCCAGGTCCCAGCCATTACACACGAAGTTCAATGTTCTGCTCTGGCTCCTCCCTGACTTCCAGTTCCAGAAGGGATACAGCAGCAAGCACACAGAGGCCAGCCCTGCCATGAGGCCTCTTGTCTCAGGTGGAAGATTGGGAGGGATAGCGAACAGCGGAGGCTGGTGGCGCCAATGTCAGTGGGGCTGTGTATCCACTCCAGATTTTACCCTGAACTTTAAAGGAGCTATCTATGGTGCTGAACCTATATTTTAAGGGCTGGGTTCAGCACCATGGATAGCTCCTTTAAAGCTCATAATGAAATTTAATATTTAATAGGGATAAATGCCAAGTGCTGCACCTAGGGAGAGGAAACCAAATGCAGAGTTACAGAATGGGGGACACTTGGCTCAACAATACTACAAGTGAGAAGGATCTCGGAATTGTGGTAGATCACAAACTGAATATGAGCCAGCAATGCGATGTGGCTGCAAAGAAGGCAAATGCTATTTTGGGCTGCATTAATAGAAGTATAAGCTTCCAAATCGTGGGAAGTGATAATTCCCCTTTACTCGGCACTGGTTAGGCCTCATCTTGAGTACTGCGTCCAGTTCTGGGCACCACACTTTAAGAAGGACAGTAGACAAACTGGAGAGGGTTCAGAGGAGGGCAACAAGGATGATAAAGGGACTGGAAACAAGGCCCTATGAGGAGAGACTGAAAGAACTGGGCATGTTTAGCCTTCAGAAGAGGAGACTGAGGGGAGATATGATCGCACTCTTCCAGTACTTGAAGGGATGTCACACAGAGGAGGGCCAGGATCTCTTCTCGATCATCCCAGTTTGCAGGACACGGAATAACGGGCTTCAAGTTACAGGAACCCAGATTCCACCTCAACATCAGGAAAAATTTCCTGACTGTCAGAGCAATAAGACAATGGAACCAACTACCTAGGGAGGTGGTGGGCTCTCCCAGTCTGGAGGCATTCAAGGTGCAGTTGGACAATCATCTGTCAGGGATGCTTTGACCTGGATTCCTGCATTGAGCAGGGGGTTGTACTCGATGGCCTTGTAGGCCCCTTCCAACTCTACTTTTCTATGATTCTATGAAATCTAGAGGAGATACACAGCCCCGCTGACATTGGAGCCTCCAGCTCTCACTGATGGCAAAATAAGCACACACGCTCATCCCCCGCCTGAGCCCCTGTGCCACCCATGCTCCCACCATGTGGCCAGAAGAAGTGTACATGCACATGCATGCACATAAGTACACATCAAGCCGTGCTAGCTCCTAGGACATTACATTCAGCAATGTCTTTTTCGTCAATGGAAATGCAATGGCTGGACTTGGGAAAGTCACTATTTCCCAGCCCAACTGATGGTACAGAATTATTGCGAGGATAAAAAATGGGATTTGCCCATGTAAATTGGCCTGAGCTTCCTGGAGGAAGGGAGACATAGAAATGGGATAGAATAAATCGGAAGCTATGAACTGGGGCTACTACATGACTAAAGGTACAATCCTATGCATGTTTAGATGGGGGGGGGAATCCTACAACTCCCAGTATGCCCCAGCCTTCCTGACTGGGACATGCTGGGAGTTGTAGGACTTTTTTCTGTCTCAACATTCATGGGTTTGCACCTTAAGGCTGCAGTCCTATATACACTGGGACCCAACAGAACTTACTTCTGAAGTTCTGAGTAAATATGTATAGGACTGGACTGCACAGGACATTCCCTACTTTTCAACAGCAGAGACGCAGGTGTGCAGACGTGCCCCTCCACCAAAAGAACTCAGTTGATCCTGAACTGTATTTTTCTCTCCATCACTCTTTGATAAGGCCCTTCTAAGCCAGTGTGATTCAGAGGTTAGAGTGTTGGACTGGAATTCGGGAGATCCGGGTTCTAGTCCCCACTCAGCCGCTGGGTGACTTTGGGCCAGTCCCTGACTCTCAGCCTAACCTACCTCACAGGGTTGTTGTGAGGATAAAATGGAGAGGAGGAGGAGGAGGATTATGTAAGCCGCCTTGGGTTCCTTTTAGGAAAAAAGGTGGGGTATAAATATAATAAATAAATAAATAAATTGGAGAGAAGGAGGGTCATGTAATCTGCCTGGGGTTCCTTGGAGAAAAAATATACATCAAAATGTAATAAATAAAAATAAATAAATAAATAAATAAATCCTTTTGCTGCCAGAAATTATTTTTTTTTAAATTAGCATCAACCAAGTAATATTTGTTCCTTTAAAAAAAAATGCTATGCTTTTCCTCCCATGATTATATTGCTGTCAGCTTAAATATGGAACACATTCATCTGTCTCTCTGTCTCTCTGTCTCTCTCTCTCTCTCTCCCCGCCCCCCTACATTGCTGGATGATACATCTAGGCACAGGTAAAGTCAGAGAATCTCTTTCTAATCCCCTGACATCCAACCCAGACCTTCATTCTGTCAGAAATTGTTACTAGCATCTACAGTACTAAAAGGGTTGAATCGACTGCTGTTGCTTCAAGACGTTCGGTACACAGCTGGAGTTCTTTCCAGGACTGAAATACCAAGTCAAGGGGGACAGGAACAGCAGAGAGATCCAACCGACCGTAAAAATAGATCCCAGAATGAGAACTTCATAGTCTGCAGGTGGAAGGAGGCGTGGAGAAAGGAACATGTTATTAACACCTGGTTCCAAATCCACATCATTTTCTTATATTGTTTGCTGAACAAGTATAAGCGATTAAAATGCAACAAGAAATATGCCACTTATTCATAGGTAGGCAACCTGTACATTCCAGATGTTTTGAATGACAACTCCCATCAGCCCCAGCCAGGTCAGGAATTATGGAAGTTGTGATCCAAAATATCTGGAAGGCACAGGGCTGCTTATCCCCAGTGTAGTTCCCCCCCCCCCAAACATCAAGCCTTGTTGTCCTATTAAGCCTAGCCTTCTTTAGCTTTTCATGGCTTGGTCACATACGAAGCTACCTTACACTGAGTAAGACCATTGGTCCATCTAGCCCAGTATTTTTTTTATTCTGACTGACGGGCAGCAGCTCTCCAGGGGCTCAGGTACAGGTCTTTCACATCACCTTCTACATCATCATTTTTTAACTAGAGATGCTGGGAATTGAACCTGGGATCTTTGGCATGCAAAGCATGTGCTCGACCAGTGAGCAACGGCCCTTCCAATAAAGCAGGGGTGCAAAAAGTGTAGCCTCCAGACCACAGACAGCCCCCAAAGCCCTTTCTGGCAGCCACCCAGCATCCTCCATGAAGAAGAAGAAGAAGAAGAAGAAGAAGAAGAAGAAGAAGAAGAAGAAGAAGAAGAAGAAGAAGAACCACCACCACCACCACCACCACCACCACCCTCTAGGAATGTGCTCTATGGTTCCTGTAGACAAGCAGGTGGTCAAGCAGGACAGGCAGCTGCAATCCAGGTATGGTCGACTCCGCCTGAGCAAAACATTGCTTAGACTTAGGAGCCAGGCCACAGCCAGTAGCTTTATAAGCAGTGGAGGCTAGTGACTCCTATTTTGGTGGGGCTCCTAATCCATTGCATCTTTTATTTGGAGCTTCACAGGAGCTATCCATGCTGCTCCATGGTGGTGAACCTATTTTGGGGGTGATGTTCAGCATCATGGATAGCTCCTATAAAGCTCCAAATAAAATCTGCAATGGATAAGGAGCTCTACTGAAATTGGGGTCACCAGCCTCCCCTGTTTATAAGACCAGCTGGAAGCCTGCTGGCCTCTTTGGTCACCTGATCCCTAATGAGCTGCAATATCACCCTCTGGCCATGTGCAATGATGGCGCTGCACCAGCACAGAGATCAGGCCAGATGCCTCCCTCTTTTAGAAAACCGCTGTGGTCATATAGAGAGCATGATGCCCACGTCACACTGCTAAAATCCCCTGTAAGATACAACTGGCACTGACTTTGCTTTCTCTTTGACACCAAAGTGTTCCTTTTTGCACAGATGTTGTTGCTTTTAAAACATTGCTTTTTAATTCATTGATTTGTTTGTTTGCTGGATGAATGGTTTTCCATGCCTCTTTTTTGTATCTGTATCATTATTGTTATATGATATTTGTTTTCTATAACATTATGCACACCACCCTTCGGATCCCTTGTAGATGAAGGGTGGTTTATAGATTTCAAACATAAAATCACTATAACTTTTATCCTTTTAGGGTGCATGGCCTTTTAAAAATAATATTTATATCATGCCTCCAAAAGAAGAAATTGAAGGAGAGAGAAATAGCTTTAATGTAAAAAGAGAAGCATTTTTCAAAAATGCATAACCATTTCATGCAAATAAATAAATAAAAATAATCTATTTTATTATTCTGGGATACCTCACTGCTAGGCCATTAATAAAATCCATTCATCCATTCTTTCTTTTCACAATCCATTGGTCTGGAAGTATTACATGAACTATTCCATGCCTAATCCACATCCAAGTTCATTAGGTCAATAACTACCAAGTTGGTTCAACTTCCGTTACAGAAGCTCACGCTTTTAGCAAGTTGGGAGTCTTTGAGTTCAGATTGATGATGTGTTACCCAAAATGGAGGCCACACATTTGAGCAAACCCCCATGAGAATCATGCAAGAAATAGACTCTGGTTCAGTTCATTTTTGCCGGTACAAAATGCCGGACGAGAGAGAGAAAGGTCATTTTCAGAAGCCAATGCTACATTTGTAAAACAACATTGATCACTGGTGCCCATCACACACAGACATAGCTACATGGGGCCTGCTTTTCTGTGATGTGCTTGTCAAGGCTGGGCTTTGGGAAGCAATCTGAGGTAATCCAGGAGCCATGGGAACTGTCAGATGTCAGGACCAAAGGGCAAATCAGGATCAAGGGACGAGCAGTAAGCCGCGAGGAATCCAGGACTAAAGACGGGAGAACCAAGGGTCTTCAGGCTCCATGAAATTCCTCCAAACTTCTCTTCAAAGCTCAGTTTGGCTGGCTCCCGTTTTACTTTGTGACCTGTTTTCAATTTGTTAGAATGGGGAAAGTGCACAGTTCTGGACTCATTTTTCAAAAGTGTACACTTCCTTTCCATTGACCAAAGTGTAAAAATGTGCGCGCATATATATATATATACACACACACATATATATAGTGCATTTCAAAGTGCCCATTTCTCAAAAAAAATATATGCATTTTTTGAACGTGATCACAAATTTGGGGATGTGCAAACCTTTTCCAAAAATGTGCTCCCATTTCTGTTTGGGCTTCCAGATGGGGGAAGTTCAGATGTTTGGCAAATTGAAATAAAATTCTCATACATCCCAAATTAGGACTGAAGAGCAGCCATAGATAAAGGAACGTGCTGGGGCACAGGAACATTTTATTGCTCAAGCAAGGCCTGAATGGAACAGGAACCCCTTTATACTCATAGATTTAGATCATAGAGTTGGAAGGGGCCTAGCAAGGCTATCGAGTCCAACCCCCTTGCTCAATGCAGGAAACTAGAGGAGGGGTACTCCCATCCAAGTAATAACCAGGCCTGACCCTGCTTAGCTTTCCACGCTCAGACAAGCTGAGCAGCATGAGCCACAGGCCACTCCTTCCTGCCCAGGAGGATCCAATGGCCAGTCCTGGGTGGGTGGAGTCAGAGGTGGGCAACAAATGGGGGTTCAGGGGGGGAAATTTTGCCCAGGAAAATAAAAAGGCAAAAAGCCACACACTAGACCCACCACCACTGAAATTGCCAACAGGGTCAATCTTCCCACCCGTGTTCAGGGATCCCAATCCAGCTTGGGGCCCACATGCTTACACCAAGATAAACAAAACAGTGAGGATCAGCTGTATGCTATGTATTTTAACGTAGTGTGTGGTTTTGTCCTCCTGGACTACTCTTACACACTTTGACCTTTTGGGGAAGCCAAAATGAAGTGAGCCTCTCATTTTAATACTTTTTTTTTTTTTTAAGTGCTTCCGTTATCAGGAAGCTAAGCTGATATCATCAAATCACAGTTCGAAAGTCTTCATTTTGGGGGGGGAAAGTACTAAATTTTGGGAGATTTACCACTCATTGTAAAGTGTGTACCTTGTGCAAATGGGAAGGGGAAACATGCTTGGACTTTGTGTAGACCTGATCAACTGAGACTTTATTAATAACTGGGAATTCATTTTAATGCAGCGAAGTACATAATTAGCACAAGCTTCTCGAGATCCACACAGGTTGCTGTGATCAGAATCCTTAATAGTTTCAATCCATTATTATTATTATTATTATTATTATTATTATTATTATTATCATCATCATCATCATCATCATCTAAAAATGAGATGTTTTCATTATTTGCATTTTTAAATTAGGTTAGCACTAGATAACTTGGACTAATTATAAGCTGGTTGGATTTTATTGAGCCCAACAAGATCCAGTGGCCAGTGACAAATCTTTGTAAGTCATACCTTGAATTCCCCTGTAATTATTCTGCAGTCAGCCAAGACTGCTACGCGGAGATGAATGGGTTCTCCTAAGACTGCTCCACCTTGAATAATCAGAAGAGGGCAAGAAGGTCAATTACTGTTTCAGTTTGCCCCATCTCCACTGCATGTAAATCAGTTTACTCACAGCTCTGGCAGTGCTTTGATAACATTTATTCCGTAGCCTTTATCTCGCCCACTGCAGGCGCACACCATAGTCAAACAAAGCAATCCCCAAGCAGAAATGTGCTGAATAGTACAGATGGAACAGCGGCCCTTGCGGACAAAGCACTCACAGCAGTTTGCCAAGAGGGAAACTTTCCGCTTTTAAAAGGGGAGATTGTCTTCGCAGCAGATTAAACACCTTCAAAGCCCGTGGACTGCAAGCATCCATCAGCAGTAAACGGCTGATCAACTAGCCCAGACTTCTCCAAGTGGGAGCCCTGTAGAGGTTTTGGACTTCAATACCCATCAGCCCCAGCCAGCATGGTCAATGGTCAGGCATGCTGGGAGTTGTAGTCCAGAATAACTGGAGGACACCAGCTTGGAGGAGGCTTAGCTATGATATCACAGTATTATTTATTGAATTTATTTATAGTCTGTCTTTCTACGAAAATTAACAGTTCCAGGCTAGCAGGGATACCATCTCCTGCATAGAGGCCATCAGTTCAGGCCAGGTCTGGGCAACCTGGTACCCTCCAGATGTTTTGGGCTATCAGTCCCATCATTTATTTTATTTATTTATTTATTTGTAAAATAATAAATAAGAATCTACCCCCAAAATGGCACTCTACAAGGCGATCATTGCCTCCTGCTCAGGTTGCAAAGCTCCCATTTTCTGAAAGAAATTCAGGGGTTCAGTACACGACCAACAATAGAAGCAATTTAAAAATTGCCACTGGCCAGATTTCAATTATTACAATACATCACTTTCAAAAGGTTCACAGCATCTTCAGTTTTTGATAGAAAGGTCACGTCAAAAACCGGCTAAATAAACTGGCTAGAAATCATCAACAGTTCTCAAAGTGAGATGCAGGGGCTCCATAGGGAGGCACACGGAGTGGCCAGGAGGAAGAGAGAGAGAAAAAGGTTCTGGTGCCTTGTTTCCAGCGAGCATCTCAATTAAGAAAGAGAGCAAGGTGCCAACCCACAGCCAGCAGCACCGACGTCCAACCAATCAGATTGTAGCCAGAAATGTTAGTGCAGAATTCACTAAATAGTGCAGCTATTATTATGAATTGAGACTGGCTGCTGGGAACATATTAGGCCAGTAGTTAATTTACTGCTGATGGGCAACAGTTCCCATAGTTCTTTAGCTTTAAACCAGAATGGGACAGGCCAGCCTTTCTGTGGCGGACCTGAACCTTACCTGGTCCATTGTGCGGGTTTGGCACCTTAAGGGTTAACCGGCACCGAAGTCATGTCCTGTATGCGGCTCCCAAAGACTTTAATTCCAGCCGCGAGTGATATTGACATGGAATCCCCTCAGAAACACAGGGAAACCACAACCTGGTCAATTTCAAAGAGTTTAATGGAGCAGAACTAATGGATTACAAGAATTTCACAGCATAAACATAGAAGTCAATAAAGATAGCAGAGCAGAAGTATTCAATTTGCTTACAAGGTAGGCTTAGCTCATTGCAGAGAGTTACCTTACATCAAATAATCTGGCTCACTGATCTAACATAGCAGCCTGAGTAGCCAGGTCTCCGGGCGGCGTGCCCGGGGTTGGATTAAGCTGGGTCCTGACCGGAGTCAAGGACCGGATCCGTGCAGGCCTGCACCGTGTTCCCAACAACCACCTGATTCCTGAGTACTTGGTTTTCAACCCTCCCTCGGCCCCCTACCCCGCCCCTGACGATCAGGTGGCCAATTGTGCCCTGCGGGGTGATGGCGCCTCTTGGGCAGGCATCTCCTGGGTGATCTGGGGTACTTGGCAGCTCTTTTGAGACTGCTTCTCACCTTTTGGCATTCCAGCCCTACCTCGAGGGTAGGTGTGATTGCCCCCATTGAAAGTATGTAGATGTGGCTATGCAGGGATGGTCACATACAACTGGTCGGTTCAGACTATGTCACTTGCCCCCAGGTGAGGATTATGCAGAAAGGTGGGGGATATGCGGCGGGGTGTCAGCTACAGGGGAAACTAGGCAAGGGTTTTGCTCACTGTGTGTGCTCTGGCTTTCTCCACACTTTCAAATAGAGCAGGGACTCTCCAACCTTGGATCCCCAGATGTTGCTGGACTACAGCTCCCAGAATCCCTTGCCATTAGCCATGCTGGCTGGGTATGCTGGGAGCTGTAGGCCAGCAACATCTGGGGACCCACGGTTGGAGAGCCCTGAAATAGAGACACCTTCAAAAAGAGGACTGTCCTCTGTAAAAGAGGGTACATGATCACCGTGCCACTGGACCACATCCCTGGGCCCTGCCTAGGTATCAGAGTTTTGTCTTTTAGGAGTTGGCAATGCTATGAAACCACAAGGCCCCAGTGTATGACATCACCATGATTCTCATGCTTTGAGATGCCGGAAACCTTGTAGCAACCCTATTCTTAAACAGACCCAGGGTTTTGCCAGATCAGTGTCAATGTTGGGCATATTGCACTCTTCTTTGCTGTGCTTTTTTGTACGAGTTAGAATAGGCTCAACGATCATCATCTGACGAAGAGCGAGACTTTGTGATTCTAATTGCACACATCATTGTATAATTCCTATGAATATTTAACAGAAATTGAAACCTTAACTGACATTACAGTCTTTCAAGACCTCATTTTCTATGCCTTTCACAATTTCTAAAAAAAAAAAAAGTTTTCTAAAAAGCAGCCAGGCATTAGGTTGGCAGGCACAGTATGCTAACAAATTGCTTCAGTAACATTTTGGAAATTCCAACAGACTCAAAGAGATTGTTAAGTCATATCCAGTCAAGCTACTTTTGACAAGCTTATGAGCATCTTCTTCCTGCTGTTGCCCCGCAGGAAAAATAACTGCAATATCAAAAGTGAAGCAACCCTGACTCCCACACCAAAAAAAGGGGGGGAGCCATCTTGCAATATTGAAAACCTTTACAGACAGGTAACACTCTTTTCCAGCTCTTTAACCAGGTCAGAAGTTTGCTTTGATGGAGTTTATAACATAAATATCAGCCTGTGCTATGCAAATCCTTTCAAAAGGTTACCTTAGAAACAGCTGACAAGATTAATATCGTAAAGTATGCTATTAAAAGCTTCATGTTGCTTTGAAAACACAACACTATCCTCAAAGTTCTTGTCTTTCTCTGGCTCTGCTGGCAACTTCCATGCTGCATATTTTCTTAAATGTGGGGTGGAAAGCTAAAGAGAGGGGATGGAAAGTGAATGTTCAATCCACCTAAGTTCACAAACAGGAAGTAGTAGTAACTTTATTACGGTCAAAGACCAGCAAATATAACATTATTTGTTTATAAATATAATACACATATACTTAAAAAAAAAAAACCAGATAGCAAAATACAGATAAGAAACCTGTTACATCAAATTTATAACCGTCCTTTAGTCATTGACACTTCTGAATCAAAAAAGTTAGAAACAGGCAGGGATGGGGACTCGGACTTGAGGACTCGACTCGTGAGTCGGACTGAGTCCCCCCTCTGACTTGAGTCAGACTCGAGTCCCAATATTTTTAATGGGACTCGAGACTCGACTCGGGACTCGAGACCAAGGACTCGTGTTCCAAAATCGTGTTCCTCAAATGCAACATGGATAGGTTTTAGGAAGTACAGCAAGTTTATTTTTTAAAATCATTTTCCTAAAATGCAACCTTTCAGACATTTTGGGTTTGTCTGCCTGGTCTGTTCTTGCCAAAATCAGTTGCAGAGTTTTGAAATAAAAAGGCACACTTGTGCCTAGAATTTATTTAAGCCACACATCTGAAATAGCCTTATTTTGTTGGGGAAAAAATGCATTGATTTTAATAGGGACTCGTGGAGTCAGCTTTGGGAGGGACTCGTGACTCGTGAGTCACCATTTTGGACCAAGGACTCGGACTTGGACTCGAGACTCGGGTCCAAAGACTCGTGACTCGACTCGTGACTCGAGACCAAGGACTCTTCAACATCCCTGGAAACAGGTTCGTAGGATTCAGTCAAAATCCTTAACATCATAAGCAATTCCTCCCGTATACAAAAATGTGTACAGCCATCAGTAAGCCACCTCCAAATTCCTGGAGAGAGGCTGCACCCAATATCTGCCACACAGGCAGCCAAAAACAATTACAGTCACAAACAGGGAAGGCAAATACCCTTGCAAAACTTCATGCTACTCCTGGTATTTATCTGTGGTTCCAGAACAATGATAGCACTACGGTCTTGGTTACGATCAAAGCTTCTGGAGAAAGACAACACCGGAGGAGCCAAGAGGCAGCACTGTGTGCACTATCCAGGGAAGATCTCAGCCATGCAGCTGGGAAACCTCAATCGCTGACCCTGCATGCAAATACAGCTGCCCTGCAGTACGCTTTTAGGGAGCAGCCCAGTGGCTCCTCTTGGCTCTTGCATGGCTCTCAACTATATGATAAGAATGTGCTGATTGTGTTAATTCCATTCTGTCTGTATTTTGCGGATTGTCAGGCATCTTTCATCCCATTTTCCACTCATTGACTGAACTGGATTTTTTTGTATAAGAATTCCGTCTGTTTGCAAATGCGCATCGGTGAAAATGGGCACTTATGCTAATGTACATTAGTGCAAATGCGCATGTGCGCAAGATGTAATAGCGCAAGTGTGCATTAGTGAGCATTTGCACAAATCCCCCCCCAAAGAAAAAAACAATGGTCCACGAGGCCACAGAATCTGCAGAACTCGGGGGGGGGGGGAAGCCACTCCACTGCAGAATCTGTAGGCTGGATTGACAGAAATCCATTCGCACTTGAATCCACTGCCGATTTCTCTGATGTCCCCACTATAGGATGCAATCTGAGAAAAAGCAAGAGGTTGTCCATGCCCTTGTTGGGATCTGACTGATTATCTATCCCCTGCTGCTATTATTTGCACTGCTGCCATTATCAAGTTAAATACTGCAGTTTCTCCTCAAGATGACATGGGGTTTGCCATCAGATTCGTAGGGATGGACAAACATTTCATCTATGTTCTCAGATCAGGTGATGAAACATGTCCTGTTTGCAACCCTGAGCACAAAACCCATTCAAACAAACAAACAAACAAACAAACAGTGCGCAATCGAACAAGGGAAACAAGGTGAGCTAAGCTTCAAGGTGGGGTCCAGAGAATTTGAGCAATTGCAAAAATCACTTGTTCACCCATCCCTAATTGGGTTTGCCTTGAAGGAATACTGCTTCCCAGTTAGGGATTGAAGAATAGGAATGTTAATAGCCGGAGATAGTCAAGTGATGTCTCTCAATACAAGCTAATACAGTAATACCTTGGATTGCAAGTAACTTGGTTTGAGAGCGTTTTGCAAGACAAGCAAATTTTTTAATATTTATTTAATTTTTTTTTACTTGATATACAAGCGACGTCTTGAAATACAAGTACTGTAGTACAGCTTAAATTAAAAATCTCTGTACAAATTTTTTGGGAGGGATTTCGTTTTGATATAAGAGTGTTTTGGATTACAAACACGTTTCCAGAACGAATTATGCTCTCAATCCAAGGCATGACTGTAATTAGAATTAGGGGCATTTCCATAATTCATTTCCCTAAGCATGGAGTAGCCATACCTAGCCACAGTTAGAGAAGTGGGTTTACAGATCAAAGAAAGCTCTCCAGCACCAGTTCTTTTAGGCCTAAGTTTGATCCTGCAAAAAATTTTAAAAAATCTTTGGCAGGGCTCTGGTGTCTTTAAGAGCAGGATGACATGTCCGTATTCAGCAGGTGATGCTTTCCCCAGGTGGATATGTTGCAACAGGGAAAGCTAGAACTGCTGGATTTCTGCATCACGGAGGCCCTTCCAGGAAACAGAGGCAGGAGCCCTAGAACTGACGAGTCTTGGTTCCAAAAAGATAGCTCAGTATTAGCAGTATCTTCTCTCTCCAAAAGGATCGGAACCTTCAGGAAATTATCAATTCACCCTTGTCCTTCAAAGCCTTAAAATGCTTTGTTCTTTGGCACACACTGCTGAGCTTTTTCATTTCCTTATCGAGGCGTCCTTCGATTAACTCATTTGATTGATTTTTCCACCCAACCCCCTTCTTGGATTGAAGAGAGAGATCATCATCTCTCTACCAGAATTTCCCACACTGATTGTTAATTACAATCACGGCCTGTTTACTTGCTGGGCATCTGGCATTTCCCTCTAATCAAGACTGAAGGTGACACTGACATGCCCGAAAAAATTTCAGCCTGGAGAATCAGGGGCCTCGGTGTCCAACGTGCTTAATTTACCATTTCTAGCAGTGGGCAATTCGATTATCCATCATATGGAATGCTGTCACCTCTCCCCCCCCCCTTGTGCCACTTTTTAACATGGCTGAACGCAATCTCGCTGCCTTACTTTCATTCGGGGGAGGCTGGGGACGCCTGTGTCAGTGGGGCTCCTTATCCATTGCAGCTTTTGGTTTGAGCTTTATAGGAGCTATCCATGGTGCTGAACTCCACCCCCAAAATAGGTCCACCACCATGGAGCACCATGGGTAGCTCCTCTTAAGCTCAAAATAAAAGCTTTGCAATGGATAAGGAATGTAATGTCCGGGGCGTGGGCGCCGGTAAGGGGACTTGGACTGGAATGCCAGGGCCAGGGGATGATGGAGGCTGGAGCAGGTCAGGTGAGTGCAGGGTCCAGGAGCCACGCCAAGGTCGGTATATGTAGTAAGCAAGGTGGGGCCAGAGGCGAAGGGCGGGTCGGGTAGGCGAGCACTGGTCAGGCACGACTCGAGAGCAAGCGGAGCCTGAGCAAGGGCCAGAGGCAAGGAGGCAGACCCAGAAGCAGACCAGGTTCAGACAAGGGCCAGAGGCAGAGGTGTGGTTGAGAGCCAGGCTAGATTCAGTCACGTACTGGGAAGAGCTGGGCCAGAGGCGTAGGTCAGGAACAGGCAAAGCTGAAGCACAGCCAGGCTCAGGCAAGAGCTGGAGCTAGTCACAGAGCGTCAGGAGCCAGCTGCCACAGCACGAGGAATCATGTTGCTGTGGGGAAAGCTGGAGTGCTGAGGAGGAGGCAGCCCCTAAGTAGCCCTCCCAGCTAGGGATGTGCACATTCGCCTCGCGCGGGTGTAGCGGGCCGAAATTGGCCCTGCTCACGTCTGCGCGGGCCTACCTCGGTCCAGCGGCGGCTCGCCTCTCTGCGGCGACGCGCAGGTCCTGTCGCGTCACATCCGGCCCCGGAAGTGACACGACGGGACCCTGCGCAGGCGCGCTGGACCCCCATGCAACGAATTGCACCTGCGCAGGGTCCCGTTGCGTCACTTCCGGGGCTGGATGTGACGCGACGGGACCAGTGCCGGCAGCTTGAGCAGTGCGGAGAACTGCTCCGCGCCGCTCAGAAGATTGAGGCGGGGGGGGACGCCACCGCAGAGAGTCAAGGCGGCAGAGAGGTGCCCCCCCCCTGATTCGTGAGCACCACTACTCCCAGCAGCTCCCAGCTGGTCTGCATTAGCAGGCCTGAGAGCAGCTGGAGGTAAAGGGCCAAATCCTGAGAAGAGGGGTGCAGGCCAGGTGGCTAACTGGACAGCGGCCACCAGGTGGCGCTGCGGAGCTGTGCTGGCGAAGCAGATCCCAACAAGGAACCCGCACTCCCGTAGGAGTCCGCAGCCTCCCCTGCCTTCTTTCACTCTGCCTCTCTATTCCTCATCATCTTATATGCTCAGATTCTAGGTGCAGACACTGTTATTCCAGAGGTGTTGTGTGTCAGCAAATTAGTTGAAGTAACTTTGCTGAAAGTTGCTGAGCTGCTAATTATTTATTTATTTATTTGCAGCAATTTTTTTACCCTGTCTTCAGCTAAAAAAAATCTCCCGGAGTGGCTTATGACGAAGATTAATATAAGATGGTTCCTGCTTGCAGACTTACAATCCAAAAGACACAACACAAAAGGAAGAGGGATTGGGGGGGGGGAGCAAAATTCAGGCACCAGTTCTTATTTGTGAAGTTCTCAGTAAGAGTGTGTTCCTACGGCCCCTAGACAGTGTCTAGAGAGCCATAGGATGGTTCGGATTCACAGATCCAAGGTCAGAAAAAAGCTCTGACTTGGACTGAGGATCTGCACTCAGATCCCACTCCCCACCCCCAGCCAGTGTGGAAAGAACCACACTGGCTGCCTCTCTGAGGTAGTAAGAGTGACCTCAGAGGAGGGGTAAAGGGGGCACTCCAGGGGGAGGGGAGGAGACCGGGGCCACCAGGATGTGACATATCCCACTGGCCCCCCAGCCTCCTTCCCTCCCCTGTCAGAAGGGCCACAGCTGGACAGAAGAGGAGACTGAGGGGAGATATGATCGCACTCTTCCAGTACTTGAAGGGTTGTCACACAGAGGAGGGCCAGGATCTCTTCTGGATCATCCCAGTTTGCAGGACACGGAATAATGGGCTCAAGTGACAGGAACCCAGATTCCACCTCAACATCAGGAAAATTTTCCTGACTGTCAGAGCAATAAGACAATGGAACCAACTACCTAGGGAGGTGGTGGGATCTCCCAATCTGGAGGCATTCAAGCTGTGGCTGGACAGCCATCTGTCGGGGACGCTTTGACCTGGATTCCTGCATTGAGCAGGGGGTTGGACTCGATGGCCTGGTAGGCCCCTTCCAACTCTACTTTTCTATGATTCTATGATTCTATGACAGCTGAAATCTGCCGTCTAGCTGACTGGCAGGGTGGGAGGAGCACGGAGGCGACCTTTGCCTCCTCACTCCTCCCATCCTGCATCGGATGCCTGTGATCCTCCAAGTTCGGAGGCTTATATGGGCATCCCCACTGGATTGAGCCCTAAGTGTTCTTCCCGGTGGGGAAGGGTGAAGACGATCTCCCTGCTTGAATGTGTCCGTGCGGGTGAATTCGGACAGCTCACTTTTTAAGATTTTTTTTTTTTAAAAAAAGAACCTAATTCACAGTTCCCGAAGCAATTCATGAACAGGAACACACTTGTGCTTTGGTTTTCGAATTTTGTGATTCGGTTCTCTAATGAAAAAGTGCGCACAAAAATGCATACGCTGGGCGAAAATTGTGTACAAACATGCGCACGTGCATACACAGAGGCATATATTCGGGATTGTGTTTGCAAAAAAAATGTATATATTGGGGGAAATCACATACAAAAATGTGTATGAATGTTCATGCATCCACCACCTGTAGTGTGATGTGGGGTACAGTTCAGAAGTGGTACATCTCATCCTGCATCATGAGCAGGGCTTTTTTTCTGGTGGAACTCACCGGAACTGAGTTCCAGCACCTTTTCTTCTATTAATTGCATTACAATTTAATCGCCATCTACTCCCGAGGAAATGTAATCCAAGAGTTCCGGTACCCTTTTCTCCAGAAAAAAAGCACTGATCATGAGACAACAACAGACCTGAGCTTCCGGTAAGATTCCAAAATGGGGTAACTTCTCATCTGTACGCCTGTGGGAACTCAGCATCGATAGGGAGAAAAGACTAAATAATCATGAGCCTGTCTCCTAGCAGAGACGCAGGTTCATTTTGGAAAGGAAAGAGAAAGTGCTCTCCCCCGCGCCTGCCTTTCCTTCCCATCCTGCCCTTCACTGGATATAAAAATCTCCTTTTCCCTGTCTCCCTAAGAATGACAGCCAAATGTCCTCTGGCTTTTGTAAAATGGTTGCTGGGGATATGAGAAAGCACAAGAAAATTGCTAACCTTTGCATGATGAGGCACTGGCAGTGTTTGGAGCTTCTGGCTAGCATCCTGCAATTCTTCACACATCCCCACCCACATCCACCTCAGACAGTTTTATTTGTTTCGGCATGGTCATGAGAGGGGCATCCAGAAAAACCTTCGCATGGCTGCAATGCTAACAAGTTTGTCCATTTGAGGGCTGTGGGGGAGGGGAGGCTATTCTTAATTTTCATTTCAGGACCTAGCTGGGTTTTTGAGAGCACATGTTTAATACAACTCCTTAAGATTCCCTCCTCCTCTCTTCCTCCTCCCACCCCACCTCTCTCCACCGTGGCATTTTATTTCATAGATTTCATAGATCATAGAGCTGGAAGGAGCCTACAAGGCCATCGAGTCCAACCCCCTGCTCAATGCAGGAAACTAGAGGAGGGGTTTCCCATCCAAGTAATAACCAGGCCTGACCCTGCTTAGCTTTCCACGCTCAGACAAGCTGAGCCAGCGTAACTGGAGAGCTTGGGGAGAAATGCGTCCCTCCAAACCCAAATCTTCAGGCGTGTTTCGATTCGTATACGGTCCACATGGGAGGAGCCCCGCTTCAATTTGGACATCTCCCCAAACGATGTATCATTCCAAGTTAAGCGCTGGGGTGTCTCAGATTTTTCTGCTGTTCCCACAACACAATAATCAACACCGGCACAGTGGCCTATAACAGCCTTGCAGGGGTGATCAGCAGCACTGGTGCGCTTTAGAATCAGCATTCAGCACGCACCTGCTCAGGTCTCTGGCACAGCGCTCTGGAAGGACAAACTGGACTGCAATCCACCTTCCTCAGCTATCCGTCTCCTCGCCCTTCATTTACTGTTTGGCAGGAAATGAGCAGAAGCAAATGAAGCTGTGCGAAATATTTTTTAAAAAGCTAATTTCTTGCATTGCTACATCCTTAACTTGGATAACTTATACTTTCTTATGAATTTTGGCTGCCTCAGCACAGAAGTTTGAGATATCAAGTGTGTGTGTGTGTAGATAGATAGATAGATAGATAGATATAGAGATATTTTATTTATTTATTAATTATATTTATATCCCACCTTTTCTCCAAGGAACCCAAGGCGGCTTACACAATCCTCCTCCTCTCCATCTTATCTTCACAACAACCCTGTGAGGTGGGTCAGGCTGAGAGTCAGTGACTGGCCCAAAGTCACCCAGTGAGCTTCATGGCTGAGCGGGGACTAGAACCCGGATCTCCCGAGTCCCAGTCCAGCACTCTAACCACTATGCCACACTGGCTCTCGAGATAGAGATAGAGATCACATAAGAATATAAGAAGAGCCATGCTGGATCAGACCAAGGATCCATCTAGCCCAGCATTCTGTTCACACCGTGGCCAGCCAGCTGCCCACAGGAAACCCACAGGCAGGACATGAGTGCAACGGCACCCTCCCGCCCATGTTCCCCAGCAACTGGAGTACATAGGCACGCTGCCTCTGATACTGAATCTCACAACAGTACAATAGGAAAGTTGTTTTAATGAGCTTCACAGGAAAGACAGGAGATTATAAACTACTACAGTCTTTTTGTTCTTCTTAGTGCAAGCCAAAAGGTCCATTCACCCCCCCCCCCCCCATGGCAGCAGCTAACACAAGGATATAGTGAGGTCCCGGAAGAATTTCAGTATCATGCCCATCAAAACCTCTTACCCATTGTGTGTGGGGGGTTTCCCCCCCTCTTTCTCAGAGATTTCAAAATTATGCTGTCTTCCTTTGGCATCTAATTTACATCTCAAGCAAAGCTGTCATTTCAAAAGCAATAAAAAGGGAGGGAGGGGGAAATCTTCCAAAGACAGAACCATGATGAATATACAATTGTTACAGTGGATATCCACATTTACAAGTGAATGTCGACAATCCTGGACAAATTTTGTGAATATCCAAAATCTCAAGAGATGCATTTGGGAATAGTGATAGTCAACTCAATGTGATTTTCAGCATGTATTAAATTAACTGTGTATACATACATACACTGACTTTCAAGAAGATTTTTGAAGCAGTTTACACAATCAAAAATAATAAAACCAGCAAAAGCAAGAACAATTACCAATAGAACACCAAAATAGAAACAAACTAAAAAACAGTTCTGTTTCTGAAAGCAAGGCAAAAAAAGGAAAAAGGTCTTAACCTACTTTCTGAAAGGCATCAGAGCAGAGGGCACAAAACAAGTCTTCCACAACAGGGCATTCCAGTGCAACAGGGCCACAACAGAAAAGGCCCTGCTCCTAGTTGAGACCAACCTTGCCTCCACATGGGATGGACCTTTCATCAGACCCTTGTTGGAAGATCCCAAAAGCCAGGGAGAGACATCTGAGGTGGTGGTGGAGAGGGAGACATCTGCTGAGATAAATAGAAGGATTGAGACAGCAGCATTGTTATGTGCTCCCCACTTCCCACAGAACTGAGAAATTTCAGGAGCAGTGCTACCTGGGTTTGGCTTTTGGGGGGGGAGGTGAGATCACCAGAGACTTATGGCACTTTTTAAAAATAAAAATGGTTTATTTCCAAATATTCTAGTAGGGCATTGGTGGAGACAAGAAGCATAAGCAGTCCTACCAGGCAAGAGTTCCACTACCCTGTATCAGGTCCCCAGAGAGAGGTGCCCTGCACCCAAAGTGGTTTCCAGTCTGCTCTCTGTCTCCAAAAATGGCTGTTTCTTTCACTCCCACACACGCAGCTTACATCATCTCCTTAGACAGGAGTAGGGGAGGCTAGGATAGGGTTACCTTCCAAATTCTAGTAGCTTTTCACATTCAAACGCCTCCAGGTCTCCAGCTATTTCCTAACCATTCGTTTCCATTGAGAAAATATTTTATTTATTATATTTATACCCCGCCTTTTTTCCTGCAAGGAATCCAAGGTGGCTTACATAATCTTCTTCCTCCTCTCCATTTTATCCTCACAACAACCCTGTGAGGTAGGTTAGGCTGAGAGTCAGTGACTGGCCCGAAGTCACCCAGTGAGTTTCATGGCCAAGCGGGGACTAGAACCTGCATCTCCTGAGTCCCAGTCTAATACTAACCACTAATGAAAAAAAAAAGTATATGAAGAGGCATGGTTTGCCAACATTCATGGCAGCTCAGTCTGCTGTCCAGGTATTAACTGTGGATGGGCAACTTTCCTTTTTCTCCCTCCCATCTTATGGTTCTTTATCTTTAAACATGACGTGGACTAGACCACTGGCTGGGGCATGCTGGAAGTTGTAGGCCCAAAACATCTGGGGACCCAAGGTTGGAGAACACTGGACTAGACAGCCCTTCAAATACAGGACTGTCCTGGGTAAAGTAGGTCACACGACACGGCCACTCTAGCTGGGAGGGAGAGAGGGGAGAAGGGATGATAGTTTTTTTCCACCGTGGAGGCCTCATTTGGATTTTCTGCCTCTGGCACTGAAACATCTCAAGCCATCTCTGCTCCTAAAATATTCTCATTTTCTGAGAAACCAATAATACCACACCCCCATGGTTTCCTCACCACAGGACATGGTCCCCCTAAGGCCTAATCTCAGAAGAAGGCCAATTTCCCCCCTTAATTTTATTATTTTTTGCATTTTGGATATTAAGCCCTAATGTTTAGGGGAGTTGAAACCGCCCCGATGTATGTTACGTCTATTATTACAGCAAATGTAGCAAGACAGTCTATTTAGCCAGAATTCACTTCATTGGCAGGCAGGGGAAAACGACACTACCAGGCACTCATGCATTACCGAAAGCATTTGAAAGAGTTTATCATTTTAACTAAATCCCGTTAAGTAGGCAGCAAGGTCCATTAATACTGTTAACGAAGTCTCATTTCAACATAAATGAGGAACTACTCCTTCATTCAGATAATGATTAGCTTGGGCTTTAGGCAATCAAGCCCTCCTGGTGGAGGAAATCAAATCCTTTTGCGATGCAAACTTATAGTTTAGAACAGGATCGATCAATCTTTCTCTTGGGTTGCAAGATTCCACTTTGATGGTGGGACAGAGGTCAACATTGCTAAAAAATAAATAATTGTGTTGTGTCATTTTTAAAAAACACACTCTTATTTTAAATCCTCTTTTGCTTCTCACAGAAGTTGTCACTTGGACCCACTCTTCCAGATGTTACTAAAGGTGTGAATAATAAGTGAAATTTCACTAAGGATGGAGGCACAACATTGAATCTAAGCAGTGGGCACATGGGCTCTTTTCCCAATGGCTAGAAAGTGTTTGTTCTATGGCTTTTGATAGCTGGTGGCTACTAGATAGATATCACTAAACACGCCAGTCAGTAGGTTGGATGATGAATTGAAATCTGGATTCTCCCTTTTAGTGTGACAGGAGAGAAACAGTTTGGCAATCGAAATGTAACTAGCAAAGGAGACAGAAATCTAAATTTTGCACCGAGTTAAAAATAAGCCATTTTAGAAGACTATATGAGCTTTGACGTATGCTTTTCGAGGAACTTGCGAGGGTTTAAAGACTGGCATTCCCTGAATTATTTCTTTTATGGTAGGGATCTTCTTATAATCACATTTTGTCACATAAAACTTTCTGGCGCTGTTTTATCTCTCTCTCTCTCCCTCCGTGATTAAGATGCATCTTTCCATTTCAGCCTCATCTGCTTTGTTCTTTGTTTTAAACTTCACTCATCTTGACTGCTAATCTCAGGAGCATAGACTTTTGTTTTCATTTCCCATTTCTCTTTCTGACTTCCACTTTTTCCATTCTTTATCCATAGCCTCAAACTAAAAGAAAGGCAGGTGGAAACAGATAGATTAATAAACCCTCAATACACAGAAGATCGTATTGGCCGCAGTGCTACAGGGCAGCACTCCCACGCTCTCCCACGCGTGCACGACAACCCATCAGTTTTTAAAGCAATGTGGTTGTTGTTACATGTGAACAGCCCCCGCGATAGGCAGTACAAACTGTATTGTTTCACCAGGCCTTTGGCTTTTAAAAATGTATTTGGCCTGTTTTTGAAGAACTTACCTGTGACGATTCTAGTAAAGGGGAAATACCTACTGAGGTTTGTTTGTATATAGTGTGCCTGGGGTGTATGATTGACAGTGAATGGATGTTCAGATGCAGCTTGCATGTGATTGGCTGGGGAAGGAGCGACTGGATTTTAAAAGAGAGAGAGAGAGAGAGAGAGAGAGAGAGAGCAGTTACACTTAGAGTGGGAGTAGGACTTGGAAAGAGGGAGGGAGGAGGTAGAGAGATAGGAAGGTTTGAGAAATTAGCCTGTTAGAGGAGTGAAAAGTGCCATATCTAGAAAAATATTTACCGTAATTACCTGTGTTTGCCTGAAACCCATAGTTGACCCCCTGAATCCCTTATGTTCCCTGACCCTGGTTTCCTGCCTGTGTGCCCAAAATAAATCTTGTTCTTTTTGTGTGGAAACAGCCTGTTTTCCATTTATAATTATAGATAAGGCTTTGGTTAACCCCACGTGCCTCGCAAGGGACACATGCTACTTAGGGGTTCGGTGGCAGCATACCTGAAGGGAAAAGCCCACAATAGGTGGAATGAATAAGGGAGAAAGAAAGAACAGCACCTGTTAAGTTTGCCAGGCTGGGTGACATGGAAGCCCCATTGGTGGTAGCCATTCCAACAGTGGTGTGGTAACAGACGCGGGCTCTCTGGGAGGTGCACCTGGGTGGGGGCAGGGCACATCCTGAGGAGAGGCAGGTGTCCTTGGTCACAATGTATATATAAATTGTTATGTACGGTATATTGTATTGTTTTTAATTCTGTGTGTGTGTGTATAATTTTAATATTATTCATGATTTAATTCTATTTTTAACTTTTGTATTTTTCTATTTCTGTTTTATTTTTATTTTTTAAAAATTTTCGATATATTTTCTACTCTCAGCTTCCGACCATTTTCCTGCCTTATATAACTCCGTGTAATATTCATGGAAATTTTTCAGTTTATCCTTTAATAGATTATATTCTTTGCCCCTCTTATCTTTAATCACCCCCACTAAGCTTTTTTCCTTTTTTTTTTGTGCTAATCTAGCCAACATTTTAGAATTTTTATTACTATTCTCAAAATACTCCCTTTTTGTATAAATCAAATTCCTTTGTACCCTGTCCAATTCTTTATTCTCCAATTCTTTCCTTTTACCCTGTAATTCTGCAAAAATCTTTTTTATCCCTCGTCTCTAAATACTTCTTTTCCAAATCCCTAATCTCCCCCTCTAGCTTTTGATAAAAAACTTCTTGTTTCCTCAAATTTATTGCCTCTCTCAATCCTATTCCTCTCATTACACTCTTCTATTTCTGTTTTAATTGTATGAGTTTTAAAGGTTGTGAGCCACCTTGGGTCCCAGTGTTGGGAAAAGGGTGGGATACAAATAAAGATAATAGTAATAGTAATAGTAATAGTAATAGTAATAATAATAATAATAAGTGAGGCGGCAACACCCCACCTGGGTATAGGGTGAGGGGTGGTCATCGCAATACTGTTTCTGGTTTTATTTTGTGATTTTATTGGATTTTATCGTAGATTGCTTTGAGGTCCCCGGTGGGCAGAAAGGCGATATACGAGTACTTCTAATAATAAATAAATAAATGAGTGAGAGGGGCTCTTCCTGTCTCCACCCTCCACACACACACCATAATTTGAGCACTGATTGGTCACAGTACTCAGCAAATTCCATTTATGGGATATAGCAAGCACTGGTGGAACATCTTCTGAGAGGATGGAAAAACCCGTGAAGAGTATTCACAGTCACAGCATATCAGGAAGGAAGCAATTCATTTATGCTGTGACATGATTGTCCCTGGGGGACTTGAACCCAGGCCTCAGGCAGCCGAACCCAGGATACTTGCGCTCTACACCACCAAGACAGCACTACCAGCCCAATCTCTGTTACGCAGCACCACCACCCCTACAATGGCCAGAGCCAGAACTGCAGCTCTTCAGTTGCCCCAGGACCACGTGACTTGAGGGACCAATGGGGGCCTGGCTGACTGCCTATATAAATTTCTGCTCCATACGGCCTTTTTCAGCCTGACAAACTGACAGCACAGAGCACCTCCCCTCATCTGGTACCTGACCTCTGGCTCATCTTCTAATACATTCCGGCCTCTGGTTCTCATCTGCCCAACCTGATACCTGACCACCGAACCCACCTTCTCCTGTGTCTCTGCTTCAGCTGTTGGTGCTTGCTTGTACCTGACCTCCAGCCCATGCGTGACACATCTTCTGCCCCCGGACCATTGAACCCTCACCCACCTTGAGCTAAGAAACCCAGTTCCATATCAAATAGCAGTATTGCTCCCCTAACCCTAAGCATCAACACATTTCCCAGTTATTACTTTTGTCTACATGCTTGGCCACCAACACCTATTTTTCTAAAACTTTTCAAGTAAGCTTGAACTCATGTTCTCCAGCTAGCTTGGATATTGTGCAGCACAGCTCTGCAATCAATCATCCTATTTCAAATAAAATAATTGGTTGTTTTTTAACATTGTGAAAATACATACAACCATCACCTTGAAGGGAGGTTGTGCCACTGAAGACCCCTTATGAGGCTACATGAAATGCAAAACACTGTGCCTGGAATGTACAATCAATTGACATTCATGCCATTAATGAAACATCCTCCTTTTGATACATTTAACAGTTGCTTCACTTACATTCTATAATTGCCCAAGGATGGAGTGAACTGATTCTTCTCCACTCAGATTGAAATCTAAGTCAGTGGTGAAGAACGTGTGGCCATCCAGATGTTGTGGGACTGCATTTACCATCAGCACTAGCCAGCATAGCCAATCCCTGATGTAAGTAAAGCTGGAGAAGACATCCCAGCTTAGCCCTCCTTTGAAGGGGTGTGGGTGTCCTCAAGAAAAATGAGATTAAGGACAAAACCCCATCTGCTGCAGGGGAACTGCTTGGCCCAAGGGTTCCCCATGGAGTTGGATTTTTGCCAACCCAGCTGCAGTTTCTTCAGGGGCAGCTTTTCAAAAGGAAGCGCACACACACACACACACACACACACTGCACAAAACAACAGAGATCTTTTTCTATTGCTTTGCCAGGAGCTGCTTTGAAGAGCGGCCTTCTGGGAAAATTCACACGCTCATGTTGGCTAGGCACTGACCTCATTTTGGGGTAAACAGCTTGACTCATTTTGGATGCTCATCAGAGTTTTCTCCCCCACGGTCACAGCACCACTGGAAACAGCCGCAGCTCACTGCTGCCTGGCAAGCCATGAAGAGGCATAGTTACCTGCAAATACTTAGGAACTGTCCAGGCCAACAAGTTCCTTTGTTTCTTCTTGCTTTATTTTTATTTATTTATTTTGCATGTTCTTTTTGCTGTTGCCTGCATTTTTAGCTCTATTTCAAAATAAAATCCCATGGAAAGAAGTAGAGCATAGGCAGAGGAAACCAGCAGCACAGGCACTCCTAGCTTGCAGCAGGCCCACTGCCCTACATCCAATCCCAACATGCACTCTCTCTCTCTCTCTCTCTCTCTCTCTCTCTCTCTGCTTCCATTCCTACCACAAAAACTGCTTCTGTTGTTACTTTATACCAGGGGCGGGCAACTTCGGAGGGCCCAGAGGATATTTTCACCCCTCCCTCAGGCCACACTTCTGCTGCTGCCCCGTGGAATCCTGCAGGACACCAGCAGCAAAAAGAAAACACCCACTTACTGCTACAGAACAGTAAATAGGTTCGATTTATCTTGAGGACAAGCGAAATCTGTCCTATTTGCTGCTCTGTAGTGGTAAGTGGGCAATTTTTTATACATTCCAGAGTCATATCCAATGATTTCTCAGCCATTATTTCCATTAAGGAAAGACCTACTAGCCATTCTGGAACACTGACTAGTAATCCCGTCAGCAAACAAGATGGCTGTTGACAGGGAAGGCCAGGATTTGTAACAGAATGCTCCATATACACCAGCGCTGTGCCAAAAATGTATTCGTCGTTCCCCCCCCACACAATTCTCATTCAATTCGATAGACAAGGAATTGCTTTTGAAAAGACGTTCAGAGAAGAAGAAATTTTGGGGAAGGGTTGGGTTCAGGGTTGTTGTGCTCACCTGACTTATGGGGCGGCTGAGGAGTGTGTAAGAAAGAATGCCCTGTCTTTCGCTGAACAATCACTTCTCTGTAGCCTCCTCAGCTTCCTGCACTTCAGTTAAAGCCCAGGAGAAGACATCATGAGGCAATCCCATCCATAGGGCTCCTTTCAGATCAGAGAGCTCAGGGAGCCTGGGGAGACTGCAGAGCAATGGACAGGTGCGTAATAGAAAGAAAACACACAGAGAGAGAAATTTGGGGGCAAAGCACTAGCTCCACCTCTTCCTTGGAGCTGGACACTACACTGCCACCACCCACCCCACAGACACTCACTCCAGGGCTTGCAGGGAAGGAGTGGTGTTATCAGCACCTGCATTAGAGGCAAGGTGTATCCACAATCACCTCATGGAAGTTTAACATTTGGAAGACCCCGAGGGAGGTGCCGAATCCTGAAAAGGGACAGCTAGAGCTGAGCCAACATTTCTCAGAGGACATTTTTTCTCATAAAAGTCCTGAGATTTTTTTTATTTCTTTTCTCTCCCCCCCCCCCCTAGAAATAGAAGGCCACTTCACAGAATTTTCTCCCAATTGTCTTCACCACTAATTGTCTTTTCCTGGGGTCCATCTTCCATCTCCCCGCACAATACCCCAGAATGACGCTAGGTATGGGGTATCATAAACAATGCAAAGTGGGGACCAGACTGCCAACGCGGTGGGTGCTGTTGCCTCTTCCAGGGGCAGTGCAAAAAAAAGAAAAAAGAAGGGGGGGGAAGAAAACCTCGGGGTGAAAAAAAGCCGTGTCACGACCCTTGCCAATAGTCAGTGCTGCCTGTGAGAAATTGTTGGAGAATTTGCTGGTCTCCAGGCAATGTAGCAACCATTCAACACAATGTTTTCTTTTTTGCAAACACTCAGCTGCTTGCCTATTCCTACTGGGCAGTTAATATTAATAAGATATGCAAATGACAGCATAGCAAGATATGTATCAGTTGCATAAAACTGTTCATTTAAATTTCATTTTAGGAATAGTGAAACCTAAAGAACTCAACAGCTCATGCTCAGCTCATAGGACCTCACTGGCTTGTCCCGTAAGTGCGCAGGTGAACTACCCCATACTAAGGCAGCCATTCGCAGAGATCTTTACCCCAAACACTCAAATGCACTTGCTCACCTCTAGGTTGGAACTGGGGACACCGAAGGAAGATATGTGTTGTCCATGTTGACCGTTTCCCTAGGATAAATATTGAGCAATACTCCGGGGTCTTTCGACTGGCACCTTCTGTAAATATTAAAAATCACTTTAAAATTCCTGTAAATATTTTAAAGTGAAAAGCAGTGTGTACTTTTCCCTTTTGGCCTTGGCCCATGCATATTCATTCATAGCCATAGAAATGCCAGGCTGAAAACTCCACAAATATTTAATTCTATGGAACGCTTTGTGAATAATTTACGAGAGCCAGGCAGGGCAGCGTATTCAGTGAGCTAAATGGAGGAGATGAAACCGCACACTGGACAAAATTTCACCCATGGATTTGGCTGCAGGAGGAGAGAGAGAGAGAGAGAGAGAGAGAGAGAAAGAGAAAGAGAGAGACCCCACTTTTAAAGTTGGAGACATTCCCAAGTTAATCCAGGGATGCGGCATATGCATTGCTGACAAAGGCTGCAAATATCCTGTACAGTTGTTAGAGTACTCCATTCCGCCCCACACAATTTTCCATCCCCCCACCCCTCCAACAATTGTCAGCATTCCATAGCCACTGGGTCTACTCAGCTCTCACTGAGACGTTTTGGGGTCCTCCCTCCCCGCTTTGGCAGTGACCGCTGGTGGCTCCAATGTCACTGGGCCAGTGTACCCACTCCAGGTTGTTGGCTGAACTTTTAAGGAACTGTCCATTGGGCTGAACCTATTTTGGGGGTAGGGTGGGGATAGGGTGCAGCATCACATGGATGGCTCCTTTAAAGTCCAGACTAATACCCACAGTGGATACACAGCCCCACTGCCCTTGGAGCCACCAGCCTCTGCTGACCTTTGGGTTTTCTTTCCTAAAGATATATTTTGTATTTCTGCAAAAGACTGGGGCTCCCCCCCCCCCAAACCTACTTATATACCTCCCTCCTGTGTGTGGATGATTTTTTGACGCTCCTTTCGCTACATAACAATCGACATTCAGAATAAATGTTTGCTATTAGTTTACAGCAGCCCTTCCCAAACCTGGTGCCCTCCAGAGGTTTTTGGCTTCAACTTCCATCAGCCCCAGCCATCATAGCCAATGGTCAGGAATGCTGGGAGTTGTAGTTCAAGACATTTGAAGGGCACCAGCTTGGAAAAGCTGGTATATAGGATAACCTTGTCATTTATTCATTCATTCATTCATTCATTCATTTTTCATTTCTATACCACCCAATCATCATCATCATCATCATCATCATCAGGCGATCACTCGTGACCGAGTAAGATTGTCTTCCGGGATAAAAGGAGGAAATTCTAAAGAAGATTGTGTAGACTCTAGCGATGGGTCCGTAAGTGACTGTGGAGGCCAATTCTAGATCCACACAGCTTCCCACAGTGAGGACACAGGTTACCAGATAGAAGATGGTCCTGTAAAGGATTCATTTGACGTGCTTTTCGCTTAGCACGTTTCTCCCTTTCACCTTGCACTCGGGCTTCTTCAAAGTCCATGGAACCTTTGTGAAAGGCCAACCTCCATTTAGATCGTTCATGGGCCAGAGCTTCCCAGTTTTCGATGTTTATATTGCATTTTTTTAGATTAGCCTTATGAACATCTTTAAACCTCTTATACTGACCACCGATATTCCGCTTTCCATCCTTGAGTTGGGAGTAAAGTAACTGCTTTGGGAGACAGCAGTCAGGCATTCGAACAACATGACCGGTCCACTGAAGTTGGCGTTGAAGGATCATTTTTTCAATGCTAGTAGTCTTTGCTTCTTCCAGTACACTGACATTTGTTCGCCTATCTTCCCAAGTAATTTGCAGGATTTTCCGGAGGCAACGTTGATGAAACCTTTCAAGGAGGTGGAAGTGACGTTTATAGATAGTCCATGTTTCGCAGGCATACAATAAAGTTGGTAATACAATGGCTTCATAAACCAGTATACAATTTTACAATAAAATACAATTTTACCCCAAAAAATACAATTTTACCCAAAAAAAATACAATATAAAAATACAAACAATAAAAACATAGAAAAATTTGCACTAGACATTTTAAAAACAATTTTAAAATTACTGAAATAGCTAAGACAAGATTATTAAAAAGTAGACTGGATTTTTTTAAAAAGTGACATAACCACCACCCTGTGTACTATTTGGAGCTGTTAAATGCCTCTGCATAGAGGGCAGTCTTAACCTGGTGCCAAAAGGGTAGTAAAGTTGATGCCAGGCGGGCGTCAGTGGGGAGCCTGTTCCACGGTTGTGGGGCTACCACAGCTCATGTAGCTGAGGGATCATCATGGGTTCAAGTAGAGCTCCAGGACTGAGCAGGGATTCTCCCTAGTCTACATCCAACCCACTGTCTCAGCCTTCCCCAACCTGTTGGTCTCAAGATATGTTGGACTGCAGTTCCCATCATTACTAGCCCACATGGTCATTGACCTTGGAATGACAGAAATTGCAGGTTGCGGTATATCCCTGGGTGACTTTGGGCCAGTCATGGTCTCTCAGCCTAACCTACCTCACAGGGTTATTGTGAGGATAAAATGGAGAGGAGGAGGAGGAGGAGGAGGAGGAGGAGGAGGAGGAGGAGGAGGAGGAGGAGGAGGAGGAGGATGTAAGCCACCATGGGTTCCTTGCAGGGAAAAAGGCAGGGTATAAATATAATAAATAAAAGAATAAATAAATATCCATTACACCACACCTGCTCAAAAAAAACCTCCACATCTTTTTCATAAATGCATTCCTAAGATATTATTTCCTCCAAATGTATGATCAATATTACAGCAACAGTCTTTACTTCTTCTGACCGAGCACTCTATCGAGCAATTGTTTAGATTGCAGTTGTCCTGGGAATTCAAACACAGGTGTGTGTGTGTGTGTGTGTGTGTGTGTGTGCATGTGTGTGTGTGTGTGTGTTTGTTTTCCATCTGTGAAGCTTCAGAGTACTGGGAATAGTTCAGACGAATGAGATACATTAAATGGAACTCCCAGCTCTTGAACGAAAAGAGAGCAGTCTGATTCTGCATCTGTCAACAAGTGGTAAAACAGAGCTCCAGAGTATATTTTCCCTTTACTATAGAGAGAGAACTGCTCTATTCAAAATAAGACGAATGAAGAAAACAAAAACAAAGAGTCCTACTTGGCCTGCAGTAGAAACAGATCTTATTCACACCTTCTGTCTTGGGTGATTGAACATCGGTGGGGAAGTAAGAAGCTAAGAACATAAGAAGAGCCATGCTGGATGAGACCAAGGGTCCATCTAGTCCAGCATGCTGTTCACACAGTGGCCATCCAGCTGCCCATAGGATCCCACAAGCGGGACATGAGTGCAACAGCACCCTCCCGCCCATGTTCCCCAGCAGCTGGTGTACATAGGCACACTGCTTCTGATGCTGGAGGCAGCATATAGTCATTGGGACTAGTAGCCACGGATAGCCTTCTCCTTCATCAATGTGTCCAATCCTATTTTAAAGCTCTCCAAACTGGTGGTCATCACTACATCTTGTGGAAGTGAATTCCATAGTTGAACTCTACGCTGTGTGAAGAAGTCCTTCCTTTTATCTGTCCTGAATCTCCCGCCAATCAGCTGCATGAGATGACCCCACTGGGTTCTAGTATTAGGAGAGAGGAAGAAAAATGTCTCCCTATCCACTTTTTCTCCACACTGCATAATTTTGTACCCCTCTATCATATCTCCCCTTATTCAGCTTTTTTCTAAGTGAAACAATCCCAGCTGCTGTAACCCTTCCTCACAGAGAGTTGCTCCAGCCCCTCGATCATTTTAGTTGCCCATTTCTGCACTTTTTTCCAACTCCAGAATATCTTTTTTTTAGGTGTGGTGACCAGAACTGTACACACAGTATTCTAGTGGGATCACACATACTGTGCTTCCCTCCCCTAACCTACATACCTGCATCTGAAGGTACGCATAGACCCAATGTGTACACAGCAGTATGCACGTAAGCATCTTTCCGTGCAGCTACGTCCTCTGCTTTTTCTGCAGTGCCAGCAATGGAGAGAGCCCTGCAAGCATAGGAGCTATACAGAACCTCGGGGGCTCAGAACCTCAGGCTTGCAAGCAAAATCTGGCCACACCCCTTTCCCCAACCACTAATATATTTGTTATTTATTTATTATTACATTACATTTATATCCCACTTCCCCCCCCCCTCCTGCAAGGAACCCAAGGCAGCTTACAAGGTTCTCTTCCTTCTCCATTTTATCCTCACCACAACCCTGCGAGGTAGGTTCGGGCTGAGAGTCAGTGACTGGACCAAAGTTACCCAGTGGGCTTCATGGCCGAGTGGGGACTAGCACCTGGATCTCCTGAGTCCCAGTCCAACACTCTCTCACCACTACGCCACACTGGTCAATTTCCTGGCTTTTGTGCAGTTTTGTCTCCATTCTAAGAGGCTGAAATGCCTCTCCTAAGGCTTAATTACTAGCAGCAAGAGCTTTAAGCTAAAACATGCTGGTGTTTTTAGCATTTTGGGCCCACCCCTTCTGCCTTCAGCCACCCACTGCTGGCCTGAGGCTCCCAAGAGCTTCTCCAAAACGGGAATCAGCCTTCTGGCTGAAAGAGGTTCTGCGCTCCTAATCCAGACCCTCAAAGGAAGGTGTGTAGGTTCTGGGTGGGTGGGTGGGCCACTGTGAATGAAGGTGGCCACATGCACATCACACACAAAAGAGAACACAGATTTGGATATGCAAATTTAGAAAGAACGACTACCACATACATAGAAATGCAACATCCCATCATAGTGGGGAAAGCTATGCAGAGGAGGCTGCTGGTTCCAATGTCAGCGGGGTTGTGTATGTATCTGCTCTGGATTTCACCCTGAACTTTTAAGGAGCTATCCATGGTACTGAACCCTATCCCTAATATAGGTTTGGCATGATGGATAGCTTCTTTAAAGTTTGGAGTAAAATCCGGAGCGGATATACAGTCCCGCTGATATTGGCGCCACCAGCCTCCACTGAAGCGATGAATTATGGAATCAAAGAATCATAGAAAATTAGAGTTGGGAAGGGGTGCACGAGGCCATCGAGTCCAACCCCCTGCTCAATGCAGGAATCCAGGTCAAAGCATCCCTGACAGATGGCCGTCCATCTGTTCATCAGATGGCCATCCATGACATACTGGTGTTCCCACAACACTTGCCAGAAATGCACCTCAGCTCTCCTTCACTAATCATCATCATCATCATCATCATCATCATCATCATCATCATACACAACGCATACTATTAAAACATCTTAAAACATCTTAAAACATCTGAAAAACATCTGAAAAACATCTTAAAGGCATCCTAAAATTCCACTCTTCATAATATGTTGCCTCCGAAATCCTGGATAAATGCTGACTGTTCATCCCAGCACTCCGCTTCCAATACATGTGGGACATTACATTCTCCATCTTGCCACCCACCTTGGGGGGGAAATAGATGGAACACTCTTAACAGCTGGAAGCTGAAAATTGTCTCCTGAATCAAATGGCATCTGTCATTTTTCAAGCTGAATGATCCAAGTTTTGACTTCTTTTTTAAAGGCTATGTCTGATATTTTGGTCTACTGATAATTTTTCAGATGTATATAATCCCTCAAATGATGGCATATTGTATCTACTGAATCTTTATCTCTATATTCCAGTGGTTCTGATGCTGCTGGCTATTACCAGTGGTTATTGCGTAAACGTTGCATTGAATTTTTGGAAGAAACGTTTTAATGTCTTCCCCCAAAATAACTGCTGTTGACATTTCAAACGCTGGGGATAGACAGCACCTGCTAGGATGTATAACTAAAAGGTTAGTTGGAAAAGTAGGAAAAATAATGGGCATAAGCACAATAGATTTTATTTTATTTTTTTGCAGAATTCAAGAGAATATTATGATATCTGTAAATAAAACAGAAAGGTACCAACTTTCAGGGCTTGGCTGTGGGAAGTAGTCCAAGGAGAGCCAAGAGCTATGGGGAAAAGCAGTAGTTAGGATCAAAGAGTAGGCCAGGACCGCAGGACAAACCAGCACACAGGACTGAGAAGCAAGCCGGGAGTCAGGACTGAAGAGCAAATTAGAACCAGAGGACAAACCAGGAGGCAATTTGTGGAACAAGCAAAAACTGAGATACAGGAACACATCCAAGCTCAGGAAGATCTTGTTGCTCAAGCAAAGTTTAACTGGAACAGGAAGCCCTCTTATACTCCTTCCTGCCCAGGAGGACCTGGTGGCCAGCTTGGGTGGGCAGAGTGAGCCCAGTGCCCGAGGCCAGGGTACATCACCAAGAAACTGCCACCTGCAGTTCAGTGGTTCACCACCAGGGGCAGCTGCACACAGAGCCAGCCGTTCCTGACACCTAAGCTACAGTTCGAGAACTGGTGTAGCCTGGGGGCAAAGAGAATGAGCTGGGAGGAAGTCCCCAGCTCAAATCTTACCTCTGCCATAAATGCACGCGATAGCCTTAGACAAAGTCCATCTTTATTTATTTCTTTATTATGTTTTTAATCTGCCCAATAACCCATATTCTCGGGGTCAATTACAAACAGCCTTAGCCCCCCTGGGCATAATAATATTGACCTCCCTTACAAGGTTGTTCAGGAGAAGGTAATTGCAAGAGCAGAGGCATCAGGTGGACCCAAGGCTCTTCTGCAACCTGAAGAGCATGTTTGGGTTCCACCCTCTGTCTCTATCTGGTGATTGCTTGACTTAACTTATTTAAGTACCATAAGAAAAATAGTGTGCTTTAGGGGATCAACACTGGCCGCTCAGTTCTTTCCATTTAGAGTTGTGCAGATCAGGGATACGCAACCCACAGCTGCTCTCTGTGAGGCCCGTGGGAGCCCTGCCCACTTTTCCCCATAGCTAATGGTGGCAGGGAAGCAGTGACCCCAATTGGGGCCATTGGGGGAGGGGAGTAGAAATGCATAGGACTGCAGTGTTAGTGGGGTCATTTATTTATTTGGAAGGAATCAGATCAGATCCAGATATTGAATTAATGTACTATCTATTAACGGCAGCTGGGATATTGGTAGCTCAACAGGGGGGGTGGGGAGCAGAAGCCCCGAAGATTATTAATTGGGAAATTAAATGTTGGGTTTTAATTAAATGTGTCAGATTAATGTACTGGATGAAGAATAGGAAAGGAAGAGGTAAAAAATGAAAAATATGAATTGTTTAGACAACGTTTTTGTTACTTTAGTAAAGCCCCTGGTTTAGGTGTGATGAATTGGATTAAATTAAATTAAATTAAATTAAATGGTTAATGAATAATTGAAAATATTATGTTGTAATCAGTAATAATAGGAAGATTTGTCTGATGTGGAGAAACCATGACAATTTTGTACTGGTGTTGGGAAAGATATTATTGATAATTGTGGATAATGTAGTTTTGTGTAAGATGATGATGATGATGATGATGATGATGATGATGATGATGATGATGATGATGTAAATTCAGGGCTGACCTTAGCTCAGTGCTAGCTCTAGGTTTTGGAGGACCCTTGGGCAAAACACTCTCAATGGATCCCCTCCCTCACCTGGTCTGCCTTCACATCACTATGCACTACTCCTCATCCTCTTTCTCATCATTGCTACTGCTTGCTTGCTTGACAAGCAGCGAGCCAGTGAGCCAGCAAGCAGTGGCAACTACTGCCCCCTCCTTCTCACCACCACCATGGTCTGGGCCGCTGTCTGAGACGCAGGTGAACAAGCAGGTGGCCATGATACAGAGCAGCAGCAAGTCCAGGATGCTTTTCCTAGTGGGCCCCTGCTAGGATGTGGGCCCTTGGCAAGTGCCCAAGCATGCCTACGTTTGATGCCCGCCCAGTCAGGGAAAACTGGGTCCCAGCAAGCTAGGAGAAATAGCTAAGTTCTCCATACAAAGGGGGGCTATTGATCCTAGAGATGAACAATAATTTACAGGCCTGTGGCTCACGCTGGCTCAGCTTGTCTGAGTGTGGAAAGCTAAGCAGGGTCAGACCTGGTTATTCCTTGGATGGGAGACCCCCTCCTCTAGTTTCCTGCACTGAGCAGGGGGTTGGACTCAATGAATGGCCCTTCCAACTCTATGAAATCTATGAAATTTAACCATAAACTGGAACGTTTTGATTGACAAAAGGTAGTTTCGGGTATATTATTAAGGAAATGGTTCTGTACATGAGGCTCAGTGTACATGAGGCTGAGGGAAGAGAAGAATAGAACATGTGAACGTTATTAGATTCTGAAGTAAATTTCTAATGGAGATTGAAATGCCATCGAAGGGGACTCATGAGCCATAATTTAACAGAGGCTATTACTGCTTACAATTCCAAAGGCAGCTAATACCCCCCGCCCCTTTGGAAATAAGAAGATAAGAAGAGCTCTACTGGTTGAGACCAAATATCCATCTAGCTCGGTTTCCAACAGTGGCCATCCGATTGCTTCAGGGCAGCCCACAAGCAAGAAGACATGAGAACAACAGCCATGGATGCTCTCCAGCAGCTGGTATCAAGGGGCTTATAGCCCCTGAACATGGAGGTTCTGTTTAATTATCATGGCTAGTCATCACTGATAGACCTATGCTCCATGTGTTTGTCCACTCATATCCCATTTAAACATATAAGACAGGGGTGTTGGCCCTTTCAGCCCAAGGGCCAAATGCCATGCTGGAGAAGCTCTCGGGGGCAGGTACATTTCAGTGGTGGGTGGGGCCAAATCAAAAGGGGCGGGGCCAAAACTACCAACATATTTTCGCTTAAAACTCTTGCTACCACTAACTAAGCCTTAAGAGAGACATTTCAATCTTTGAAAGGGGAGGAAAAAACTGCACAAATTCCAGGAAACCACCAAATGATTGGTGGTTGAGGGAAAGGGTGTGTGGCCAGAGGAAGGGGGTGTGGCCCGAGCAGGCCAGATGTGGCCCCCAGGTCTGAGGTTCTGCACCCCTGCTTTATGGCAGCTCCAACTGACAGTTCCCTCGGACGGCAGACTCTGGCCTCATCCATTGACCAGAGAACCATGGGCCACTGGGAGGCTGCACTCCATGATGCCTCCCAGAAGTAACATCACAGCAAGGGGGAGACCAACCTGGCCCCAGACATCAGCTGGAGAGGGAGCAGCTGCAGGGAGCTTGTTTTGTCCTTCCCTGCCTCCCCCCAAAAAAATGAAGAAAAAAGAAAGAAAACCTCTAAGAACCTTTTTAAATAAGAACTGGTGCCTGAGTTTTGCATTCTTCCTCCTCCCTCCCAATCCCTTTTCCTTCTGTGTCATGTCTTTTAGATTGTGAGCCTGAGGGCAGGGACTGTCTTATTATTAATCTTTGTAAGCCACTCTGGGAGCCTTTTCTGACTGAAGAGCGGGGTATAAATGCAATAAATAAATAAATAAATAATATGTCTTCAAAACGGAGCCAGTGTTTTTGCTCCCTCCTCCTCCTCCTCCTCCTCCTCCTCCTGTTTTGCTTAGAATCCAGTCAGATGAAGAATCCTAGAGAACTCAAACCCTTGGTCACTGTTTTGACATGTTTTGGTTGGTCCAGATAAAAGTATTGCCCAACTATGGATTTCGTAATGAGAAGTAATTTGGTAATGACATAGGGAAGCTGCATGGATAGTAAATGAAGGGCATTTTTCCTACATGAGGGTTACATTGGCTCTCCCTTCACACACTTTGTGATGCAAATGTAAAATCTACATTGACCAGGAAGTTCATTAACATTACAAAGGCCTCTCACCTCAGTATTCTCCACCCGGTTAACAATGATCCACCATTTAAAATGAATAGCAAAAGAGCGGTTAGAAGGCAGGTGCTGCAAGCCTGATCTGGGCCAATCAAAATACTGGACTGTATGAAGCCAGCAGTGATAGTTTTTCAGTTAATGGTTTGATGAGAGTTAATTTTCTTTTACCAAAAAAAAAAAAAAAAAAAGGACTGTGAAAATTTCACCTATTTAGAAAATATTTGAGTTAATCGGGTTGTCCGAAATGTGACATTCTTTGCATAATAGAGAAACCACAGAGGACAGAGCGCTTGCCAATTTGCTTTCAAATGGATTTTATCTTCTCTTCAAACAAGAGGCATCGATCGATAGGCTACTGCATTTGCAATATCTTAGTTCAATATGCAGCTGGTGGGCATGTACATGTGGACATGTATGTATATAATGCCCCCCCATTCTTTCAATTGTTTGAGTCAGAGTTTAAACAATTAGGGTACAAAAGGCTAGCACATCAGGGAGAGAGGTTTGAGCCTAGCCATCTCCCTGATAAGCTAGCTCTCTGTGTGCAGGATGACTTTAATTGACTGGGTTCAGACAACACAGAACCATGTCGTAGAACCATGGGTTATCATGGGTTGTCGTAGAACCATGGGTTATCATATTGTCTGAACCCAGACGAGATTACAAACCATGGTGAACAACCCACAGTTCACAACCCAACAACAAACCATGGGTTCTCTTCATGGGTTGTTCGCAGTTAACAAGCCATGGCTTGTTAGTGCACCTAGGTTCAGATAACCCACGTTTCAACAACAACCCACCGTTCAACGACCACCCACACTCAACCCATACTCAATCCTTGAGTGTGGGTTATCATGTTGTCTGAATCCCGCCATTATGTATGGTAGTAATGAAACATGCCACTCTGAAGAAGTTTCACAGTCCAATATTGTCTCTCCTCAAGGACATGCAAGAGCTATCTGGGGATGATGGGACTTGTAATTCAACCCATCGGGTTCATGGGACTTGTAATTCAAGTCATCGGGAGGGCATCATGTTGGGAAACACTGCTCAAAAGGAACATCAAATTTTAATATTTTCATCCGTTGTTTGGGGAAAAAATGATCCATTCAAAGGCCCAATATATGTAATTGAATATTAGGACAAGTCTACCCAGTCTGAAAAGCTCTACATGATCATTATGACATTTTGAACCCTTAGGTGAATTTGTTTTAAGATTTTCTTAAGCGGGAGAAATATACCACTGAAAAAGTATTTTTATATTGAGCTTCCTTCATAGAAGCTCATTAAAAAAATTGTAAAACAGAGTTATGGGTATCAACACATTCATATTAATGACAGTTGAAGATGTAATCTGTGATTTTGCTAACAAAAGGAGCTACAAAGTTAATGTTTCATTTACATAGTATACCTGTATGTTGTTTGTTGAGTAAAGATTGAGTACATTGCTAAATCAAATAATAATTTGTTTTAATTTATTTATTTTTGTGTAGGCCTCAAACTTTTGTGTAGGCTCTTGGGAGTTTTGTAGCCCCTAGGCAATGTGCCTATTGAGCCTAATGGATAATCCAGTCCTATACATGGGGGGGGGGGGGGGAGAGCGCTCCTATGTTACTAAAGTCTTTAAGCACTTTCATGATTGGGTGTGGGGGAAAGACACAAGATTTTGCTTCTATTTATTGGGGGGGTAGTCAGCATCAGAGTAGAGGTCATTTCTATTGCCCCCCCTGATTAAATTATTCATTGCCGTGCATGCAAACATGGACAGATTGTAGTGGTACAAAAAGGTCAGTCCTTTTCCGACGTTGCGATCCTTTCTTGTGCGGACGACGGCAGCAGCGCCCCATGAATATGCAGTCGCACACCCCTTGTAACACTTGAGTCACAGCGCATTAATGCGCGTTGGCTGTATATTTCAAAGTCAAACAAATAATACCTGTCATGAACATGAATATCTTCTATATTTCATTTTAAATGAAATGTCAGGATGATGGAAAATATTTCCAAGAAAGTTTGCAGAGGTTAGGTTCTGGTGTGTGTGTGTGTGTGTGTGAGAGAGAGAGAGAGAGAGAGAGAGAGAGAGAGAGAAGCCACAACAATCTGTAACTTGCCAGCCATAGGAAACATAATTAAAAGACACTGTTGCTGCCTAAATTGGGTGGTTTAAAGATCATTATCTTACCGATTGTGGTTGCTCTTTGTACCACTGGAAATTTGAAATCTCTTTCCAAAACAGATGAATAATTTGCCAGGGTTTTACTCACTGGTTTTACTCGCACTGTAGGGCTGGGGCCTGGGGAGAACTTCATTCAATTCACATTTTAACATGAACTTTCCTAATTTTGCACTTTCAAATCACTACGTGAATCGCAACTCAGTTATCTTTCAAAATTTCCAGTTAAAAAATGCATACAAAGATACACATATTCAGGGGGGGGGGGGAGGTTTTAAAAAATGCATTATATTATGAAAATTGCTTGCAAAGATGTGCATATTAGACAACAGTGCATACAAAAATACACATATGTAGAGGAAATAGGCACAAAAATGCCTATGAATTCTCATGCAAACTTTTAAAAACATATCCTCAAGCTTCAGGACAAACCCAGCTTAAGACTGGAGAAATTCTCAAAGTTTGACAATGAGAACTGAACTCAAGACTGGACAAAAATGAGAAGGAGGAAGAGGAAGCACATACACAGATGTAGCTGAGCCACTGATATATAAGATATTATATAATAATATAATTCTGGAAAAGTCATCCTAGCACTGGCGCTGCTGCTGCTACCTCTTCTTCTAGCAAGGAGTAGCATTCTAGCAGGAGAGCCAGTGTGGCGTAGTGGTGAGAGTGTTGGACTGGGACTTGGGAGATCCAGGGTTCTAGTCCCCGCTCGGCCATGAAACTCACTGGGTGACGTTGGGCCAGTCACTGACTCTTAGCCTAACCTACCTCACAGGGTTGTTGTGAGGATAAAATGGAGAGGAGGAGGAGGAGGATTATGTAAGCCGCCTTGGGTTCCTTGCAGGAAAAAAGGCGGGGTATAAATATAATAAATAAATAAATAAATTTCACAATTATCCCTCAATTACATGATCTTCATACAATGCATAGTCAATTTGCTGCCACAAGATGTGATGGTCAGTGTTGTAGATTGCTTTAAAACGTGGAGCTTCAGTGCTTAATACTGGATATATGTGCTCAAATGCAAGATATGTGAATTGTGGGAAGGAAAAATATTTATTAACCTCTAACCATGAATTTTAAAAGAAGAATAAAGGTTGAAATATTTTGTCCCAGAATACATTTACATTTAAGGCATACCCTTTCTCCAGAATAAAACATAACAGTTACACATGAGTCTTTTAACAAAGCATAGTCAATACCGATGGCCCTCCTTGGCAACTTATTATTCTGTGGGACATACTTCTGAGGGATCATGCCTAGGATTGTGCTATAAGGCAGCAGTATTCTGGCCACTTCCTTGAGAGTAAAGATGTGGGAGTAGCTTTTGAACAAACATTTATAGCATCAGGCTGTAAAACTAGACTTTGCTCCTATCAGAAATCCAGGAATAGCCCTTGATGGTCAGAGACTTATAAATGGGCAGCTTCATGAATTTATTCTAAAGACTGACACAATTTGTGCCCTTTAAAGGCTTGTGCTCTGAACTTGGGGCTGTCAAAAATTAACCTCCAGATTGCCTTATTCAACCCATAAGTCTAACAGACAAAAGGAAGGACATCTTCATGCAAACCAAGTCCTTACATACACTTAAGCAACCTGGGTTTATATATAGGGACTGGGCTTGCAACTTCTTGTAAGAGAAGGTGTTCATGCCTTACTCTATGTGCTAAGTTAAGACCATAAGACCATAAAAAGAGCCCTACTGGAAAGGCCTATCTGGTCCAGCATCCTGTTTCCCACAGTGATCAACCAGATGCTCTGGAAAGCTCTCAAGCCTGACATGAGGGTAACAGTGCGCTCCCACTCATGGTCCCCAGCAACTAGGTATTCAGAGGCATGGTGTCTCCAATCCTGGGGAGGTGCTATATAGTCATCATGACTAATCCATTGATAGCCTTCTCAGTAATATAATGCCTTGAGAAGGGAAACTAGATACTAACCTCCATGAATTCGTCTACTCCAAGTTGGCAGGCAGCCGTCGCTACATCTTGTGGCAGTGAATTCCACAGTTTAACTATGCCCTGTGCAAAGAAATACTTCATTTTGTTTGTCCCAAATGTGCCACCATTTAGCTTTAGTGGATAACCCCGGGTTCTAGGTGAGAGGGAGAAAATACTGCAGTGTTGTGTGTTTCCTCTAATCACTTTTGTACTTGGCCATGCCCTTTGGTTGCCTGGCCATACCCTTGGCCACATCCCCCTTTTGCCTGGCCACGCCCTCTTGATCACGCCTTCATGTTGCTTAACCATACCTCTTACAAATTCATATGTGTGTCCCTATTTTCATCTGTGAAATGTTGGAGGGTATGTGGTAGTTGCCCATCAACAGTGAGCACCTGGACAGCAGACTGAGTATGCAGGCACTCAGGTCACCTGGTCACATTCTTCCCCCACTATGATGAGATGGACTGTACTTCTATTTCAATTATAGTAATTATTTCTAAATTTTCACCCTGCCATTCGCGTATGCGAATAATATGTAGATCTGTGTCCTCTTTTGTCCTCTTTTTTTGGGGGGGGGAGATACGTCTCTTCTTTTTTGGCAAGGCATGAGAGGCCACCCTATTCCTCAGACTCTCTGCTTCTCTATCCCTCTAAGCGCTATTTGATTTCTGTTCTGCAGTCACTCGGCTGCCTCTCCACTTTCATCTCTCGCTGTCTCTTCTTGCTCATCCCAGCTATGGGGTTCATTTTGCTCTCTTGTGCGCTACGGGACTCCCATTTCTCTCTTCTTCCTTGCTAGACAATGTTTTCATCCCTCCTAACTCTTTCATCTTCACAGCATTCATCTGACCCTAATACTTCATCCTCCGTTTGCCAAAACTTTATTTGCTTCAGTTAACTTTTCTGTCCCTTCCTGGCTCATTTCTTTCTTTTTGAGGCCTACTCTCCAGACACAGTAGCCTGAGGTTGCAATGAGGTGGTACAGTCTGTGGGCAGTAGAATGGACCATAACACACTTCGGACTGTAGCTGGAATATCACATTTTCGAATGCTCTTTTGCGCAAGAAGCTCCCTGCAAGAAGAAAACTAACATGGCAAGCGGCAGGATTCTCTCCAATATGAGGAGTGCTATTATTATTATTTTGTGGGGGGGAGGTTTCTTGAGTGAAGGGGGTGCAGTTATGTGAGAGAACCTTTTTAAAAAGGCATCCCCACCTGCATTCTGAACGAAGTGGTGTAGTCCATGCTACCACCTCAGGATTCAATCACTGTAATGTGTAGACCGGGCTGAGGGTACCGGAGAGAAGGCAGAGCCACAGTGTAGTGGAGTTGCTTCTAAACACATATTTTTATTTTTAAAACTTGATAGCTCTCTTGAGTCACCTCTCCAGCTTATAGAATCATGGCTCGAGCTGATGTACATAAAAGCCCATATGATGAATAAAAACCAATTAAACATTAAAAGCCACACTAAATAGGCTGCTGCAACCAACTCAAAGTAGCTAAAAACAGCGGCAGCCATGAAAGAAAGTAATAAAGTCGTTCAATGAAGCCCAGCAAATGCCCAAGAGAACAGATACGTCTTCAAAGGATAGCTAAATATGTATAGAGAGGGGGCCGACTGAAGCACCCTCAGCAGGGAGCACAGTCGGCCCGAGACATTTTGCTGCTGCCTGAGGTGAAGGACAAGATGGTGCACCTCCCATACAAGTGTGCAAGAGCTGACCAGACTGACAGTGGATCCTTGCTTCAACACTGGCAATGGGGCAGGCATCTTCCACTGCCTCTGAGGGCAGCAGGCTAGCTTAGGGGGCAGAGAATTGGCTTCATGGCACACACATAGGGCTGCCCACTCCCTACCCTTCAGCATCTGCCACCTGGGGTAGCCGCCTCACTCTGCCTCGTGGTAGGGCCCAGGGAGTTCCAAACAGAGGAAGCTACAACTAGAAATCCCCACCATACAGTTGACGAGTCCACTCTGCTGCCACGCTGCTGAATCATTTTCCAAGATCAAGGGGACTGGCTGGCGAAAGCAGGGGTGTGGAACCTTCAGCCCATGGGCCCTAACTGCAGTCCCTAGAGATTCCGCATCCAGCCTGCAGAGTCTCTCCATACGTTCCTGCAGGAGGCAGGGCTTCCTCCACCCCCTGGAGGAATCCCTGATGGTTTCTCCAGTCTGAGAATGGATATGACAGCGGGGATGCAGGTGGCGGGGGACTCAGCCAGCGCTTGGAGGAGTGGCCACCCTTCCCAGTGCTGATCATGTGCTCCCCGCATGTCATAGGCTGCCCCTCTGCTTCCTGTAGAAGACAAGTCTCTGAGTCGTGATTCTGAGGAACTATTATTATGCTGGTCTTGTTTCATGCTATGCAGTAGGTTGGGTTACAAACAAGGGCTATAAAAGAGTCAAGCTGTGTTAATTTCTGAGGTTAGACAGCCGGTAGAAAGAAAGCGGAGACCAAACTACTGGGAAATTGTTACTGCCCTCCAGTTCAGGCTAGCCATGCTAACCACACCCCTGGCACTCAAGGTGGATCTTTCACTTGGGAAATCTCTTGGTCAGGGAGTTGCTTTGACTTACAGCCATTGTGGCGTAGTGGTGAGAGTGTAGGGCTGGGGCTCGGGAGATCCGGGTTCTAGTCCCCGCTCGGCATGAAACTCACTGGGTGACTTTGGGCCAGTCATTGACTCTCAGCCTGACCTACCTCACAGGGTTGTTGTGAGGATAAAATGGAGAGGAGGAGAAGGATATGTAAGCCGCCTTGGGTTCCTTGCAGGAAAAAAGGCGGGGTGTAAATGAATGAATGAATGAATGAATGAATAAATAAATAAATAAATAAATAAATAAATCAAGCTGCTGCTCCCTCCCTCAATTGATGTCTAACCCTGGGGTCTCTGATCTCTAGTCCCTCCTCCTTCCCCTCTTCTTCCTCTTGTATCTGTGTTCTCGCCATTTCAGAATGGCTTATAGAGCTATCCAAGACATTCCCACCTAACTCCAGCCTTGAAGCCTCAGTTGCCTCAGCCACCTCCTCCCCCTCCTCATCTGAGTCAGAATCAAATCCCACGTCTCCTTGAGGCGCCTCTGCAGAGGTGCTGGGCTTAACCATGACACAGTGTTGTGCTGGCTGGTCCCTTTCTCCTTGCTGAGAGAGAGGCACAGAAATCCATGCCTCTCTCAGCACGGGGAAAAGGCAACATTGGCAAGAGGGCAGGCTGATGACATCATCGGGTCTGACCTGCCTACTGATGTCATCCAGCCTGAGGAGGGCCTTGTGGGGGCGGCAATTCAGCTCCCCCACCCCAAAACTGTTCTGCACCCCTGTATCAGTAGGCCCATGGGGGTAGGAGTGGGAAGAAAAAGGCAGCAAGCGTGCCCTTAGATGCAACCCAAAATTTCTTGGGCAGGGCAGGGGTCAGTTCACTTCAGCCATGTCAACTGGCTGCCCAGTGGTAGAGGCTGCCCAGGTATTCTGGGAGGGTGAGTTCTTATACTGTTCCATTTTTAAATGCATTGACCAGTTTCAAGAAGCAAGCAACACGATTATTATTTTTCAAGCTATGCATGGTTTTGTGAATGCTGCGAGAGAAGAGCTTTTATCCTTTCACAAAGTGGAAGGACTCCCAAGAAAAAAAGAAAAACAAGCTTTTCTTCTTTTATATCCAGAGAACAGATGCGCATCTCTACATTTCAAAATCTGACCACCCGTGGTAAGATCCAAGAGTTTCACTTGGATCACAGTGACTAGGGCGGGCACTTCCGCAGTGCCAAAAAAAGAGAAATGTCTCACTGAAAATAAAGGCCAAAACAAGATATAGATTTGCATAGCTTTTACACATGCTAATGTATAAGTAGAGATGCAAATTTAGAAATAATTACTACGATTTAAATAGAAATGCAATACATCTCACCATATTGGTTGAGACTGTGAGTCAGATTACCTATGTGCATGCTGTTTGGGTGCTAAATATTCTGGATTGGCAACTTCAAGGCCAACCTGCTCACCCTTCTTGTGGTTCTAACCTGACAGCCCTTCAAAGAGAGGATGTCTTCAAACAGAGGACTGTCCAATGACAGCTCTTTAAGTATATTATTATTATTATTATTATTATTATTATTATTATTATTATTATTATTATGTAATTGTCCGTGCTAGAGATCGCCGCGATGTACTTCTTACTAGGGCCATGGTGAGTGCCGACGACTGCTGGACAGACCACCGACTAATCCGGTCCACTATGGTTATCAACATTGCTCCCCAACGTAGGCTTCAAGGAAGGAAACCAAGGCGTAAAATGAACATCCAAGTCCTTCAAGATCCTATTAAGCAAACTCATCTTCAATCACTTCTTAAGGAACATCTACCTACGGAACCTCCTGACAACATTGAGGACCATTGGTCTAAGCTGAAAACCTCCATTACTGCAGCTTGTGAACAAACTATTGGATATGAAACTAAGAAACATCAGGATTGGTTTGATGAAAATGACAATGAGATTAAATATATAATTGACCAAAAAAGGAAAGCCTTCCAAATATGGCAAAATGATATTAACTGCGCTGCCAAGAAAAAAACCTACGCTAGCGCAAAGGCTGAGGTCCAAAGAAGAACAAGAGAACTTAAGAACGCTTGGTGGAAAAAGAAAGCTGAAGAAATTCAACAACTTGCAGAATCTCATGATGCACGGGGCTTTTTTAAGGCCACAAGGGCCATTTATGGACCAAAAACCTATGGTACAAACCCTTTACAATCAAAAGATGGCACCAAACTCTTAAAAGACAAAGAGTCTATTGCACTGCGTTGGAAAGAGCATTATTATGACCTTTTAAATCGTAAGTCTAAGGTGGATAATGAGATTTTTTCGCAAATCCCGCAAAAACAAATTAAAGAGGAACTTGCAATACTCCCCACTTTGGATGAAGTAAAAAAAGCCATTAATCAAATGAAGAACAACAAAGCTAGTGGACCAGATGGGATTCCTGCTGAAATCTTTAAAGAAGGGGGGCCCGAACTTGTACAACATCTTCATAAACTCATCGAAAAAATCTGGATAAGAGAAGAGATCCCAGAAGACTTCAGGGATGCCATAATTATCACCCTCTTTAAGAAGGGTGATAGAACAGACTGTGGAAACTATCGGGGCATTTCTCTCTTAGCAACCGCAGGTAAAATATTTGCTAGGATTCTCGCAAACCGTCTTCTATCTATTTCAGAAGAGATCCTCCCTGAAACTCAATATGGTTTCCGCCCCTCTAGAGGGACAGTAGACATGATTTTTACTGCACGTCAGCTCCAAGAAAAATGCCGGGAGCAAAATCAACCCCTTTATATGGCATTTATCGATTTGGCTAAGGCCTTTGATACTGTAGACCGTACAGCTCTTTGGACTATCCTTATGAAAATTGGATGCCCCAATAAATTTGTGAATATCTTGCGACTTCTCCATGACAACATGACGGCAACGGTTTTGGACAACAACGGCTCTCATGGTGCTCCATTTAAAGTGGGATCAGGTGTTAAACAGGGATGTGTTATCGCCCCAACATTATTTGCCATTTTCATCACCATGGTTTTACATCTTGTCGAGGGGAAACTTCCCACCGGTGTGGGAATTATATATCGAACAGATGGAAAGCTTTTTAATCTCAGCAGGCTGAAAGCAAAAAGTAAGTTAATTACAACCTCCGTTGTGGAACTTCAGTATGCTGATGATAATGTGGTCTCCGCACGTTCAGAGGATGATCTCCAAACTATCCTAAATGCTTTTGCAGAAGCATACGAAAAACTTGGTCTCTCACTTAACATCAAAAAAACCAAAGTGCTTCATCAGCAAGTGCAAGCCAATCCTTTGGTGATGCCATCTATCCAGCTTGGCGGGACAATACTGGAAAATGTCGATCATTTTCTCTATCTTGGCAGCTATCTTTCTGTTACAGCTAACATCGACAGTGAAATCCAGCATCGTCTGAGCTCTGCAAGTGCCGCATTTTCTCGAATGAAACATAGAGTGTTCGAGGATCGGGATATTTGTAAGAAGACCAAAACACTGGTTTATGAAGCCATTGTATTACCAACTTTATTGTATGCCTGCGAAACATGGACTATCTATAAACGTCACTTCCACCTCCCTGAAAGGTTTCATCAACGTTGCCTCCGGAAAATCCTGCAAATTACTTGGGAAGATAGGCGAACAAATGTCAGTGTACTGGAAGAAGCAAAAACTACTAGCATTGAAAAATGATCCTTCAACGCAACTTTCATGGACCGGTCATGTTGTTCCAATGCCTGACTGCCGTCTCCCAAAGCAGTTACTTTTACTCCCAACTCAAAGGATTGAAAGCGGAATACTCGGTGGTCAATATAAGAGGTTAAAGGAATGTTCATAAGGCTAATCTAAAAAAATGCAATTATAAAAATCGAAAACATGGGAAGCTCCTGGCCCATGAACCGATCTAAATGGAGTGCCTTTCACAAAGGTTCCATGGACTTTGAAGAAGCCAGAGTGCAAGGTGGAAAGGAGAAACGTGCTAAGCGAAAAGCAAGTCAAATGAATCCTTTACAGACCATATCTTCTATCTGGTAACCTGTTGTCCCCCCTCACTGTGGGAAGCTGTGGATGGATCTGAATTGGGCCTCCACAGTCACTTAGGACCATCGCTAGAGTCTATACACCATCTTCTTTGAAATATACTCCTCCTTTTATCCCAGAAGAACAATCTTACTCGGTCACGAGTGATCGCCTGATGATGATGATTATTATTATTATTTTATCACCCATCTGGCCGGCAAACCGGCCACCCTGGGCGATGTACATAAGATAAAAACAGGATAAAATACATTTAAAACAATATAAAATTTTAAAATCTTAGCCCACCCCATATTCCCACCTGAACAGCCAAGTTTTTAGTGAGTGGCGGAAGCTCAGAAGAGAGGGGACATGGCGGAGATCACTCGGGAGAGAGTTCCACAGTATGGGGGGCTGCCACAGAAAAGGCCCTCTTCCTAGTCCCCACCAGTCTAGCTGCTGACAGGGCTGACAGTGGGTCATGTGGACATCCTAAGAATGATTCACTTGCATCAGGGTTACTGGATAACCAGATGCTGAACCTTTTGGTTGTCTGTACTTCTGCTTTCCCCCACTTAGTATCCACATGTGAACTAGCCCTGAGGCAGAAAATGGAGCCATTGCATTTATACATCAGTTCTGTTCTTTGGCTTTGTTGGATCAAATCACAACTCTCAACATTTTAGTGTAATACAAGACTTGCATGAGAATCTCTCAAACCAGCCCTTTAGTGATAACTTTAAGTGAAGCAACCCTTTGATTTATGTGTAAGAGCATTTTTCCCATTAAACATCGGATTAACAACACCCTGTAGGTATTTGCCTTCTTTTGTCTACAGTGTCGATGAATCTTTTATGCAACAAATTCCAATTTTCATTAGATTGACCGAGCTCAGAGAAGGAGAGTAAGTCATTAAGCCCAGCAACAGAATTTTATCAGTGTCTGAGGAGTATAAGGAAGTTTTAAAAACAAAAGAAAAACAAAACAAAAAACAATAATATTGGCAGAGTTTCTGTCAATTTCTCCCGGCATTAATATTTCAGACTTGTTGCAGTCTGTCCAAATGCTGTGCTTGTGAAATGAAAGATGGATTGAAACAAAAACAGATAAGAAAACGCATTGATTTTATTTTTTCCCCTAGAATGAGAGTGATTCTCTAACATCCATATCACCTGTACTGTGATCTTGGGGAGATAAATTATTAACAGGAGTGTATGAACATCATTTTGTTGTGATTAGATTTCGCTTAAATTTTAATTTAAAAAAAAAAGTCACAAGGGAGGCAAGCAGCCATCCCATAAAATAAGCAAGTCAGTCAAAGATATGGGTTTTTTTTTTTTGCTTTTTGCTTTTTTCTTTTTTTTTTCATGTTTGCATGCCAGGATTATCTGAGAATCTTAGCATTCAGGCAGCATCAAATTACCAAGAGCGACATTAAAAATGTGGATTGTCATTTGGGGTGGGTGGGTGTCGGTGTGTGCACATTTTAAAGATTCAAAGCTATAAATAAATAAACAGATGAGACATCTGTTATTTATGAGCTGAAATGACAGCTTTAATTTAGCTCTTTGTTTATTTGAGGCCAGTATATTTAGGGGATAAGATGGGAAACCAGAGGGACCAGATAAAAATGACAAAGGACCACCATTGACTTTACCGGTGGAACAAATAAAAATGAAATTATTTGGCTAGGTCCTCATGAAAAAAACTCATGTCTTTGTGGACTGATATTGTGTGTTGAAGGGAATGAAGAATGACAATTGAGTGCAAAACCCAAGAGCTTTGGCTACCATTGGATCTTCTCTCTCATAGTACGAGAACTCAGGGTCATCCAATGAAGCTGAATGGTGGGAGATTCTGCACAGACAAAAGGGCATGCTTCTACACACAGGGTACAGAGTGGAACTATGGAATTTACTTCCTCAGGATGTGGTGATGGTCACCAACTTAGACAGCATTAAAGGGGGATGAGATAAATTCATGGAGGCGGGGAATACTACAATCCCTAGAAATTGTCTATGTCAGGGTAAGCAGCCTGGTGCCCTCCAGATGTGTTGGACTACAACTCCTATCACCTATGCTGTCTGGTGTTAATGGGAGTTGTAGTCCAAAACATCTGGAGGGCACCAGCTTGTCTAATCCTGGTCTATGCCCTCTCTCTCTCTCTCTCTCTCTCCTAAGTATTAAGACAGAAAGAATTGTTTTATCTATTTGTTTATTATATTTATATCCCACCTCTTTTCCTCCTGCAAGGAACCCAAGGCAGTTTACATAATCCTCCTCTCCATTATCCCCACAACAGCCCTGTGAGGTAGGTGAGGCTGAGAGTCAGTGACTGGCCCACAGTCACCCAGGGAGCTTCATGGCCGAGTGGGGACTAGAACCCGGATCTCCCAAGTCCCAGTCCAACATTATAACCACTATGCCACACTGGCTCTCAACTGAATGTCAGCCAAAAGTTTATATTTCTGTGCGTGTGCGTGGTGCGTGTGCGTGTGCGTGTGCGTGTGCGTGTGCGTGTGTATATATATAGAAAGATAGTAGTAGGCAATCACTCATGATCGAGTAAGATTGTCTTCCAGGATAAAATTACAAAAGAAAATTCTAAAAAGAGGAAATTCTAAAAAAAAAATTGTGTAGACTCTAGCGATGGGTCCGTAAGTGACTGTGCAGGCCAATTCTAGATCCACACAGCTTCCCACAGTGAGGACACAGGTTGCCAGATGGAAGATGGTCCTGTAAAGGATTCGTTTGACATGCTTTTCGCTTAGCACATTTCTCCCTTTCACCTTGCACTCGGGCTTCTTCAAAGTCCATGGGACCTTTGTGAAAGGCCAACCTCCATTAGATCATTCATGGGCCAGAGCTTCCCAGTTCTCGATGTTTATATTGCATTTTTTTAGATTAGCCTTAAGAACATCTTTAAACCTCTTATACTGACCACCGATATTCCGCTTTCCATCCTTGAGTTGGGAATAAAGTAACTGCTTTGGGAGACGGCAGTCAGACATTCATATGAAAGATAGATAGGCTAACGACAGAGTAATTTAAAAATTATATTTAGAGGTAAACGTTGTGGCTTCTGCCACAAGTCAGTAGCTGTGACTTTAAAGACAGACTGCATCCATAGTGCAGCTTAACACCTACCTCTCTCTCTCTCTCTCTCTCTCTATATATATATATATATATGCACAAGAGACAGATTGAGAGCGAGCGAGGTGTAAAGCAGCACAACAGCAAAGCAACAAGGAGGCTCCGGATCTATCTTTCATACACACACACATACAAACACACATTTGTAGAAATGCAGATCTATGTTTAGACTCATAGGCTGGGAAGACCTTTTTGCAGCTTAGGTCCTTTCAGAGAACGGGTCACATCCTGTATGTGTTTTCTGGCCATGCCTCAGTGCTTGTCTCTAGCACTTGGATAAATGTTTGACAGCCTGACAGACGTATGGAAGACAGTTGCCTTTGAGTCAAGAACCCAGTAGCCTTGAGTTCATTTGGGGATGTTGCTGCACTCGAGGAAACGAATCCTGCTTTGTCGAGATATGAAGCAATAAATCTGAACATGGTTAATGCTGCCTGCCTTTGCCAACCAGCAGGTTTTTGTAACAAATCTTGGGGTGTGGAGGGAAAGAGCGCTGATTAAAGGACAGCTGTGGGCAATTTGTTGCCTTGTTCCTGCCATCACCCAAGGACAACCCATGATGAAAGGAATGTTGATATCAATTTGAGCTGAACTTTTAAAACTGGAATAGGGGGAACAAGATTGCATCCATCAAAGCCTACTGGGAATTATTTATCACTAAAAAGAAGAAGAAGAAAAGTGGTGAACCAATAAAAGGAAAGCCAAAGTGGAGACGGGCAGGGATTAAAAATATTTGCCCCACTCTAAAAAGATACATGACTTTTACAACAACAACAACAACACACACACACAACACATGGGGCATATAAACTGGTGGGTTTATACCCCATGTTTATTTTATATATTTATTTATTTATATCCCGCCTTTTTCCCTACAAGGAACCCAAGGTGGCTTCCATAATCCTCCTCCTCTCCATTTTATCCTCACAACAAGTAGGTGAGGCTGAGAGTGAGCTTTATGGCCGAGTGGGGACTAGAACCCGGATCTCCCAAGTCCCAGTCCAACACTCTCACCACTACGCCACACTGGCTCTAACAGCTTACAGACTGTTTCCGGGCAGAGTTCAAAGGGCTGGTTATGACCTAGCAGAAAAATCACAAGAGTTGGCATTGGTCTGCTAGCAGTTGCACAGCTGCTAGTGAAACAACTAGCGCACATAGTGCAAGCAACAACTAGCCTAATGAAGTCCTAACAAGTTGTGCAATGGCTTGTGAAATGGCTGGTGCAACAGCCTAGCATAAGTGGAATCAAAGTACTGGATTTGACACTTGCACAATGATTTTTTTTTTAAAAAGGGGTTTCCACAAGCTTAGAAACATTGCCCTAGTGGAAGGACACCATTGCTTACAACACATGACGATTTTCATACATAACTGAATTGCATACATAACAACAACAAAAAGGCAGATCAAACAGGGGAGGAGGATGGGACCACTTCAAAATGAAACCCAAACCAAATTTGGATCTGGATTGATGTTCTAGAGCAGCCTGCTCTTCCATCTTATGGTTCTTTATCTTTAAACTGGATTTAAACAGGACAGCCCATCAAAGAGAGGATGCCTTCAAAGAGAGGACTGCCCTCTGAGCTCCCTTAAAATAAAGGACTGCCCTCTGTAAAGTAGGATGTATGGCTGTGCTCCTTCCCTATAGAGTGGGGGTGGCAAGTGGGTAGATTCATAGATCATAGAGCTGGAAGGGGCCTACAAGGACCATCCATCGAGTCCAACCCCCTGCTCAATGCAGGAAACTAGAGGAGGGGTCTCTCCCATCCAAGTAATAACCAGGCCTGACCCTGCTTAGCTTTCCACGCTCAGACAAGCTGAGCCAGCGTGAGCCACAGACCTGTATTAAAAGTGGCTTCTCAAAATTCCCCACCCTATTTGTGGACAGAGAAACTAGGGAGACCATTTCATTGAATTTATCCCGGAGGTGGAGAAACTTTCCAATATTCTCTTGGGGGTGGGGCTCACCATTAGCAGTGGCAGTAGCACCGCTTCTTTCTTTCCCCCCTGTCTAATTTTGCTGTCGCAGCAAATGACAGCAGCAGAACTGTGTTGGCGGCCTAGCCACACTTTTGCATCCCCCACCATGTCGTGGACCTAATACCATTCCAGAGCATTGTAAGGGGGGGGGGAATTGGTGGCCACTGCCAAAAGAAAATGGCGGAGAATATTCTGCAAATTGGCCTTTTTTTTTTTCCTATGTGGGGAGGTGAGAAAAATGAAAATCTCAGAAATTTTCTCAGAAAAGTGTCCTTTGTGAAATTTCAGTTCAACTCTAATTGAAATATGGGGGGGTGGGGGGTGAGCTGACTCCACCCCCAGCTCATGCTTGTCCACTCAGAATGGTAAGGGTTGCATTTCTCAGTTGGGGCTACATCTGATCATGCAACCCTACTGTGATAAATATGTCTTTTTTTCTTCTTCTTTTTTTAAAAATCCTTTTAAGATCGACTTACTTTGGCCCAAAATGACAAGTGGAATCTTCGAGGGACTTTTTAGATTCTTATTATGCTTGTTACTGAAAGTAAACCAGGTCATTATGAATATTTTATTCAGTACTAGTTGCAGTTCAGTGGGTAGACAACAAGTCAACAGAGACATCAAGATGTTTTGGGTTCAGATGGATGCATTGGTTTGACATCCACTGTCTTCTGGAATATTTAATGGTTGTTGCCAAGAATGTGAGAGAAATGTAGGGATTTTTGAACTGCTGGTGTTTCCATAGTTTTGAAGACAACCAAGAGACTGTTTCTTTTTGGATGATCTCTTAGTCTGAGTTTACATAATCTGTGCATGCCTTTAGCATTCTGTGTTTTGTTAATCTAAGTTTGGGATAGGATGCCTGGGTGTTTTGTTTTTAACCCATTTAAGAAGAAGTCCTTTAAAAGACCTACTTTTTTATCTGTGGTTCAGTGAAACTCTTGGGCACATGGTATATTTTGCTATTCATTGGATTTCTTTATTGGATTTCTATCCCATGTTACAGTTGTAGGCCTCCATCAGCTCAGTTGAGAGATTCCTCCTCCATATATCACTGTTCATGTTCCACTTGGTCACTGTAAGTAATATGTAATTTTAAGAATGGTGACTGAATTTGTTTGTTTTCCTCTTCCCTCCTCATCCCTTTTTCCCTTTTGTACCTTATCTTTTAGATTATAAGCCTCTGGGCAGGGACTGTCTTGTTTATAATTGATTTTATGTAAGCTGCTCTGGGAGTCTTTTCCGCTGAAGAGTGAGGTAAAAATGCTTTAATGTCTGGGTCTCCAACATGGTGCCCATCTTGATTTTACTTTTTAGATGTTTTCTTTTATAATAAAATAATAATAATAATAATAATAATAATAATAATAATAATAATAATAATACATTAACTACTGGAAGGCTAGCATGCTGCAAAGTGAAGTACTGTCCTCTAGCACCGTCCTTATTTGAGTTAAAAAGAATGGTTCTGTATTTAGGAGCTCAGACGGACCCCACCTTTAGTCTTACCAGTTTGCCTTCTGAGAAATGAGTGTTTTGTGACCAGCCGTTCTCACCATGACAGCCATTTTATGAATCGGCAAGCCCCCCTATAATGGCAGCCATTTTGTGAGAGTGCCCATGGCACTGTCTCAAAATTCCAAATTATTATTTATTATTAATGTATTTTACCTCATTTGTATACCACTCTAGACAGATTCCGGTGTGGTGAACAATAAAAAGATAAAACAGATAAAATAATTTTAAAGATGCATTAAAAACAGAACAACATTAAAACCATGGCTGGTCAACTTCCTGAAACAAAGACATCTTCAGCATGCGCTGAAAACAACACAGTTGGAGCCTGCCTGAGCTCCGGAGGAAGGGAGTTCCATAGAAGTGGAGCCACCACACTGAAGGCCCTTCTGCAGGTGGACTCCAATTGGGCCAGAGGTCCATGTGGAACCACCAGGGGAATGTCCTCCGATGACCTCAGTGACCGGGTAGGTTGGTGAGGTGCTCTCCCAGGTATCCTGGTCCCAAGTTGTTTAGGGCTTTGTACACCTAGTACCTAGGGGTGGGTGATCCACTGGGTCCCAGCCAGCCTTTGGCTTGGCGACATCACTGCTGCTCCCACCAAGCTGGGCCAAAAGTGGGAGCATGCCACGCTGCTCACTGGACTTCCAGGTTCCCGGCAGGCTGCTGTTTATGTAAGAAATGCCTTGAGATACTCCAGAAACGGCCGCAATTTGTGCAAATTATGCAAATTGCTGCGGCTTTGGGCATATCTTAAGGCATTTTCTACATAAATAGAGGCCCGCTGGGAACCTAGAAGTCGCCTCCTCTGCTTGACTCAGGAGAACACGAGTCAACACCAGGGAAGAGGTAAGCGGGACAGTGTTCAGGGGGGTTGAGCCTCGCTAGTCCACCAGATTTCCAGCCACCACCACCCCCAATGAAATCCTCGCACCTCCCTACATAGTACTGGAACCTTAAACCTGACCCGGGAGCGAATAGGCAGCCAGTGCAGTTCCTTCAGCAAAGGAGTTGTATCGCATGCTGAAAAGGGGCAGCTCCCGACAACAGCCGAGCTGCTGCATTCTGCACTAGCTCCAGCTTCCGGAGCAGCCTCAAGGGCAGCCCCACATAGAGCGCATTGCAGTAGTCCAGTCTTGCGCCCACCAGCCCCCTGCCCCAGTGTAACGAAACAGAACTGTGAGTAATTGAAATACACATACCGGTACTCTTCCTCTTTTTAGCCCTACCGCTCCTTCCTCTGTTGTTTTCCCTGCGTTACATTTGAGATTGTAAGCTCTGCAGGGCAGGGACCTGTTCTCTTCTACTTTGCAAAGTAACTAGCACTTTAACGAATAACTACAATATTAAAGAGCAAAAAATAAAAAAAATAAAAATGCAGCCCCGTTTGCTACCACTATGAACAAAACTTAACTTTCTCTCTCTCTCTCTCTCTTTTAAAGAGAGGAGGCATTCAAGTTAGAGGAAAGAATCCACACAGCCAGAAACGCACTAATTTACTCGGTCCAAATTTTAATAGCCAAGTCAGATGCACACTCACATACACCTGGATTGATATTAAAGGCTTTTTGATATTGCATTTCTCTGAAACAGGCATTTTGGCCATAAGAGCCACTTCAAGGACAGGATATTAAGATGTGGTGCTCAGAGAGAAAGAGAGAGAGAGGAAGGAGTAAGTCATCACATAAAGAAGCTATCCTTCAGAAAGCAAAGAAGCCATCAGATGCTGAAGGCATGTTTACTTTAACAAAGCAATTCTCTTTCCACTCTTCTTGCTGCAGCTTCTGGCCTCCCTCTTCTTGTCTGATCTCGTTAATCAAAGGGCCACTTATTCCCGTGCGCATAACTATCTAATCAAACACTGAAGGAACAGTTCCAGTGTCCCCACTCCCTGACCTGGGGAAGCAATTTTTGTCAGGCAGTAAATTAGTCTGGGTGGCAATGACCCATCTTGCTAATTGGCCCAGAGAATTATCAGCGTGTCAGGAGGAATAGGTGGGCCAGAAGCGAAGGGAAAGCACTTTGAGTCAATAGTTCTGATGAGAGGCTAGACCTAGAGCTAATATTGGAGACAGGGCTAGCTGTTAGGGTGGATGTTTCTCCAGCTGTACGCCAAGGATGGGAATTTTCTCTCCCCAGATGTCAAGGAAGTCTTCTTCATCTCCCTCTTGTGAACGACTCAATCCATGTTAAGATGACAGATGGACCAATCTGTCTGTTTCACTTTCTGTGATTTTCACCTTATTTTCAAGCGCAAGTTTGTTCAGTCCCATTTCTGCAACAAGTTACTAATTTTATTTTAAGCCCATGTGAAAATGTGTGTGCATTTGCATGCATATGGTCATAGGCACACACATTTGTAAGTATTTTTGTAGGCACTTCACTGTAATATGCACGTTTCCTCCCTCTTTTTTTTTATTACATAGATATAATCAAATGCATATTATTCTTTAACAAAAATTTAAATCAAAGATAGCAAAGAATAAGGACGGACCTTATCACCAAATTTATCATTCCAAAACATAACAAACAAACTCCATCTCTCGATAAACCTGTTTCCAAACATTTGGTCTTCTCTGGCCTTTACATAATAGGTTAATTTCATCCGTATCGCAACATCCTGGATCCAAAATATAAAAACAACAACAACACCCTACAGACAAGGGAGGAGCAATTCCTTTTTTCCAAAACGAAGCAATTTGGGGCTTTTGCTGCCCTTAAGAGAGTAATAACCAACTTCACATGCTCCTTTTCCATACAGTCCTTTAGGGTGCAATCCAATGGGGATGCCTGTAAACCACCAAATCTGGAGAATTATGGCCATTCTATGAAGGGTGGGAAGAGCGTGAAGGCGATCTTTGCCTCCTCGGTCCTCCCACCCTGCAAGTCGGCTTTGGACAGAGAGGGAAGGAGGCCGGAGGGCCAGCAGGATACGTCATATCGTGCTGGACCCGGTTTCCTCTCCTCCCCGCCTCCCGGAATGCCCTCTTTACCCCTTCTCTGAGGTCAGTCTTATGACCTCGGGGAAGCAGCCAACACGGTTCTTTCCATGCCAGCTGTGAGAGGGGGAGGGGGATCCGAGCGCGGATCCCCAACTCCGAGGTTGGAGTTCTTTTCCGACCTCGGATCTGGGAATCCAAAGAATCCTATGCCCCCCTAGATGCTGCCTAGGGGACATAGGATTGTTCTACCCAATAATTAAGAAGGAACTTTTGGAAGCCTGTATCCCATTACCTGCTCAGTATGAAACAAGAGCAAATTCCAATAAGATCTGATTTTCATACAATGCCAAGATATATGCATATAATCAGTGCCTTAGGAGCCACACTTTGAACATTTATCATGTTCTGAGCTGTAAATTTTCTTAATTTTATATGGTGTTAAATAGAATTGATGTAGCATTTTAAAGTAATTTTGTTTCAAATTCATTGCAATTAAACTTTTTCCAATATCTTTGCCAATCTGTACCTCTAGTGATCATTCCAATCCTAAATCCTTCCCCCACTTCCTTTGAAAACTTAACAGCCATTCATGCTGTAACCTCTTTATAATCAAATAAATTTTCCCTATCAAGCCTTTTCTAGAAGACTTGAAATAACATTAATCAGTGGGTGTTAAATCCCTAAAGGGATCATATTTTCTCATAATCATGTGGCGAACCTGGAAAAGGTTGATTGTCACTTCACACACTTTGCACATTGAATTTTCCTTTAAAGGAACATTCCTACGCATGTTTAGACAGAAAAAAAGTCCTGCAACTCCCAGCATTCTCCAGCCAGTAGTGCTCAGAGTTGTAGGACATTTTTCTGTCTAAACATGAATAGGATTGCACCTTAAGACACTCAAATGTAGAAACAGTACCTTCTACCCAAAAATCTTTGACCGTTTTCAAACCTTTTTCCTCCCACTTAGATATATCCCCCAAAACATTTGTTTCATTAATGTCTTCATTATACACCAGAAAGGTATAAGGTGATATTCCAGGCATGATCCAAGATCTGTTCTTCTTCCAAAAGCTCAAACATTGATTGATTGATTGATTGATTGCATTTATACCCCGCTCTTCAGCCAGAAAAGGCTCCCAGAGTGGCTTACAAAGATTAATAATAAGACAGTCCCTGCCCTCAGGCTTACAATCATAGACTTGACATAAAGATTCCCTAACCATCTATCCATTTTTCCCCCCTGGTACCATAACGTCTTTCCCAAACTTCGATATATCCCAATTTGTTCATAAACCTAAATACCCATTTTGTTACTCCATGCCCAAATATTTGCTAGTCTACAGGCATCATAATATTTTGAAAATAAAGGTTGATTGTGGGTGATTATGTTAATTGCATAGCATTTTGCTGAGCCTTTTTTTTTTTAACTGTAGAGTAAGTGCAGGTGGATCTCATCTGGATAAGGACCACCTTACACCAGTGTCCCCCCTCCCACCAGTTTGCTTCCCCAAATCCCCCCAGATTAAAAAAAGAAACAGAGAAAAGCTCCATTGATTCCAAGAGAGAGATAACACCACCACAAGAGCAGTGGGAAGGCCTGTCATCAGCTCTGCTGAGACACCTGCTCCATCAGGCTCCTCTTGTCACCTGGTAGCAGCCATCATATCAAACTGTAGGAAAGAAGGGAGTAGGGTTACTGCACCATGACCAGCTCAGCAACCTTTGACTTCTCCTCTCCTCACGCTGTTTCTGTTCCAGCTGGTTGTTATAAGAAATTTGTTAACTAAACTAGTGCCTCAGTTTGTTTGTTTTCCTCCTCCCTCCCAATTCCCTTTTCTTCTGTGTTGTGTCTTTTATTTTGTAAGCCTGAGAGCAGGGGTTGTCTTCTTCTTGATCTTTGTAAGCCATTCCCAGCTCAAGAGTGGGCTAAAAAAAAAATCCTTCAAGTCAATAATAAGAAATATATTGCCCAGAAGCACTTGCAAGAACTGTAGCCTTGTCTCCATCAGCCTGGGTACAGTTTGACATTTTGGTGCTGCTTTATATACTCTCTGTGCGGTTTTTGTGTTAGGCTGCATCATCACAGTTCTGTCAATCTTCCTGTCCACCACTTGATGTTATCTCTGGATTGAATTCTCTGCTACTGGAGATTCTCTTTCCATAGGACTTTGCCTTTTACAATGTCTCATTTGAACTTGCCACCATATTTATGGGACTGATACTTGAAGAAAGTGAACATTTCCATTTCAGGTTGTTCTGGACAGGCCATTATTGCCAATGGACTTTTGATCTTCCTGATGGATAGGAAGTCCGCAACAATTGCACCACATTCATTGCACTAAATCTTGATTTGTTGTTCCTTATCTTTTTTTCAGCCTCCAGGCTTTTGCTCTATAAATTCCTCTCAAATGAGTTGCAGAACTAGATGAAATTGCGATGGCACTATTTCTCTTCCAGCTGGTTGTTCTAAGAACTTTGTTAACTAAAGGCCAGTGCCTGCATTTGCATTTTTCCTACTCCCTCCCAATCTCTTTTCCTTTTGTGTCTCGGCTAGGGATGGGGGAGAAATTCATTCAGTTCACATTTTAATGCAAATTTACCTAATTTTGCAGTTTCCAACCCTGATGCAGACTAAAACTCAGTGAACCTTCAAAATGCATGCTTCTTCGAATTTTGCCATAGAGCTCTCCAAAAAAGAAAAAGAAAAAATGCATAGAGATTAGGGGAAATCACATTTGAAAATGCAATATATTAGGAAAACTGCTTGCAGAAATGTATATATTAGGCAGAAATGCTTACAAAAATGCAATATTAGGAGAAATGTGCACCAAAATGTTTTTGGATTTCATGTGAACTTAAAAAAAACAAAAATCTCAAAGTTTAAGATGAACCAAACTTAAGACTGGAAAAATGAAAAACAGAGAAATCAAAACCAAAAGTTTCATCCATCCCTAAATTGTAATGTAAGTAAACTAACTTATAAAGAAATGGCTTCCCTAGACATTTCTCTGGTTACTTTCTAAATATTTTATAAACTTTTCCCTGGGGAGACCATTTGATTACTTAAATGTTCTTGTTTTATTTTTTAAAGCGGATCACATATATTTGTATGAGTTGACCAGTTCTGTCCAGGCAAGTCTGAGGCCATTATATTTTACCCAGGCTTTTAATGTTCAGAAAAATTGCTTGGACTGTCCTAGGACTCATTTTATGATTTTAGTGCTACCGCTGTTTTTATATCGTTGATGCCTTTTATGGCTTTGAATTTTAAGCAGTGCATTTTAATGTCTTCGTTGTTTTAGACTAAGCCGCCTTGGGGGGGGGGGAATTGAATGTGCAGCAGAAATGTTCGAACCTGCCTTCTCCATCCTGGCGCCCTCCAGATGTGTTGGACTACAACTCCCATCATCCCCCAGCCAGGGGATATTCCTCTGCTTGAAGGCTCACATTGAAGGGCTGCCCAGTTCAAGTCCAGTTTAAAGATAAAGAACCCTAAGAAGGGAGATCAGGTGTTGTGCCTCCAGTAGGTCAGACAGAGAGCAGCCATGCCAGGAGTGTGTTTGGGGTGGGGCGCCAGGCCAAGTGCAGCCTGACCCAGCTGGGCAGCCTTACCCATCAGCGCCTGCTCAAAAGGCAGCTCCCAAACACACCCAGATGCTGGAAGAAATTGTTTGCTGATACAGCTTCAGCCAGACACTCCTGGCATTCCCGAGCTCAGACTCGTGCCTTTGAACCTCAGAACTACCTTGACGACGCTTTTGCCTGCTCCCGAACTGGTTTCTGTTTGCTGCTTTTCGGACATATATATTTTGGCTTCGACCCTTGGACGGTGATAACGACGACGGCTTATCTTTGTACTGGACGGATTGTACTGGACCTCAGGGGCCTTGAAGTGGCCGATCAACAGCACCTGGACAGCAGACTGAACAGGTGGGCACAAAGCAGGTCACCTGGTCACAGTCTTCCATACTATGGTGAAACGTATTATATATTTCTATTTAAATTATAGCAATTATTTCTAAATTTGCACCTATGTCTATAAATGGCTTCCTTTTTGGAGCTGCAGTTCCTTTCTTTCTTTCTTTCTTTCTTTCTTTCTTTCCTTCCCTTGGCAATATGTAATTGGCCACCTTAACCATACCTCGTTGAATCCTCAATCCATAATCGTGCCAACTGAGTTGTGACGGGGTCTTAAAATAATAGACATACTGAAAGCTAGAATACCGGAATCTGTTTATTCCCAGCACAGTTCTACTGCCCGTGGCAGAAGAACTGGAAGAAAAGGTGGTCTAGGGTTGAAAATGTGTACCAAGTTCCAGCAGAGATCTGTCCACTGCAGAAATGCAGAGCTCTGGAAATGATACCTGTCATTCAGGGAGCAATTCCTGTGGGGCCTGGCTGAAGGAGGGCATGCAGATGAAAGCCTTTGTTACCCCAGGGTGCCAGTACTGCCTGAGTGATGGGGAATTAGGACAAGAAAGAACAGAAAAGGGACCAAGACTCTCACATACCCCATGCCTCTGAAATCTCTTCACTCTGGGAGTACTCCGTTGGTTGGTTGGTTGGATTATCATTAGATAGATTTATATCCCATGTTTCTTCCATCTCAAGATGGCATCTCCGGTGTTCCCAGGTTGTCTCCCATCCAGACACTGACCAGGCCCAGAGCTGCTTAGCTTCAGCATGGTGGCTACATCGTGTCAGGGCCAGCAAATAGAGACAGGAGAAGATGTATCTGAAGGGCTGACAAAGGACACACAGAGTTGTGTCAATCCAGCCTTGTGCCTTGCAGCTTTTAGTTGGGCTGCTGCTCCAGCCTCCTTTGTGGGTTCTTCCTCCCCATTCCTTCCTCTCCTTCTCTCACCCTTTCACCTTCCTGGGGAAAAGATAAAGGGGGAGTTGTATTTCCCCAGCGCCTTCCCATGTCTCTGGGTAGCCACCAGCCTTGGCTCCACCCTGCATTACTCATATATTCATTTTGGTGCTGGGTTGGCAGACCACATTCACCCAGGATGGTGAACCATCAGGGTGCTGAAGCCTGGCCCACCAGACCTCGTGGTAAACACCCAGCTAGGGTGTGCGTAGCAGCAAAACTTGAGTTTGTTGAAGTTCTCTGAATTCCACCTGGAAGCTTGTTCCAATTTGTATCTCTGCCAGATGGCCATCTTTTCTTTCTTCTGTACACACTATTCCAACTGCACGCATCAGTTGCGAGCATTTTAAAAATGTGAGCATGTTTCTCCCATTGATCAAAGAACACTTGTGCACATTATCAAAAGTATGCATTTTATGTGCTTTTTCCAAATGTGCACATGTTGTCAGACACTTCCGAAATGTACATACGGTAGGTTTCTCCCCTTGATTCAAGCATGCTTGTGCACATTTTTCAAAAGTATGCACTTCTTCATGTGCACATTCCAAAAGCGTGCATGTTGTTGAATGCAGTTTTTGGAGGGCCCATGGATCACATCACAAGCTCATCATAAATGTACGGACTTCAACTGCAGATTGTGTTCGGGTCCGGGAGATGCAAATTGGGTCAATTCTGCTCAAAAACAAACTGAAACAAATTTCTCAAACATTCCTAAATTTGGGGCAGCCTTGGGGCAGCAGTAGAGTGGCATGGCACACCTTGCTTGATTTGAAAGGGCGGAGATGGAGGGAAGTTGTGGTGGTACCCAGTCAGGAAGTCACATTTGATTAACATTTCCTTGAAGTAAAATATGAACGCCAGAAAGTGATGCGCACTGATGAAATCCTATGCACACTTGCCTCAAGGTAAGTCCCACTGAAATTACATGGATTGACCTCTGAGTAAACATGCACATGATTGGGCTGTAAGTTTCACTCATAGAAAAACCAGGAATTAAAATGCAGCCCGGCTGGTTATATCCTCAAATCGAAGAAAGAAATCAAAGAAACTAGTGTATGGCTAATCACAATTGTCTGAGTGTTTTGTTTTTTTAAAAAAATTACAAACACTTATCAAGAACTGAAGTCATTAAACGTTCCACAGGAATAATCTCGACTTGGCACCAGTAAGTAAAGACGACTCCAAATTTTCTATTTATTTTTTTTTCCTGGAAGAAAGCCCAGGAAAAAACTACTAATTTATTCCAAGAAAAGGTCCTTTATGGCGTTTAAATTATTATTGTCCAGCAATTGAGGATAAGGAAAAGTATTAGACCTCCAAAAATAGTCACAAAAAAGCCTTCTTGACAGACATTTTTTGCAGAAAACAAAATGAGGTTTCTAAGGAGTTGCTTGTCATATTGCCAGTAAACTCAGCAATTACTTAGAAAGAGATTCTAATGGTTTGATCAACAGGAACAAAAGCATTGATTATGCCCTATCTTCTTGGCCCTGCATGCCTGGGGGGAAAAAAACCTTTCCAGTGCAACCTTATTGCTACTCAGAAGCAAGACCATTTGGGATTAATGGGACTTACCCCAAGGTAGAGCTGAGCCAAAATGTCTCAAGACATTTCCCCCCCCCTGAGAAAATTTGAGGTTTTTCTCTCTCCAGACTCAACACTACCTCCGTCCACAGTAAACAAGGTAACAGAATTATCATTTTATATTCTCCATCACTTTATTTTTGTTTGAAATAGATTCCAAGAAGCCTCCAGTATCCAATTCCAAAATTAACCCACTCTTTCAAACCTTGTTTCAGTAGATGAAGCAGTACCTGGAGCTCTGGTGCTGAGAATGGTGAACTTAGTTACAACCAACATGTTCACCAATGACAAGAATAAAAACAGCTTTTAACCTATCATGGTTGTGTTGAAGGTTTGAATTTATCGGGTTTTGTGGGTTGTTGTTTTTTGTTTTGTTTTTTACTGTGCATTTGAATGGTCGAAGAAAACTCCTTTTGTTTGGATTGACAATCTACAAGGCTTTATAGGAGAATGCGTAAATCTTTGCAGAGTTACCAATTCATGTGTTTGTTTCAATTTATATCCCACCTTCCCTCCAAGGACACCCAAGGTAGTGTACATGACCCTCCTCCTCTCCACTTTGTCCTCACAACAACCCTGTGAGGTAGGTTAGGCTGAGAGTCAGTGACTGGCCCAAAGTCACCCAGTGAGCTTCATTGGCTGAGTGGGGACTTGAACCCGAGTCTCCCCAGTCCTGGTCCAACACTCTGACTGTGACACCACACTGGCTCTCCTGCACAAGTTGAGCCATGCGCAACACCACGCTTCTTTCTCCGAGTCCTGCTGCACACTTATCTCACAGACCAAGCGCATAACACTGAAACCAGGCAGAACCCCAGGTAGTTCCCTCAATGCTCCACCTTAATGGAAGACACACTGATTGCAGGGACTCACGCTTGTCATTGGTCATTGCGGTGTGGGTTCCTCGCCATGACATGGCTGATTTGGCAGCGCTCCATGAATTGGTCTCTGGGGTCCAGTTAGCCTGCAATATTCCCCCACGCAGTTAGTCTCAATTGCCAAGCGCTGACACTTGGTAACAAGGACAAAGAATCCGGTCACTTCACAATTATTATTTGCAAATTGGTTCATTTTGCTGCTTAGAGGAAAACTGACTTCAACACATTGTAAAATGCCCACTTGGCACCACATGCAGGAGAAGCTATTTTCTTCTTTCAAAATCTGCTAGCGAAGTTCTTTTATTCACACCGTTTCAATTGACTTTTTGTTTTCTAAAAACAAGTGGGGGGGGGATTCAGATCCCATTTAAAACAAAACAAACAAACAAAAAATACCCCCTGTGTACTGAGGCCAAATGGCATCTGAAGCAGGAAATCAGCAGTCAGATCTCCTGACCTCTTTTCGCTTTCCTAAAAGTGGCTGTGGGCAGGTGGTGAATTTTGACGAGCCAGTGCTCCTCAGGAGAAGCCCAGCAGTCGTGCCCCCAGGGAGAGTCCAAAAATCCAGGCTGCTGTGTTGCTCTCTATCAACAAACTAGTTCTGGCAGTTTTCATCTCCTCCAGGAGCGGCTCTTCGGTAAAGCTGGCGGGTCCTCACTGACCATTCAAGGCCAAGCCACCCCAAAATACTTTGCATCACAACAGGGAACAAGATATTGTTGCTGGGGAAGTTCATTTCCCTGCAGCTGTCCTGAGGATTGCAGCTACGCTCAGAAAGAACAAGGAATTCTGAGGGGGGGGGGTGGCAGATGATGAAGTCAGTGTCCCTGCTAGTACAGAAGTGCTGGAGCTTCGTCCCTGTGGGCCCTGGCACCGCTACACCACTGGCTGTAGGACAAGGCGGTTTGGATTGGAGCCATGGTGCCAGAGGAGGGGAGATTAACCCATTCCTCCCATGCAGATTTCCTGGCTCAAATCTGACATAGACACGTGTTCTAAAGCTGCTATTAGCTGCAGAGCGGGAAACGTACAAGTACTACGGGAGCAGGGAACCTGTGGCCCTTTGTTAGACTCCAACTCCATTCAGCCACAGACAGCATGGCCAATGGTCACAGGGAAGATTGTAGTTTCCCCACCTTGATCATACCTGTCTGTTACACACACACACACACACACACACACTTAACGGGTGGGATTTGCTTCGGAGACATGGTGTTAGGGAGAAGGGTCACCTCCAAATGGCCCAACTACCCCCCCCCATGACTGTCTTTAAGAAAATTACAGGATGTTTGGGAGATCTAGATTTCATAGATAGAGTTGGAAGGAGAGGTGGGGTCTCCCGTCCAAGTAATAACCAGGTCAGACCCTGCTTAGCTTTCCACGCTCAGACAAGCTGAGCCAGCGTGAGCCACTTGATTTAGCTGCATTAGGGCTGCAGTCCTATGGACAGTTACTGGGGAATAAGTTCTGCAGAACTCAGTGGGACTTATGAACAGACATGCGTAGGACTGCATTGTAAGTAGAATGCTAGCCAGAAACTTGGCACACGTTTCTATAATTTGCACAAGCTTTCCAACTGTTCTTTTTTTTTCAAAGTAAAAGTTAACGAAGCTTACTGAAACAGACCCCACACCACCGCTTTTTTCTTCATTGCAAGATTTAAAAAGTGCAGCATCCAAGGCATCGTTGTTTCTCTGAAAGGCTGCTTTTGCGACCTCCAATATTTAGAGGAGAGGAGGGGAAAACAACACACACACCCCACAAAATTGCAGTGGCACAGAGAGTTCGGGCTGCAACAGGTTAAATGGTGGAAGTTACATGAGATCTGCAAGTCTGCATCAGCCTACTAAACTGCTTAGCTTTCCACACTCAGAGAAGCTGAGCCAGCATGAGCCACAGGCCTAGGTACACAGATCTCACATGTCCTGTATAGATCGGCACTAAGATTCTGTCAGAACTGGCTCCTATCAAGTCGAGAGGCGGGCTATCACATCCCCAACCCAACCCAGTGGAGGCTGGCGGCTCCACAGTCCGTGGGGCTGTGTATCCACTCCAGATTTTACTCTGAACTTTGAAGGAACTATCCACGGTGCTGGATGCTATCCCCAAAATAGGTTCGGCACCATGGATAGCTCCTTAAAAGTTCAGACTAAAATCCGGAGGGGATACAGAACCCTGCTGACATTGGAGCCACCAGTGCCCCCATCGCCCCATCGCACCCCTCTGTGTGTGTGTGTGTGTGCGCGTGCGCACACACGCGCACACACACACACACACACACACACACACACACACACACAGAGTTTGCCCCCAAACTGGCTCAAGCTGTGTGTGTTTTTTAAGTGTTTGAATGAGCAATCACTTGAAAAACATTGAGGGGCATTTCAAGTGAATGCTGGGAACAGCGGAAGCTGCCTTCTACCGAGTCAGACCGTTCATCCATCTAGCCCAGTATTGTCAACACTGACTGGCAGCGGATCTCCAGGGTTTCAGGCGGGTGATTTTCCTAGCCTGGAGATGCTGTGAATCGAACCTGGGACCTTCTGCATGCAAAGCAGGTGCTCCTACCACTGGGCTATGACTGCTGTATCTGCCGCTGCTGCTGCCACCTCTTGGGGCGGGCAGATACAGCGGGGGGGCACCGCTAGTCCTAGGCAAGATGCCTAGTTTTCCAGCTAGGGACTGGAGCGCAAGCCCCAGAATCCCTGAGAGGAGAGTGATGCTCAACCAGGAAGAAGGCTCATTATCCGATAGATAATAAATGCCTGACATGAGGGGCAGGATCATAGCCAGGCCAGCCGCCCCCAACATCCAGATATTCATCTGAACCCTTCTAGGGACGGGTGAGAATTTCATTTCAGTTCCGCTTTATTTATTTTATTTATTTATTATATTTATACCCCGCCTTTTTTCCTGCAAGGAACCCAAGGCGGCTTACATAATCCTCCCTCCTCTCCATTTTATCCTCACAACAACCCTGTGAGGTAGGTTAGGCTGAGAGTCAGTGACTGGCCCAAAGTCACCCAGTGAGTTTCGTGGCCGAGCGGGGACTAGAACCCGGATCTCCCGAGTCCCAGTCCAACACTCTCACCACTACGCCACACTGACTCATTATTTGATAAGAATTTACAAAATTGGTGCAGTCTCCAGTATTCCAGAGGGAAAGAACTTGTGATTTTTTGATTTTTAATTTTTATTTAATTTTCAAAACAAAATATAACAAAATGCAACAACAACACCACAAAGATTTACTAAAACTACATACAATAAATCATAGAGTGCACACACACACCCCACCCTCCTAGGGAACAATTAATATGCTTCCATCCCCTTGATCAAATGAATTCCAAGTTCTAAAAATAATATAACATATCCAGACAAGGCATACTCCCCTTCCCCTTTATTAATACATAGTCTAATAATTGATTCCAGATATCCGTAAAATTATTCTTCTTTAACTGTCCTTTTTTGCATTTGATACTACAAGCTAGTTTATCGTTTAGGGCTATGTGTCCCAAACTTCCTATGTGATTTTATTTTATTGTGAAATTGAATGTGGGAGAAAGTTTGTTCTTAAACCTCTGGGTTTGCACCTCCCGTGTCTTCAACCATGTTAGGGCTGAATTTGGGTTGCTGTTGCCGTCTTTTTTTCCTGACATGCTCCTCGTCTTTAACAGCGCTATGGCAGGTAGCTGCTTTTATGGTCCACGCTGGGTATAGCTGTACCCATTGAATTTGGCTGGCGGAGATGGGTGAGAATTTAGTTTCAGTTTTGTTTTTGACAAGGATTTGCCCAAATTCACAAAGTTCATATTCGGCAGAGACAGAACGTGAGATTTAAATCTCAGTGCGGGAGAAAGCGGAACTGACAAATGCGCCCCTCCCTAACACCGACATTGTGCCTACATGAATTCAAGGGGTGTTTCCTCCCCGCACCTTCTCACTCCTGAATATAAATAGCTACCAATAATATGGCTATTCTATCGATGACGTTCCCCCGTGTCCAATGGCTTGTTACAAATGTGGTTGCTGTAATTGCCAGCGTTCCCATTTCTTGGGGAAATGACTGCGGCGGAGCTTAATAATCATCATTAGCACGATTGCATTGCTAATAATTGGGGGATTTGACCATGAATGCAGTTGTGTCATATTGGCATCTGTCTTCCTCCAGCAAGGATTCCACAGAATCGACGCGGGTCTGGCTGTGTCTTGCACAGACAGAGAGACCTCGCTCCAGGGCCTGTGTGCATCCCACTGCGATGCTTTCATATGTAGCTTCTTTTCTTTTACCATTTTCATTTCAAGGAAGTGACAGCAAGCTGTCCATTGTTACCAGACCCAGTGTTTTCACTTAAACCATCTTTCTTTGTAGCTTCATTACGAATTAGCCGGCGAAGGGGGGGGGGCTGTCCAGGCAATCAGAGAAAAGTGCTTCCCATTAGACCTGATCATTATGAACTTGAAGAGAACGATCAAACATGTTCTTATTCATTTAAGGTTTCCCCTCCCTTCCTCCAGCTGCTCCACAATGACCAAAATAGCTATAAGATGAAAATTGCTGACAACAGCGTAAGTGGCGAAAATTACAGCCACATCATGCAACATCCTTCCCCGACCTGGTGCCCTCCAGACGTGATGGACCACAACTCACATCATCCCCAGCCAACACGGCCAATTCTCATATGAGGTCAGGCGTGCGCGAGCACTAATATAGCCCGGTTCAGACCGAGCAACGCAAACAAACCCATTCCTCTTTGCACACAAGAGGTGGGGAGACGTAGAGCTTCCGTTCCCGGTTTCCCCGTTTCATCTTAAACCACAGTTGGTTAACAGGCCGGGTTATCAAACCAGGATCCTGCAGTTTAGAACAAACCAGGAATTGACATTTTAAATTGCCTCGCGCAAAGGAGAGGAGGCGCACATTTGTCACGGTAACAAACAAAAAAACAAACAAAACCCTGCAGTTCAGGGGTGGGCAATAGACGGCCTGAGGGACAAATGCAGCCCCTGCTGTTCCCCCAGCCCGGGTGTGGCCCCGAAAGCACCCTTCCAAAAACTTTAGTGGCTACAGAGTGCTAAAAGGGACTCATTTCGCTTGATACACCTCATTTTTAAATTATTTCCCCCCTCCCGGTGTGGCCCATGGAGGGGATTGATGGGAGGGGCAAAAATGGCCCCCAGACCTCCCCCCATTGCCCACTCCTGCTATGGCTTGTTGCCACCTTCCCCGACATGTGCCCTACAATTGTTTCGGACTACCACTCTCCTCTTTCCTGATCATTGACCATGCTGGCTGGGGCTGATGGAAGCTGTAGTCCCAAACATTTGGAGGGGACCAAGTTTATTTATGCATTTGTTATATTTATATCCCACCTTTTTTTTTCCTGCAAGGAACCCAACGTGATCCTCCTCCTCCTCCCCATTTTATCCTCACAACAACCCTGAGAGGTAGGTTAGGCTGAGAGTCAATGACTGTTACCCAGTGAGCTTCATGGCCAAGTGGGGACTAGAACCCGAATCTCCCGAGTCCCAGTCCAGGGCTCGAAACACCACACCACACTGGCTCTTAGGGAAAGCTGGTTTGTTCTTACATCCAAAGTGGGCCAAACTGACTCAGAGACACATCACAAACATTTTAGCTCAGTGTTATGAGGTTCCTCCCATACATTTTCCCTCTGCTGAAAAAAGCAATGCCATTGCATAACTCAGAGATGCATGAAGAAGATGGAGTGCGAGTGCAGCAGACTTCACTGATGCCTCTGTCTAAGGTCATGACTTTTTAACCCAGCTGCAGCTGAGTGCTTTCCTAATGAATGTTGCACAGATTCACCAGTTAATTAAATTTCCCTTTGGGCTGAAGCTTTGTTTTTGCAAATTCCTTACAAGCCGAGGCCTGGGGACTATAAACGCTTGCCAGTTAGAATTTCACAATTGATGCTAACTTTTCAAAAAGGTCAGTTTTAAATTTGCATGATTCAGTCACATCTCCTCCAGAGAACCGTGGATTTTCCACTTTAATAAGTGCACAATTAAAAGTAACTTGGACTCCCCCGATGCTTAATAAATAGGTGCAAAAGGCAGCTGCATGATCTCCATCACTAGGACATTTTAATATATTTATTTACAGTGCAATGCCGGGCATGTTTACTCAGAAGTCAGTCTCATTTGTTCAGTGGGTCTTCCTCTCTAAGGAGTGGGTTTATGGTTGTGGATTTACTCAGTTATTTATGTATTAATTTATTTAGCTGAATTATCATATTGCACTTGTTTACAATCCAGCATAGCCTCCAACATTTCAGAGACAAAAATAGGGACACTCCTGTGTATTTTTATTACTGTTTGAATATTTTGTATTTTATCATTTAATTGGTACGTAAACTCCACCAGAAACAAGTTGGAGAGGGATATATAGAGGGGGGGGAGTAGCTGTGATGTTAAATGGATACCAAGAGTGGCAGTTTGGAAGGCAGGGAGATGAGAAAATTCCTAAGAATAAAAACAGAGGTGCGAGTGGTACAAGTTCATGAATCATGAATGGTCCTCCAGATTAAGGCCATTTGGACTACGAGTCCCAAATCTGTAGATCCAGAAGTTTTCCTTTCTGTCAAGCATGTCAGTGTCCTTTGTTTGTTTGTTCAATTGGAAGAAATTGTAAATCTGAGAGGCTCTGTGCAGGAGAGTTAAAGTGTCTTGCAACAGGCAGGCTACTCTAGTGTCTTTGTTTTGTTTTTTGTAAGGATCACAGATTTGTGGTTACAGAATCTTGTTCTTAGGTTGAGAACAAGATTCTGTAACCACAAATCTGCAATTAATCCATTGTTAGTCTATCTATCTTATAGACCAGTGTTCTCCAACCTTGGGTCTCCAGATGTTTTTGGCCTACAACTCCCAGCATGCCCCAGCCAGCTGGGAGTTGTAGGCCAAAAACATCTGGGGACCCAAGGCTGGAGAACACTGTTATAGACTATCTTAACGTAAGACTGACTGCATCTGTAGTGAAGCCAGAGCATCCTTGTTGCTTTGCCGTTCTGCCACATTGGTGCACCTATCTCTACATTACCTCTCTCTCTCTCTACACACACACACACACACACACACCCATGCCACCTCCTCGCTCTCAGCCCAAGGATGATCATGTGAGTAAATCCCCAACTATTACATATTGCTGAAGGTTCTTATTTGGGGCACTTGTACTCTGCCTTTTCTCCAAGGAACCCAGGATGGTGTACTTGGTTCTCAGTCCACCACACTGATTGGATCTTCACAACAACAGGCCTGTGGCTTACGCTGGCTCAGCTTGTCTGAGCATGGAAAGCTAAGCAGGACCAGGCCTGGTTATTACATGGATGGGAGACCTCTCCTCTAGTCTCCTGCATTGAGCAGGGGGTTGGACTTGATGGCCTTGTAGGCTCCTTCCAACTTGTGAGATATTTAAAAGTGCAGTCAAAACCAATGGCTCATGTTTCACCAGTTAGTTAGATGAAGTGGTTAAAGCCACTGGTATCTTCTAAGGTAGATTCCCTAGAAGATACTCAGTGTGTGTTTAGCTGAGCCTCAGCAAGAAGTGGGCGTAGCTCTCAGCTCTTCTCCTTTCTACTGAGACTCTGAATGTGATAGTAAAAAGTTGTTGCCTCCACGTTGTTAAACGAACAGCAGCATGTAACCAGAGTTGCTGGTCTGAACTCCACAAGTTCAGACCCCAAGTATTTCCAAATATACTGTAACCAACTGTAAGAAACGCTTTTAAGCCTGCCTGAATGAAACTGCATAATCTGAGTAAATGTTACTTTTAACTTTTACAAGACTGTGTCTCTGATTATTGTTTTGAAAGAGAGAAAAGGGGGCAAAACCAGGGAAATCCAGTCTGCCTTAAAGCATCCTGGATTACCAAATGCTAACTGGCTAACACTAGCCAAATCTAAGCTTCTTTTAAGCTAGAAAGAGACTCTACTCTGCTGATCTCACTAACGTGAGATAAGAAAGATAATACTCAACAATATATCCTCTCCTAGCATCTTTTTCAAGTCCCAACACAACTCTATCAGATCTATGAAATCTAATCTATGAAACCCTGTAAGGTAGATAAGGCTGAGAGTTAGTTGGTTAGTTTATACTCCACCTTTGTACAAGGAAATGCCACTCAAGGTGGCTAACAACAATAGAAGACACATTTAAAATAAAAACATAATTAAAACAATCATAGAACAAATGCATTAAAAACAAATAAAAAATAACAACAAAGGAATCAAAACAGTACCTAGCCCAAAAGACCAGATGTTGATGAGTGGCCCAAGGCTACCCAGTGAGCTTAATGGTGGAGTCAGGATTTGACCCACGACTCTGAGGTCCTAGTTCAGTACGCTAACCACTACACCACGCTTCATTCATTTACTTTGCACAGTTGCTTGGCCTGTACTGGCTCAAAGAAATGTGTTAGCAACTTGACCTTTTTAATAGTTCCCTTAAAAAAAAACAGAAACCTGCAAAACCTTTTAAACTTAAGGGTGCAGCCCTTTAAACAGGAAAAAAAAAAGTCCTACAACTTCCAGCATTCCTCAGTCAGCCATGCTGGGAGTTGTAGGAGTTTTTCCTGTCTGAACATGCATCGGATTGCACCCTAAGAAACTCAAAAGTGCAAACCTTCCTATGCATGTTAGGGCTGGGGAGGAACAGCGATCTGACCAACATTTAATGTATTTATTCATTTCATTTCTATGCTGCCCAATAGTCGAAGCTCTCTCTCAATTTTGTGAAATCGACCCGTTTTGCAAAATGGTCCCTTCCCCAACTTTGTATCTGCAAGTCATTTCACGGATTCTTCAGCAAGTTCACTTGGGAGTAGGTCCCACTGAACTCAGGAGGGCGTTACCTCTGATGAGACATGCATAGGATTGCACCAGTGGTGCAGCTATGTAATTTTGGACCCTGAGCTTGATGACCTTATGTGGTCCCCCTTCAGAGAGCCATGCAAAGCACACAAATAACATTTCTCTTCTCCCCCCCCCTCTCAACTGCCATTCCATGCTTTACAACAGCTTCTATAATCTTGATATGTTAGAACAGGGGTAGGCAACGGGGTGCCTTCTGGGAAATGAGTATTTTGTGACCTGCCATGCCTACCATGGCAGCCCTTTTACAAATGAGCCATGCCCCCATGGCAGCCATTTTGTGAGAGTGCTCATGACACTCTCTCAGAATTCCAAATGTGCCCACTGCTACAAAAAGGTTGGGGACCCCCCTGCTCTAGCCACTACACCACACTGTCTCCCTGTACCACACTCTGTTCTGCTCTGGCCCCACTCCTGGTCCATCAGGTTATACTATGCCTTGCCCAAGCTCCACTCCATCCCAGACTTTACAGAAGGCTAGTATCTTTGAAATCAGAAGTTAACATTTACCTTGCATAGTAGAAATCAAGGTCTGTGGCTTACGCTGGCTCAGTTTGTCTGAGTGTGGAAAGCTAAGCAGGGTCAGGCCTAGTTATTACTTGGATGGGAGACCCCTCCTCTAGTTTCCTGCATTGAGCAGGGGGTTGGACTCGATAGCCTTGTAGGCTCCTTTCAACTCTATGATATATGAAATCTATCTATGAAATCTATGAAATTTACTACATTTAAGACTTCTATTTTTATTTTTATTTTTAAGAAAATAGAAGTGGCTTCTTCATATGCTCAAAGCAGCTAACAATCAACAATAAAAATGATCCATCCATCCATGGTTAAGACAAATTATGTGAGCCAAAAGCATGGGATGCTGAAGGTCTCTTTCATTTCTTCACTTAAACTAGAGAAAACTCTAAAGAATGAAGTTGAATGTTAATGAAGTCCAGGCATCCTTAACTTCTTAATGATTTAAAAATGGATTCCTGCAGATTTACCTTATCCAGCAGAATGAAAATCCCTCTCTGCCTTTGCAGGAACTTAAATGATGCAGAAGATGAGAAAATTATGTCTATAATGGGGCACTGCCAACAGAAATGGCCTGTAGAAGCCAAGACAAGGAAGGAATAGTAAATGAAAAGCGCGGCATTGTCCATGTGGTCCGTTGCGTTCTTTTAATATAGCTTCTGTGGTCAGCCACGCAGCCCGTGGGGAAGAAAATTAGCAGCCAACAAGTTTGCCGGTTAGCCCTAGCCAATGTACAAGTCCATCACAGGAAAAGTTTGGGTTTTAGGTTTTTAAAAAACCCTTTCTTATATACCGGTATATATATATATATATATATATATATATAATGTTAGCCGGCTAATTCCTGCCATCCAGCGATTTGATTACAAACCATCTGTGAAGACGCCACTTTTCTCTCCTCCTCCTCCCCCCACCATAAGCTATTAAAGTATTGCATTTTCATTCAAGTTAAAAATCAAATTGGGAATGCAAACTCATTAAACATCTTTAAATACCTCGGCGCCAGGCATCAGGGACTTCTGGTATATCGGTGGCTAGAATGCAAATGCAGCCACCATGAAACCGAGAAGGAAAGTTGCTCCAGTGATCCTGACGAAGGCCTTTTTTGCATGCGACGACAGACAGCCCTCGTGCTTCCGTTTCCGCGAACATGAACAGCAATTAATTGCTACGCACTCCCACCTGGATAATCATTGTCAATGTATTGCATATTATTCTGGCAAAGTGTTTGTGTGGAGGGGGGGGGGAGGGAAGATGATCACACTGGTATTCCAGTCCTCTGCATTGGCCATTGGATACAACTGCAATTTATTTATTTATGTATTTATTATATTTCTATACCACCTTTTTTCCTGCAAGGAACCCAAGGAGGCTTACATAACCCTCCTCCTCCTCCTCTCCATTTTATCTTCACAACAACCCTGTGAGGTAGGTTAAGCTGAGAGTCAGTGACTGGCCCAAAGTCATCACCCAGTGAGTTTCATGGCTGAGCGGGGACTAGAACCCGGATCTCCCCAGTCCCAGTCGAACACTCTAACCACTACGCCACACTGGCTCTCAAATTAGTTATATATATATATATATATATATATATATATATATATATATATTAAAGTTATGTATGTGTCAAGGATTGTCCAGCTGTCCTGCTTATGGGGGGGGGGGAAGAGGTTAAGGCTGGAGGAGGTCCTTAGGCAGTGTCAGAGTCCTTATGCAGGATCAAGCCAACGGTGTCCACACCAGAGCACACCACCAAGTGAGGGGGAGTACAACTCCAAATTCACAGAGCAATCTGAGGTCTAGGCCAGCAACGTTCAAGCAAAGCAAGGGGAACAGCTGCACCAGACAAGAATGAGTCTGAATGCAAAGTCTACTCACAGGAGGTCCATAGGAAGGAAGGCTAGGTGAGTAGAGATAAGGAGACAGTATAAAGATGTTGTTCCAGCAGCCCTCCTGGCTGACAATAGAGGTTTATAACCTAAACCTTTCAGAGCCCCACCAAGGGTTCACCTGCAGAATGTCAGAGGCTTGTAGAAGAAGTCCTCATCATCATGAGGAGGGCCCTGCTTGTGCAGACGCCTTTACTCATGAGGAGCCCTCCTCTGCAACCAGGCACTACTACTTATAATGATGGTTCTGGCCTGCCTCTTGAGACATCGCTGCTCTCCGGTGCTAGATAGTCGCTCAGCCTCCAACCCAGAGACAGAGCTTTACTCCTCTTGTGGGGATGGACCATCTCCCCTGAGGGCCCAGATTCCTCCTGGTGGGGTTCAGGAGGCTCTGGCCATATAAGCCTTCAGTTTCTGCCTAGCCAGTGTTGCTGGAAACACTGTTCTTTCAGCTCCAGTGTCTTGTACCTTGCTTCCTGGACCTTGCCTTGTGATTGACTCTCCGTGCTACTGGACTCCTGCTTGACTCTGCTTCTGGACTGTTTAACGGTGCTTCGACTTTTGCCTGCCGTCTTGACCACTCTTGCCTTAGCCCGATCCCCTGCTGGACTGAAACCTTGGTGCTTGACCATTTGCCTGCTTTGTGGCCTTGTCTTTCGGATTGCCCCATAACTTGCTGTTCTGCTGAGTGTGCTTCAGCCAAAGCAGGACATATAGTCACAGAAGCGTGATGACATAAGAATGCACAAAAGGGATGTTACCGCTGCATTACTTAATATACATTTTGGGGAATGTTACACTAATCCATCGCTACCTTCCTTTCTACATTGTTCTTTTGAAACCTGGAATTAATACGATTCTCTGCATATATAATGGCTCCATATACTCATCCTCCTCTCACCCATGCTGCGCACATCTAACCATGCAGCTGTCTAAATCATTTATATATTTTTTCCAAATCATGCACAGAGCAAACACTGACGCAGCAGGACTCTGCATAATTATTAATCCCAGCAGGAGATTTTGCACGCATGAATAGTCCCTACATTCGTTAGCCCCCTAATCCCAAAGTTAACCTTTTTTCCCTTATTTTATCCAAAGCTTATTCAGTTGGGTATTTAAAGCTTATTCAGTTGGGTATTTAATGCCAGTGTGGCGTAGTGGTGAGAGTGTTGGACTGGGACTCAGGAGATCTGGGTTCTAGTCCCCGCTCCGCCATGAAGCTCACTGGGTGACTCACTGACTCTCAGCCTAGCCAACCTCACAGGGTTGTTGTGAAGATAAAATGGAGAGGAGGAGGAGGCCACCTTGGGTTCCTTTCGGGGGGGGGAAGGCGGGGTATAAATATAATAAATAAATAAATAAATAAATTCCAACCTCAGGCAAGGGAGCTGTCCAGCAGCAGCAGCAGCAGCAGCAGCAGCGTCAGCAGCCGCGGGGTCTAGCGCTGAACGAGAGAGGTGCTGCCCAGAAGGTGGCTAACCTAGAAGCAGGTTCTATCGAGATGGTCACATCAGCGGCAATTAGCGTTTTGAGTCACAACCCATGACCGGGGTGGGGTGGGGTGCATGTCTACACTCAGAAGGAAGCCTCACTGAGCTCGATGGGGCTCGCTCCCCAATAAGCACGTGGTGAAGATTTGCAGTGTAATTGGCTAAAGAGCTCATATGATTGATCAAATCACATTTCATAAATATCAAAGTGGCAGCCCTAGCATTTATAGTATTTTATTTGTTTGTGTATGCCTCACCTTACAGTGCTAAGTGATCGGCATTCCCAGGGTGGCTTAGCAAAGAATAAAAATACAACGTACACAAACATTTAAAATGGGGATAAAACTACAGCACAACACAGAACAATCTTCAGTCCCCCCAAAAAACTCACAGCAGCCTCCCATGGGTGCCTTGACCACCCACCCCAACGGCTGGATTTCCTTCCCCAGAGATCCTCTGTTGCTAGCAGTGAGGAAAGAGCCGCCCGTCTCAGGATCTCAGGGAAGTGGCCCTCTGAGCCAACAATGTCTTATGTCAATGTCCCTGGCTGCCCCACCCTTCCTGGAGCACAAGTGGGCCCTGATCCTCTCAATACTTGAAGTAAAGATCCTTCTTCCTGAGTGGGACTCTGAAAAGGTATGCCTTGTGCTGCCAAGTGAGAAATGCACCATCATTCAGAACCGAGCTTCAGTTTGAGTTCACTGGGCGTCACTGTGGGGTACAAAGTTGGAGGCTAGGTCTAGATGAGGCACCTTCGGTCCCCCCAAATTCTGAAGAGTCTCTGGTTGGGGTCCAGAGATTTGGCCTGGGGGTTTGTTCCAGCCAGGTGCCCAGTCTGCCCCCTAATCCTGGTTCATGCTGGAGCCTACAGTTGTACCCTTACCTGGTAAGAAGGTATTGGACTATTGGGAGTTGGCATACCCTGACCCTGGCCTATAAAGATGATAATAGAAGGCCCGGATGCCTGATAAGTATAGTAGAAAGGGGAAGCCCTGTTTCACTTGCCTTTCATAAGATGCTGCGTTAAATATCGCTGCCCATATTATTTCTTACCAAACCAACCAGCCACAATTAGGTAATCCAAACACTTCCTTGTTTACTGTGTTGCATTTAATGCTGTTGTTATTCTTGCCTGTTCACACATATTGCCATTCCAACATTGAAACTGGAACAAACCGAGAAGGAAATGAGCATAAATGAACTGTTTTTAAGCCAAGCAATTCCCCACCCCACAACCTGTCCTTTAAACATGAAAAAGGAGGGGATAGAATATATATATATATATATTGCAAATACCAGTCATGCTTCAAATAGTCATCCAAGCTCAATTCTATTTGTTGAAATGGTGGCAAGTGGTGAATAAAAAGGGGGGCTTGGAAAAGTGGCTCACCTGAGCCACTTTTCAGAATATGAATGAATGCCGATGAGCATTCTAAAGCAGCAAGTTGGATCCCTGGGGAGTTCTCATCCTGGCCCATTATTTCACCCAGCCAGCTCCTCTGAAAACAACCAGTTTTTACATCTTCAGAACATTCCCCAGCATTCCAGGTGAGACGGAGGTTTTCCCCAGTAAGCCTCTGAATTAAAGGAGGCCATTTTAGCATGCCGGTCAGATTCCCAAGCTCTAAATCCTCGGGCCACTGCAGGGAGGGGAGGAGTGAGGCACCGCTGACTTCCACTGAATCCAGGCAGTGCTGCAGCCTCTCGCCCTTGTGAGGAGGGGTAAAACATTCAGACAGCCAAAATCAGCTGTCTAAATGTTCTGGAGGGTGAGGGGAGCGCTGTGGCAATCCTATCCCCCGTGCTCCTCCCACCTTCCATTGGATGCCTGTAACCCTCCGGGGTCAGAGGTTTACGGGCACCCACATAGGATGGGGCTGCCCAAGATTTTTAAGCTGCCTTTCATGGCACACTGCCCTCACAAGGTGGCTTACAATATTACAAAAACACAGACATACAAATTACACTTAAATACATACACACACACATAGCAGCAGCTAATGATTTTAAAGCACCAAATGCAGACTGGAAGAGATGTGTCTTTGGAGCTTTCATAAAATGCAGAAGTGAAGAGGCCCTATGAGGAGGCTTGGGGAGGGAGTTCCAAAGGTATGGGGGCCACCACTGAGAAAGCCCTATCCCTAGTATCCACCAGCCTAATGGCTCTTGCCAGTGGATCAGAAAGCAGGGACTCTAATGCTGATTTTAATGCTTGGGCAGGCTCATACAGTTATAGACAGGTCTTCAGATAATGTGGTCCCAAACCATTTTGGGCTTTAAAGGCAAAAACTGACACCTTGAAATGGGCCTGGAAACTGACAGGCAGCCAAAGTAAACAATACTGAATAGTAGTAATAGGATCTGAACGCCTGGGTCCCACAAGCGTTTTCGATCATCTTTAAAATTGCTGTTGAGACATAATCGTATGTACACACTTACCTGAGAATAAGTCCCATTGAACCTCTGGGCATGTATGCATAGAATTGCTCCGTTAAGTCATCTTTCCCCGTCACCAAATCATCGGGAAAAATATTCATGAAATAAAACACAGGACTTGCATGGGGCCAAAAGTGTCAGCCCAGCCCACCCCCTTCAAAAAAGGTACTGGTACTGTCATTCTCAGCCATTTTTGAGGGAGACCTTGAGAAAATCAATTCAATTTTCAGGGGAGACTTACGTATTGATCTCAGGACAGAATAGGAGTATGATACTTCTTTTTCCCACCCCCTTTTAAAACATTCTGCCACAGTGGCAAGTGATGGCAGGCATCCCAGCATGATCTGGGACCGTTCCCCTGCCCCACTGTGGGAGAACTCTGCATCATGATAGAGTATTTGTAAGGATCTGCTCAGCCAGCACAGTGCCACAGCTCCACCTGGTGGCTGCTGTTCAGATAGCAACCTGGCCAACACTCCTATCTTCGCAGCCTCGCAGGATTCGGCCCCATACCTCCAGCTGCTCTCAGGCCTGCTAATGCAGACCAGCCGGGAGCTGCAGGAAGGCCTACTTAAGGGCTTTCTCGTCATTCCAGCCTTTGCCACAACAATGCAAGCGTCTGTGTTGTCTGCAGCCAGTTCCTGCATCCAGCCTTGAGCCTCCCCTTGCCTGGTGTTTGGCCTGTGACCACTCTCAACCTACGCTGCCAGCCTCTGGCCCTTCTCTGCCTGGTATGTGCCTGAACATTGCCTGGCTCTGGCCCCTGACTCTGGCCCTTGCCTGAACTCTGTTTGTCTTCTGGATTTGCCTCTTGTCTCTGGCCCTTGTCTGGACTCAGTTGCTTATTGGACTTGCCTCTGGTCCCCACCTTGCTTGCTACATGCTTTGACCTTGGCCTGGCTTCTGGACTCTGCTCATCCCTGGTCTGCTCCTGCCTCCATCACCCCCTGGCCCCAGTGTTCCTGCCCAAGACCCTTGCTGCCCATGACCTGGAGCCAACAGTATTTTTCTGGAAGCACTGTTGAGTGGAGGAGAATAGCTGCCCCCCAATTCAACAGCCACTTTCTCCTCGAATAGTGCCCCTGGAAGGAAGGTCAATGCAATTTTCTCCCCACCACCACTTCCATCCCCCTCTTAGGGCTTTTCTACATGAGACATTTAATCTGGCACTTTACCAGGGTTTCTTCTTCTTCCATTTTCTTTGTGGGAGGAACAGTGTCCTTCTACATGAGGGTCTTTTCCCCGCAGGGATTTTCCTCTCTGCCTTTCTATATGTTCCATTCTACAACACAAGGTGGCACTGTGGTATATACAGTGGAATTGCAAATTTGCATGAGGCTTCTGTAGTGAAGGTATAGTATCCAGGATAACACATGACTTTCCTCGCTCTAAAAAATAAGCAGCAAAAATGGCTGGAAAACCTGGGAGAGGCCCTGGGAGGAGGATGGATGACATCACATGAAAGGACCAGCAAACATCTGTGAGTGAGTTTTCATTTTTCCTACATTACGTTTGTTCTGTCCAGTTTCTGCATCAGTTGGTGAATTTGGGGTTTATTTAAACATCCACATGAAAATTCGTATACATTTTCCCTGCATATTTATCTAAACGTAAACACCTTTCCAAATACGTGCATTTTTGTATGCACTTTCCCAAATGTGCACAACTTTTTGCAAGCAATTTCCCCTAATATAATGCAGATGTGTGTGCAGTGTTCTCTAATATACACATCTTTTGTGCACCCTTTCCCTGGTTGTGTGCATTTCTGTGCACATTTTTAAATTTGTGAATTGTACCACAAAATTCATTTAAAAAAAAACATTCGCAGGGTGGCTTACAAAAGAATAAAAACACAACATACACAAAAATCTGAATGGCAATCAAAACTACAGGACAATACAGAACAATCTTTAGTCCAAAACAAAAGACAAAAGTTCATAGCAGCAACTTAAAAGACATAAATTATATCATGAAGATTAAAAATCTTCTCCTGCTGGCACCTGAATGACAGCTAAGTGGGTGCCTGGCAAGTCTCTGTAGGGAGGACATTCTACAATGAGGGTGCCACCACCGAAAAGGCTTTTTGGGTGGCAACCAGAGAGATAAAGTAGATGAGAGGAAGCTGATGATATTGAAGTTGTAAAGTCTGCATGGTGAGTCTTAAGATGGAGTGGAGGAGGAGGTGCAGACAGAAACTCTACTAGGCGCTGTGCAGGTAGTGTTACCTAGTGGTTGGATGGAAAGCAACCCTCAAAGAAGTAGGTTTTATAATGTCTTCTCAGATACATTAAGGTGGGAGCCCCTCTTTCCTTTGTGCATCACTCTGGTTGCGCTCAGCTTTCATGCAACTGTTTTCAAAATAGTACAGCCCTTGGTTATTGGTACAGCCCTTGGTTATTTTCTCAGGTGATATTGACTGGCAGTGGCACCGTGTCATCCTGGCAAGCTGCAGAGCAATCTCCACGCTCCTGATTAAAGATCTCCTTGTGGTGTTGTACATTTCCCTCAGAGATGTGATACATAATACTCCTGTCGTTAACGCATGCATTTAATAAAAGGGCATCGGAATACTTGAGCTCATTCTTGGACCAAAAAAGATGGGATGGGAAAGAGAAGAATACCAATCCTGCACCAACCTCATTTTGATTTCATGAATTCCCTTTTGCAATCAAAACAAGACGGCAGTGACAACCTGAAGAGACATGCTGCCTACCACGTCAGGGTTAACGTTGCTCAAAGAGACAGTATGAACTCTGTTGTCTGTTTGCATAGGCAAGGAGGAGAGGACAAAGGCGTTCAACTTTATGGAAACTACTTGACTGTTTTCATCTTTCCAGGGATGTTGAAGAGTCCTTGGTCTCGAGTCACGAGTCGAGTCACGAGTCTTTGGACCCGAGTCTCGAGTCCGAGTCCTTGGTCCAAAATGGTGACTCACGAGTCCCGAGTCACTCCCAAAACTGACTCCACGAGTCCCTATTAAAATCAATGGGGTTTCCCCCCAACAAAATACGGCTACTTCAGATGTGTGGCTTAAATAAATTCTAGGCACAAGTGTGGCTTTTTATCTCAAAACTCAGCCACTCATTTTGACAAGAACAGACCAGGCAGACAAACCCAAAATAACCAGGCAGGCAGAGGAGGCAGGGAACCCCAAAGCAGGCAGGCAGAGGCCTTTGTCTTGGACAATTCAACTGTGGAACTGGTCAAGAGGAGACCAGGCAGGCAGAGGAGGCAGGGAACCCCAAACAGGCAGGCAGAGGCAGCCAAACCCAAAATGTCTGACCCTAACCCAAACCCCCCACAACAACACATCAATCAAAATAAATCTCAACACATCGTTGGGGCTGCGCTCCTGGTAGCTGTGCATAGTGGCCGAGCAGCGGTGCGCCTCGCTTCCATGCGCTCTTCACCGGTGATCGCGCTCCTTCTGGCACAGCCAGAAGACTCGTCAACAGCCCAGGGATGTTGACGAGTCCTTGGTCTCGAGTCCCGAGTCGAGTCTCATTAAAAATATTGGGACTCGAGTCCGAGTCGAGTCTGAGGGGGGACTCAGTCCGACTCACGAGTCGAGTCCTCGAGTCCGAGTCCCCATCCCTGCATCTTTCTAGCTTACCGCAGGGCTGCAATCTACTTTGTTTTTCACCTGAACCTTGAGGTCCACCAACTGGACTAGAGATGGACAAATGGGTCAATTTCAGTTTCTCTCCACTTCCCATTTTTCCAACCTTAAGTTCGTGTAGGGATGGGCGACCTGCACGGCGCTCGACTCTCAGCATGTGAGCCGAGAGCTCCTGCTGTGCGAGCCGAGCACGAGCGCCAGCTGAAGCGCTCAACGGACTTCCGGGTCCCTCGGCTCTATGTTGTTTATGTAGAAAATGGCCTAATTTGTGCAAATCTGGCTGTGATTTGCACAAATTAGGACATTTTCTACATAAACAACCTAGCGCCGGAACCCGGAAGTCGCTTTCCCCAGCTCGGCTCGCGAGAATGCGAGTTGGGCCGGGGAAAAGGTCGGGCGAGCGGAGCTTGGGGGGGGGTCGAGCCCGGTGAGTTCACCAGACTTCCACACCCCAATTGAGCTCCGCGCATATCCCTAATTTCGTGGGGCCAGATCGAGACCACAGGTGGGCTCGATTTGGCCCATGGACCTGAAGTTTAACACCCCTGCTAAAGGGGGTGGGTGGTACCCATCCGTCTGAGCACACACAGAGCACGGGCCCTGCCTTTCTCCTGAATGAGCACACACCGAAGTCCTAGCCTGTCCTGAGCGTTGACTATTGCAACGTGCTCTACATGTGGGACCACCCTTGAAGATGACTCGGGGTCTGCAGTTGCAGCAGGACACTGTGCCTTGCCTCTTGATAAATACGAGAAGGTGGCAAACAGATGCAACCAGTTTTGATGCAATAACACCGTCGGTCTGGAAACCTCTGAGTCCCATTCAAGTGACTGGCACTTGATTTTTACAGCCCTAGTCGAGCTTTCTTCTTATAGAAAGACCCCTGCTGGCTGCAGTCATCAAAACAAGCCTTACTTACTCCATATTCCCGCATTACAGGAAGTGAAATTAGCAGCAGCTCAGAGTCTGGCTTTTATTGAGATAAGACCAAGGCTCTGGAATGACCTCATTGGTGAGGTCAGAAGAATAGCCCAGTCAGTTATCTAAGGATGGTGGCCAAACCCCAAGATTAGAAACATGGACCCGGGGCTGGATTGCATCCTAGATCCACTAAGATAGGGGTACAAAAGGTGTGGCTCACGGTGGTCCCCCAAGCCTTGTCTGGCAGCCCCCAGATCTGCAACATGTGCAGCTGCCCAAAAAAAGGGGAGGGGAAGGAGGGAAGCCACTCTAGCTGCAGGCTCTGTGGTTCCTGCTGTAGAAGCCTCTTTCCAAAGTGTCCCCTGCTTGAGCATCATAGGAAGTGGTGTTTGAAGGTTCCTGTGTCCACTTCCTAGGATGCTCTGGGAACACTCTAGGAATGGGGCTTCTATGGCAGGAACCATAGAGCTCATTCCTAAAGCATTTGTTTAGGGTTTTTTTAAAAAGTATTTTGGCAATCGGGTGGGGGTGGCTGGGGACGAGAGAGGGGGGGGGCTTCAACATCTTAATGCTGTGACAAGGAACAGATGCTGTGGCTGAAAGGCCAAGATCTGTTGCTGCTGGGCTGAGTGTGAGCGGTGCGTGCGTGCATGAGCGGCTCTCGGGATCAAAACGGCTGTGCACCCCTGCGCTGAGCCATAAGTTTGCAGCGAATAAGAATAGGCGGTGGAGGGAAAAGCAGACACTGGATAGATGGATATTACATAAGAAGCTGTTTTATGTTAAGTCAGTCCATCCGGCCCGGTATTGATGCGGCCTGGTAGTGGCTCTCCAGGGTTTCAGGCAGGAATTTTCCCCAGAATGGCTGGTGCCAAAGATTGGCAGTAGTCGGGCACCTGCCAAGGTACCACACCCCAGCCGGGGCCCACTGACGAGAACCTCCTGGACTCGCTCTTCCTCTTCCCGCTTGCAACCTGCTCCTTCACCCATCTCTCACACTGGCCTAGAAGAAGGGATGTTAGCTATGGAGGCTGGCGACTCCTATTTCAGTGAACCTATCCGGGGGGGGAGGGGAGAGTTCAGCACCATGGATAGCTCCTATAAAGCTCCAGATAAAACCTGCAATGGATTAGGAGGAGACCCACCGAAATAGGGGCCATCAGCCTCCCCTGGATGTTAGAGTTCCTTAAGGTTCTCCGCTTTCCCACCTCCGTTCTCTCTTCACTTCATTCTCACTCTCAGACAGGAGCATCTGTTCCAAGTATGCTCCCCGAATGCATACTCCACCCCCACCCCCCGCCCTATAGACTAAAGCTTGAAAATGCGGTTTTTGTAAAGCGCGTTTTTGGAAGTGTGCACAGGCACGGGTGCAGCCCGTCGAACATGAATGCAATCTCAAAAAATTGCTCTCTTCCCCGCCCCGCCCCCCCGAATTACTCTCCTACTCACATTTGTATTTGGGGTTGCAAACAGGACCTGTTCACGTGACCTGTGAACAGGAACGAAATTCGCATACATCCTTCTTCTGGCCCAGACTATTCCAGTCAGTGGTGAGGAGGAAGGAAAGCAGGCGATGCCGTTCTCTCCTGCTCCATGGCTCTCTCTCCCTGTCAAGCAAGCAAGCGAGTGGGCGCAACGGTGAGGAAGTGGTATAGTGGTGGTATATTGTGGTGGTGTAGGAACGCAATACAGAAATAAAATCAAGTGGTTGAGGCACAGCTGCAGCTGGTGACAAGGGTGCTGAGAAGGTAGACCCCTGAGGGAGGGGGGGGGTCTTGACCAAGGACCCCCCAAAACCTGGAGCCGGCACTGTTTCCCACCCCTCTCTGGAGATGTCAGGCACCAAACCTGGGACCTTTTGCAGGCAAAACACATGTGCTTTCCGCACTGAGCTACACCCCTGAAAATGGTGTGCCCCCTGAAGGCATTCCGGAGGGGTTTCCTAAAAATCACTTGTTTTCATGGTTAAGATTAATACAACGGCCAAAAATTCCATTTTAATCGGTAGGCTAGCGTGCGTGTTTTTATTTCTGTATTGCGTTCCTATACCACCCAATAGCTGATGCTCTCTTTGGGAGGTTCACAACGATTAAAACCATAAAACAGAACACGATAAAAAGCAAATGTTGTGGGGGGTGTTGTTGTTGTTGTTTGCTTGCTTGTTTGCTTTGTACAGTTTTTGTTGAAATGGAATCGTCACGAATTATGAGGGGGAGGGTTTAAATTTAATATCTATCTTACATTATTTTAAAATATGGTACTTTTTAATGTAGACCACTTAGGAAAACCACTTAGAAAAAGTGGCAGCATAGGAATGCCTTGAATAAATACATAAATACACAAAGTTCGCTTGGTTTAGGAAGAGTCCGCCTAAAGCAACTTAAGCCACTGGTATGTCTGAGAGGTCCATTCTGCCCTCTAGTGGACTGAGTTGATCATAACGACTAGTCATAAGAATACGCCACTTGCAGAGCGTCAAGGCATGTTTATTCAGAAATTAGTTCTTCTGTAATCAGTGGTGTTTACTCCCAGGCATGCATGTCCAGGATTGCAACCCTAAGGGCACAGTCCTATGCATTTTTAGACAGAAAAAAAGTCCTACAACTCTCGGCATTCCCCGGAGCAGTCTGGCTGGGAGTTGTAGGACTTTTTTTTCTTTTCCTGTCTAAACATGCAATGGGTTGCACGTTGCACCCTAAGGAACCTTATCTCCACAGGCCCTCTGGGGACAAATGTCTGTTAATATTAAAGAAACAAATATAAACTTTGTTTTACCTCCAGTATCAACTGTACGCTGGGGGATCCTGAGCAGGAAGGTGCTTTGATTGATTAATTAATTAATTATATCCCACCTCTGTTCTGGCAATGTCCAGCGGCTGCGACATTTTGGGTGGATGTTATATACCAATATCGACAAATTTAGTAACAGAATGCTCTTTAAGATTTACTGACGCACACACGTTCTTTTAAATTATCTACCTGCTGTATGGAACTTATCACAAGAACAATGTAAGTGGGTTTTCCGTGCCCTTTTGACAGTTAAAATACTGATATTACAATTCTCCTGCGGAATGAAGGTTGGAGAAGGGGGAGCCAGGTGGGGGGTGCTCCCTGGGATCTCCTTGTTCACTAGAGGAGTCCAAAGTCCACTCCTCAGAGTCAGTTAGTGGCACCACCTGGGGGGGGTTGTGTGGACAAGACATGGGGTTTGAGCCAGTGGGGCCCACATCAGAAGGACCAGGAACTGGTTCTGATGCCTCCCCAGAGTCCCTGTCACTGGAGGCTTCAGTATCTGAGGGAGGTCAGTCCTGGGCCATGACAGATCCCCAGCAACTGGTAATTCAGATATGCGGCCTCTGAATCCAGATCCAGCATATTACCACCATAAACATCCTCGTGTTCTTATGAAAATTTCCCACAATGTCTCCACTGTAGCATCACTCCAGAGCATTGTGGGAAATTTAAATGGTCACACACATAGTGGGCTGGGTCTCCATTAAATTTCCCACAATGCCCCAGAGCAGAGCTACAGCAAGGCCACCAGTCAGTTGCCCGGTAAGCCCATAGGAGGAGTCCACCAGAGGGCACTTTTCCGAGGGCTCCCTCAAGCCAAGGGCAGGCCCTGCCCGTCTCCAGTGCTGTCTCTATTTATGCCTTTGGGGAACACCTTATTAAAATGTTATCATGCACAGTCCCTGTTCTCATTTTCCAAAGAAAACCAAGAAATAGTTGCACAGGTTGGTGGTCCTAATGCATCTCCCCCTGTTGCTTTTCTAAGCGGAAAATGGGTATATCCTGGCTCGAGTGCACAGAGACATTCATTCAAGCACATGAACCTGGAGGGACTATGCAGTGCGCCACTTGCCATATTATGCACTGCAGCTGCTGAATTCTATTTCTATTTTATGTGTGCTTGTGTGTAGTATGACTTTAGCCAAAGTACAAATACCCTTTTCGCTTCTTAATCAGTGCAGCTGTGAGAGTAAGGGGTGTGCACCCCTTATTACTGCACCCCTGGTCTAGTATATAGGGACAAAGGCGAGACATAGGGAGCTGTCTCATACCAGGTTAGACCCCACCAAACCCAATGTTGTCTCTATGTGGGCAAGCGAATGATTAAACCATTTTTGTGCGCTTATTTGCAAGACTAATTGCTCTGCCTCCTCCTGCCACTGCAACCGCCTTTTGGGATGGAAATGGTAATATTGCCTGCTTAAATCAATGAAGTAATGTAACCACTAGTTAGAGTGGGAGGAAAGGGTTAATCGAACAATCCCCAGGGTGCATGTTTTCTAACCCCTCCTCCCTACTTCCGGCCTTTCTGTGGCCAGTCCCTCTCGGTGGCCTTGTAGGCCCCTTCCAACTCTATGATCTATGATCTATGAATCTCTACCTCTCAAACCCAATGGACCCACGGTCCGAGCTGGCTTCCAGCCAGTGATCTCCAATGAAGCGGACTCTTTAACACCAAAGACTCTAATCTGCCTATATGCATCCTGCATATACGAATAAACAGATTGTAAGTAAAACTAATAAATGTCTCTATTAGTTTTCATTTATTTATTATATTTATACCCCACCATTTTTCCTGCAAGGAACTCAAGGCAGCTTACATAATCCTCCTCTTCCTCTCTATTTTATCCTCACAACAACCCTGTGAGGTAGGTTAGGCTGAGAGTCAGTGACTGGCCCAAAGTCACCCAGTGAGTTTCAGGGCTGAGCGGGGACTAGAACCCGGATCTCCCGAGTCCCAGTCCAGCACTCTCACCACTACGCCACACTGGCTTTTTAAACTTTGTTTGGACAGGCTGTTTCTTTTAAAGAGACTTTTAGCAGGGTTTAGCAACCCACGTGATAATAACCAGCTTCAATAACCAGGCTGCTCATAAGGGGGGAAACTCTGCTTTGTCCTAAACAGTATAGGGACCAACTCCTTTCCATATCCTCCAATATTTTGTACTCTCAGTTCTGATTCTAAGCGGGGGGGAAAGGATGGAAGAATTTGTCGGATTTGCTTTCCGCAAAGTTTGGTCTCTAAAGAAAATCACCAGTGAAGCCACTGGGTGTCACTGTTCATCCATGGAAGAAAACAGCTTTGAAGGATCATGAATACTCTTCAACAACAACTTCTCACTGGGCACTTTATAGTACATTCTGTGCAGGGCCGGATTAAGGCCAGCTGATGCCCTAAGCACAGCCCCAATCATGGTGCCTCCTCAGCCCATTGCTTAGCTATCAAGACTCAGTAAGTGCTGATGGTGAAATAAGACATTAAAAACTCAGTTTTCTTCAACGCCATCCCCCACACCAGAACACACAACCATATTAAATATGAACTGTTTTTTTTTAAAAAATTATATTTATTTAACACTAAGTAGGAGCAAGCAATGTAAGTCAATTACGGTACTTACTTATAACTAGGGCAACAGAAAGAAATACAAATTTTCATCACTATTTTATGCATTTTTTAAAATAAAACTGTTATAAGGGGGGAAATGCAAATGCAAAAATGTGTGGTACTCTGGTTACTCTGTGGTGCCCCCCTGCTCGTGGTACCCTAAGCACGTGCTTATATTGCTTAATGGTTAATCCAGGGCTGATTCTGTGCATTACAAGCTGAAGCATGGCTAGGTAAGAAACTGTGGGAGTTGTCTTTTTCAAAAAGTGCTGAGAACCCTCTTATATGTCCGCCTCCCATCCCTTTAGGAAACGGTAGTAATTTGTAGGATGGGGGGGGGTTAGAGGGATGAGGGCACATATGGGTAACAAAGTTTTAAAGCACATGACAATTACATCAGTCATTCCAAAGAGGACAGCAACAAAGTGGTCCATCAACGTACAGGTAGTATGAGCCAAACTTGGGGTGCTGTTTCATCACATATTTTGGTCCTGCAGAGTTGCTTTTTGTTTCACAGATAGCTGGGGGGGGGGCAGAGGGAGAGACAGATCAGAACCACAGTGGGGGTGAAGAGTCTCCCTTTTTTAGCCATCCTGCTGGATTTTCCATTTTTTTACACATCCATAAACCACTCCCAAATAATCAGGGCTGGCACATTTAATTGCTTGGGTCACCCTATATGTAGTGTTGTTCTCTTTCCACCATTGAATTCCCCATTCCCCCCCCCTTTCCAGCCTTCCACAAAACTCGCCTGCCAAAAGGAAATTTTCAGCCTCTCCTTTTTCCACGTGTAGCCACTTGCCAAAATTATAACACAGAAGATTTGCAATGAATCTTGACCCCATAGCTGGTAAGTCAAAAAAATCCTTCATCTACTCTCCTATAGGCTACAGATCTCACCAATGGAAAATGGGCCTGTGCCCCACATAAACTTGAAAATCAGAGTCTCGGCCTCCTTCATGACTGATTCCGGAGGAGGGAAGACTGAGGCCAGATTCCCTGCTACCGGAAGCAGGTATGTTTTGACATAGACCACCTCTGATAAACACTCAAATGTCATTTCTGCCACATGGAAAGTTTGTCCTTTATCTTATCTAACCATAAGTGCCAGTTTTTCTCCCATCCATGCCTTTTCACGGAAAAGTACAATCCAAGGATTTTCAGCACCTCCTCTTTTTTTGGTTCTCCTAAACTTTCCTTCCCATGACCATTCCTCAAAAGAGGTTGCATGGGTTTAATCTCAAGATCCCCTTCCAAATTATTCCAAGAGATGATATAACTCTTTGAAGCATTCAACCTTGCTCCCGAGACTTGTCCAAACAACTCAAATAAGAATTTGACTCTGTTAATTTCTTTCTCTTCATTTACCATTACAGAAACATCATCAGCACATGCGCCAATGCGCCATGAATTTCACTCCTACTTTGTGATCACTTTCTCCCTCATCAGCTGCGTCTTTGCCCTGCCCTGGAATCAAAGGAGTAGTAATGGCTATTCCCGTAACTAACGCATCTAACTGTATCTTACACAAAATGGGATCTAAAGCCAGCACATATAATAATGGGCTCAAGGGACAACCCTGGCACACTCCTAATTTCAACAGAATCTGTTTTCCCTATGCCTGCTGACTTAAGGTGTTACTGTTGCTTCCTGATACATGATCTTCAAATAATTTGTGAATGGTTCTGGGCCTGGAACTAGCTTATATTGGACTGAGAAAGCTTGTGAACAATAAGAACACCCTCAGTGGTGACTTTGGTCATGCTATCTGAATGTATGGGAATTATCCCTATATGGAAAGATCAAGGATAAGGTTCAGGTTGGGGTTAGGGTTAGGGTTAAGAAACCTGGGTCGGTGGACATATCCTGAGGCCTAGAACTTCCTTAGATTGGACAGACAAAGTTAGTGGTCAACCAGAACACCCTCATTGATGACTTTGGGCATGGTGTCTGAATGTCTGGGGATTTTACCAGTGTTTAAAGATTAGGGTTAAGGCTCAGGTTAGGGTTAGGGTTAAGAAAACCTGGGTCGGTGCGCATGTCCTGGTGCCTGGAACTTCCTTAGATTGGACAGACAAAGTTAATGGTCAACAAGAACACCCTGCGTGATTACTTTGGGCATGCTGAAAGCCAGTGTGGCATAGTGGTTAGAGTGTTCGACTGGGACTCAGGAGATCTGGGTTCTAGTCCCCGCTCGGCCATGAAACTCACTGGGTGACTTTGGGCCAGTCACTGCCTCTCATCCTAACCTACCTCACAGGGTTGTTGTGAGGATAAAACGGAGAGGAGAAGGATTATGTAGCCGCCTTGGATTCCTTTCAGGAAAAAAGGCGGGGTATAAATAGAATAAATAAATAAAATAAATAAATACTATCTGAATGTATGGGTATTATACGTATATGGAATGATTAGGGTTAAGCTTCAGATAAGGGTTAGGAAAACCTGGATCCCTTTGCATGTTCCAGAGCCTGGAACTAACCTAGATTGGAAAGAAAGAGTGAGTGGTCAACAAGAACAACTATATCAGAGTTGCCATTTTGCATACTGTCTGGGTGTAGGTTGATTTTACCTGCCTGTTAGGGTTAGGGTTAGTAAAACCAGTGTCCCTATGCCCTAAGGGCCTGGAACTAGACAGGATTGGGCAGACGGAGACAGCGGTCAACAGGAAGTATGTCTGAGTTGCCTTTTTGCATACTGTCTGGGTATAGGTGGATTTTCCCTATTTGTTAGAGCCAGTGTTAAGCTTCGGGTTTGGGTTTGGGTTAGTAAAACCTGGATCCCTGCACATGTCCAGGGAGCTGGAGCTGGCCCAGATTGGGCTGACAGTGAGCGGTCAACAAGTATTTTATCAGAGTTGCCTTTTTCAATACTGTCTGGGTATAGGTTGATTTTTCCCTGTCTGTCAGGGTTAAGCTGCAGGTAGCGGTAGGGTTAGGGTGAGGAAAACTTTGGTCCCTCTGCATTTCCAGGAGTCTGGATATTGCGTAGATCAGGCAGACAGTGTGAGTGGCCAACAAGAATTCCCTTTTCGTATGCTGTCTCAGGGTAGGTAGATTTTACCTGCGTGTTAGGGTTCAGGTTCGGCCGAGGGTTCGGAAAACCTTGGTCCCTGTACTTCAGGTGAGGGTCCAGAAAACCTTGGTCCCTGTACATGTCCAGGGGCTTGCAAGTAGCCTAGACAGGGCAAATGGAGCAAGCAGTAAAAAAAAAAAACACGTTGTCAAAGATTCCTGTTGGCTTGGTGTCTGGATATAGGTGGATCTCTTACCTGTGCATTAGGGTAAAGTTAAACATTGGGTTAGGGTTAGTAAAACCAGGGTCCCTGTGCATGTCCACGGGCCTGGAATTAGCCCAGATTGGGCAGACAGAGCGAGCAGTCAACAAGAAGTATGTCAGAGTTGCCTTCTGGCATGCTGTCTGGATATGAGTGGATTTTACCTGTGTGTTAGAGTTAGTTTTAAGCTTCACCCTAGAGTTAGGGTTCGGGACACCTTGATCCCTGAACATGTCCAGGTGCCTGCAACTAGCCTAGACAGGACACATGGAGCGAGCAGTCAAAAAGAACATAGTCAGAGATACCTGTTGGCATGGTATCTGGATATACGTGGGGTAGGGTAAGGCTAAGCATTGGTTTAGGGTTCGCTTTAGGAAAACCTGCTGGGTCCCTGTGCATGTCCAAGGGCCTGGAACTAGCCCAGATTGGGCAGACAGTTATCATTCAGTTTGATAGAAAAGAAATTGCTTTTATAAAGAAATTCAAAGGAGAAGCACATTTTGGAGAAATTCTCATGCATTGGGTTCAGTGTTCTTGTGCTTACCTTACTGATGAGGTGGCCGAGGAATGTGTGTGAGTGTCCCGTCTTAGATTGTACAAGATCTAAGATCTTGTACAATCTAAGATGTTAGATTGTCCATCTCTCCAGTAGCTTGCAGCCTCCTCAGCTTCCCATACCTCAATTAAAGTGCAGGGAAAGACATCATGAGGTAGTTCCTCCCAGAGGGTGTTTTAGGATAAGGAAGTGCGGGCAGCCTGGGGGGCTGCAGAGCAATGGAGAGATGTATGATAGAGAGAAGCACACACACACGGCACTCTTGGCCATTGCCGAATTTTCTCCACCATTTTTGTGGTGGCCCCCTCCCCCCATACACAATGCCCGTGGATGACACAAGCTATGGGGCCTGGTGAGGAAGGATGCAGAATGGGGGGGGGCTGGGCTGCCAGTACCTTTGCTGCTGTTGCCAACTTGCCACTTGCACTGGTGGCACAAAAACAAAAATCCTGAGGGGGGGAAAGGAAAAAGCCAGAACCAGGGCAAATGATGAACTCCAACTCTGAGAAACTCTTTGAGAATTTCTCCTTCCCCTGGAGAAATTTGGTGAAAGTGTCCCCCGCAACTACCCCCTGCAATTTCTCTGCCCACAAATAGGGTGTAGAATTTTGAGAGGCCATTTGCGCACCGCTCTACTTAGGTCATTTTTTACTCTTGACTTAATGACCTCATGCTCCTGCCCTCTTGAGATGGGGATGTGCATTATAGTTCACTTACCTCAGAATGTAGTCCGCCAGCCCTACTGTGTTTCGGGGCCCTCCTGCTTGTTCTGCTGAGTGGGGCCCTGGCCCTGTGCCCCAAAGTTCTGCCCTGATGGCACCACTGTGTAGGTGTTGCCACTGCATGGGCCTGTAGCCAGGGGTGGGCTAGGGGGAACCTATCCCCCCTAATTATTATTTTACACACAAATAATTAAACAACCGTTTATAATTTTGTCTTTAAAAGGCTTGCAAATCAGATGAACTTCCCCCCTACTTTTTTTTGCACCCACATTAAACTTTAGGCTGACAATGGGCCTGCCACTGCACTTGTGCCTATCTAATTGGAAGAAGGCAAGCCCAGTGTGGCGTGTCTTGCCGAGATAAAGCGAAAAAGATGAGTGATTCTGCTGCATCTTTCGATCTAGCACGATTAATCGATCCAATCAGGTCTGTGCCAGAGATGCAGCAGAATGGCTGAGCAACAGATCTGAAATAAATCCCTAATAATGGTCATGTGGATTGGCTCTCATTTAAAAAACAACAACAACAAAACAAAAAACTATTGAGATGAAAACTCTTCCTTGTGCTTTTCTGCTGTGAACAATGTAGCATAATATCCACCGTTACGGGGCGCCATATTAGAGGTAGGGCAGATGTCCTGGTGATTGACTGATTGATATTAAAACATTTATGTACTGCCATTTTATCCTACTTGATTTCAAAGAGATGTGCCACAGGAATGATTTTCTATCCAATGCCAAAAAGGTAGACCGCTTATTCAATGTCAAGGGCACCCTTGGGCATATAGCATATTTTAATTGGCAGTTGCGGTTAAACTTTGTGGATCGTGGGACGGTAGCTTTGAAAATGTCGCTTTTGGGTTTCACTAGCAGCTCTTTATTGTTGGAAATTTAGATCTCATACTAATTACTCAAGGCAATCATTGCTTCATATGTAATGATAATGGGACGAACGTAACATTAGTGGCAGTATATTTGTTGACTACAAATTTCCTACCATTTCTAAAGCACGGACAGGACATTTTCTGTTGTGACTGGAACTCCTCAATTTTGGCAATCTGTCGGACACCCACCATGTTTGGGGTGACCAGTAAAGTCATTTAAAAAAGAAGATCCTTGGCTTTTAATTATGCCTGATTGTATTAGGATTTTGTTGCTGGATGATGAGTGAGGCTGCACTCCTAGGGGCAATTACAATGTTTTGATAACTATTTTTGCGTTGATGTTTTGTTTTTGTTTTTTTGTTTTTTAAAAATGGGGCTCCTTATCATAGAATCATAGAAAAGTAGCATTGGAAGGGGCCTATGAGGCCATCGAGTCCAACCACCTGCTCAATGCAGGAATCCAGGTCAAAGTATCCCTGACAGATGGCCGTCCAGCTGCACCTTGAATGCCTCCAGAGTGGGAGAGCCCACCACCTCCCTAGGTAGTTGGTTCCATTGTCTTCTTGCTCTAACAGTCAGGAAATTTTTCCTGATGCTTAGGTGGAATCTGGATTCCTGTAACTTGAGCCCATTATTCCGTGTCCTGCAAACTGGGATGATCGAGAATGAGTCCTGGCCCTCCTCTGTGTGACATCCCTTCCAGTACCGGAAGAGTGCGATCATATCTCCCTCAGTCTCCTCTTCTGAAGGCTAAACATGCCCAGTTCTTTCAGTCTCTCCTCATAGGGCCTTGTTTCCAGTCCCTTTATCATCCTTGTTGCCCACCTCTGAACCCTCTCCAGTTTGTCTACAGCCTTCTTAAAATGTGGTGCCCAGAACTGGATGCAGTACTCAAGATGAGGCCTAACCAGTGCTGAATAAAGGGGAATTATCAGTTCACGCAATTTGGAAGCTATACTTCATAGATTTCATAGATCATAGACAGGGCCGGATTAAGATAGGGGCTATTGGAGCTGCAGCTCCAGGCCCCTACCCCAAAATAGGCCCACAATCAGGACCGGTGCAGGGCAGTTTGGCGCCCCAGGCGAAATAATATTTCGCGGGGGGCCCCTCTCCAAAGCAGCCCTGCTCTGCAAAACAAAACAAAACCCTGCGCCGCCACCACCAACCTACCTTCCCCCCCACCCTGGCGGCTGCTGCTGCTGCTGCCGCCGCCGCTGCCACTGCCGCTGCCGCTGCCGCTGAGGAGGAGGAGGAAGTGACGCGACGGGACCCCCGCACTGTTTTTTGCCGGGGAAACCATGGCAACAGGGCTGTTTAAGCCCTGTTGCCCTGGTTCCTCCCGCCAAAACAACGTGGGCGGGGCTCCGGAAGCGACACGACGCGGAGAAGGTAAGTGGCGGGGGGGTCGGGGGGTGGTGATGGCGGCGGGAGGCACAGCGGCAGCGAGTGGGAGGGCGGGGGGAGGCGCAGCGGCAAGCGGGATGGGAGGGTGCGGCGGCGGCGAGAGGGAGGGTGGGGAGGCAGAGGCCTGGCGGGGGCGGCGCAGCGGAGGCGGCGCAGCGGAGGCAGAGGCCTGGCGGGGGCGGCGCAGCGTTAGCGAAGAGGAGCGCAGCGTTTCTGCGCCCTCTTCAGCCGTGCGCCCTCCTCAGCACCAGGCCCATAATGCTCTTAATCCGGCCCTGATCATAGAGTTGGAAGGAGCCTGCAAGGCCATCGAGTCCAACCCCCTGCTCAATGCAGGAAACTAAAGGAGGGGTCTCCCATCCAAGTCATAACCAGGCCTGACCCTGCTTAGCTTTCTATTAATTCTGAGCTTTATAGGAGCTATCCATTGTGGTGAACCTATTTTGGGGATGGAGTGCAGCACCACGGATAGCTCCTATACAGCTCAGAATCAAAGCTGCAATGGATAAGGAGCCCCACCAGCCTCCCCTGCCAAAAAAGAGTCAGTGCCCAACCTACACCAATGAAAGCCACTTTTCAGGGATAGGCACCCTACAGAGGGTTTGGACTACAACTCCCATCAGCCAATGATTACGGGAGTTGTAGTCCACAACATCTGTAGGGCACCACTTTGCCTGCTGCCCCTTTCACCATCTAAATGGCATCCGGGTTCTAGTCCCCGCTTGGCCATGAAACTCACTGGGGTGACTTTGGGCCAGTCACTGACTCTCAGCCTAACCTACCTCACAGGGTTGTTGTGAGGATAAAATGGAGAGGAGGATAATATAATGTAAGCCGCCTTGGGTTCCTTGCAGGAAAAAAGGCGGGGTATAAATATAATAAATAAATAAATAAATAAAATGTAAGTGTGCCAGCAAGAAGACCTGCTGAGCACCTCTCCTAATCCCTGTTGGTTTAAGAGGATCGGATTTGCACTGTGTATGTCTGAAAACACGGATAAGACCCTCCTGTCCTCAGCTGCATCTTCTCTTGCCAGGTAACCTACTGAAACACATTTCATACAACAACAGGGGGGGGGGGAAGCGTTTTCCTTTTGCATTCACGCCCGCTCATGGATAATAAATAAACCCACGGTTTCCTTCTGTCTCCTCTGACTTAGCTGTGACCTATATTCCGCATCCACTCTTCTGCCGGCACGCCAGGCCACAGCATCGCTCATGGATATCTCCCTGATGTTCTCCTCACCACTGCAGTGCTCTCATCAGGCATCACTTGGCACGTATATGAGGCCTGGAACTCGGCGTGAGGCAGCTGATACAAATGCAGCAGCTGGCAGCATCGCGCAGTTCGGGATGCTTCACGGGAGAACGTGAAGAAGACAAAACACGCACCGTTTCCCCATTCCAAACTGGAGTGTATCACCACCACTGCAATGTTGTGGGGAGAGTGAAGGTCTAAGGGAGCTACTATTAACGTTTTTGCTCCCTTACTCTTGGAGTTAATCTTAGCAACGCATCGTGCCTCAGGGCCAGAACTGTAAATCGCGGAGCCAAGTGATATCACCCTATACACACACCTACACTCCATAGGGGCTTCATTCCCTACAAAGCTGTGGTTCATGTTAACCTGTGGTTTAGGGCAGGGACGGGGGACGGGGGCCATTCAGCAGCACCGCAGCAAAAAAGAGGGGCATTTTTTTCTTTAAAACCAGCCCCCTTTTTGCTGCCTTTGTTCCTGGAGGTAGCATATAGATATTATGACTTTTCTTCCGTCTGTCTAAATCCCCTTTCAGAGGTATCGAATGCTGCAATCCCATGGTCCCTGGGAGGGCATCACAGGGGCCATTGGAATTTTAAGATCTCCCCCACCCCAAAGGCAGACCAAGCTCGCAAGTCTCCTCTACGAGGCTGCAAAAAAGTCTGCAGCTGGTGCTTCTCTGACATCAGAACTCCAGCCAGCAGAGAGCTCCAAAAAGGAGATGCCCCGGTGGGGCAGCCTGAGGGTGTGCAGGCTGGGAGAGGCTGTGTATTCCCAGGATCCCAAGGGGGGTGGGGGAGAAAGTTATTTGACTTCCAGGTGGAGTGGGTTTTTTACATTTTACAAGGTGGCCGAGCATTGCTGCTGGTCAGTGTTGACAATACTGGGCTAAATGGACCCAGAGAGTCTGACTCAGTATGTTCCTATGTACCACCACACCAGGCAGTGGCTTGGCTGAACCCCGCAACTGAGCACTCATTACCTAGCTGATAATACCTCTGGAAACAGTGGTACGTTATGACATAGCATTGTTCCCAGGGGCATATCTGAGGGAGAAAAGATGGGGCAGCAAAGGCCTTCTCTGTGGTGGCACCCTCCCGCTGGAACGACCTCCCCTCTGCTCTGATCACGTGCTCTTGATGGCTATTAAATTTAAAAACTTACTCGTTTGCCCTGGCTTTTCCCAACCATTAACTTGTCTAAAACATTGCGCTTTGACAATGATGCATTGTTTTTACAATTTGTTATAAACCGCTTTGGGGGGCTTTAAAATGGGAAGTGACATATAAATATTCTAAAATAAATAAATAAATAAACAAACAAAAATAACAGTGTCTCCAGGGAATTTAGATTTCAATGCTCTAGGCTGGGGTGGGGGAGATGCAGCCAAGACACCACTTGGGGCATGAGCTTCGCTTTTTTAAAGGTTCACACCTGTTGGCCACCTCATAAAAAGTAAACAACCCCACCCGAACTCTCCCACTCACCCAAACATTTGTTCCACCCCACCCCATATATTGTCTGGATATAGTAAGGGATTGGATGTCAGTGAACCAACTGAGCTTCAATCCATACAAGACAGAAGTATGCTTCCCCAGTGAACATTCCACAGTTGTGCCAAAGGCATTAGGGAAAAGGTAGGATTTGAGCATAGGAAGTTGCCTTGGTTCATCTAGCTCAGGATTGTCTACTGCAGGGGTGAGCAACGTGTGGCCCTCCCGATGTTTTGGCCTACAACTCCGATCAACCCTATCCAGCATAGCCAATGGTGAGGGATCATGGGAATTGTAGGCCAAAACATCTGGAGAACCACAAACTGTGCACCCGTTTCATCAAGTCCTGATATTTTATTATTGATTGTTTTTAGCTGTTTTAAATGGTTTTATTTATTTTTGTATATTTCGATTCCTGTTGAACATGCCTTGAGTGTTTTTCTGAGAATGGCATCTAATTATTATTATTATTATTATTATTATTATTATTATTATTATTATTATTGAGGAGGAGGAGGAGGAGGAGAGGCTAGATGGACAAATAGCCTCCCCTGGTTTAAGAAAACAGATGTGCTATACTGAGTTGAACCAAAAAAGGCTCATCCAACTTTACAACCTGAAGAGTGGAGGAGCTTTCCTTTTGACAATTTTTAGTGAGCCCTGCAAACAAGACAAAAGCATTCACCCCCCCCCCCCCAGGAGCAGAGAGTGTGTTTGCCACTGCCAGAACCACAAGGAGGCAGCAAAGAAGGAGCAGAAAACATGAACCACAGGGAGCTTCCCTGAAACATCTGTATCCCAAACCCCCTTACAATTAAAAAAAATATCGATTACAAATTTTCAACTCCTCCTTAGTGCCATATCAGGTAGGAGATTACCAAGCAGCCCACACACCAAACCATTCCAGTATCTTCCACAGGTATGAAGACTGGCTCCATTTTTCATATCCTGTTTGAATGCGGCAGCCGTGCCTGTTTTGAAATGCATCTCTGCTATGATCTTAAAGCTGTGAATGGGATGAGAAGCTGCTCTATTACCACCTACATTTCAATACTGCAACCTTCTCACAGTTACTATATATAAACATCAGAAAAACAGAGGAAGTTTCCATTTCAGTTGGAAAGGGCAGCAATGTATTGGAAAATGCGTAAACAGCCAATTATTCAAAAGATGAAAACAAAGGACTGTGCCCCCTTTCATATCTTAGGACCCATTTTATTCTGACTTGTTTTCAGAAGTGACCTTGGGGTGGGAATTAGGAATGCATTTATGATGTAAGTTGCTGAATATTTCTAGTGATGCCACTGAAACTCAAAATTACAGACTTTCATAGAGTTGGAAGGGGTCTACAAGGCCATCGAGTCCAACCCCCTGCTCAATGCAGGAAACTAGAGGAGAGGTGTCCCATCCAAGTAATAACCAGGCCTGACACAGCTTAGCTTTCCACGCTCAGACAAGCTGAGCCAGCGTGAGCCACAGGCCTGTATTAGTCAGCTTGTAAGTTGAATCTAGTACAGTCATGCCTTGGATTGAGAGCATAATTCGTTCCGGAAATGTGCTTGTAATCCAAAACACTCTTATATCAAAACGAAATCCCCCCCAAAAAAAATTTGTACAGAGATTTTTAATTTAAGCCGTACTACAGTACTTGTATTGCAAGACGTCGCTTGTATATCAAGTCAAAAAAAATTAAATAAATATTTTAAAATTTGCTTGTCTTGCAAAACACTCTCAAACCAAGTTACTTGCAATCCAAGGTATTACTGTAGGTTCGTAATTCTCATATGTATAACAAGCCCTGACTTCAGTCCAACAAACATTATTATTTTAAACCGTATTCCACACCATGCAGGGCTCGGGGGCCTCTATTATGCTTCTCCTGCCAGTGATCCCAAATCATTGCCTAGATCAGCCTCGGTCTCCTTGGGACAAACGAACACAATGCTTCCTGGGGTCCTCATTGCCATCCAGACCAAAGGCCTTTCTTTTGGATGTTTGTCAAAGACATGATGCATCCTGTCATCAGCCAGACTGGGGTGAACACCCTCATTATGAATTTGTGACCAGAAGCTAGCAGTGCAGGCCCTCTGTGAGTTTCTAAGTAGTGACTGTGATTGACCAGGAAGTGACACTCGCTGTGTTCCCCTTCCTCTGAAACAAGGTAAATATACCCACTCTGAGTTTATTTCTTAAGAACAGAAGAAGAGCTGTGCTGGATCAGAATCTGGTTCTCCCCAGTCTGAGTCTAATGCACCAACTACTACCCCCACACTCCAAAGCAGGAGGGCATGCTGTCGAAGCCTGACTTAATATGGGAAACGCATCCTCCCGCCCTTAGCAGCAACAATACATCCTTTTTTTTTCTTCCCTGCACAAATATTCTTAGTTTTTTGTTTTTGTTTTTAATCTGACCAATTACACGGGTGAGTATAAGACCTCACAGCTGAATAAAGAGGACAGTGTTCTGATCTACTACAACTTATAACAGGATTCTTCTGGCATGATATGGATATAAATGCAATGAGTATCAAATTCCATAGTGCATTTCAAGTCATAAATGTAAATATTTGCAAGGGTTTTTGTTGTTGTTTCATCGATATCGTTTTGTAAAGAAACAGGGCTGCTTTTCAGCTGGGTAAGAAAAATGTTGGGGCAAAACGTTTGCTCAAAGTTTTTATCAGGGCAAAATTCCTGGGGCAAAAAGTCTGGTTGCAAAGCAAGTGCTTAAACTGTTACACCTCGGTAGCAGCTGCATACAAACGTGCCTTTCATAGGAGAATTACTAAACTTCAAAGTTATGTCACCAGAAACTGACAGCAGGGAGGCGGCTTTCCGTCTCTTCCACTTCCTGGAAGACAGCCTGATCTATAAATACTCCTTTGCAATGGCTTTATCTCCTTCAGGAAAGAAAAGGGCCTGCCTTTCAGAGATGTACGCTGCATATCCTCAGAGCAAAATAATAACAAACATTTATAATTTACACTTGCCAACCCCACCTTGAACTATCCACACAAATTAGAGAACTGACATTTTCCTGTACGTGTAAAAAGTATTCATGTATTCATTACAGGTATTTTTCTAGCCCGCCTTTCAAAAGAAATTCCCATACGAAACAAAATCGAGGTATGAAGAATGAAAACTGGTAAGTCCACATCCTTAAAAACCAGGGATGGTGGAGAATTTCATTTGGTCGCACTGCAGATCGGAACACTGTTCTTCTTCAGACAGTGTGTTTCTCCAAATTTTGCGATGCATTTCTGGGCTCAAAAAGCACATAGAAAAATGTGCATATCAGGGAAAGTTGTGTGCAAAAATGTGTCTATTAAGGGGAAATTGTGTACAAAAACGAATGCTGATGTTTTGTGTGTGTGTTTTAAAAATGGCAGACTGATGCAGAAATTGGTTGGAACAGACTTATGATGGAGTACTGTGAAACTGACAAGGACTGGTAACACACTGGTTTGTCCGTCCCCATGTAAAGCAAGAGTGTATAAGCTCCTCTTTAACCTGGGACATCAGGGGGCAGTGAAGGCTGGTGGCTCCTATGCCAGCGAGGCTGTGTATCTGCTCCAGATTTTACTCTGACCCTTTAAGAAGCTATCCATGGGATCGAACCCATTTTGGGGATAGAGTTCAGCACCATGGATAGCTCCTTAAAAGTTTGGCGTAAAATCCAGAGTAGATACACAGCCCCACTGGCAATGGAGCCACCAGCCTCCTCTGCCAAGGGGTCACTCGGTAAGCTAAATTATAGGGGGGGGTGTCTAAGGGCCCCAGCTTTACAACTGGGAGTAAACCTACCATAAAATATCCCAGTGAATGAGTAGAGAATGCCATCTCCTACTGAATTAGCAGAGCAGCAGGACTCAAGTACCTTGAGGGGGGAGATCTGACTGGGGGGCGCTACTGAGTCACCACCCTGTCAGCTCCCCAGTCTCTGTCTACCCCATGGAGGCTCAGGTGTCAGCTGTGAGCCGGGCAGCACTGTATCAACTCCATCTGATATGGCAGCTGCACCCCTACCTTCCTAATCATCTGCTCCCATCAGTGGTTCATGCCTTGGTCTCCTCTCGCCTAGACTACTGCAATGCAGCTCTACGTGGGGTTACCCTGGAAGACGGTTTGGAAGCTACAGCTGGTACAGAACGCGGCGGCTCATCTGGTTAAAAATATTGTTTCTAATTCTTAAGACTTCTAAATTGCCCCTAGTTTTTTTTTTTTTAATCAAATATTTTATTGAGTTTTATAATAAGTACAAATCAATAACAAACCATTCATGAATAGTAAAAAACTGCACCTGAATGGTGCAAGAAGTATGGTCCCAATTTTTGTGAGCTGGTTAGCCTGTTTCAGAATTCAATTGATCGCCCCGATGAAGCATCTCCCCATTCAACACATGGGGCTGAAATAAATTATTCTTGTTGGCACCTTTGAGAACAGCTTTCTCATTTTGCATTCCTCAGAACAAAAGATCAGAACAGACTTTAAAAGCATCTAAAATGTCTACCTTTTAACCCCTGGTATCCCAGATCTTCGTGACAGCTTCTCTTCGGAAGATGTTGTGAAAGGTGGTGCATTGATGCATGGAATGCAAATGCCCAAACCTTTTTGCCAGCTCCTCAAAAAGTGGCCCACTGGCCTTTTAACAATTCAGTGAGCAATGTCAGCAGTAGTTCCACGGCTTCCTGATCCAGCTGGTTCCTCCCTGCCTGTCCTGGATGCTGCTCACAAGGTTGGTCAAGGCAATAGCAGGCGATCCCCATTTTTGGTGTGGCTACAAAGGCCAAGGGGACCCCCTGCCTGCAGTACAAGCCTTTCAAGGAGCTTGTCCTTTTGCAGCGTTTGCCTTCTGCACAAGTTGTGATTATCTTGTGGCTGGCACGTGGATGAGAACTCCTAGCAAGCAGGAGCATCACTTAGTAATAGAAGACTGGGCTCAGCACCAGCATCCTTATGGTGCCCACGTGAACAAGGAAAGATGTGACTAACTCCATCGGGTACTCTCACTAATGGAGAGCTTGTGTGCCAAAAGAAATCAATTCATTAGTAAGAGCGCAATGTTTTCTTTAGGCGAGAGGTTTGCAAATCATTCGTCTCTGCTCGGAACACATCTGTCGGCTCCAAAATCTAGCCCAGGAGCATCATATTAGTCAGTGGTCCACTCTTAGCAGCATCTCAACCCACCCAAGATAGTTCCAATGATCCCATTGGTTGGGTCCTCCTTATAGCTTTGGAAAAAGACCCACTGGTGCTTATACCTTTCCCTCTATTTCTGATGTTCAGGCCACATGTGGCATTACTTATGCAGCCAAAACGGTACCACTCATACACAAGAAGGAGGTATCAGCAGGCTTGCGGGAACCCCAAGGTTTGGAAAAGTACAGAAACGTATTTACAGGGGGAAAGCCCTACAGTAGGGGAAACCCAAAGCAACCCAATGAGGACAGGGCATGTTGTGTCCACGAAATGCTGACTGACCGTTAGCGGGAAGGGATGACGGGAAACAGCAGGAGGAGGACTGGAATTCTGAACATTTTGTTGCAGGCCCCGCTTGTATCACTGAAGGGCTGATTCGCACATGCACATCTTATTTTGTGACGACTCTCAGCTGAATGTCTCAACTGTCTCTGTTCAAAAGTATTGTGGCTTCGCATTGGCATCAAGTGACATGGAATTCCTATCGGTGATGATTGATCTAGGGTGGCTCATAAGTCAACACTATTATAAACCAACCAACAAAATAAGGGCCCAATCCAACCAGCCAGTACACTAAGCAGTAGCACCCAAGAACTTCTGTTATTAAGCACCACCGTGTCCAGCATCTACCCCCTGCACACAGACCAAAACAGGCTCTGGATCCACTGCATGAGTGCAATACTTTGTCTAGGATTTGCTGTAGTAATGGTTGTATATATATATATATATATATATATATATATTAAAATCAGTAGTTTCGTTGGAGGTGCAGCAGCCCCATATGGGACTACTCCACAAACCTGCAACTCAAACAGGGATATGGATTACAGCACAAGGCAAAATGCCCATAGACTTCAGGGGCAGATGGAAAGTATCTGGAAGATCAAAATTGTTTCATGGTGATGTGTCTAACATTGGTGGCGTGCTGGAAAGATAGCCCTGGACTCCAGGAACTTTGGTAAAATCAGCGTTCGAAAGTAAATTAAGAAAACGGTATTTGAGAACTCAAATCCAAACACTTCATTTTGTGAAGTTGTGAGAAATTGCACTTTCCACGGCCATCAACAGTACTACTACTGACAAACCTGTTAGCACATGCTGTACTAGAAAGCCATATCCAAGCCAGGCACCCTGTCCTGGGATTTTTATCTTGATGGGTTTGCTATTTTTGTTGTTGGTGTCAAAGTCTGGAGGTCACCATTCTTCACATGCTGAAGCCTGAGACCTCTGTAAACAAAAGAAAGGGTGGGTTTGTTTTTAATCATTAACCTAATTGCTGCCATCCAAAAACCACTTCCAGGTGGTCTCAGACTTTAGGGCTTGCTTTTTTAAGAGCTTGGGTGGGGGTGGGGGACAGCCTTCAATCCTCCCTTAATATAACAATCACAGGGATGCAAGTGATCAAGAGGTCTACAAATCAAATGTGCCCTCTGCAAGCCCCAAACATGCAAATATCACCTTCCCTGCCCCCCCTCCACCCCAATTAATCCATGCAATCTAGAGCAAGGTAAAGATGACTCAAGCATCTAGCAGTCAACATGCAACACAATCCAAACTGTATTTCTCTTCCTACAACTTAGCAAAATCAATCAAATCACACACAGGCTCTTTCAGGGAACATGTTATAGGTGAGTGCAACCAGCCTTCCCCCCCAACCCCCGCAACATATTTCTACCATGATCAGGGTTGCTCTAACCAGGGTTCGAAAACAAACCCCATGGTTTGAAGGCTTAGTGCCAACCATCATTGGTCCAATTCGGATGTCATGGCTCTAAAGGATGGTCAGAAAAATCCGGAAATGAATTACCTGTCGGTGTAAGTGTAGCTGAGTGTGTGTGTTATTTATATATATATCAGGGATGGGCAACCTTGTGAGGTCTGGGGGCCATTTTTGCCCCCTCTCCCCCCCCCCTTTGGGCTGCAACTCCCCCAAGCTGATGGCACCTGGAAAATATATTAATTTAAAAAAAAAAAAAAAAAGATTAAAAAATGGAGTCCTGAGTGGCTATGAAGTGCCAAAAGGGTAAAAACTAGATTGGTTTTAAGCTAATGTTGACCCATTTGGTGATCTGTAATAGCTATGGAGCACTAAAAGGGTAAAAAAAGACTTCATAATGGCTGCTCCAGATGGCACTTTGATTTGTGTGTGTGTGTGTGTGTGTGTGTGTGTACAATTTTGGTGGGCAGCGGGGGCCATATGCAGCCCGTGGGCCACATGTTGTCCACCCGTGAAATACATGTACAGTCATGCCTTGGATTGAGAGCATAATTCGTTCCGGAAATGTGCTTGTTGTAATCCAAAACACTCTTATATAAAAACAAAATCCCCCAAAAAAATTTGTATAGAGATTTTTAATTTAAGCCGTACTACAGTACATGTATTGCAAGACGTCGCTTGTATATCAAGTTTAAAAAATTAAATATTTAAAATTTGCTTGTCTTGCAAAACGCTCTCAAACCAAATTACTTGCAATCCAAGGTATTACTGTATGTATTTGAAAGATGCACAAGTGACAACAACCTTTTACATGCTATTCTCTGTCCCTTGTGTCAGTTCTTAGATGTACTCTGGAACGCAGAGGCCTAGCAGCTCATATTATGGAACATGTAATCCCGTACAGCAGGAGTGGCCAACTTGTGCCCACCCCAAATGTTTTGACTTACAAAACTCCTGCCATCCTCACCATGGGCTGTGCTGACTAGGGCTGATGGGGGTTGTAAGCCAAAACATCTGTGGGGCCCAAGTTGCTCTAAACCATATCAGCAGTTCTGGCTCCCACTGTCCTCACTGTAGTCCCGATAATGATGCTGCATGTCCTCTTTTGCTTCCAGACCCCTGTAGGTTCCTACTACCTTTGCACAGGAAATGCCATTAAGAACTATGAAACTCTGAGGACTTGTAGATCTTGAGAAAGAGTGTCACAGAAGGAAGCACACACACTGCTTTATGTCTTAACCTACCTGCATGACTTTTCCCCAACCTGATACCTTCCAGATGTTTTGGACTACAACTCCCAGGATTCCAGACCAGTGGCCATGCTGGTTGGAGCTGATGGGAGTTGACATCCAAAAGATATGGAGGTCACCAAGTTGGGGGAGGCTGCCCTACAATTTTTCTGTGCACTCTCTCTCTCTCTCTTGGCCTGAGACAGTGGTTCACTGTTCAGAATGCTGCTTATTCTGTTCTAATATTGCTTTCATTCACTCCAGCAAATCTCACAACATCCCATATATATCTCTATGGACAAGAACAAGAACTGTATTTGGAGCAAGATGCATTAGCTGCACCTCTGACTTTGGGTTTTGGATAGGAGCTCCTGATCCTCTGGTGTTGGAATAATCCTAGGGGCAGGACTTACCACCTGGGACAGTAGAGAGTTGAGTTCCCTCCAGCCTATGGCGTTTTTATTTGGCTTATCTTTTGTTGCTACAACCTTGAGGGACAAATTGCTAGTGCAGAGAGCTGAGGAACAGAAAGGCTCAGAAAGTGGAAGTCGGGCTGCTTCTGCTTGCAAAGATATGGAAGCAGTGTTGTGTAGCTGCTAGAATGCTGGACTGGGACTCGGGAGATTCAGGTTCTAGTCCCCGCTCGGCCATGAAGCTCACTGGGTGACTTTGGGCCAGTCACTGACTCTCAGCCTAACCTCCCTCACAGGGTTGTTGTGAGGATAAAATGGAGAGGAGGAGGAGGACCATGTAAGCCGCCTTGGGCTCCTTGCAAGAGGAAAAAAGGCAGGATATAAATGTCCTCAAGCATGATCTACAATTGACCTTTACTTTCCCCCCCTCATGGCAATCACTTTTCCGCCTAAGGCTGGGCCCCGTGGGGCCCATTAAAGTATACTCATATTCCCCTCCACCCTTCCATATTTCATGAAATGGTGTTATTCACTTTAGATGAGGTTGCTGCAATTTCTGAGAGTTGCATTAAGTGGAGAGATGTGGTCTCCTTCTTGTGAAACTGACTGAAATTTTGACCGAAACCACAAAAAGTGGTTTCCAGATTATGAAATGAACAGTTTTTTGCATGTAATGGGCAATTTCACTTAATGGCTACAACGTATGTAAGACCAGAGGAGTTGTCAGCCTGAAAATTGTTTTACTAGTAGTCACTTAACAGGCTAGTAAAAATTTTTTTTTTTTTTTTTTAATTCCCAAAAATATATATCTCTGTCCCTTTTTTGTGCTAGCCAAGAAGAAAGACGCTTCACTCCCTCCATGGACAGCACAGAAACCAAGTGGATGGTGGAGGAGGGACAGACACACAGAGTAATCCATTTCTCTTCCATCAGCCTACTCACTTCCCTGCAAGGAATTCCTTGTCGGGTAGTTAATTACAAGTTTGGCTTTCAGGCACATAATTATTTAAAAACGATAATAAGATTCTAAAAATAAAACCAGAACAACAACAAACCAACAAATACTTTTTAAAAGCAGGGCAGGGCTCAGAGATCAGAAAGCAGAAGACCACTGAACTGGTGATCTTCACGATGCTAGTCTGAGGTGGTGCTCTGTGGTCCGCTCATCACAACCCACACAAAGAGCTTCCGATGACCCACCCGTTTATTTACTTATCTATTTAACAATATTTATTAATCATTTACATTGAAAGAAATTTCTAAGCAATGAACAAAAACACAGTAGAAGATCATTCCTTGATTAGCTTCCGCCGTGCATTAAAAATGTGGCTTTTCATGTGGGAATATGGAGTGGGTTAAGATTTTTAAGTTTTGTTCTGTTTTTAATTGTGTTTTATACTGTGTGTGTGTGTTCCCCTCCCCCCTCTTGTATTTTATTGGATTGTACATCGCTCAGAATGGCCAGATGGGCGATTCATAAATATAATAATAAATAAATAAATAAATATTGCATAATATTACTGCATTCAGAAAACAAGATTGCCTTCCTGGCTGGGAATGTTTGTTGGGGGGAAAAGAACGTTTTCAGTAGGTGTCCAAAACCCAGAAGGGTTGGTGCGTGCCTGTCTAATTTCTAGTTGTAGGGAGTTCCAGAGAGGGGGCCATAGGATAATTCAGATTCCCAGATCCAAGAGACAGAGTTCCAACCTCGGAGCTGGGGGTCCGCACACTCTGATCCCCTCCCCTCCTCACAGCTGGCATGGAAAGAAGCACACCAGCTGCCCCTCCAACTCCAAGGTTGGAAAGTTGACTGGGACTGGTCAGGCTTTTTTTTTTTTCCAGATGGGGAATGCTGGGATTTGTCAATCTTTCCCCCCCCCCCCCCCAGCTGGGGAATGCTGGAAGTTGTGGGGCTTCTTCTTTGGGGGGGCGCTGAGGAATACTGGGAGTTGTGGGCCATTTATTGTTTTTCTGCCCGGGGATTGCTGGGAGTTGTGCGCCTTTTTTTTCTGCCCTGGGAAATGCTGGGACGCATCAGGCTCCCCCCCCCCCCCCGGTTGGGGCATGCTGGGAGTTGTAGGACTTCTTTTCCCCTGTCTACACATGCGGAGGATTGCGCCTTCATTCATTCTGCGTCCAACAGAGTCCGGGGATAAGAGTGGCGCGCCTCGGCGAGGGAACTCAGCCTCGTCGCCGCTCCCTGCTCCCCCTTTGGCACCGCGGCGCTCCGTCCGCCACGCGCGCTCCTTCGCCGGGAGGCGCCCGCCCGCCCCGGCCTCGCTTGCCCCCGCCTCTCCCCGCGCGCGCCCAGGGGCGGCTTTCCCTCGCGCACGTTTCCTGCGCCGCGCGCGCCCGGCCTTCCCATCGATGCCGGCGCTGCGGTGGCGAAAGAGAGAGCGAGGACGCGCGCGCGCCCGGAGGAGCGCAGCGAGGCGGCTTCCCTTTCCCCTTTTGGTGCTGCCGACTCTCCGGCCGGCGGGGGAGGGAAGCAGGCAGGCAGGCAGGCAGGCAGCGAGAGCCGCAGCCACAGCCACAGCCATCCGGGTCTCGCCGCTTCGTAACATCCTTCATCTCCTCCTCCTGCTGCTGCTCCTGCCTGGTGGAGAAGCCGAGCAAAAGGAAAGCCCCTGCCGGCCGGGCGGCGGCGGCGGCGGCGGCGGCAGCAGCAGCAGCAGCAGCAGCAGCTGGAGGCCGCGGCGATGCATTTGCACCAGGTGCTCACCGGGGCCGTCAACCCGGGCGACAATTGCTACTCGGTGGGCAGCGTCGAGGACACCCCGTTCACGGTGAGGGCGGGCCCGGGGAGGGGCCAGGGGTCCGGAGGCCGGGAGGGAGGGAGGAAGGGGTGGATAGAGGGGTCACGGGGATGATGATTTTTATTTATTTATTGTATTTCTAGATTGCCCATCTAGCCTAGGAGCAGGTATTCTTGCATTCCCTGTCAAAGATGCAATGGCAAGCTAAGGTTGGAGGGGAGGTTTCAGGGTGGGTGGATTATATTTTATTTTTTGAAAAGCTTGGTGGAGGTAATTTGAAATTATTATTATTATTAATAATGATGATGATGATGATGATGATAATAATAATAATTTTGTTCTGGTTAGTGGTACCAGAATAATTAGTAAAAAGCTGCAGGAGATATTATTTTGGGTTGTGATGGGGTACACACACACACACACACACACACACACTATTTATGCAGTGCCATATCTGCGTACATCGCTGTTCTTAACAAAGAGCATGTTTGGCAGATCCGCATACTGAAGGGTTTGTGGTTTAATATCTTTACATTGTGTGTATCTCTCTGCCATCTGTCGATCAGCCAATCGCTCTGTCTATCAAATGGCTATCCAGAATAGTGTGTCTGTGTTTTTTGTGGCTTTATTGGGGGGGGGGGAGGTGAAGGGTGACGGACGGGGAGCTGGCTGGGTGAGGGAATTATGAGAGGATGGTGTAGTAGGGAAAGCGCTTCCGACCTGGGTGGTGAATTCGTGATCATCCCGCAAGGGGGCCTTGAGAAGGTAGAGGTGTGTGTCGGGGGTTGCAGCAGGGTTGCCAAGTTCTCCCCCCTCCCCCCCCCCCCCATGCACACACATGGCTTGGCCTCTTTGTCTACCTTTACAAGCGAACTTTGATCTGCAGAAATCAGCGGTGGGAGCTTGGAGGTAAATATGATCAGTCACCAAGTGCTGCAGGTCAAACTACTGTTAAAAAAAGAGGCCTGGCTGAAAAGTTAGCAGTCCCAACCCTGGGTGTGTGTGTGTGTGTGTGTGTGTGTGTGATATGGGTTGGCCTGATGATGGGGAACTCTTTCTCTCCCACCACCCTTTCCCAGTGGCGAGGATGCTTTGCTTTAGGGCGGGGAAAGGTACTTTATTCATCAAGATCGGGAGCATGCTAGGGGAAACCCTTCCTTGTGGGGGTGATTAGTTCTAGATGGAGGCATGGGCGCGGGGTGCTGGTGGTAGCTTTGCTAAACGGTGTAGGTAAAAGCTTGTTGAAGTATGTAAGGCTGGTGGTTAGTCATCCCTGGGCGGGGGGGGGCGGGGCGGGAGGCTGGGTTGTGTGGTTCGTAAGATGAAACACCAGCGCTATGTCTTCACTCCATTTGGGTTTGTAATACTGGCTGTAGGGCCCACTGGTGGTTAAGGAAGATTTCTGCCAGAATACCTAAGCCAGTGTTCTCCAACCTTGGGTCCCCAGATGTTTTTGGCCTACAACTCCCAGCATGCCCCAGCCAGCGTAGCTGGCTGGGGCATGCTGGGAGTTGTAGGCCAAAAACATCTGGGGACCCAAGGTTGGAGAACACTGATAAGCAGAATGGTGAGGAGTGCCTTAAAGTACCTACTTCTAATTTCTAGCTGTGACATTAGGGCCCACCTGAAAGCTTGTGCTATATCTATATCTATATATCTTTTTAAATTAGGAAATGATATAATGTATATAAATGTAAAATTACCTTGCCCCGTTAATGAGAAGAGAGATTTAGTTCCAACAGGCTATTTAAATGCGTCCTTTTCTGGTTGTTGATTATCTCTGTTATTGTTCAGTGAGTGCCATTGAACAGAATATAAATATAAATATAAATGAAACATAGCTCACAAAAAGCCTTTCCCCTCCCCCAGGAGTTTATCAGCTTGTACAATTATACCAGTAAAAATATGGGAGAAGATGCTAGACATGCTGCTAACCTTTATGACATAGTTAATTCAAGCCACAAGTAACTTTTGTGCTGAATAGAGTCTTTGTATCTAAAATAACTTCGGGGCCAGTTGACAGACCACCTTATGTAGAAATGGCCTGCTTCTGCCTTTCAAATAACAATTCTTCAAAAATGCATGGCACTGTATAAAGAAGCAGCTCTGGAGTATTTCTTTTCTGCTGCTATGCAGCTCTGCTGACGTCTAAGGGCATTGCACGGCCATTGCTACTGTGACATTCATAAAAACACACACACCCTAGCATTTCTTTCACTACTATGGAATTCAGATCCAGTTAGTAACCTGAGGGCTACATGATGTAGCACTCTTTGCCTGAATACTTTTTCCAGACGTTAATAATATGTAATAAGACACTGCAGATCCACCAGGTTGTTCTAATGCCAGTTTGCTAACAGCACTGAAACAGGCCAGTAATGGAAGGTTTGAGGGAGATGAGAGACAGATTGTGTTTCGTATACATTCTTGGCACCAAATGTGCATCATAATCTATGTCCTGGGTAAGGAACCATGAAGCCTAAAATCATGATTAAAAAGTGTAAAATAATTGTAGCGCTAACGTAATCTACTCCTGCCCAAACTGGAAATGACAATAACTCAAGGTCTTTCATTACTACAATTCTCCTCTTCCAATAATGTGTGATCTTTTTAATTGCCCATTGTGTGCTTGGGCTTTGTCATTCCAATGCAGTAAGTTAACTCATGCCATAGAGAAGAGACCTGGTATTCTGGCGGTCTTGGAACTCTCAGGGTTTAAATGTTTAAATTCTATTCAGAGCCCATGGGTTAGAGAGCTAATGTGTGAGTACTTACCAATAAGACAGACCTTGACTTTCAGAAGCTGAATGATCAGAGCAAATAATGATTCTTACAATAATGAAATTACCCCTTTTTTATTACAATCCCCAGATGTCTTCAGCATTGGGAACATAGGAAACTGCCTTATACTGAGGCAACCCAGTCCATCTAGCCCAGGAGTTTTTTTCTGTCTAAACATGCATAGGACTGTGCCCTAAAAGTACTCTCCCAGATTAACAATATTGGGAATTAAGCAAAAGCTTTACAATCGTGGAACAATTTTGGGACATTGTAGAGCTTGTTCTTTTTCATCCTGCACAATACAACACATTGTGTAATTAATCTGTAATTAAAATTACAGATGTACCAATATAATTTATGTTGGCCCTTCATTCAAGAATGCCCTAAGAGATTTCCAATGCATTGCACAGTATCACGCTGGCTGGGGATTGCTGGGAGTTGTAGGACTATTTTCTGTCTAAACATGCATAAGATTGCGCTCTAAGATGGCTTCACTAAAGCTGGACATGTAAGGGAGGAGGTGGTGCAAGGAAGGGAGCATGTGGGTACATGGCTTATTCCCATCATGGTTTCCCAGACTGGGATTGTTGTGTCTGCACCAGGCCGATGTTGTGAAAATAAAGGGCTTTTAATTAGTAATATAGGAAGCCTGACTCATACCATTGTTCCTTTTAGTTCAGTCAGTATTATCTTTCCTGACTGGCAGCGACTCTCCAGGGTTTCAGAGAGGGGTCTTTCCCAGCACCCCGCTACCTGAAGATGTTAGGGGATTGAACCTGGGACCTGTTTCATGGAAAGCATGTGCCCTTCCACTGAGCCATGGCCCTTCCCTGTTTGTGTGAAAATAGTGCAAAACAAAATAAACAATAAAATATGTAAAATGGATTGCAGAGCTCATTAGAGGTTGGTTATTAAATGACTGGGTTTGCACTAACCTGGTTTCCGGTTTCCTCTGATTCTTATGGGCATGCACCTTAGTCCTTCATATTGTCCTGTACACAGTTGTATGTTGAGAACATCTGATAATTTGGCCACTTGCCAGCTCAAGTTCATCACCTGTAAGCACCTGTAAGTGTCTTCTGTAGCTTTATCACCAAAAGGCTCGCAAATCATTGACTCAGTCCTTGCCAACGACATGTCACTCAAAACCTAAAGTGTCCAGGTACCGCAGGCACAGTTTAATTTTATTGGAAATTGCTTGTGGACTTCAGAATTCTATCATCCAAAGAGCCTTTAGCACTCAGCTGCCTGGCCCAATGTTTCCCAGGCCCTTCTAGGGTGCCAGAATAGCTAAATCAATGGCAACAGTAGAAGCTATGCCATCTTTGTCTCCAGATGAGCCAATTAAAAAGAGGTGGACTTGATAAGAGATTGAGGAGAAGATTGCAAGAGTGGGCAGTCCAGAGAAGGAGTTTTATGGAAGGATCTAACATAGGAAGCTGACTTATTCTGAGTCAGACCATCGGACCATCTATCCCAGTACTGTCAACACAGACTACCAGAGACTCTAGGGTTTCAGGCAGGAGTTTTCCTGCCCTACCTGGAGACATCAGGGCTCAAACCTGGGACCTTCTTCATGCAAAGCATGTGCTCTACCACTGAGCTACAACAGTTCCCAATTTGCGATGGGTTCTTAGTCTTACAATATATTTGGCTTTAAGGCACCCCCAGTTATGGAATGCTCTTCACAGGAAGATTTGGTTGCCACCAACTCTCTTATCATTTACCGGTAAGTCATGGGTGGGCAGACTTGTGGAATCTACTTTGTTTTTGTGTTTTTTTGCTAGAACCCCTGAGATCTACATATCAGAGCCTTGTGCAGAAGACACACACTTAGAATTAAAGGATTCGGAGCCTAGGAATTTGTTTTCAGTACCAGAACTGGATGGAACTCACAAAAAATCCACTCCTGGTTAGCCTAACCTTTCTTCATTTCATTAGTACTGAAGTGAAGGTAATCATTTTGGTGCTGTCATTGTTAAACAATTGGGAGCCAGAAATCCTTGCCAATCAACTGCAGATCACCCAGACATGTGCAAGTAGGTCCAGATCTACCTTCTGCCCACCCCTGAGTCAAGTGACAGGTGAAGAACGTTTTATTCTCCGCAGCTTTTTAATGAGTGATGTGGCGACTTCTTAAAATTATGTTGTTGCCTACTACTTCTGGTTTTTATGTGACTTCTCCCCGCCCCCCCCAAGTGCCTTCAGCTACTGTGGCTTTTTATAATGTATTGTTTTGTTGCTGGTTCTGTATGATGTGAACAGCTTTGGATATATTTTATAGAAAAGCAGTATGAAAATATTTTTGAATTAAAATTCAATACACATACCCAGTGCTAGGCTGTTAAAAGTAAACTAGACAGCCTCATTTCTGGCATATGCCAGCCTCTGTGGGTCCTGTTCAGACATAAGATTTCCCAAGCACTTACTCTCCCTTCCTTTTCCAGTGTTATCCGTAACAGAGTATTACATCTGCTCTAAGGTTAATGCTAACTACCTTTAAACTGGATTTGCATACCAGCTTCAAACCCTTTCTTCACGCTGCAAGTTAAAGCTAAACGTGTTTAGTGTTACTGAAGATGTAACAATACACCATGGTTAATTTATTTTAATTTATTATATTTACATCCTGCCTTTTTTTTTCTTGCAAGGAACCCAAGGCAGCTTACACAATCCTTCTCCTCCTCTCCGTTTTATCCTCACAACAACTCTGTGAGGTAGGTTAGGCTGAGAGTGAGTGACTGGCCCAAAGTCACCCAGTGAGCTTCATGGCTGAGCAGGGACTAGAACCCGGATCTCCTGAGTCCCAGTCCAACACTTTAACCATTATGCTACGCTGGCTCTCTATGCTACACTGGTTAACACACCAAGGCAACTTGTGAGGCTCCGTTGTGAGTCTGGAGGGCAGTCCCAGTCTCATTACTGCGGTTAAGAAAAATGGAAACATTACATCTGCACCGTGTCATTTTGCTTGATTTCACATGCTTAGTGCCTTTTGTTTAGAGGCATAGTAGCTTGGTGCTTGTCTAAGTATTTCCACGTTTGCCTCCTACTCCTATATGATTCTGTCATGGAATTCTGACCTTTTTGAATGAATATCCTGAGCATGTGTTCGGGGGGGGGGGGGACAGAACTTGCTACAGTCATGCCTTGGATTGAGAGCATAATTCGTTCTGGAAACGTGCTTGTAATCCAAAACACTCTTACATCAAAACGAAATCCCCCCAAAAAAAATTGTACAGGGATTTTTAATTTTAGCTGTACTACAGTACTTGTATTGCAAGACGTCGCTTGTATAGCAAGTAAAAAAATAATAATAAATATTTAAAAATTTGCTTGGCTTGCAAAACTGCTCTCAAACCAAGTTACTTGCAATCCTAAGGTATTACTGTATTGGCATATGTCTGCCAACAGCCCTGTGGGTATCCCATTCTATGGTCCCTTGAGTCTCACGGCGGAAGCTGTGTTAGCAAGATCAAGGCAGGAAGAAAGCAGGACCTTGGATAGCTCCAAGTGAGCCCTGCTTGCTGGAACTCTCTCCTACTAGGACAAAAGGAGGATAAATCAAAACTGAAACAAAATGGGACCATTCTTGAATGAAGAACTGGCATAAATTATATTGTACATCTGTAACTTTAATAATGCCGTGTTCTATTGTGCAGGGTGAAAAAGAACAAGCTGTACAACATCCCTAAGTTGTCCCACAATTGTAAAGCTTTTGCTTAATTCCCGATATTGTTATTCTGGGGAAGTACCTTTTAGGGCGCAACCCTATCATGTTTAGACAGGAAGAAAAATTCCCCAGACAGCCACGGCTGGCTGGGGAATGCTGGGAATTGTAGGACTTTTTTTCTGCCTAAACATGCATAGGATTGCTGCCCTTAGCTTTTCAAACCAGTTTCCCCATTCAGATGGCGCAGGAAACTGGTTTAAGAAACAAAGATAGCTTTGCAAAAGCTAGGCACATGAAGGAAGAGGAGGCGCAATTGTTCCACAATTGTATAGCTTTTGCTTAATTCCCTATATCATTATTCCGGGAAAGTACTTTTAGGGAGCAATCCTATGCACATTTTGACAGGAAAAGAAGTCCTACAGCTCCTGTTTTTACACCATCAGAGTTCTTTCTGGCAGTCATCATGTTGGGGATACAAATGGAATCCACTGGTGTGAATGGCTTCCCCGCGCACAGCCACACACATAGAGCAAATCTGTTCTAGTGGCTTCATGGGCTCTGCTGCAGTGGAGCAGGGGCCCACATGTTAAACCCATCCACAAGAGCAAGTTCCTTGAGGTGGAAAGGCTGAAAGATTCCACCCAATGCTTCTTAAACGGGTTCTAAGATCTATCGGCAAATTTAAGGTTGGTGGATTTCCAAGGTCGTATATCTTCTTTTTAAAAATAGATTTATATAGCCTACCTTTTGATCAAGCAGTCCTCAAGGAAGAGTGTATCAGTTATAAAAACTCAGCGGGCTGTTCAAGAGGGATGCCAAGGGGAACATGAGCTCTCCCCAGCTGTTGGGCATTCTTGCTTCTACTACTGCTCTCCTTATGAGGCCTGCGGTGAGCTCGAAAGAAACAGACCAGTCCCCACTCCTGCAAAATAAATAAATAAATAATGTTCTGCCAATCAGAACTGGACCACACCAAGGATGGGTGAATCCTCTGAGGCTGTCCTCAGATTGGCTCCTGATTTTCTCCGAGGTCCCCCCACCCCCAAACCAGAAAACCCAGGAAAGTGTACAGAGCCAATCCGAGTGGCTCAGAAAGTTTGCCCTATTCCCTCCACCTCCATAGATTTCATAGATCATAGAGTTGGAAGGAGCCTACCAGGCTATCGAGTCCAACCCCCTGCTCAATGCAGGAAACTAGAGAAGGGGTCTCCCATCCAAGTAATAACCAGGCCTGACCCTGCTTAGCTTTCCACGCTCAGACAAGCTGAGCCAGCAGCATAAGCCACAGGCCTGTATCTATCTCCTGCCCCTCACACCCAAAGCACCCTCCCCGCCTTCACTTTACCTTCAGACAGGGAGTTTGGAAGGTGGCAGTAGCTGAGACCATGGGGAGGAGGCAGAGTTCCCCTTTCTTCTCTATTTCTCCTTGGTCTTCCAGATGTGTTCTACAGCACATCAAGACTTGCTGCCATTTTCCCCGCTCCATACTTATAGGAAAGATAAAGGGAACGCTGGGGGGGGGGTCCTTTGAGGACACAGAGGGCCACGAGGAGGAGGGAAGCCAGGAGCCCTTCTGCTTGGATCTTGATCCAAACTGGAGAAGAGTGCAGGAGGATTGGGGGGGGGGGCTTAAAGCCAGCCTTTCCTTGCAGGCAACCTTTTAACCTTGGAAGTCTTGCGTCTGAGCCAGGCTCGGGTAAACTCCTGTGGCATCTCTAGATGCAGTGTCACAAGGGGATAGAGCTTCTCCCACAGGCCTGGTTCATCTTGTTGGTGTGTGGCTAAAACAGACCTGGGGGTGTGGGTGGGGGATGCAATGGTAAAGCCTTGTCCACAGGTCTTTGGCATTCCCGTCGGGCAGAAGTAGGGAAGATACTGAGCGAGAAAGGCAGTTTATTCCAAGTCTAGCGGGCTATGCAACCAAGAATGATCTGCACTGTGAGAACAATCCAGGCTGTAGCGTACTTAAAGTCCCACTGATATCTGTGAAATTTGCACACAAAGCAAAGCGCTTAAGCCCCACTGATTTTGATGAACCTAGGTGTGATTTATTTATTTTATTTAACTCATTTGGACACCAATGGCCAGAAAGGTAGCAGAAAAGTAACTTCACTGTTCCATTATACAACACTTTCCCCACTTGGTCACCTTGAGATGTCTCTTACTTGCTTCCTGTGGTCAGGTGTCTGGTTATTTCCAAACCCTGGTTTTACGGCTGCAGGTTGGAAGACTTTAACAACAAGGAGCTGTTTCGCTGCATTTTTACATTGGTTCAAATAGAAATTGCCTTGTTGCACTTTGGTCAAATGGAAGAATCTACTTTGTGTTAACCCAGTGTTCTCCAAGCTTGGGTCCCCAGATGTGTTTGGCCTACAACTCCCAGCATGCCCCAGCCAGCTACGCTGGGCCAAACACATCTGGGGACCCAAGCTTGGAGAACACTGGGTTAACCTGTCTAGTTATCTTACTTATTCCAGGCAAGTTAATACAGCAAGGACACTGTATATGAGACCAGAAAGACAGTTGAAACTGGGGCGGTGGAGGGAAACAAATCTATTATAAAATAATCTTTGAGAGAGTTCAGATGGTGGAGGACAAAATAATACCTTTGCTTCCTGCACCACTTCCTGTATTCATGCATGCAAGCTGCAGAACCAGCAGAAGTGGCAGCTGTTGCAAGCTTATGAACAGTTCTCCCTCCCCCTGTACTCTAGCTGCAATCACCTGCTACTGCCACCTCTTTTAGATCCAGGAGATGATGAGAGGCCAGCAGCGGCAGAGGTCACCCTGCCACAGTGGACCGGCTCATTGCTGACATTCACCTTGGATCTGAGTGCCCGAGGGAAGGGGTGGCAGAGTTTACCTTAATATTGCCCTGTGGAGCTGTGCACACAGTTCCCTTGACAGCTGCTGCTTCAAAGGGCCAGTAGTTGTTCAGGCCAAAGTTCAGCAGGGCCATGAACGGAGCTTGCAGTGAGATGTTCTGTCCGTCTCCCAAGATGGACACACAACCATTGTCAGCGCTTGGTAGCAGGCACCTTGGCTTCCAGAGCACAGACAGTAGCAGGCACCTTGGCTTCCAGAGCACAGACGGTAGCAGGCACCTTGGCTTCCAGAGCACAGACGGTAGCAGGCGGCTTCCAGAGCACAGACAGTAGCAGGCACCTTGGCTTCCAGAGCACAGACGGTAGCAGGCACCTTGGCTTCCAGAGCACAGACGGTCACTTGGGGCTTACCTGAAGGTGGTTCTTTCCTGCCCTTGCCAAGTGGAACATTACATGCCCGTTTGCTATTTAAGATGCAGCACTGCCCTGCCTTTTTATTTATTGAAAGATTCTCTTGCTGCTTGTGCTTATCTGAGGCCGGCTACTGCGTGCAACTAGATCTTCGTCATTGACTTGGATAGGGCCAAAGGGGTTGGCTCTTAATACAGGCTTTGGCAAAAGGCAATCTCTCTTGCCTTTGAGGATCCTGCAAGTCATCCTCGCTCGTGGCAGTTTGCAAACTCCATCCAGTTCTCTCTTGCAGGTAGCAATGTGACTAAAAGCTGAGCAGATTCTCTGTGTGGGTGGCACTTATGCTCGCTTCGTGCCTCTTGCCTCTATCAAGCCTTTTAATCTGCAGAGCTCATGCATTGCCTTCATAATTGTTGCAAGAGGCAGCCTTGCTTTCCTCTGTATTTTCTGTGTTTTGGGGAACCGTCTCAAGTTCTTTTCTTCCCTTCTTACACTCCTCCAAAATGTATTCAGTCTTCGCCCTTCATGTTACATGTGCTTTGGCGTCACCTTAAAAGCAAAAGCCAGTTTTATGGAATACTTAGAATTTACTGCAGCTGTACAAGTAATTCCAGACAAATGACTAGCCCACACATTTTAATACCTTTTGTTTGTTTGTTTTTTGGGCCTATGCATGCTTATTAAATTTACTTGTAGCCTTAACAAAATAAATAAATAAATACATTTCACCTGTAAAGCCTGGTTGCCTGGAGGTAATTTCTGCTCATCCCAGAGGACCAAGCAAGTTGTCCCGTCCCGTCCCCCCAAGCCTGGTTTACTGCAATACAGTCTTCAGGACATTTAGGGTAACATAAAAAGAATGTCGATTTTGTATCATAGAGAAGCTAATGTGGGAACTGGCATATACTTATACAGTCCAGCGGTTAGCATGCACCAGCTTTGCATGCATGAGATCCCAAATGTGGTCACTCTAGGTCACACATAGGTGGGCCACGTGCAGCATGTGGGCCCCCTCCTCAGCTGATTGCTGTCCCCAGCAGATGGGTGTTGGAAATGGCTTGGGAGGGCACTGGTTGACTGTGGTTCCATTGTGTGCCTCTCTGTTGCCCAGCTGATGGGTGTTGGGAACCACTGAGCTCAGATCTAAGTGCTCCTCAGCTGTTCCCAGCATCAGTCACCTGGGGAGGTGTGATGGGATCTCAACATTGCATTGCCTTTATTACATTTCTATACCGTCCAATAGCCAATGTTCCCTGAGCATTTTACAAGGATTAAAACCTTAAAAGTACATAATAAAAACCATATACATACAAACATATAAACATACAACACAGAGAGAGACACATATATCTAAAAACAATTCTACACCGTCAACAACAAGAAAAAAAAGTCCTGATTAAATCACATCATGTGCTGCCAAATGCCTGAGAGAAGAAGAAGGTCTTAACCTGGCGCCGATAAGATAACATTGCTAGTGCCAGGTGGGCCTCATCAGGGAGATGGTTCCATAATTGGGGGGGGGGGCACGACCGAGAAGGCCTTCTCCCTTGTTGCCATCTTCTGAGCGGCACCTGGAGGAGGAGGCAGGGCCGGTGCAAGGCAGTTTGGTGCCCTAGGCAAGATCAGATATTTAGCGCCCCCCCTTCGCACTTGAGAGCGCTGTATTTTTTTTTCAAGGCGTTTCTGGCGCCCCCTTTAGCCCTGCGCCCTAGGCAGCTGCCTAGTTGGCCTAATGGTAGCACCGGCCCTGGGAGGAGGAGAGGGTCACATTCCTCCCTCCTCATGCACTGAGATGATGGCGGGGGGGGGGGGGATATGTGTGTGTAGGAGTGAGGGGGGGAAGAAGAGAGGTCATGCCATGGCCACTGGCAGCGTGCGCCTCCCCCAACCTGTCATCCACTGCTGCTTGTGGTTATCAAGGGCAAAAAGCTTGCCCACCTCTGCCTCTTGGTAAAGGATCTGTGCTAGGGCATGGAAAGATCCCGGTGTGATAAAAGGAGGCTATACCTTCTTCTGGAAAGGGCTACCTGAGCAGGACCGACGAATACATGGAGTAGGCTTTGCCATCAAAAATGAGCTAGTGAACTCTTTGTCAGAAGTTCCTACTGGCATTAACGAACACCTGATAACTCTTCGATTAAAGCTCGCCAATAACCAGCAGGATAACTATCTTGAGCGCTTATGCGCCAACATTAGATGCTGATGAAGACATCAAGGAAATTTTTTATACCCTATTGGACACTCTCCTGTCAGAGATACCTAAGGAGGATAAAATTATCCTCCTGGGCGATTTTAACGCAAGAGTCGGGTGTGGATTTGATTTATGGCCAGAAACTATTGGAAAAGACGGAGTTAGTAATAGCAACCCGAACGGAATCTTACTTTTGTCTATATGTGCAGAGCATAATCTCACTATTACAAACACGCTCTTTCGACAAAAGAATAAGTTTAAAACATCATGGCAGCACCCACGGTCAAAGCACTGGCATCTTCTGGATTATGTAATTGTTCGTGTTAGAGATCGCCACGATGTACTTCTTACTTGCGCCATGGTGAGTGCCGACGACTGCAGGACAGACCACCGACTAATCCGGTCCACTATGGTTATCAACGTTGCTCCCCAACGTAGGCTTCAAGGAAGGAAACCAAGGCGTAAAATGAACATCCACGCCCTTCAAGATCCTATTAAGCAAACTCATCTTCAATCACTTCTTAAGGAACATCTACCTACGAAACCTCCTGACAACATTGAGGACCATTGGTCTAAGCTGAAAACCTCCATTACTGCAGCTTGTGAACAAACTATTGGATATGAAACTAAGAAACATCAGGACTGGTTTGATGAAAATGATAATGAGATTAAATATATAATTGACCAAAAAAGGAAAGCCTTCCAAGTATGACAAAATGATATTAACTGCGCTGCCAAGAAAAAAATCTACGCTAGTGCAAAGGCTGAGGTCCAAAGAAGAACAAGAGAACTTAAGAACGCCTGGTGGAAAAAGAAAGCTGAAGAAATTCAACAACTTGCAGAATCTCATGATGCACGGGGCTTTTTTAAGGCCACAAGGGCCATTTATGGACCAAAAACCTATGGTACAAACCCTTTACAATCAAAAGATGGCACCAAACTCTTAAAAGACAAAGAGTCTATTGCACTGCGTTGGAAAGAGCATTATTATGACCTTTTAAATCGTAAATCTAAGGTGGATAATGAGATTTTTTCGCAAATCCCACAAAAATTAGAGAGGAACTTGCAATACTCCCCACTTTGGATGAAGTAAAAAAAGCCATTAATCAAATGAAGAATAACAAAGCTAGTGGACCAGATGGGATTCCTGCTGAAATCTTTAAAGAAGGGGGCCCCGAACTTGTACAACATCTTCATAAACTCATTGAAAAAATCTGGATAAGAGAAGAGATCCCAGAAGACTTCAGGGATGCCATAATTATCACCCTCTTTAAGAAAGGTGATAGAACAGACTGTGGAAACTATCGGGGCATTTCTCTATTAGCTACCGCAGGTAAAATATTTGCCAGGATTCTCGCAAACCGTCTTCTATCTATTTCAGAAGAGATCCTCCCTGAAACTCAGTATGGTTTCCGCCCCTCTAGAGGGACAGTAGACATGATTTTTACTGCACGTCAGCTCCAAGAAAAATGCCGGGAGCAAAATCAACCCCTTTATATGGCATTTATTGATCTTGCTAAGGCCTTTGATACTGTAGACCGAACAGCTCTCTGGACTATCCTTATGAAAATTGGATGCCCCAATAAATTTGTGAATATCTTGCGACTTCTCCATGACAACATGACGGCTACGGTCTTGGACAACAACGGCTCTCATGGTGCTCCATTTAAAGTGGGATCAGGTGTTAAACAGGGATCTGTTATTGCCCCAACATTATTTGCTATTTTCATCGCCATGATTTTAATTTACATCTTGTCGAGGGGAAACTTCCCACTGGTGTGGGAATTATATATCGAACAGATGGAAAGCTTTTTAATCTCAGCAGGCTGAAAGCAAAAAGTAAGGTAATTACAACCTCTGTTGTGGAACTTCAGTATGCTGATGATAATGTGGTCTCCGCACATTCAGAGGATGATCTCCAAACTATCCTAAATGCTTTTGCAGAAGCATACGGAAAACTTGGTCTCTCACTTAACATCAAAAAAACCAAAGTGCTTCATCAGCAAGTGCAAGCTAACCCTTTGGTGATGCCATCTATCCAGCTTGGCGGGACAACACTGGAAAATGTCGATCATTTTCTCTATCATGGCAGCTATCTTTCTGTTACAGCTAACATCGACAGTGAAATCCAGCATCGTCTGAGCTCCGCAAGTGCCGCGTTTTCTCGAATGAAACATAGAGTGTTCGAGGATCGGGATATTTGTAAGAAGACCAAAACACTGGTTTATGAAGCCATTGTATTACCAACTTTATTGTATGCCTGCGAAACATGGACTATCTATAAACGTCACCTCCAACTCCTTGAAAGATTTCATCAACGTTGCCTCCGGAAAATCCTGCGAATTACTTGGGAGATAGGCGAACAAATGTCAGTGTACTGGAAGAAGCAAAGACTACTAGCATTGAAAAAATGATCCTTCAACGCCAACTTCAGTGGACCGGTCATGTTGTTCGAATGCCTGACTGCCATCTCCCAAAGCGGTTACTTTATTCCCAACTCAAGGATGGAAAGCGGAATATCGGTGGTCAGTATAAGAGGTTTAAAGATGTTCTCAAGGCTAATCTAAAAAAATGCAATATAAACATCGAAAACTGGGAAGCTCTGGCCCATGAACGATCTAACTGGAGGTTGGCCTTTCACAAAGGTTCTATGGACTTTGAAGAAGCCCGAGTGCAAGGTGAAAGGGAGAAACGTGCTAAGCGGAAAAGCACGTCAAACGAATCCTTTACAGGACCATCTTCCATCTGGCAACCTGTGTCCTCACTGTGGGAAGCTGTGTGGATCTAGAATCGGCCTCCACAGTCACTTACGGACCCATCGCTAGAGTCTACACAATTTTCTTTAGAATTTTCCTCCTTTTAAAATCACCTTTTTGTAAATTTTTATCCTGGAAGACAATCTTACTCGGTCACGAGTGATCGCCTGACTGACTGATGCTGGAGAGCTACTACTGGGCAGGGTTAACAGCACAAACCTAGATGGAGATTAGTTGATTTGATTCCTTGTATCTTTGTGATCCATTTTGATTCCTTGTATCTTTGTGATCCATTTTCCTTACTTTGGCTTCATGGAATCCGGTTGTATGTAAAACTTGGTAGATATACCTTGTCCCTTTTGTGTGTGTGTGTGTGTGTGTGTGTGTGTGACGTGTGCCAGTGAAAATGCACTAGATATTTTAAAACATGGATTGATACAACATACATTGAAGTATAAACTCAAGGGCTCCGAACCAGGGGGGTCCTTCACTTACAAGGCAGTGCTTGGTGCAGGTTGTTACAGCTGGTACCTGCTGCTGTTACAGCCCTTAAGCTTTAAGTGTAAGGATGACAGTTTGCCATTCACACGGGAGTCAGCTACCGCTTGCCCCAGGAGAGAGGCTAATTGCAAAGCTGGTTAATGTTTAGAATATGTTAAATATCTAGCATCATAATTGCTAGAATCTCTAAGAGATGAAACAATAAAAGAAACACTAAACTATTTTTTCATATTGTTTGAACATTGGGTGTCAAAGAATTCTAGTATGCTCAAATATGTTGTTTATTTATTTTTAAAGAGGAAAAAATCTTTCCTCTTCACCATCACTCAGCAGTTCCTTTTGCTCTTTTGCTTCTAAACTAAAAGGCATTTTTTTGTTTATCTTATTACTCTCTGAACTTTCTGAAGAGGGGATATTACAACTGAGATTATTATTGTACTTATTTTCGTTCAGCTTTGATGGTTAGGAGCTTAGTTGCTGTAGCAAAGGGTATGTTATTATCGCCTCTTCTTTAGGCATAGCTTTTCTGTAATGAGATCCAACCTGAAATATGGTCACCACAGATAAGTGGTGTATTAAAGATAATAGCTAGGAAAAGGACATACAGTAAAATAATGTCAATGAGAACAAAACATTCTTATGTACTTAAAATGACATTGCAGTAGTTTTAATCGGTGTGAAGCTATACAAAAATGTTGATTTAATTTACAGCTAATAAATCCATCTCTCTTCTGGTACAGTTTGATAAATTAGACATTCATTCATTCCATTTGGCTACTTGGTCCATTTAATTCCAGGAAAAATAAGAGATGGTGTTTGTTTGTTTTTATTATTATTTTAAAGACTAGAACGCCGTTCATCCTAATGGATCCCAGGGTGGTGTACAATAATAAAAATACAGTATGACTCAAAGCAGCAAAGCCATAAAATTGCAGATAGAGGCAATAAAAGCCAATTTAAAGCAGCTGCTCAAAAGAAAATGTCTTGACCTGGTGTGGAAAGTATTGTAATGTTGTCAGTTGGGTGTATCTAAAGTTAACCAGACTTCTTGATTTCCAGCAATGTGGGACACTGCCTTACATTGAAACAAGACCTGAGCTGAAAGTGGGGAGGAAACTGGAAGTTATTCAGGTGATGCTTTTATCAACACTGAAAATGCCCCTCCCTTCCAGTGATATTTAGGAGGGTGGGGCTAGGAACAGGAGCACATATGGTGTGCCCAAAGCTGATTGGCTAGATGATTACCCATTCAAAGAGAGGGCACGAGGCCCCATCCCTTTCTGCCCTGAAAAATGTTTTGCGAGCAAAGGTTTTGCGCAGCTGTTTTAAAGCAGTTGAAATGCTATTGCTCTTCCAAGAAAGCTTAGGGTTGTAGTCCTGTGAGATGGCTGAAAACTCTCTGAAAGATCTGCCAGGGTTGGTTGTGGGAGTTGCTGCAAACTGGTATATATTGGTCATGTTGCAATGTTAGATGCAATTTCTCCTGAAGTTAGTTTACTGCTTTGCAATGTTAGTATGGTAGCGAGAGAGAGTTCATCATCAGGTCCTTGATTTTTCTTATTGTTGATAGTTTTAAAATTGTTTTAGATATATGTGTCGCTGTGTGTGCTGTTTAAATGTTTGCATGTTAATATATATATATATACATATATATAATGTATTTTAAGGTTTTAATCTTTGTAAACCACCCAGAGCTATTGGGTGGTATAGAAAAGGAATGAATGAATGAATGGTCAGAGTCTAGAGTAGTTGATTTTCATCAGGTGAAAAAGTCATGCCTATGTTTGGTAGATAGAGTGTAAATATTCATCTTTGATCAATGATCAAATTGGTTTTTCATTTACACAGAGAGGCTTCCTTTAATATATTCCTTCAATATTTATTTATTTTATTTTTAAAGTGTCTATACTGCTCCTTCTTTGCCAGAGTCAATGTGTACGCAAAGTTATAAAAATTGATTAATAGGGTTGTATCCAATGGTGTCTGTGTTGTAATTCAGTCTGGTTCAGAGAAAGCCGTTGTCAATACAGTCCAAAGTTCAAGCCAACAAGATAAGTCCAAAAACAAGATAACCCGGAGCAGTTCAGGGGCAGGCAGATAGCAGGAGTCAAGGTCATTCCCAAAGTCGCAAATCACTTGCCTTGGGCTGGGGCAGTCAGGAGTGTCAAGCTACGGCGGTTAGAGGCAACAATTGCTTCCAGCGACTGATGTGTGTCTTGAGCTGCCTTTTGAGCAGGTGCTGATTGGTAAGGCAGCCCAGCTGGGCCAGGCTGCCGACCCGATGACACGTGCCTGGCCCCACCCCAAACACACTCTGGCACAGCTGTCCCATGTCTTTCCAAACGGAGGCACAACAGTCTGTCCGCTAGGGGAACAGATTCTCACCTCCCCTGGCAGACCCCTCCCAACCTTCCAGATCTGATCCAGAGGGTTGGGGGATGCTCTAGAGCAGACTTGGAGGTGTGCAGTGGGGATGAAACTTAAGAAGTTTGTTATGCGAGTGGTAGCCGGAGGAAGCTGGTGGCTCAAATGTCAGTGGGGCTGTGTATATCCACTCCGGGTTTCAGTCCAAACTTTTTAAGGAGCTATCCATGGTGCTGAACCTGATCCCCAAAATAAGTTCAGCTCCACGGATAGCTCCTTTAAAGTTCAGACTGAAACCTGGAGTGGATACCACCAGCTGGTGGTTGTCCAATATAACTATAAAACTTAAAACAGAGGCATAATATTTCTGACAGAGGCATTGATTCAGTTTAGACATTTCACGCTAACATGCTTATATCCAGATTATTGGAATGTAACGTAGTTATTATTTAAGACAAACTTAGTAGTTGTATTAATAATATTTTTAAAAATCTAATTTAAGTTAAAAACAAAACAAGACTGTGTTAACCTTGGTTTGTGATGCTAAAACAATACTATTCTTAGCATTGCTACTTCCTGCGGGGAGATATAAGAAACCAAGTTAAAAATAAAATACTGCATTTGTGAAGCCAGTATGTGATTTAAATTAACAAGAACTCTGTGTTTTTGTTTTGTTTGACAAATTTCTCTTTTAGGCATACGGCTCCGGATGTGATATTGTTATACTGGCAAATGACTTTGAATGTGTACAAATTATTCCTGGTGCTAAGCATGGAAATATCCAAGTCAGCTGTGTGGAGTGCTCCCAAGAAGGAAGGGTAAGGATTTAAAGCAGCTGAGATACGGGGAATGTGACATTTTTAGAAAAAAACAATACACAGAAGTTTAAATACTTAAGTTGGAACTTTACGTTAGGGCTACAACCCAATTTTTTAAAAGTTTTAATCTACTGATCTCATCTGTTGTAGTTGATCACTTGATTAATTCATCCATTAAAATTGCATAAGGTTACGTATGGGTAAAAACAATATTTCTGAATCAAAGAACGTAAGAAGAGTCCTTTGGATCAGACCAAAGGCCTATCTTGTCCAACGTTCTGTTACCATAGTGGCCAACCAGATGCCTGTGGGAAGCCTACAAGCAGGTCATGAGCACAATGCAACCTCCCGCTCATGTTTTCCGTAGATGTGTTGCCTCTGAACATGGAGCGAATATATAGCCATTGATACATAGCCATTGATAGTCACATCGTAATGAATTTGTTTAATCCCCTTTTAAAACATTCTAACAGCATAATCCTATGCATGTTTAGACAGAAAAAAAAGTCCTACAACTCCCAGCATTCCCCAGCCAGTCATGAGAATATAGGACTTTTTTCTGTCTAAACATGCATAGGATTGCGCCCTCGGTTGCCTTCATTCCCTGCTGGTGGGCAAGTTCTAAAGAATCAGCTGTGGTTGTGTTTTGGTAATATTCATCCATATTCATTCATGATTTAACCCTTTGAACATTTGTCATGGGAAATGGTTTATTTATTTTTATTTATTTATTTTTATTTAATAACATAAACAAATCAAATACAATCAAACCCATGCTCCCATCACCATGGGACCAATATGAGGGAAATGGTTTAATATTCGTTGCCTTGCTTATTTATTTACTGGTTGTGTGTCAAGTGTCCCTTGGATAAAACAGATCGATTTCCTTAACAAAATTAGAATATAAAAAGAAAAGAAGACACATCACAAAGTGCTGCTTAAAAATGCCACGGCAGCATTTAATCTGTGCTTTTGCGCAATGCTGCTAACACAGAAAAGTTGACCACGATTCTTCCGCTTATTGGCGGATCTGTGCTCAGAAGAAAGAACTGTTTACAAGTTCAGTCCTGGAAGTATGCTCTCCCCCTCCCCCCAAAATGTAGTAGGCAGAATCCTTTTTGCTTATTATTTACTTATTGTATTGTGAAATTTTATATCCTGCTTTTTTCCCCATTCCCTTTTAGATAAAGTGAAAGTAGCTAACAAAATAAACAAATACAATGGATGGTATACAGACATGTGCAAACAGAAATCTGCTGTGCAGCAGTAGGGTGTTCCTGCTCCCTCCTGCAGTCCTCTGCATCCCCCAGAATGCCTCTCCAGAGGGGGAACGGCAAAAATTGGCCAGGGGCAGCTTGCAGGGGTAGAATGTTGCTTGCGCAAGCTGCCAGTGCCGTATTTCCCTCTCTGACTGCAGCCCCTTGCTCCACATCCCAGGCCTTTCCTGAGGGTCAAAGAAATGCATTTGGGGGTGTGCGCGCACAGGGAGCTGTAGTGGGGAAAGAGGGCGGGAAAGTCCCATTGCATGACTGGATGTCTGCCCATGCTAGTTTCAATGCAACCCAGTAAAAACAATCAGAATATCTTCTTTAATTCTTGTAAATCGCCCTCCTTCTTGCATATCTAATTGTCAGGTGTAGCAATCAGATACTTAACGGCAAATGGAACTTGGAACCACACCAGTGCAGAGAGAATTGCCTGGTTTGGATGTAAGGCTAAACCATGGGTTAGCATTCTGTGCATGAGTCTGCGGCTCACGCGCTTCCCCCACCCCTGCTCCTCTGGCACAGACACAAGGAGATCAAAACACGTCTGCTTTCAGACTCACTAACTTTTCGTCTTCCCCATTGTGTCTGAGCTCAGGGGAACTCCGGTCAGTTTATGGTTACTGAAGAAGCCAGGATCATAAACCACGGCTTGATCCTGCTGGCTTGTTCAAACAAAATGTAGTTTAAATTAACCAGAGTTCCCCTGAGCTTGGATGTAACAGGGAACTCTAGTTAGTCAAAAAGGGGAGGTGAAAGCTTCTGATCTCTTGTGGCTCTGCTATAGGAAGAAAGGAGAGGGGGAACAAAGGCATGAGCCTGAAGCTTGTTGTTCCTAGTGAAGTTTTAAAAGATCTACTATCTGCAGCCCCCTGGTATGAGTCAGAGCTCTGTGCGTGTACATGGAACTTGCATCTACCTAAGGGCTTCCTCATTGATGGGGGACAACTGTATTTGTGTTTGTGTGATGTTACCATCAGTATAACATTGAATGGGATGGCCATTTGCCATGCTTCCCAGTTATTTCATGTATGACTTGGATCGCCTACAGAGCTTTGGATTAGGTTAAATTAGCTAATTGATTAGGCCTTTTAATGAATTAAACACAACTTTACCTTTTAATATATGCTTCTGGTAGCCACCCTGGAACTTACAGTACATATATAGGAAATAGTTAACATTTTTTTACAAGATCTTCTCTGAATGGGCAAAAGAGTGCGGTTCAGGGAAGTGTATCCCTTGAAATTTAGCCTCTGGTACAACAGTCAAGTGACATTTGTTTAAATTTACTTTCTGTCCAAATCTATCCTTGTATATAAGACTCTACGAGAACTGCACTTGGTATCTATAAATAGTAAAATATTCAGTCTTACATTTTTATAGACTCGCTTAACTTTTTGTTCATTCACTCTGCTTTAGATTGCAGCCTCTTATGGAAATGCTGTGTGTATTTTTGAGCCCCTTGGGGTGAATTCTCATAAGAGAAATTGTGTAAGTATTTATTATACGATATAACTATATGTATATATATATATATATACACACACATATATTTTCTTGGAGCAGGTAACAGTATTGCTAGAAGTTCTCTCTGAAGAGTCATTATTAAGTCTGGAACGATACATTCCACAGCCAGCTCATATGTTCAGCTCACGCTGTTTTGGCTCTGCCAAGTAGTTCTCTAAGGGGGCAAATTGCAGGGCAGAAGTGGCGTGTGAAAGGAGAGGTGCTTAATTCTTCTCCCGCCTGCCAATTTCCTTGCACAGCTCTCCTTTCCAGCTGGTTCCTCCCCCCCCCCACCTCGGGCTCCAGATGTGTGTTTGCCACCTCAGATGCATGTCCGGCATCCCAGCTGGAGGAGACTTGCAAAGGGAAAGTGTTGGGAGCGGGAAGAGATAATTGCTGCCCCCTCCTGCCAGCCACTTTCCCCATGTGTGAGCCAGTGTGGCGTAGTAGTGAGAGTGTTGGACTGGGACTCAGGAGATCCGGGTTCAAATCCCCGCTTGGCCATGAAACTCACTGGGTGACTTTGGGCCAGTCACTGACTCTCAGCCTAACCTACCTCACAGGGTTGTTGTGAGGGTAAAATGGAGAGGAGGAGGAGGAGGATTATGTAAGCCGCCTTGGGTTCCTTTCAGGAAAAAAGGCGGGGTATAAATGTAATATAATATAAAATATAATATGTGAATGGACCCCTTCCAACGCTGCTTTGCAGTGGAGCCGTGGCAACCAGTGGGGCAGTGCTCTTGGTGAATCTGCCTGCCTCCACAGCATGGCGATAGAAGTTAGAGCAGTGTTCTCCAACCTTGGGTCCCCAGATGTTTTTGGCCTGCAACTCCCAGCATGCTCCAGCCAGCGTAGCATAGCTGGCTGGGACATGCTGGGAGCTGTAGGCCAAAAACATCTAGGGACCCAAGGTTGGAGAACACTGTGTTAGTGGAACCTAGGAAGCTGCCTTATACTGAGTCAGACCAGTGGCCCATCTAGCCCAGTATTGTCAACACTGACTGGCAGCAGCTCTCCGGGGTTTCAGGCAGGATTCTTTCCTAGCCCTAACTGGAGATGGCGGGGATCGAACCTGGGACCTTCTGCATGCAAGGCATGTGCTCTACCACTGAGCTACGGCCCTTCCCTATAGTGGGGCTGGGAAGGTTAACTGGGAGGCGGAAGGGGAGGAGTGGGGTGCTGCAGCCAGAGCCATGCAAGTGCCTTGTTGCTGAGTGGATGGTTGCTCTGGCGTGGGTGTAGGCTGCTGACATCCTCGGCAACTATCTGTTCAACAATGATTTATTTATTTAGAGCGCAATCCTATGGGATTGCTGCCCACTAGATAGAAGCCTCTAATCTGAGAGGCTTCCGAGTATGGTATGCCTCTCTGGCCTGTTTTTTTTTTTATTCCCCCCCCCCCCCCCGATGGTCCTATGAGACCATCTAGAGAGGTTGCACTGCCGTGGGGTGTGTGTGTGAAGAGGCCACAGAATACAGCTGATCCCGGCCTCTCCTCTGCCCTCCCTTCCCCAGCCACTGGACCCCCCCACCCCTTTTTGACCTCTACGAGGTCATCTGAGGTCGCTCGGGGAAACAGTCGCCATGGTTCTTTGCATAGCGGCTTCACGCGGGGGAGGGATCGGAATGCAGAGTCCCCTTCCCGAAGTTGCAGGAGCATCTACGGCTTCGGGAGGGGGACTCCGACATATCCTATGGTCTCTGGGACAATCTCCCCAGGACTGTAGGATTGCTCTGTAATTTATTTATTCGTTTAAAACTTTCCTTGGCTGCCTTTCAGGGCAGAAGCTCTCCCAAGGCAGCTTACAACATTAAAATTAATATAATCATAATAATTTTTTTTAAAAAAACCATACAGTAATAAGGCAGCAAAGATTCATAAAACATCCACAATAAAACATTGCTAAAAGACTACAGCATAATTGCAGCTACAGAGCAGTCCAATAAAACATAATCAGGGGAAGGCCAGAATAAACAAGTAGGTCTTCAGGGCCTTCCTAAAAGCCTGCAGTGATGGGGCCTGACGGACCCCCAATGGCAACCCATTCCAGAAATGTGGGGCTACTGCAGAAAAGGCCCTGTCTCTCATGCACTTGGTGCTGGCTGCAGCACTCCACGCCTCCACCTCTGCTTCCCGGCACCAACAGGTAAGCCTTGTCAGCCCCTCCGCTTCTATTACCACACCCTGGTGGCTGGCAGTTTCACCTGGTGAACTGCTTCTCCGGCCACCATTGCGATAGCACGCAGTTTCCAACACCAGTTGGCTGCGGAACGTGGAGTTCTGATCTAGGACATATTTTTGAATTTTCCAGACATGTCATTTAAAAAGACAGGTCTGAGTGTGATGGGGAATTTTTTCAGTAGATCTTTTTGTACAACGGGGGAAAGAAAACGTTTTCTCTGTGCAAATCTTTAATTTTGCTCTTTCTAATGAAGTAATGGAACATAAGCTAATTTCCCCCTCCTCTTTAATGATGTACAGAGAAATTAGCTATTCATGCAGAACAGCAGGAGTGCGAGCACATTTCTGGTTGTGTTCATGCCAGAGCCGTGACTGTGTTCTGTTACTTGAAAGGTGCTTAATTGGGGTGCGTTATTGGCGTCCATCGTTATCACTGAAGAATGCTGTTTGACAGCAATGTAATTGCTGCATCTCGTCAAACGGATGGGTAGAAAATAATGAAATCCGAAGCGCAGGTTTATAGCTTTGTGCCAAAAATCAATTAAAATGCTGTTCCTTGCGTTGTTTTTGCCCTGTAAGAATGAATTCTTTGATATTACGCTGCAGCAACTGAAGTGTCAATGGCTGAAAACAGGACAGTTTTTCCTCAGTTCTATGACCTTCAACTTAGCGTGGGATCCTCAAGGTAATGTGAAATTGACATTCGTTCTCAATATGTGTAACTGTGCAATATGGGTGGGTAGATGGTCGTCTCCTTCAGGGGAGATCTTCTGATTCCCACCAATCTGAGCAAAGTACAGCTAGAAATCGTTTTTGGGGAAGATTTGTCCATGCCTCCCAACAAGTAGGGTAGGATCACACACAACGCTAGTCAGGGATGATGGAAGTTGTAGTTGAACAACATCTGGGAGCACCAGGTTGGGGAAGACTGGCTTAAAGTCAGAAGTGTCATCAGAATTTTGGGAGACAAAGATCCAGTTCGCACGTCATGGCAGCAAATCATGGATTAATGAAGCCACGATTTGCCGCGTTGTGTGCCTGGTACATGCCGCCTGCCTCTTTGCATCATCAACCTTGATCTTCCCCATGTTAAGTTAATTGTGAACTAAGAATGCATCAAATCATGTGACTTCTAGAATAGCCTTGAATATAATTATAGCACCAAAAAGAAAAATGCTACTTGTGTTAGGGTGCAATGCTATGCATGTTTAGACAGAAAAAAGTCTTACCACTCCCAGCATTCTCCAGCCAGCCATGTAGGACTTGGTTGAAGTCCTACTTCAGTGAGCCAGTGTGGCGTAGTGGTGAGAGTGTTGGACTGGGACTCGGGAGATCCGGGTTCTAGTCCCCGCTTGGCCACGAAACTCACTGGGTGACTTTGGGCCAGTCACTCACTCTCAGCCTAACCTACCTCACAGGGTTGTTGTGAGGATAAAATGGAGTGGAGGAGGAGGATTATGTAAGCCGCTTTGGGTTCCTTGCAGGAAAAAAGGCGGGGTATAAATATAATAAATAAATAAATATAAATTGAAGGACTTTTTTGTCTGCTTGCATAGCATTGTGCCCTTAGTATTATTTTCTTTCTTTGCATGTTTGTACAGTACAATCACCCCACATCCAGTGCTATCATCCAAAGCTACATCAGATGACAGTGCTCCAGAATTACTTGCCTTGTTCTCTACTTCACCTAAACATCCATTGTTTCCAGGTAACCGGCTGCTGACAGCAACAGATTATTTGCAATTATGGGCCCCTCCATCTAGTGATATCCTAGAGGAGGAGGAGGAAGAGGAAGATGATCCTGACATTGAAGTCAAAGATGATAAAATCCATCCTGTTCTAAATGACTGGAAATGTGTCTGGCACTGCAAGTAAGTGAGCTGTTAGTGGAAAGTGTTGATGATGGAAAGGCAGCAACACCTTATATTTCCATCACCAGTAGCTTTTAAAAACTTAAATCCCATTTGTACATGGGATGTACGACAACATCTTATGAGCCACCTTGCATTCCAAGTCTGTATCCTGCTGGGAGGTCCAGTGCAGAATAGCAACAAACATCTGTGGGCTGTATACAAGGCACAAAATTCCCAACACATTCCAAACTACAAAGAGTTATTCTTCAAGTGAAGCACTATTGAACAAAACAAAACTCTGGCTAGTTCAGACAATCAAGGATTGGGAATGGGTCATAGGCTTGCATGCTCCTTCTTTTCTGTTACGCACGCGGTTTCCATTCCCATTTCCTGTTTAGCCCAAACCACAGTTTATAGTGGCATCTGAATCGGCAAACCATGGTTTGTGCTTGTCCTCCAAACCAAAGTTGGAAACCATAGTTTGACATGGGTTTCCAGTTCTGGTTTAGGAGGAGGAAGCACAAACCATAGTTCACCAATTTGAATATTATAGCACATTATATTATATTATATTTCCAGTTTATGTTCAACCGGAAATGAAGCTGCTCAAGAGAGGGAGAAGTCGGGGGGCATGTAGACCCATAGCATGTTTCCAATTCAGGAGAAGAGCCTTCAGCGTGGCAGCTCCACTTCTATGGAACTTTCTGCCTCTGGAGATCAGGCAGGCTCTGACACTGTGTTGTTTTCGGCTCCTGCTTAAGACATCTATGTTTCGGAAAGCCTTCCTTGCTGACCAGCCACAGTTTTAATGTTGCCCTGTTTTTATCCTTTTATTGTTCACCACTCCAGAATCTGTCTAGATATGGAGTGGTATACAAATGCTGTAAATAAATAAATAAATCCTCCAAACCATGTTTTGGATGATCATCTGAAAAGACTTGTCTGTCACCTTACTCCGTTCTGGAAAGTTTGGCTAGCCTGAGTTTTGTTATGTTTAATATTGTCTCCCCTGAAGAAGTAGTCTTTGTTATTTGAAACACACTGAGAATTTTGTGCCTAACAATATTGATATACGGCACACCTTTGTTGTTGTTCTGTGTATCTGGGAGTTGCCCTCTTGTCGCTGGCGAGTTCAATGGGCAAGCACGTTTGGTTCAGGCATCTCATATTAAAGGCTAACATGAGATTCTTCCTCTTCAGCACAGACTGCACAACAGGCAGAGGTCTGTATCACTTTCTTCAAATACTGAATATCTTGGTAGCGGTTATGAGGCCTCCGAGTTCCTAAAGGGATAGAGTACCCTTTCACTAGTTTACTAAAGACACCGCAATGGTTAAAGCTGATCTTGCATTGATAATACGATAATTTTTTAACAATTTGCAATGCCTTGCAGCAATTAAATTATTTTGGCCTATCTTGCTCTGTACGTGTAACAAGGTTTTGATAGTGAAAATAAACTTAGTCTGGCATAGCTTGACATTATAAATATCCATTCCATTTGCAGTCGTGATTGCGTCAAGTAGTACTTTCCCCTTAAACTGAACATTGCACTCTCTTCTCGTGCTTTGTGCTTCAGGACTGCGGTGTCTGTACATCTGATGGAATGGTCACCGGATGGTGAATATTTCGCAACAGCTGGGAAGGTAAGGATAATAAAGAGTGAATGCCAGTGTTGCCGTGTGTTGCGGTTGTATTATTAACAGGGTAAAATAGAATGATTTTGTTGTGTTTCTAACATGAAATACCCGTGTAACATCTCATAACTTTGGGTCTCCGATGTGATGCCTGTGGGCACCAAGCGCACATGGGCATCACTCCTGACGCCCACCAAGCTCCCTGCCTCTCTGGATTTTAATTTTATTTTTTAAGATTAAAAAATAAATAAAACTGGCATGCTGGCATGCTACAAGGTGAAGTTCTGCCCTCCAGCACCATCTTTATTTGGGTTCCAAAGAGTGATTTTGAGTTTTGGAGCTCAGCCCCCTCATGCACACCTCTGCCTTGTGCTTTGATTCTTGGGCAACTTACTTTTCTTTTAGTCTCACCAGTTTGCCTTCTGGGAAATGAGTATTTTGTGACCATGGCAACCGTTTTATGAATCGGCACGCCCCCGACTGGCAGCCATTTTGTGAGAGTCCCCACAACATTCTTCCAAAATTCCAGATGTGCCCACTGACCCCAAAAGGTCAGGAACACCCGATTCTAATTCATTTGTTTTCAACGATTGGGTCAGGACTCACAACCGGTTTGTGCTGCAGCCGAAGGTGGGTTGCACCAGTGACGACAACATTATTTAGCTCTCATATTCTGCGGGTGGGGAAGAAGAAGTTGTCTTTTTAGGAGAAGAAAGAAAGAGAAGCATAGGAAACTGCCTTATTACCAGGTCAGAGGACTTGTCTGTCTAGCCCTGTGTCGTCTACTCTGGTCTTTGATTGGCAGCGGCTCGTGAGGGTCTCAGGCACAGGTCCCTCCCATCACCTGCTACTTGATCCTTTTGACTGGAGATGTCAGGGATGGACAGTGAGAGGGCAGAGGAGACAAACAAAGGAAAAGTTGGATGTGTACTGGGGGAAAAGGTTGGATTCAAACTAGCCATGTTAGTGATGGGAGTTGCAGTGCAGCACATCTCGAAGGCATCAGGTTGGGGAAGGCTGGTCTACATGTACAAATCTTCACCTGTCTAGATGAGGGATTCTACGAACCTGATTTTTTTGGGGTGAGGAGAGGAACCTTTGCTGATCTACTGCAACAACCATCCAGCAGTCTGCCAGTAGATTCTGATCTGCCTTCTGCCTCCCCACCACATTCTAATGTGCATCCTGTTGTAACACCTAATTCGTCACCATGTACACTGATGCTAATCACACCATTTGATGGGCTGCAGCTGCTGCTGACCCATCTCTGTTTGCAGCTTCATTATGGGGAGGAAGAAGTGGGGTGCCAGCTCCAGGTTTTAGGGAGCCTTTGGGTAAGATGCTCTCAGTGGGGTCTCCGTCTTTGAGTGGGTCCTCCTCCTCCTCCTCCTCCTCCTCCTCCTCCTCCTCCTCCTCCTCCTCCTCCTCCTCCTCCCCCTCCTCCCTCTCCTACCAGAGGTTGGACATCATCATGGCTAAACAGTCTTTAGATATGATCTCCCTAAACAATGATGTTGTATTGCCCCCAAACCATTCCGTGAGGTTTTTCAGCCAAGATCTTCTTCCCGTACTTCTTTTCCCATTTATTTTTCCCTTGTATAATCAGCTGCAACAATCTATATTTTTCATTCCTCATTATATGACCAAAATATTCTAGTTTTCTCCATCTTATGTGTTTTATCATTTCTTGATCTGTATACATTCTCTTTAATACTTCTTCATTGGTCACCCTCTCAGTCCATGAAATTTGTAGCATCCTGCAATAAATCCACTTTTCAAATGCTTCTATCTTTTCTTATGGTAGCTGAGGTATGTGGTGGCGCTACTCCCCAAAGTCAGCCCATCTCCAACCTTGGGTCCCCAGATGTTTTTGGCCTACAACTCCCAGCTGGGGCATGCTGGGAGTTGTAGGCCAAAAACATCTGGGGACCTAAGGTTGGAGAATACTGCCATAGACCAACCCCTTCTGTCGTTGTCGTTGTCATTGTCGTCATTATCAGGATTTGTATACTGCTCCATATTCCAGGATGGAGATTTTGGAGCGGTGAACAATAAAAGATTAAATGAATAAAACAATGTGTTAAAAACAAGCAAAACCATATCAATAAAACCATGCCTGGTTAGATCATGAAGGCTTCTTGAAATAGAAGTGTTTTCAGGAGGTGCCGAAAACAACACAATATTGGTGCCCAATCCACACAGCCACCCAGAAGGAAGGCTCAAGGCAAGCGGAGGGCGTGGCTCCACTTCCTTACCTTTGTCACTGCTTCCGTGCTTGGAAAGAACAGGTGAGCAGGTAGCAGCAGCGAGTAGGAGGTTCAGAGGGCTGACAGTGGGCCCTTGGCAGATGCCCTGCGGTGTCGGCTCGTGATGTCAGCCCTGAGTTTGGCCATTGGCGTGTATCTGGTGGCCTTGCCGCCGAAACTACAAATGCTGTCACTTGTGCTGTGGCCCGCCAGTTTTGGATAGGCCCGTGCGGTGCATGGCTTGCAGCCACCAGGAATCACCATAAACTGACAGTCTAGGACAGCGTTCTCCAACCTTGGGTCCCCAGATGTTTTTGGCCTACAACTCCCAGCATGCCCCAGCCAGCGTAGCTGGCTGGGGCATGCTGGGAGTTGTAGGCCAAAAACATCTGGGGACCCAAGGTTGGAGAACACTGGTCTAGGAGGTCCAGATGCAGGAAAAGAGAGCACCATTGCCTCCCACGCCTACAAAGAGTAACGATTGTCTAGGAAGACAAACGTGCCGTGTATGCAGCTCTCCGACCGAGATCATTTTGCATGCAAAATGTATGGGCGCATGCAACGCAACTATATTTTCACTTCTGCATTATGTCCCCTTAATGTTGCATTTTTAAACCAAGATTCTTGTTAGCAGCAACTGGCCTAGAGGAAGGTTTTCAAAGGCTCTTTTTCCCCCATCGATCTCCATCTGTTCCTCATGTTCATATGTAGCACCAGAGTTCTGTGACTGAATAACTGAAGCAGATGGTCTTGGAAGCCATTTTCTGCCTTTGCCAGAGAAGGACTCCATTTTAGTTCTGCATGTAGCTGGATTAGGTTTACATTGGGGATGACAACGCTTAGTCTGGCTGAAACGTCTATTTTCTTCTTGGCTTTACTTTCAGAAATGATCGCTCTTTAAAAAAAAAAAAATTAAAGCTTTTCAGGATCTGTTGGCTTTAGATAGTACTTTGAAAGCTCTGTAATCTCATCTAATAATTTCATTATGCTAACTTCATACCCCTGTCATGCTTTCAGTATAGGCCATGTAATTGCTTCTCAGCTTTGGGGCTGAGATAAGGGACCAATATAGCTGCATGCATGCAAGGTATTAAAAGAGTAACCTAATCAGGCAGACAGGTATGCTGTAGCAAACTCATGTCTTGCCCAGTGAGAATCTGATGAATGGGACCACCGCCACCCCCGAAAAAGAAGGAGGCGCTCTGTTGTCCAGCCTTTTCATCAAAGGGCCCCAAAAGTGGTACACAGAAATGCTCAGTAAGAAGGATGCCTAGAAAAATATTGCAAGACGGGAGGGAAATGCATTTTTGTGTATTCGCAAGCATGCAGTGCACATTATGCGGGAGTGGATACGGTAGCCAGAAACTAACCAGGATGGTCTGAATCCTGGTTTTGGTTTCCTGGCTTGTTTCAGAGCAACGAGCTGGGAGTCCCGTTTTGGATGTAATACTAAGGGGTTTTCCCCCCCAGTAAGTTCCCCCCCTCCTTGGGCCTAAGTTACTTAAAGAGCCACCTTCTCCCATACCGGTCTGCCTGCACTCTGAGGTCATCAGTAGAGGCCCTTCTCACCTGCCCGCCTCCAAGGGCAGTTAGGCTGTTAAGTACAAGGGAAGAGGGCCTTTCCAGTGGTGGCCCCCGCCCCGCATCCCTGGAATCAGCTTCCATCAGGGCTTCTTCAGGCGCCTTCCTTGCAGATCTTTAGGAACTCTCTGAAGACTTATCTGTTTTAGCTGGCATTTCCATAGTCTGTGGGCTGCAGGTTTTATTGGTGTTATTTGCTTTTATTGACTTTATATATGTTGTACCTATTGTGTCAATGGTATGTTAAACAATAGAATATCCATTTGCAGTCTTGCTCCAGCAAATAGTTAATTGTTTTAATGTTTCTCTTAATGTGTTTGACACATTAGATTAATGTACTTATCCACATACATTAAATCAAACATTAGCAAACTCATTGTAGTTAACAATGATAGATTAAGTGTGCAATCCTACGCATGGTTAGTCAGAAAAAAGTCTACAACTCCCAGCATTCCTCAGCCAGCCAAGGCTGGCTGGGGAATGCTGGGAGTTGTAGGCCTTTTTCTGTCCAAACATGCATAGGATTACGCCCAAAGGAATTGTTAAAATTTTCACCATAAGAAATGCCTGCTACAGGACCAAAACGGAGCTCGCAGTATTTTATTTTATTCTTTTTTGGTCTTCCTGCAAGACTGATAGCTGTTTGGGTGTAGGTGGGCGGGGTTTTTGAACTGTGCCCCCCTCCCTTGGTGCCACTGCCCTGATCCGTTTCATGCCTGCCTGCAGCTGTTCGCTTGTGTGTTTTAATTAAAATTGTAATGATCTCTCTACACCGTCAACTTTGCCGTGTGTTGGTTTGTCTAGGATGATTGTCTTCTAAAAGTCTGGTATCCAATGACTGGCTGGAAGTCATCTCTTCTCCCCCAAGAGGGTGATGAACCAAGGAAAACGTCCACGCATGTGCATTTCGCCTTTGTGTATCTGGCACACCCTCGAGCGGTGACGGGATTTTCATGGCGAAACACGAGCAAATTTATGCCCAGGTTAGAACGATCCTGGAAAGAAATGTTACTAGACTCCCCACCCCCAAAGGCAGCTGTGTTGGCCATAAGAAAAATTCTTATTCACAGCCACAGGCCTGTGGCTCACGCTGGCTCAGCTTGTCTGAGTGTGGAAAGCTAAGCAGGGTCAGGCCTGGTTATTACTTGGATGGGAGGCCCCTCCTCTAGTTTCCTGCATTGAGCAGGGGGTTGGACTCGATAGCCTTGCAGGCTCCTTCCAACTCTATATATGAAATGAAAAATATTGTTTTAACACTTTTATTAAGCCAACTCAAAGTTCACCAAAAGATGTGCAAGCTTTCGAGATCTCCAGATCTCTTCATCAGGCAAGAGGTTGGCGGTGTGTGTGTGTGTGTGTGCAGGAAGACTGACTGGATGTTGTACTCAGGATGGCTGTGTAGTCAGAGTCTTAAGATGATAGTCTTAAGATGAAGCTGCCTAACTGAGTCAGACCCTTGGTCCATCTAGTCCAGTATTCTCGACACTGACTGGCAGCAGCTCTCCAGGGATACAGGCAGGAGTTTTTCCAGCCTTACCTGGAATTGCCGGGGATTGAACCTGGGTCCTTCTGCATGACCCATATATTTATCCATTTGTAGGTTTTGCCTGAAGACCACCCATTCAAAAGTTGAAAGCGCCTAGACTCTAGCTTGATCAAGAGTTCTGGAGAACTCAAAAGCTTCCACGCTCTTTTGTGGCATTTTGGTTGGTGCTAATGAAGGCATTGGCTCATCTGTGGATTACAAATCCTGTTCATGTTTGTGAGCTTGTGTGGATTGCAGCCTTAGGTTCATGTACTTGGCTTGTATTAGCCCAGTGGAATTGTAGACAGCTGTCCAGCTGTATCTGCAACTACTTTTGAAAACCTCTTTCAGTTTTAGAAGCATATTTCTGTGTGCCATGAATGGGATACTGTATAGAGCAGTGTGCTCCAACCTTGGGTCTCCAGATGTTTTTGGCCTACAACTCCCAGCATGCCCCAGCCAGCATAGCTGCGTAGGCCAAAAACATCTGGGGACCCAAGGTTGGAGAACACTGGTATAGAGTGTTGGGGAAGAAATAGGTAATGGAATTAATTTCATTGTTCTTTGGATTTGGCCATCATTCATTAATGGCTGGTCTTCACAAGATTGGAGCAATGGGCAGTGAGCTCATCTAAGTGGCTTTATGATGAAATATCACTCCTTCTGATAGCGAATTTAGCTGGTCAGTGCCGACAGAATTGGAGCCAAGAAAGGGGTCACTAAGAAACGGGATTGTGATATGAGAACACTTGGGGCAACCTCGAGATGTGCAGAAGTACAAAAAGGTTTTTTTTTTAAACGAACAAACAACAACAACTAAGGGGCAACTTGCCCTGTAAAAGAAAAAGTCATTGCAATGAGGACTGAGCATGCTCGGCAGCCGTGAAATGTAGAGTGACAGCTGAGAAAGTAAAATGGACCTTCTTGGACGGGATGGCTTGCTGGATCCCTGAACGGGTGCCCTCCTTTTAGGAAGGGGGATACTTTATGATTTGTCTCAGGTCCCATTTGTTGCTAATACTCAGTGCCAGCATAAGACATTTTGCTGCCTGAGGCAAAGGACAAGACGGCACCGCAATCCATTTCATGGACAGAAGCCCAAGTGGACTGGCTGTTGAATCTTACTTTGGCACTGGCAACAGGATAGGGCCCTCCACCACCATGCCTGAGGGCCGCAGGCTCATTTAGGGGGGTGCAGGACAGGCTGTGTGGCACCAAGTATTCTCGTACCACAATCCTGCTTTTTAGTGACCCCCCCTTTCTTGGCTCCAATTCTGTCGGCACTGACCAGCCAAGCCAGATTCACTATTGGAAGGAGTTCAGTTCTCCCAGAAAGGTCAGTGGCTGAGGGGCTCAGGGGGAACAGTTAGGGAGCTGCCACTGCGCCCCCCCCCCTTGGATCTGCTGCCTGAAGCGGTTTCTTCACTCTGCCTAACGGGAGAGCTGGCCCTGTGAATATCGTTGTGATTGCTGGAACAAACTGCTGGGCACCATCCCCGTTCCATGAATCCTGAATCCGCAAGTGGTAATCCCTGCATTTGCCTTTAGGGGGTCTGTTTGCAATGTGCTACTGACTTCATGCCATGATGGCATTTGCCGGCTGTGGGCGGAGACTGTGTTGCCTGAAGACACTCTCCTGGGGGAGCAGATCTGTGAGACGAGCACTTCCAGCATCAGCAGCAGCGCCAGCTTCTCTCATTCTGGAAGGCACAAAGACAACATTCAGCATGCTCTGGAGGTATGGCGCAGTGAGTGATCAGATGCTAAAGGCTCACCTAGGTGCCTTTGGCTTTAGGATTGTCTTTCAGCAGATGGGATGGAGAAGCAGGCTGCTCGAAATCAGCAAAACATGTAAAGATACTGATACAAAGCAGTTTTCCTCTATCTTTACCCCACTCTCAAACAAACACGGAGCTACTCCTGTCTGACTTTGCAAGGCCCAAAAGCACACAGTTCTTGGGAAGCATTGAACTACCATAATCTCGTAGAAAAATATGGCCAGAAAATTGCTGGCCTGTAGAGTAGAAATCAATACCTAACTGGATATGAGTCTTGAAGGGGATATCCAATGACTGCATTTTATTTTTAGCATAGCTTTAAATTGATCCAGCAAGTGTAATTCATATTTGTTTGTTTTTGTTTTGTTTTTGTTCTTAATATAGCTGACTCACACCCCGATCCTAAACCCAGTAAATTAGGACTTTCAGGGGGATGCATTTTAGGATTGGAGTTCAAATAGAGTGCTTTAAAGCAGTCTGCACATAAGCTCATCTTCCCTGTCACTCCAAGGGATTTTAAGTTGCAATCTTAAGCATGCTTACTCAGGAGTAATTCCCACTTAGTTCAGTGGGTCTTATTCCGGAGTAAACATGTTTCGGACTGTGCTCTAATTTACCTGCCAAGTCATCTTTTGTTACTCTGTGCGCTCTGTGTTTGCGTGCAATGTGAAACCATAGTTTAGTGCTGCATGCATGAGTACAGAGGAGCACACACGAAATGTCCATCCTGCATGGCTGGCAGAGGAATAAACCAGCATTCAGTCTTACTTTGTCCAATTCCTGCTTTGCCCTTATGTGTGAACCAGGAACTGCGGTTTAAAGCAAACTCTAGTCTGCAAACAAGCCAGCCAAACAAGGTTTGGTTAGCTTGTTCAGAATGGTCTAGAGTTTCTTTTAAACCGCAATTTGTGCATCGCATGATGTCAGGACAAGCCAGGAATTGGGCAAAGTGAAACTGACAGGCCTGTGGCTCACGCTGGCTCAGCTTGTCTGAGCGTGGAAAGCTAAGCAGGGTCAGGCCTGGTTATTACTTGGACGGGAGACCCCTCCTCTAGTTTCCTGCATTGAGCAGGGGGTTGGACTCGGTGGCCTTGTAGGGCCCTTCCAACTCTATGATCTATGAAATCTATGAATGCTGGTTTATTTCTCCTCCCAGCCATGCGAGGAGAGCATGCAAGCCTGAAGCTTTGCTAGGGCTCCTTTCTGCTAATGCATGCAGTGCTGAACCATAGATTACTGTTAAGTGTGAACCCCAGAAAGGATGTGCCTAAGAACCATTGAAATCCAGGCTGCATTAGTTATATCGTAGCTAAATTTCCCATTGATTTTACTGGTTCATAGAATCATAGAATAGTAGAGTTGGAAGGGGCCTATAAGGCCATTGAGTCCAGCCCTCTGCTCAATGCAGGAATCAAAGCAAGCCTGACAGATGGCTGTCCAGCCACACCTTGAATGCCTCCAGTGTGGGAGAACCCACAACCTCCCTACGTAGTTGGTTCCATTGTCATTTGCTCTAACAGTCAGGAAATTTTTCCTGATGTCCAGGCAGAATCTGGCTTCCTGCAACTGGAGCCCATTATTCCGTGTCCTGCAGTCTGGGATGGTTGAGGAGAGATCCTCCTGGCCCTCCTCTGTGTGACAAGCTTTCAAGTACTAGAAGAGTGCTATCATATCTCCCCTCAGTCTTCTCTTCTGAAGGCTAAACATGTCCAGTTCCTTCAGTCTCTCCTCATGGGGCTTTGTTTCCAGTCCCCTGATCATCTTTGTTGCCCTCCTCAGAACCCTTTCCAGTTTGTCTGCATCCTTTTTTAAAGTGTGGTGCCCAGAACTGGACACAGTACTCAAGATGAGGCCTAACCAGTGCTCAGTAGAGGGGAGCTAGTGCTTCAAGTGATTTGGAAGCTATACTTCTATTAATGCAGCCCAAAATAGCATTTGCCTTCTTTGCAGCCATATCACGTTGCTGGATCAAATTCAGCTTGTGATCTACAACAATATCAGGATCCTTCTTGCTTGTAGTATTGTTGAGCCAGGTATCCCCCATCCTGTATCTGTGCAATCATGACTGACTTTCTCTGGAATGGAGCCAACGTATACACAACTGTTATCATGCAGTATCTCTTCCCCCCAACGCAATTTTTTAAACCAGGGTGTATATCAAACTTTACAAATAAAACTTTGACTAGAAAAGGAAATAGTATTTGGTTTTTTAAAAATTGTTATCTTGGTCCAATATTTTTTTTTTGGGGGGGGGGATAATCTTGTTTCTGTTTGTGGATTCTCATGATGAAAGACCAACCTGTTTTCCTTTTATACTTACAGAGTGGTGGAAAGTGTTATCTCTTCTCTCTGTCTTTTTCTCTCAATTGCTTCAGACAATCCATCACTTGAAGAATTTAAGAAAGGGTCAGCGAAGATCTTCAGTACTTATAACTCACGCCGAAGATTTACCTGATCAGCTGGGGACCCATGAAGTTCAGCGCCACATCTCGCACCATGCAAATGCCCTGTGTCATTTCCACATAACAGCAAGCATTAACCCCAACACAGGTGAAATAAGCAATTTGTTGCTCAGCAACCTATCTATCTATTATATTTATACCCCGCCTTTTTCCCTGCAAGGAACCCAAGGCGGCTTACATAATCCTCCTCCTCTCCATTTTATCCTCACAACAACCCTGTGAGGTAGGTTAGTCTGAGACTCGGTGACTGGCCCAAAGTCACCCAGTGAGCTTCATGGCCGAGCGGGGACTGGAACCTGGATCTCCTGAGCCCCAGTCCAACGCTATAACCACTATTCCATGCTGGCTCTCAAATAACCTACTCTTAGCTTGTCCTAGGGATGCTTGAGGAATTCATACTTTGAATTCTGATCTATTTCATTATTTATTCGAAATACTTATATTTCTTATATAAGCCAGTGTGCCATAGTGGTGAGAGTGCTGGACTGGGACTCGGGAGATCCGGGTTCTAGTCCCCACTCGGCCATGAAACTCACTGGGTGACTTTGGGCCAGTCACTGACTCTCAGCCTAACCTACCTCACAGGGTTGTTGTGAGGATAAAATGGAGAGGAGGAGGATTATGTAAGCCGCCTTGGGTTCCTTGCAGGGAAAAAGGCGGGGTATAAATATAATAAATAAATAAATAATACCGCTTAATATAATAATATTCTCGGGCAGTGCGATCCAATGTGGCTGCCCGTAACCCTCCAAACTCGGAAGATTATGCTCCAGGCTAGCAACCAAAATGTCCCAGGATTCAACCAGAAAAGAAAGCACAATCTGGACCTGGTGGATTTCTGTATAGGTCTGACCTCTTTCAGCAAGTTGCAACAAAAGCACTTTAGTAGCCTGCAAATGATCAGACACTTTTTCTCCTGCCACCAGCTTCTTGTTGTATAGCTGTCTGGCCAAGGCTATTTTGCTGCCTGCAGTAGTCCGCACATGCACACATCTTAAAGTGTCCCAACAATCTCTGGCATTTTCCAGCATGCTGACATGAAGCAATTGATTGTCTTCTAAGCCAACACTAAAAGAGCATGTGCTTTATCCAAAAGCCTTTGCTCTGCTGCAGTAGGAACTGCAGGAGGATTGTCAATAGCAAGCTGCCACATTTCCTCCTTCTTCAGCAGCATCTTCATCTTGAACTGCCAAGATAAATAATTACGGTCATTCAACCGCTCCATAAACATACCAGCCTGTTGAGGTGCCGCCATCGTCACGAAATCCGACTCCTGCCTGGGTTGAGGCAGAGAAGGCTGGGCAGGCGGCTTGTGCCGGGGGCTTACTCTCTTCTGAACTTTCCTCTTCAGATTCACCCCCAACTGCACCAAGGTCCTCAGGCTGTGACTCCTCCAGCTCTACGCTCTCAGTATCCTGGCTGCCATGAGTCATCACGCTCCAACTTGTGAGCCAGCTTTCCAGGAACAATGGAGAGCAGTCGCCAGGGCACCACTCAGCATGGATGCTCACCGCGACTCAGCTCCTCTCTCTGTACCCCAACCAGCCCCACAAGGCTCCAGCAACACAGCAACGTTGGCAGCCCTCTGCACATGCTCAGGGACAACTCCAGAAGTCCCCAAAACGTCCTGGGCCCATAACCTGTCAGATATGACTGCCCCAGCCAGTGCGTGTGCAGAGATGACAAGGAGACTCAGATGTTCTTCAGCAAAGTCCTTTACTGAGGCTTTTAAGCATAGCAGAAATATTTACAGAGCAGTTGCCTAGAGCCCCATGCAACAGGCACAGTCTTCCACAAAGTAATACAGACAGAGAGCTGAGAGCTGAACCACTGGCTGCTGACCAGCGACCCACAGAGCCCACAGAAGAATAACGCAGCTCACAGATAAGCGGCTCCCTGCCTAGGAATTTGTCCTTGAACAAATTGGCCTTGTGCACTCACAGGTGCACAGCGCCAGGTTAACTTCTCGACTCTTTCTGCCACAAGGACAACTTAACACTTTCAGTCCTTGACATTCCGACCTCGGAGCCGTAGCCGGCACAGTTTTTTCTGCACCAGCTGTGAGGGCGGAGGGAGGGCGCGCCGAATTCGGAGTCCCAGCCCTGACCTCAGAGCGGTTTTCGAGGTCAGGGCTGGGACTCCGAATTTTCCTGTGGCTGTCCAGACTTGGTCTAGTGGCCATAGGATTGTGCTCTAAGGGGTTCGCATATAAATAAGAAAAAAAAGTGATAAGAACTAATCTAATCCGCACCTCCTGGTCGAACTTGCAGATTGGAACGTAGCTCTTCATCATGTTTTGCACTTCTCTGAATGTTGCGATACAGTTCTCTGTCCAAAAGTCTTATCAAAATACTTTGAGATGCGCATGTTTTTGGCCAAAGATGTTTGGATGGGTGTGTTTATTGAGAAAATACATTCAAAATATGTATTTAAATGCACATTTAAATACAATTTTTTGTGCAGAATTGGGTTTTTTTTTAAAAAAAAATAATCATAATAGCAAATTAACACAGAAAAAGGACAGAACAGACTTATGAGTGAATGAATGAGAAAGTGACACAGAAGAGAAATAGACCTATCCGTCCATCCCTAGTTTGTCTTATATGAAAATGGCTTGCTGTGGCATGCTGGGAATTGTATTCCTTTTTTTCTGTCTAAACATGTATAGGATTGCACCCGAATTCAAGTCCAACATTTGTTCTTAATTTTTTTTTTGGGGGGGGGGGGATCATTTTTATTTTCTCAGACATTCCACCAGCCTTGGTTAAGACTGCTTTTAATTTAGATGAAGGAACTGAAGGCTTTGTGGTCCATTGGCTGAATAATAAAGAATTCCATTTTACGGCCTCTACTGAAATATTCATGCAACATCTTCGAGAACTTACCGAACAGCAGATGAAAACAGCAGAAGAGGATGTTTATGATGGAGAGAAAGAGGAGGAGAAAGAGAGAGGCTTACTCATGAAACTAGATCATGGTTAGTGGTATATATGTCTTTCTCCTGGTGACTGCAGTTTTGTATTTAGAATGGTCAAAAAAAAGATAATGGAGCTGCTTTAAATTACATGTAATATATATTGTAGGTTGCCTGTTTTTTCTAGGGTGCAACTACTGGGAGGAACCATAGTATTTCCCAGCAATTCTGTTATCAAGGGATAGATAGGCAGCCATATTTATCATTAAGGGCGCAATCTTATGCAAGTTTAGACAGAGTTGCCCTTTTCTGAACTTCTTCCAACTCTACAATATTCATTTTTCGGTGCAGTGACCAGAACTATACACAGTATTCTAAGTGTGGTTGCCCCATAGATTTGTATTAACATCCTACATTGCACTTGTATTAACATCCTATAGCAGGGCTCTCCAACCTTGGGTCCCCAGATGTTGCTGGACTACAGCTCCCAGAATCCCTTGCCATTAGCCATGCTGGCTGGGAGCTGTAGTCCAGCAACATCTGGGGACCCAAGGTTGGAGAGCCCTGTCCTATAGCAATTCTAGTAAATGACCAAGATATGTAACAAAGGCTGTTTATATCCCTGTTTTTCTGTCATACTGATATATTTCTGCCTGTCAAAATGTTACATTTGAATCTAACGCGTATGGCTTAATTGTCAAAAGGGCAGCTTGGTACAATTTACACAGAATGTTTTCCTCGCAACAAGAAATATTTCCTCATTTTTAGCTAGGAACACTGGAGCAGTTATACACATAGGCAACCCCAGGTAAAATTGTTAAAAAAGGGCTAACTCCAATATTTTACATCCAGGGCTTTTGCGGTGTGGTGGTGGGAAGGGATACAAAATGCAGATAAATGCACAAGGCACAAGAACTTGGACTGTACAGGCTATAAAGAAATGAATGCAGGAATGAAAATACCTAGTAGATGTAATGCAAAATCACAAATTACAAAGATTAATGTGTGAATAGAAAATACAAAAATAGAGTAAACAAAATATGGAACAGTTCAGAGAAATGACAACAGCGTAACAGGATATGATGTAATATGTAAATACACAAAGGATTACAAAATGCTGGTAAGCTAAACAGCATGTATTAACAAATGTATCCACATGTGTTAATCTTTGTAATTTGTGTTTTTGCATTACGTCTACTACATATTTTCATTCCTGCATTTATTTCTTTACAGCCTGCACAGTCCAGGTTCTTGTGCGTTGTGCATTTATCTGCATTTTGTGTTCTCTGCAGCCTTCTCCTTTTTTCCTCCTTTCTTCGTAATGGTGGGAAAGGATAAACGTAGTTGGGAAATTGCATAACACAATGTACCCATTTCTTGTATTTTGTCCTTGATTTCAGAATTGTCTCTAGATAGAGAATCTGAGACAGGGACGGGGACGGGTTCCTCAGAACATGAAGATGGGGAAAGAGATGGTAGCCCCAAAATCCTTTCGCCAGCTGCCTCACCCATGCCGCTGCCTACGGTCTTGTTAGATCGGAAAATTGAATTGCTGCTCAAGGAGTGGAACAAGAATCCGGACATGCTCTTCACCATTCACCCTATAGATGGCACCTTTTTAGTGTGGCACGTGAAGTATTTGGATGAGTACAATCCAGGGATCTTTCGCCAAGTTCAGGTATAGTGTATTTTAAAAGAAAAACCCATGTCCTGTTTCAAGAGTGCTTTTATTTTATTTATTAACCTATGTATATCTAGCCACTCGGAGAACCTGGAGGGGCTCGTTTAATCAAGAGAGAGAGAGGAAGCAGGGCTGCCAGCAACGTCTCACTCCTCCTCTCCCCTGAGGTCGTTATAAGAGTTTTGTAACTAAAAATGTGTGCCCGCGTTTGCTTTTTTCCTTCTCCGTCCCAGTCCCCTTTTCCTTTTGTGTCGTGTCTTTTAGATTGTAAGCCTCCAGGCACGGACCATCTTACTTACGCTCTTTTGTAATCTGTTCTGGGCGCCTTTTTCGACTGAAGAGCAGGGTAAAAATGCTTAATATAAAGTAAATAAAATGCTACTTTCTCATTTACCACAAAGTTAGTGGCCAAGGTCCTGAGGAAAACCCCTCCTCTGAAGTGGCAACCAGTGCAAAGACCAGCTCCAGAGGAGAAATTTCGGGACCGCAGCAGGGGAGGGAAAGAGTTAAATTCCCCCTCCTCGCGTGCTGCGGTCCTGATAATTAATATTTATTTATGTATGTATGTATTTATTCACGGTATTTGTATACCGCTCCCTATCTAAGTAGATGCTGGAGCGGTGAACAATACAAAGATAACATCTAGTTTAGCCCTATTACTTTCTGATTATCGGCATTTTTACATTTTGGGGGAGAGGGATGTGTTGTTATTTTTTTAAGTTGTACAGTGCTGTTTGTTTTCAGACATTCATGATTTCCTTCCCCCCCCCTTTTTTTTTCTAGGTGTCATTTTCTTCTCAGATTCCAGTTGCATTTCCATCTGGTGACGCAAGCTCCCTCAGTAAAAACATCATGATGTACGCTTGCACTACCTCCGTGAAAGAAATTGTCAGTGCGCCGCTTCAGAAGAGAGCCAGCATTTCAGAGAGCCTTTCTGGCTGGAGACCCAGCTGTGCCCAGGACGGCACCAGCGTGAACATCACGGCTCCCACCGTCATGATGGTCTCCAAGCACATAGACGGCTCCCTGAACCAGTGGGCGGTCTCTTTTGCGGACAGATCCGCTTTCACGACCGTGCACACCGTCACGCACAAGTTCAGGTATTGCGGGCACCGGTTTCATCTCAACGACCTCGCTTGCCACTCGGTGCTGCCGCTGCTGCTCACGTCTTCCCATCATAACGCCCTCCTCACCCCCGAGTTTGATCAGCCGTGGGACTCCGACGGGTTGAATAAAATGATGGATCCCGTGAGGCATCTGAAATGTGCTTCCCGGCAGCAGCTCAGAAACGCAGCGACGCGCAACTTCCACGATCCAAACGCAATCTACAGTGAACTGATCCTGTGGCGTGTGGATCCCATTGGGCCGTTGTCGTACACGGGAGGAGTCTCGGAACTGGCTCGCATTAATTCTCTCCACACCTCCGCTTTCTCTAATGTTGCCTGGCTTCCGACCCTTATTCCTAGCTACTGTCTGGGTGAGTGCCGTTGTATAAAATAGCCTGCACAGGGCAGCATCCAGTGGTGTCCTTCTACAAACTCAAATAGTGCTAGCAGAGCTCTGCCGACACTTTCCGTCGCACAAGCGGTTGCGCATGTGCATTATGCTTGCACAGCCAGTTGTACAACCAGCTGCACAAGCATAATATGCAGCCTGTTGCACGACTGGTTGTGCAAGACTGATGCGCAACCACTTTGCACAACCACACTCACACAACCACACTCGCACAATCGTAACTTTAGTTGGATTCTCCTCTTGCGCATAGTTCGGAACCTGGTTCCTGCTAGCACAACTTCATTTGCGCTAGCGGAATGACACAGTTGGATACTGTCCGCAGAAAACAAGAATGAGGGACTTTGATTTTTATTTTGAACTTGTGAGTTGTGAACCTGGCCGAGTTCTACACATATTTTCTTTTTGCTGCTATTTATTTATTTAAAGTGTTTCTACCCCGCTCCTTAGCCACAAAAGCTCCCAGAGCAACTTACATATAATTAGTAAAACAAGACAAGTCCCTGCCCTGTCAGGCTCACAATCTAAAAGGACACGATACACAAGGAAAAAGGAATGAGGAGGGGGGTGGGGAATTACTACTTGAGGTATGTTGGGGATACCTTCCTAATTTTTGTTAGGGAGTTAAATGGGAAGGTAAACCCTTCTCATGAAAGGTTATTTGTCCAGGTCTTTGAATCTACATAGCAGTTAACACAAGGATTTGTACTAGGGCAGCTGTATATCTCTCCTTCATGCTGAGCTTTTGGTCTTTGGAGCTTGATATGATACATGTTATATTTACTGGCTCTGTAAATTCGTAGGCTACCTCATTCTCACTGTTCTAGCCAAATACCAATTTGAGAATGTGTCCTCAATAACTATAGAATTCATGATGCATTCTGCTGCTGCCCACGCTTGCAGCATCCCAGGTTCCGACTCTTACAGAAATGCTGCAAGGTGCTTTAGTAGAATACTAATTTTATGTAAACATTCACAGATTTCCCTTTGGGGAAGGGCTATAGTTCAGTAGCAGAGCGCATGCTTTGTATGCAGAAAATCCCAGGTTCAGTGCCTGGTATCTCCAGGTAGTGCTGGGGGCAGGGACCCTGTCTCAAGTCATCTTTTGAGGTGCATAGTTAAAACTATGGAATTCACTTCCACAAGATGTAGTGACTGGCCACCACTTTAGACGGCTTGAAAAGGGGATTGAACAAATTCATGGAGGAGAAGCCTATCAATAACTACTAGTCCTGATTGGCTACATGCTACCTCCAGGATCAGAGGCAGTATGCCTATGTACTCCAGTTGCTGGGGAACATGGGTAGGAGGGTGCTGTTGCACTCATGTCCTGCTTGTGGGTTTCTCAAGGGCAGCTGGTTGGCCACTGTGTGACCAGAATGCTGGACTAGATGGACTCTTGGTCTGATCTGGCATGGCTCTTCTTATTTTCTTATGACTTAGTATAAGGCAGCTTCTTATGTTCCTGGTATATTAATGCAGCATGCCAGAGGCAGAATGCTGAAATGCTTCACAATGGTGCAGGCTGGGGATATTTCATACCAGGGCTATGATCTTTGCTAAGAGAATCAGGTTTTGTTTTTTGCTTTACAGGCATGTCCCTGTTTTCATCTGTTAAATGTTGGAGAGTGTGGAAATCTACTAAGAATAAAGAAATACACGCTACACAATAACCTTATTTCAGACTTGGCTATAAATTGTGGGAGTGTAGAAACATTATTTTAATTTGTCGCTTGGTGGAACATAATGAAATCACTTGATGCCTTCCCAGCAATAATTACTAAAGCATATCCCATGTATTAAATCTCAAACTGAATGCTTCTTTTAAATTAGGCACGTACTGCAATTCTGCTAGTGCTTGCTTTGTTGCATCAGACGGGAAAAACCTGAGGTTGTACCAAGCGGTGGTGGATGCACGGAAGCTTTTGGATGAGCTGAGTGACCCTGGATCTTCTGTAAGTTTCATGGGCAGACATTTTCCTGTTGCTTGAAGTATGAAATAACCACACATTTATTTGCAAGACTTATCCCAAGAACCTCACTTTCATCAAAGTGTCATCCACATTTGGCCCCATGTTTAGGCGAATTCAGAGAGTGACATAATTATGTGCAATGTTGGGAAAAGGGGCTCTATATGGAATGCACAGAGAAATTAAACATTGTGTTATTGAGTCAGTTTTGATGTTTGTGGCTTGCCACACCTTGCTGCATTAATATTCTTCTTCAAGCTTGCAAGGATTTGCAGATAAAACTCTTGCACACAAATGACATACATAAATAATCAACCCTTTTTTGACTGCATGTGGCTTATATAGTCCTTCTCTCTATTGTATCCTCACAACAACCCTGTGAGGTAGGTCAGACTGAGAGTCAATGACTGGCCCAAAGTCACCCACTGAGCTTCGTGGCTGAGTGGGAACTAGAACCCGAATCTCCTGAGTCCCAGTCCAACATTAACCACTATGCCACACCGTCTCTGTTAATCTCAGTCTTTGCCCTTTTCCCTTTGGATATTACTTTTAGTCCACTTTTTCTGATATTTTATATATATATTCATATTTGTGTCTCGTTGCATGAGCAATGAATATGACCTATCAGTAAAAATCTATATTTTGGCCTGGCTTCAATATATGCATTGTTGACACTTCCGTCAAAGTACCGAACAATAGGCTGGCATTTACCAATGCACAGCATACTGTCAAAATCAAACTCACTCATTATGAAATGAGTGCTATAGAAGGAGAAATCAAGTAAAATCTCTAAAATCAAGATGCAAAATGTGTGGGAATGCATCCTAGCTGCTGCATTATTTTCTAAATAGCAAAGTAAATAGAGAATTATTTCATGGACTCATGAGGAACTAGAAGGCAGTGGTGTTAATTGAAAAGCTTAAAATACAATCATTTTGCTAACTTTTACTCTGTTTTAGAAACTCATTGGTGAAGTGTTTAACATTGTGAGCCAACAATCAACAGCTCGACCGGGATGCATTATTGAACTAGATGCCATAACTGACCAGGTAAATAACTAGTTAGTCATTATATGGATCGCTTAAGTGTATCTGTCACTTTTTGTCTCATAGTTGGAGACCATTAAGAAAAACCAGCAATGGTGTTGACTGATTACAAGATTGTGGGAACAATCCAGCACCTGCTAGTCCTGATTAAGTCCAGTGGGAATAAATGGGACTCAACACAGTGCAGTCCTATACATGTTTCCTTGGAAGTAAGCACCATTGAATTCAGTGGGATTTACTCCCAGATAAGTGTGTAGAAGATTGCACCCTTAGTTGCTGCGTAATCCTATTCTATCGATTGCAGTGGGAGCTAGTCACAATTAGCTACCCGTTCTCTTGTAGTGTGTGCAGTTTTATAAGATGGCATTGCCATGGGAATCTCTCGTCATTATAAACACTCCATAATTGCTCTATTACATTTCCCAGAAAAATATATTGACATTTTATCCTGTGCTTTGTCGAGGACAGCCTGCGTCCAGCCTGATGCCCTCCAGCCTACACCCCAATCCTGGCCATGCGGTGGGTATGGCATGAGTCAAAACTCTGTGAGCCATGCTAGGGCAGTGCTCTCATTATTTCTGTCTGCCCCCCTGAAAACATGCGCCCCCCGCGGGATCATTTTCAGTGAACCTCGATCCTGTATCCTAACGTATAAGAAATAAAAAAGAAAGAAGTGGATCATTACACAAGAATGCGTACGGCAAAAGATTTATCGGCTGGTCAAATGAGCCCCTTACAGCCCGCGCCCCCCTGGTCTAGGCCTCCGGGGGTTGTATCCAATATTAGTCTAACTAAGTCTCCTTCATTTCAGTGGGTCTACTCTTAGGGCTCAAATCCTTGCAAGTTTAGACAGAAAAAAAGCATGGGCTTGGCGGTGGGCATGCTGGGAGTTGTAAGGCCCTTTTCTGTCTAAAACTGTATAGAATTCAGAGATCATAGAGTTTGGAGAGTAGGCCTACAAGCCATCGGAGTCCAACCCCCTGCTCAATGCCAGGAAACTAGAGGAGGGGTCCTCTCCATCCAAGTAAGAACGCAGGCCTGACCCGTGCTTAGCGTTCCACACACTCAGACAAGCTGAGCCAGCTTGAGCCACAGGCCTGTTCTTGCATAGGATTGCTCCTTTAGTAGGATTAATATAGCATATAACCCCATGCTTAGAATAAATAAGTGTAGGATTCTCAGGGTTATTCTGGAATTCTTCTAGGATTTTAGTACCAATATAGCAGGCCTATCAATTTTAAGCCTTTTAAAGCAAGTAGTGTTTTCTTTCATTCATCCTCCGTACAAACCCTCCAAAAGGACATCCCCAGGGCATTATGTAATTTGCCCAGCTCCTAAGGGAATTAGCATAATTTTGTTCCCTGCTGTGGTAAAGTAGTCAGCTGAACACTTCCTGTGTAATTAATTGAAGAAAACTTTGATCTCGGGTCCTGCTCTGCAGTAAGCCCGTTTCAGAGTTCTGAGCAACTGACTAGGCTGCATATGTTGGGCTGAGTGTAACAAGACATTCAGTCATGAAGCTTCCACTAATGTTGAATGAAACCATGCTGCCCCTTTCCATTCTGAGGGTTCATGCTGGCTGGGAATGATGGGAGTTGTAGTCCAACACATCCGGAGGGTGCCGGGTTGGGGAAGAGTGGGCTAGAGGCTGACTGTCAGTGTGTGCTTGCTAAAAAATCTATGGAAAGTGCCTGTAATATCACAGAGGGAACCACGCCTGTGGCATTGGCCCTGAATGGAACCCAGAGCTAACGATAATAACACAGAAGAATATCAATACCTTGAGTGTTGCTGGGCACAGCTATTTGGAACGGTTGTTAAATTTCTTCCTGGTGCTGTTTCTAGTGTGGGTCAAACACGCAGCTGCTTCACGTCTTCCAAGAGGACTTCATTTTGGGATACAAACCGCATAAGGAAGATGTAGAGCTAAAGGACTCGGAGATATTTTTCCAGCCATCTAAAGGTATAGTGAAGCAGCTGGAAGCTAATCTTATCTTTGAACAAAGGATCTGTAGAGAATGTGCCAGAGCATGAGTGCTGGACTAGGACTTGGAATCATAGAATAGTAGAGCTGGGAGGGGCCTTTAGGGCCATCGAGTCCAACCCCCTGCTCAGTGCTGGAATCCAAGTCAAAGCATCCCTGACAGATGGTTGTCCAGCTGCATCTTGAATGCCTCCAGTGTGGGAGACCCCACAACCTCCCTAGATCATTGGTTCCATTGTCGTATTGCTCTAACAGGAAGTTTTTCCTGATGTTCAGCTGGAATATGGCTTCCTGTAACTTGAGCCCATTATTCCGTGTCCTGCAATCTGGGAAGAGATCCTGGCCCTCCTCTGTGTGACAACCTTTCAAGTACTTGAAGTCGTGCTATCATTTATTTATTTATTTTTTATTTATTATATTTATTAATATTTTTTCCTGCAAGGAACCCAAGGCGGCTTACATAATCCTCCTCCCCCTCTCCATTTTATCCTCACAACAACCCTGTGAGGTAGGTTAGGCTGAGAGTCAGTGACTGGCCCAAAGTCACCCAGTGAGTTTCACGGCTGAGCGGGGACTAGATCCCGGATCTCCCGAATCCCCCGAATCCCAGTCCAACACTCTCACCACTACGCCACACTGGCTCCCCTCAGCCTTCTCTTCTGAAGGCTAAATATGCCCAGTTCCTTCAGTCTCTCCTCATGGGGATTTGTTTCCAGTCCCCTGATCATCTTTGTTGCCGCCCTCTGAACCCTTTCCAGTTTGTCTGCATCCTCCTTAAAGTGTGGTGCCCAGAACTGGATGCAGTACTCAAGATGAGGTCTAACCAGTGCTGAGTAGAGAGGAACTAGAGGGGAACTTGGGAGACTGCAGCTCAGATTCTCCTCGCTCATTCGATGCACTGAGTGACCGTGGGCAAGCCGCAATAACCAAGGTAGATGGTTTCATGGATTTAGAATATTTGTGAATACTCTTTTCTTTTCTTTTTATAAAATCAGATCTGTTGAACTTTTAAAAAGATTTTCTTCCTTAATAGCTGTGTTTAAATGATCAAATCCTAGCTTTATAAGCTGGGATATAAATGAGTTTCATGCACCAGCACACACAGCCCTTTTGCACCTCCTTTCATGAGAGTGAGCAAATGCAGTTAATGTCCAAACTGGGAAACTAAGGTTAATGGCTTCCAAGCAAGCCAGGATTCAGAAGCCAACTTTAAACCATGGCTTCATATCTTGACTTGTTTCCTGGTACAGGCAGCTCTGGTTAACTGCAGCTTCTTGGCTTGTTTCCCTGCACACACAAATGGAGGAGGAGAAATGCAGGGAAAAAATGTATTTTTATGTTATCTTCATTGTATACTCCAGTTTTTGTAAAGTATCATTATTGAAATGTCAGGTTCATACTATATATGATTTTTCAACAGGCTACCGGCCGCCACCCTTCTCCGAAAAGTTTTACCTAATCGTAATTGAAAAAGACACCAATGGCTGCTCAATACTTCACATGTGGCACCTCCATCTTAAATCTGTGCAGGCATGTTTAGGTAAGTGAAAATTTTCCAGATAAACATATATTTTTTACCATCAGCATAAGTATATAATGTGTTTGTTTATTTAGGTTATTTCTTTTTTTTTCCCCCTCCGAGACTTGCAAATCTTTTTATTGTTTCTTTTTAAAAAAAAAAAAATTATTTAAGGTATTTCTATCCTGACGTTTAGCTTAAAAAAAGAAACCCCTCAAGGCAGCCTAGAAAACAAATAGTGTAAAAAAAAAAAACCACCCACCAACAGTAAGAATTCAATAACAGACTTTCCAAACATCATTAAAACCATCAGACAAGGAAAGCAGCAGAATAAAACAGACAAATCTTAAATACAGGATGGATTTCGACTGGCATGAGAAAGTTAACAGTGAAGGTACCAGATGAACGTGTCTAAGGAGACATGTTCCATAACTGGGGCATCTTGACAGAAAAGGCCCTCCAGCTCCAATAGCTCTTTGCCTTTCTTCCAAAGGCAGGAGCACTTGGAGAAAGACCACATAAGAGCATAGGAAGAGCCCTGCTGGATCAGACCAAGGGTCCATCTGGTCCAGCATTCTGTTCCCACAGTGGCCAACCAGCTGCCCACGGGATTCCACAAGCAGGGCATGAGTGCAACAGCACCCTCCCACCCATGTTCCCCAGCAACTAGTGTACATAGGCAGACTGCCGCTGATACTGGAGGAAACATATAGGCAATCAGGACTAGTAGCCAAGGAATAACCTTCTCCATGGATTTGTCCAATCCCCTTTTAAAGCTGTCTAAAATGGTGGCCATCACTACATCTTGTGGAAGTGAATTCCATAGTTTTAACTATGCACCTCAAAAAATGACTTGTTGGAAAAGGTTTAAAGGTCAAAACACGCACTTTGATTTGTGCTTGCAAACCATGGGTTGTTGTTGAAATGTGGGTTATTGTGTTTTGTCTGAGCACAATAACCCGCAGTGACCTCTAAATTAAAATGGGTATGTGATAACATGTAAGAAAATCACTATATTTTTGAGATCAGCGTCATATACTTCATAAGTTTGTGCATGGTCAGGCACAATACAGCATGGAGGTAGGCATGCCATGATCTTCATTGTGATTTAATTACAGTGTCCACAGGATTGCACTTCAGAATGCTATCTAATGCACATTTACTTGGGAGTAACTCACACTGACTGTGACTAGGTCTCACTTAGTGGCACTGGGATTTACTTCCAAGTAAACTTGAATAGGATTGCACTGCGCATGTCCATCCAGCAAGTCCACAAGCAAATTAAGCCAATAACATAAATGGAATTAAATTGGTTCATGTCAAAATACTCTTTTAAAAGCAAAACAATATGCATATTATATCTCAACAAATCTTTGCCTGTGTTTAATAAAAGAAGTCTTTTTTAAAATAAATTTATTTAATTATTATAAACTACATGCAAAACTATAAAATGCAAACATACAACTAGAATAAATCATAAGGTGCACCCACCCACCCACCTAGGGACCAACTAATATACATCCATCCCCTTAATCAATTAAATTCCACATTCCAAAACTATAACATATCCTGACAAGGCATACTCCCCTTCCCCTTTATTAATACATAGTCTAATAATTGATTCCATATATCTAAAAGAAGTCTGTCCTTGTTTACACACTGAAGCTGTTTGTTCATTATGTTTCTTTAAAGCGAAATCTGCTGAAGTTCACCCATCAGGAAACCAGCTCAGCATACCTGGGCAACAGACTGTGGAGTCATCTCCAGATACCTCACCTGGCACAACGCCGATGCCACGTTCTTCATCCGTTGCTAATCTTCAGACAGCTAGTAAACTTATTTTGAGTTCTAACCTGGTCTATAGTTACCCATTGGATCTTCCGGTTGGTGTGGAAGTTGTACGAGCTACTCCTTCTGCAGGTACAACACCGTTGCGGATGACTCATTTATTTTGGAGCTAGTTACGCTGTTCTCTATAACTTCAGCTACCAGACTGAGACTTTGGGCTGATTTACGTACATTGATCCACTTTAAGCCTATATATATCGGGGTGGGCAGCTCTTGGCCTGCCAGATGTTTCGGCTTACAACTCCCATCAGCCCTAGCCAGCATAGCCAATGGTATGGGATGATGGGAGTTGTGGGCCAAAACATCTGGAGGGCCATAAGTTCCTACGTAAGTTGCCGACTCCAATATGTAAATACGCTAACAACTGCTTTGATGTAGTTTCCACATTTATATATTCACAATTTGATTTGGCATAAATTAGAAGCAAAATGTATCAAAGACTGCAGGCCTGTGGCTCACGCTGGCTCAGCTTGTCTGAGCATGGAAAGCTAAGCAGGGTCAGGCCTGGTTATTACTTGGATGGGAGACCCCTCCTCTAGTTTCCTGCATTGAGCAGGGGGTTGGACTCGATGGCCTTGTAGGCCCCTTCCAACTCTATGATCTATGAATCTATTTAAAGTATGTTCCCACTCCTCAGCCAGAAACGGCTCCTAGAGCAGCTTACAATCAATCAGTAAATAAGACGGTCCCTGCTCATAGGATTACAATCTAAAATAGATATGACACACAAGGAAAAAGGGATGAGGAGGGAAGAGGGGGGAAAGTTAGGAGACTTTCAGCGGGGCTGGTGGAACTGCCCTGCTTACCCTCTCCTCTCCCAGTAGAGGGGTTGGGACAGTTCCCTCAGCCTGCTCCTGTTTCCCTCACTCACTCTTCTTATCCACAGGGCCATTGACATCAGCCATGTAAAGGGGTGGGCAGAGTGCTAATGGAGCAGGCCCTGATGTTCCTTCTGCCTGTTCCTGTCTCCCTCGTGCCAGATATTTGACACTGCTTGGAAATAACACGACTCTCCTATATTCACGCACTCTTGTAAACAGCTGTGGCAAGTAAAGGTCACCTCCACGTGTCCAAGCAGGGAAATTTGTGTAAACCGGAAGGGCTGTGCTCACAAAGAGTATGACCTGGTTCACGTGTAACGCCAATTCATGGGTTAAACAGTTCATGAATTGGTGGGGGGGCACGGGGAAGCAAGTGAACATGCTGCCTCCCGCCCGCTGCCCACTTCTGTTTTGCATCCACTTTGCTAAACAACCCAGTTCCTGGGTAGTTACTTGTGATGTCCAACCTGGCACTCTGGGTTGCTGAGGGTTAAACAACCCAGAGTTCTAACCCAACAACAAACCAAGGGGTTCCTGAGTTGTTCAGCAAAGCAGATACAAAGCGGAAACGGTGAGTGGGAGGGAGACAGCATGCATGCTCACTCATGCTCTGCCCCGACAGCCATGTTTTGTCATTACATGTGAACTGGGCCCATGTCTGGGTGAGTAGATGAGTAACCTTTTGTGGGATTGTTTAAAGGCTGTATTCATGTACAAGCTGTCATTTCACGTTGCGTAATACTGAATGATTATTGGGTTAATTCAGGGCACCTGAGCTCTTCATCGATCTATCCTGTCTGCCTTGCACCTTACTTGCTGGTGACGTCTTGCTCGGATAACAAAGTGCGGTTCTGGAGGTGTTCTGTAGAGACGGTGGTGAACAGCAGAAGTGAGACAAAGGAGACCTATCACTGGAAAAAGTGGCCTTTGATGAATGATGAGAGAGAAGACGACAGCAGCACGGTGTGCATTGTGGGAAGGCCGGTTGCTGTCAGCTGTTCCTACACAGGGCGCTTAGCCGTGGCCTACAAGCAGCCCATGCAACCCAATGGTTTTGTTTCCAAAGAATTTTCTATGCACGTTTGTATATTTGAATGTGAATCTACCGGAGGATCAGAATGGGTTTTGGAACAGACAATTCATCTGGATGACTTAGTCAAAGTCGGGACCGTCCTTGATTCACGAGTTAGTGTGGACAGTAATTTATTTGTGTACAGTAAGTCCGATATATTTTACAAAGACCGATATCATATGCCAAATATCAAGCATTTGGTACATTTGGACTGGGTATCGAAAGAAGATGGCTCACATATTCTTACAGTCGGCGTGGGTGCAAATATATTCATGTACGGCCGACTTTCAGGAATCGTGACTGAACAAACCAGCAGCAAAGATGGTGTAGCTGTCATTACTTTACCACTAGGTGGTAGCATAAAACAAGGTATAAAGTCCAAATGGGTGCTACTGAGGTCGATAGACTTGGTGTCTTCTGTAGATGGTACGCCTTCATTGCCCGTTTCTCTCTCTTGGGTGAGAGATGGGATACTGGTTGTGGGAATGGATTGTGAAATGCACGTATATGCACAGTGGAAGCACGTCATGAAGTCGGGAGACAGTGAAAACAACGCTTTTCTCAGCGACGACTCCCCCTTCCAAGATCCACTGAAGACTAGTTTGTTGAGCAAAAAGACCAGCGTCATCGACGGAGCAGGCGTTGTGGATGACGTTTTTGGTACTCCCACTGTGATTCAAGATGGTGGCCTTTTTGAAGCCGCCCACGTCCTTTCTCCCACTCTACCGCAGTATCACCCAACCCAGCTGTTGGAACTGATGGACTTGGGTAAAGTTCGCAGAGCAAAAGCCATTCTTTCACATCTCGTAAAATGCATTGCAGGGGAAGTTGCCATTGTGAAAGACCCAGAATCTGCCGATGGCGGCTCTAAACGCCATCTTTCTCGGACCATCAGCGTAAGTGGGAGCACTGCAAAGGACGCAGTCAGCACCGGGAAAGATGGCACGCGGGACTATACAGAGATCGATTCTATCCCTCCGCTGCCGTTGTATGCCCTGCTCTCAGCAGATCAGGATTCTACATACAAAACTGAAGAAGCTACTAAAAGGCCACAAGGCCTGGAAGTTCATGCTAAAAGGAAAACAGAGGATCAGTACTCTGACCTTTTCCAGATTCAGCAGGTCACAACTGATGACTTCATTGATTTTGAGCCAGAAAGGAGAGAACATAAATCCAGAGTAATCAATCTGTCTCAGTATGGACCGACTTACTTTGGCCAAGAACATGCCAGTGTTCTTTCAAGCCATCTAATGCACTCAAGTTTACCGGGACTCACTCGTCTGGAGCAGATGTTCTTGGTCGCCTTGGCCGACACCTGTGGCCACAACAAGCACTGAACTTGATGAAAACAGAGATAAGCATTACTCAGGTGATGAAACTGGTCTCAATTTTCATTAGTCGCATTTATTTGAATTAATAAAGCTAGAATGGCATGGGTAGTAATTATGCACAAACGTTAAGTGTTTGTGAAAAGGCAAGGAACATATGAGCTTGGTGGATTGTCCCTTCCTGCACCACATCCTTTTGATAAGTTAAAGTTCTCATCCTGGCAGTTGACTTCTGCCATCAAATTTTCCTTGCTGCAGTAGGTGAAGATGCAACCTTTGGGAATTGGTGCAGGATGGTGTTAGAATTCTGTTGTTTGTTTGACCCGTCTGACTAATTTGTATATGTCTTTAGTAAATATATTCTGAGTGTGTGTGTGTGTGTGTGTGTGTGTGTGTGTGTGTGTGACCTTGTTCAGACGATCATATCTCAGCTTAATAAGGCAAGATAGGACCAAACCTTTTGGCTGCAGACGCAGCCCTTCACACAAGCAAGCAAACAAACTAGGATATCTTTCATTAACTATCGTTTCCTCATTTGGATGAAACCATGGTAAACAGCTTCGGAAACCATGGTAAACAGCTTCAGAACAAGCCAGGATATTCAACCATGATTCCACATTGGCCTAATATCCTGGCTTGTTCCAAAGTTGTTAACCATAGATTTCCGGTTTGGACAAAACCGTAGCTAATGGAAGACTTCCTGGCTTGTTTGCTTCCACTGCACTCGCAAGGCGTATGCGTGCCTGGACATGTAAACTGTTTCCCACTTAGAAGCAGTATACGAATATTCTAAATAAATATGTAGCGTGCATGTCTGTGAACTGTATTATGACATTTTTGTTTTTGTTTTTTTACAGGGAGAGACACCTTAGATGAGTGTGGCTTGCGTTACTTATTAGCTATGCGTTTACATACATGCCTCCTCACATCACTCCCCCCTTTGTATCGCGTTCAGCTACTCCATCAAGGTAATATATGATTGTGTGTTTGCGCTCGAACAATACAAGGGGTCTGTTTGAAGCATGTCAATCAGCCTTGCGGGGCAGCTGGCAGTGGGGAAAGTTCGGTTCCTAGTGACAGTACGCCCTGCGGCTTGACTGCTAAAGTCTGCAGGAATCATTTCGTATATCAGAGATCGGAGATGGCTGTAGTGTTTTCCTTACATTCTTAATCCCCAGGCTTTGTATACACGTTTGTTCAAAAATGCATACAAAATAAAGCCGTTATATAATTCTTAACAAATTATGAACTTCTGTACCTAGTGTCTTCCAATCCAGCAAGTGACTACGACCATATCAGATGTACTGCTACTTCCCCCACCCGCAGCCCATATATTTTTTCTTATACTACTGGCCATGATCCAAATTGCCTTGTCAAGGGGATTGTACCTCTTTCGTTTAGGTGTCTCTACATGCCACTTTGCCTGGGCTTTTCATTCGGAAGCAGAGGAAGAGTTGATCAACATGATTCCTGCCATTCAAAGAGGAGACCCCCAGTGGTCTGAACTCAGAGCTATGGGGATAGGCTGGTGGGTCAGAAATATTAACACACTCCGGAGGTGCATGGAAAAGGTAACTTCACTTGAGCCAGTCTTGGTCTACCTTCATGTTAAATATCATGTCATGAGCCTATGAAACTGCCTTATACCGAGTCAGACCATCAGTCCATCTAGCTCAGTGTTCTCCAAACTTGGGTCCCCAGATGTTTTTGGCCTACAACTCCCAGCATGCCCTGGCTGGGGCATGCTGGGAGTTGTAGGCCAAAAACATCTGGGGACCCAAGGTTGGAGAACACTGCTCTAGCTCAATATTGTTGTCACCGACCGGCAGCAGCTTTCTCCAGGGTTTCAGACAGGAGTCTTTGCCAATCCTGCTTGGAGTTGCCGGGGATTGAACCTGGTACCTTTTGCATGCAAAGCATGTGGTCTGCCGCTGAGCTACCACCTTTCCCCTATGTCTCAGGCATTATTATTATTATTATTATTATTATTATTATTATTATTATTATTATTACTACTACTACTACTACTACTACTACTAAATTTCATTTCTATACCGCCCAATAGGCGAAGTTCTCTGGGCGGTTAACAACAATTTATGCAATACAATAAAATACCAATGAAATACAAACAGCATAAAATTTCAATACAAAATTTAAAGCAGTATATGAAACAATTTGAGCAACTGAAACAAGTTCAGTACAGCTAGACCTGCTAGAAGAAAAGACAGCTGACATAAGCCTCCCCCCCCCCGCCCCATATGCTATTTAAGGCCATTAAATGCCTCGGCATAGAGGACAGTCTTAACCTCGCACTGAAAGGAGAACAGAGTTGGCGCCAGGTGGGCCTCAATGGGGAGATTGCTCCAGAATTGGGAGGCCACCACTGAGAAGGCCCTCTTGTTGCCACCATCTTAAAACCCCTAAAACCAACTGCAAAAGAACAGAATTCTTCAGTTTTTGCCTAATGAACATTTACATTTTGTATGTGAATTTGATTATATTTTATTTATCACCCATAATGTATTCTGGTGTAATTCATTCATTCATTCTCATTTATTACATTTCTACAGCACCCAGTAGCTGAAGCTCAATCCCAGTAAGATTATTACGCAGGGCTGCAGGGGATACATAGCAAAACGGCAATGGCTGAGCCGGAAACCAAGCCTTTTTCTGCCTTCCTGGCAGAAGATGTAGCATGGAACAGAGCAAGCATAGCTTTTGCTAACGCCACGTTGTAGACTCTTAGGGCCGGTTCGTGGTCATCTTGCGTGCTTCACGTGCGCAGCCGTCCCGCGGGGGCGTCCCCGGCCGGCGTTCGCACGACGGTTTCCGTGTCGTACGAACCGGCTCTTAACCTAACTCATGGTTTTACATTTATGACACCTTGTCTGTGAAATTGATGCAATTGCATGTCCTGCTTTGGGATATCAGGCAAAGTTGAAACTATGGTCAACTAGCAATAGCACCATGCACTTTTGCTTCTAGGAAGTAAGGGAAAACAGTGGTTGTAGGATGCCCTTCAGCGAAGGCGGGTCTCTTGCTCGCTTGCCGTCCTCAGCAGCCCAGTGGTGTTTCTGGGATGGAGTGCCCCATGGAGCTGATGTACGGGCATTCTTGGAGGCCAGTGGGGGCAGCCATATTTTTTCCCGCAATAATGCCCATGGGAATTATGCTATTCCCATTATGTAGCATCATTTTCTGTCCTAAGAATGCCACCAGGTGCTGTTGGAAGTGGCAGCAAAGGCTTTTTTTTTTTTTTTAAAAGAACCACTTCCACCTTGTTGTTAAAGGTAAGATACAGCTGCCCTTTGCCAGAAGTTGCTGAATATTGTGTGCGCACGCGCGCGCGCACGCACTCACTCACACACACACACTTTCACACAGTGGAGGCTGGTGGCTGTGTGTATCCACTCTGGATTTTACTCCAAACTGTAAAGAAGCTATCCATGGTGCCGAACCTACTTTGGGGGTAGGGTTCAGCACCATGGACAGCTCCTTAAAAGTTTAGCGTGAAATCCGGAGCGGATATACAGCCCCGCTGACGTTGGAGCCACCAGCCACTGCTGCTTTCAAAGTGGATAAATGGTCCCACCAAAGGAGGGAATATTCAGCCCAGCGTTAGTTTAGCGTGCTGATGCAGACTTGCAGATCTCATGTAACTTCCACCATTTAACCTGTTGCAGCCCGAACTCTCTGTGCCACTGCAATTTTGTGGGGTGTGTGTGTTGTTTTCCCCTCCTCTCCTCTAAATATTGCAGGTCGCAAAAGCAGCCTTTCAGAGAAACAACGATGCCTTGGATGCTGCACTTTTTTATCTTGCAATGAAGAAAAAAGCGGTGGTGTGGGGTCTGTTTCGGTAAGCTTCGTTAACTTTTACTTTGGAAAAAAAAAAGAACAGTTGGAAAGCTTGTGCAAATTATAGAAACGTGTGCCAAGTTTCTGGCTAGCATTCTACTTACAATGCAGTCCTACGCATGTCTGTTCATAAGTCCCACTGAGTTCTGCAGAACTTATTCCCCAGTAACTGTCCATAGGACTGCAGACCTAATGCAGCTAAATCAAGTGGCTCACGCTGGCTCAGCTTGTCTGAGTGTGGAAAGCTACGCAGGGTCAGGCCTGGTTATTACTTGGATGGGAAACCCCTCCTCTAGTTTCCTGCATTGAGCAGGGGGTTGGACTCGATGGCCTTGTAGGCTCCTTCCAGCTCTATGATCTATGAAATCTATGAAATTTTCCTTTCCCCCCCCCTTTCTTTCTGCACAGTTCTCAGCACGATGAGAAAATGACACAGTTCTTCAGCCATAATTTCAGTGAAGACAGATGGCGCAGAGCAGCTTTGAAAAATGCTTTTGCTTTGCTGGGGAAGCAACGCTTTGAACAGTCAGCCGCCTTTTTCTTATTAGCTGGGTCATTAAAGGATGCTATAGAGGTATTAACTGAAAAGCATAATGTGCAGGATTTAAGTAGACATGTCCAATGTAATTGGGGGGGGATTTCACATCACACCAGCTACAGAAAATGAATGTGGGATAACAAAAGTCAGCATTAAGGCAGCCTGCATTCTTCCGGTTGGGTATGATCCCTCTGTCTTTGTTATTATGTTACATTATACTGCTTCAGAAATAATACGGCTCTTTATTGTATGTTCTGCATGCGGGAAAATAAGCCTTAATGCACTGGCAAATATTTGAGAGTGGTTTGGTCTGATATATTTCTTGTCTGTAAGGTGGCCAAGTGTCACCCTTGTTCTCTACTGGAAGGGTTGCCACAGGACCATCCTCTATTTGCAGTTGTCCACTATTTGAAGGTCTGTCCTTTCCAAGCCTGGTTTAAAGATAAAGGACCATAAGAAGGGCGAGGAATTGGAGCCCTGAAGTTGTCCATCAATAGTTAGCACCTGGACAGTAGACTGGGCGGGCAGGCACGCAGGTCACTTGCTCACTGTCTCCCCTATTGTAAAATCTATTTCTATTCAAAGTATATTAATGACTTCTAAATTTGCATTTATACATCTAAATTAGCATATGCAAATTTTATGCAAATATGTGTGCTCTCTTTTTGGGAGGTGATGCATTTTTTGATGCTGCTTTTCCTTTTCTTTTTTGGTACTACATTTCTTCTTTTTGGGTGATGCCTAAGGGGCCACCGTAGTTGGCTTGCATACGTAGCTGGTTCTGCCCAAGTGGGCAGATCGTCTCACAGCTTTTCCAGTTGTCGCATCTTCCTGCGCATGCCGCTGTGGCCTTGCCAAGGCTGTGCCCGAGAGTCCCTTCAGTCACTGCTGAAGGGAGCCACTCTATAAGAGCAGAATGTGCAGGCATCTCTGCATTCAAGCTGGCAGGGCTTCAAAGGGCGGCTTGCAGAAGCTGTACCTGCAAGTATAGCTGGCTCGCTTCCGCAGAGGTTGCCCTTTTAGAAGTTCGAAGATGCACCAGAGGCAGATATATGGATAACTGGGAATGCCGTGAAGGCCGGTGGCTCCAGTGTCAGCAGGGCTCCAGATTTTGGTCTGAACTTTAATGGAGCTGTCCATGGTGCCGAACCCTATCCCCAAACTGGATAGCTCCTTAAAAGTCCGGAGTAAAACCCAGAGCAGAGACACAGCCCTGCTGACATTGGCGCCACCAGTCTCCACTGGGAATATGTTGATAGGGACCCAGTTTCGGTGTCACAACAACCCACCGTTGAACAAACCGTGGATTGTTTGGGACCAAGCAAGCATGCTGCCTCCCAAGTGCTCGCTCTCTCCCACTGCGCTGCACTGTTTAGCATGACGTGCACACCTGGAATTGTGTGTTTTGGGGGACGAACCTGTGAACCAGTCCCAGGTTCACAGGTCATGCTAAACAACCCAGGAGCAGAGCTTCCCTGGGTTGTTTAGCACAGAGGGGGCTGGTGAGCAGGAGCCAACACACTCGCTTGCTTCCACTAGCTCAAAACCACCCACAGCTATCTTACAACGTTCAAACTGATGTTATCTCTATTACCTTCTTAAATGAATTGTAGGCTAGATTGAGTATCAGACTGAATCTGTTGATTAATGAATCACTACCTTTTGTTCGAGTCTCTGGGTGCAATCCTGTGGCTGCCAGACAGAGTCTAGACCAGGGGTCTGCAACCTTTAAGACAAAAAGAGCCACTTGGACCCGTTTCCGAAGAAAGAAAAAAAACTGGGAGCCGCAAAACCATTGTGACATTTAAAACAAATATAACACTGCATCCACCAGAAACACCCTCCATGTGGAAATAGCACCCCTCATCATCCATCAGCAGGATTTGCTGGTGGATGATGGGTGTGCTACTGCTGGGGGGGAGGGTGTTGCTGGTGGATGATGGGATGCCACCAGCAACTCCCCCCCCCCAGCAGTAGCATCCCATCATCAGCACCATCCAGCAGTAGCACCCTCATCATCCACCAGAAACACCCTCCATGTGGTAATAGCACCCCTCATCATCCATCAGCAGGATTTGCTGGTGGATGATGGGTGTGCTACTGCTGGGGGGGAGGGTGTTGCTGGTGGATGATGGGATGCCACCAGCAACTCCCCCCCCCAGCAGTAGCATCCCATCATCAGCACCATCCAGCAGTAGCACCCTCATCATCCACCAGAAACACCCTCCATGTGGTAATAGCACCCCTCATCATCCATCAGCAGGATTTGCTGGTGGATGATGGGGGTGCTACTGCTGGGGGGGAGGGTGTTGCTGGTGGATGATGGGATGCCACCAGCAACTCCCCCCCCCCAGCAGTAGCATCCCATCATCAGCACCATCCAGCAGTAGCACCCTCATCATCCACCAGAAACACCCTCCATGTGGTAATAGCACCCCTCATCATCCATCAGCAGGATTTGCTGGTGGATGATGGGTGTGCTACTGCTGGGGGGGAGGGTGTTGCTGGTGGATGATGGGATGCCACCAGCAACTCCCCCCCCCCAGCAGTAGCATCCCATCATCAGCACCATCCAGCAGTAGCACCCTCATCATCCACCAGAAACACCCTCCATGTGGTAATAGCACCCCTCATCATCCATCAGCAGGATTTGCTGGTGGATGATGGGTGTGCTACTGCTGGGGGGGAGGGTGTTGCTGGTGGATGATGGGATGCCACCAGCAACTCCCCCCCCCCAGCAGTAGCATCCCATCATCAGCACCATCCAGCAGTAGCACCCTCATCATCCACCAGAAACACCCTCCATGTGGTAATAGCACCCCTCATCATCCATCAGCAGGATTTGCTGGTGGATGATGGGGGTGCTACTGCTGGGGGGGAGGGTGTTGCTGGTGGATGATGGGATGCCACCAGCAACACCCCCCCCCCCAGCAGTAGCATCCCATCATCAGCACCATCCAGCAGTAGCACCCTCATCATCCACCAGAAACACCCTCCATGTGGTAATAGCACCCCTCATCATCCATCAGCAGGATTTGCTGGTGGATGATGGGTGTGCTACTGCTGGGGGGGAGGGTGTTGCTGGTGGATGATGGGATGCCACCAGCAACTCCCCCCCCCCAGCAGTAGCATCCCATCATCAGCACCATCCAGCAGTAGCACCCTCATCATCCACCAGAAACACCCTCCATGTGGTAATAGCACCCCTCATCATCCATCAGCAGGATTTGCTGGTGGATGATGGGGGTGCTACTGCTGGGGGGGAGGGTGTTGCTGGTGGCATCCCATCATCCACCAGCAACACCCTCCCCCCCCAGCAGTAGCATCCCATCATCAGCACCATCCAGCATTAGCACCCTCATCATCCACCAGAAACACCCTCCATGTGGTAATAGCACCCCTCATCATCCATCAGCAGGATTTGCTGGTGGATGATGGGGGTGCTACTGCTGGGGGGGAGGGTGTTGCTGGTGGCATCCCATCATCCACCAGCAACACCCCCCCCCCCAGCAGTAGCATCCCATCATCAGCACCATCCAGCAGTAGCACCCTCATCATCCACCAGAAACACCCTCCATGTGGTAATAGCACCCCTCATCATCCATCAGCAGGATTTGCTGGTGGATGATGGGTGTGCTACTGCTGGGGGGGAGGGTGTTGCTGGTGGATGATGGGATGCCACCAGCAACACCCCCCCCCCAGCAGTAGCATCCCATCATCAGCACCATCCAGCAGTAGCACCCTCATCATCCACCAGAAACACCCTCCATGTGGTATAGCACCCCTCATCATCCATCAGCAGGATTTGCTGGTGGATGATGGGTGTGCTACTGCTGGGGGGGAGGGTGTTGCTGGTGGATGATGGGATGCCACCAGCAACTCCCCCCCCCCAGCAGTAGCATCCCATCATCAGCACCATCCAGCAGTAGCACCCTCATCATCCACCAGAAACACCCTCCATGTGGTAATAGCACCCCTCATCATCCATCAGCAGGATTTGCTGGTGGATGATGGGTGTGCTACTGCTGGGGGGGAGGGTGTTGCTGGTGGATGATGGGATGCCACCAGCAACTCCCCCCCCCAGCAGTAGCATCCCATCATCAGCACCATCCAGCAGTAGCACCCTCATCATCCACCAGAAACACCCTCCATGTGGTAATAGCACCCCTCATCATCCATCAGCAGGATTTGCTGGTGGATGATGGGGGTGCTACTGCTGGGGGGGAGGGTGTTGCTGGTGGCATCCCATCATCCACCAGAAACACCCTCCCCCCCCAGCAGTAGCATCCCATCATCAGCACCATCCAGCATTAGCACCCTCATCATCCACCAGAAACACCCTCCATGTGGTAATAGCACCCCTCATCATCCATCAGCAGGATTTGCTGGTGGATGATGAGGGTGCTACTGCTGGATGGTGCTGATGATGGGATGCTACTGCTGGGGGGGGGGGTGTTGCTGGTGGCATCCCATCATCCACCAGAAACACCCTCCATGTGGTAATAGCACCCCTCATCATCCATCAGCAGGATTTGCTGGTGGATGATGGGGGTGCTACTGCTGGGGGGGAGGGTGTTGCTGGTGGATGATGGGATGCCACCAGCAACACCCCCCCCCCCAGCAGTAGCATCCCATCATCAGCACCATCCAGCAGTAGCACCCTCATCATCCACCAGAAACACCCTCCATGTGGTAATAGCACCCCTCATCATCCATCAGCAGGATTTGCTGGTGGATGATGGGTGTGCTACTGCTGGGGGGGGAGGGTGTTGCTGGTGGATGATGGGATGCCACCAGCAACATCCCCCCCCCAAGCAGTAGCATCCCATCATCAGCACCATCCAGCAGTAGCACCCTCATCATCCACCAGAAACACCCTCTTTCCCCCCTTTTTTTCTAATCATTACTGCTTTCACGCAGGCCTACCTGCCTCCTCGCCTGCTTGTGCTCTCCGCAGCGAGCCGGCCACGCTGGTCCCTCGACACGCTGGACCCCGCGCTATGTTGTGGGCGGGGGGGAGGGGAATTTGGCGCGTGCAGGAGCCCTCCTCTCTTCTGCCGCTCACCGTCCCTGCTGCCCGGGGGGGGGGGTGCTGCTGCCGCGCCAAAGTTCACCCGCCCCGCCAAAGTCCCGGGGGGGGGTGCTGCTGCCGCGCCAAACTTCACCCGCCCCGCCAAAGTCCCGGGGGGGGGGTGCTGCTGCCGCGCCAAAGTTCACCCGCCCCGCCAAAGTCCCGGGGGGGGGTGCTGCTGCCGCGCCAAAGTTCACCCGCCCCGCCAAAGTCCCGGGGGGGGGGGTGCTGCCGCGCCAAAGTTCACCCCGCCAAAGTTCCCCCGCCAAAATCGGGGATGTGACGTAGCGGCGGCGGCGGACGTGACGCGGCGGCGGCGGCGGACGTGACGCGGCGGCTTCAGCAGCTCCGGGAATGACTGTGGCGGCGGCGGCGGCAGCTAGAGCGGCGCGGAGGCGCGGAGAGCGCTCCGCGCCGCTCAGAAGAGCAAAATCGGGCTGCCCCCCTGAGGCGGCGGCGGCGGAGCAGGGCAGCCTTGTCCGGAGCCGCGGCAAAGGCTTGAAAGAGCCGCATGCGGCTCCGGAGCCGCGGGTTGCCGACCCCTGGTCTAGACAGCCATGGGATAATTTGGAGTCCCAGCTGAGCTGTGTATTTTTCTGCGTTTTGTACATTAATTAAAGATGCGCTTACGAGAACTTGATCGTATTTTCTTTCATAGGTGTGCCTTGAGAAAATGGAAGACATCCAGCTAGCTATGATCATCGCTCGTTTATATGAATCAGAGTTTGAGATATCCTCCACCTATACAGCCATCCTTTATGAAAAAATTTTGGGCTGTGAGAAGGATGGGACTGGATTCAGCTGCACGAAACTGCACCCCGACCCTTTCCTGCGAAGCCTGGCCTACTGGGTAATGAAAGAGTACACTAGAGCACTCGACACTTTACTGGAACAAACACCAAAGGAAGACGATGAAAACCCAGGTAACGAAATATTAAATTGTTCTGAAAAACTCAGTCTTGGAAAGGAAATTATTATTATTTATTTACATATTCCAGGCATTTACTTCCTGCCTTTTTATTTTAAAAGTTCCCAAGGTGATTTACAAAACAAAACATATAAAACCAAGAAATTGGGGTTGATCCCAATTTATTTTATTATTTATTTATTATATTTCTATCCCGCCTATTTTTCCCTGCAAGGAACCCAAGGCGGCTTACATAATCTTTGCCCTCCTCTCCAGTGTTATTCTCACTGCAACCCTGTGAGGGAGGTGAGGCTGAGCGTCAGTGACAGGCCCAAATTCACCCAGTGAGCTTCATGGCCGAGTGGGGACTAGAACCCAGATCTCCCGAGCCCCAGTCCAACACTCTCACCACTACTCCACGCTGGCTCTCCATTGAGACGTGAATTCTCTATCTGTCAGACTGTGCTCAGAGTCAGAGCCTCTCTGTCATTTCTAATGTCCTGTTCATTGGCGCCTTTTGTAAAGTCAGTAAGCTCTAATGTTGTGATGCAGCCATTTATATGGGGGTTACACGAACCTCATCTTGACTTGAGGTTCTCCGCGGCTCGCTCCTCCATGCCACCGGCGGCCTGATCTCGGTCTTCTGAGCAGCGCGGAGCGTTCTCCGTGCCGCTCAAGCCGCCATCGCAGGTTGAGCCTCTGTCCCCTGTCACATCTCTTCCGGCTGCTCCGGCGCGCTGGACCCCCGCGCTATGTTTTTGGCAGGGGGAACCTGGGCAATGCATCACCTGTTGCCCTGGTTTCCCCCGCCAAAAACCTAGCGCGGGGGTCCAGCGTGCCGGAGCAGGATTCCGTCCTGCCACTTCTGGCGCCGGAAGTGACGCGATGGGACCAGCGCAGCGCGGGCGGCTCTCCGCGCAGAGCTGAGACGAGGAGCTGCCGGGACGTCCGCAGGTAGGTCCACGAGCCACGAGCGGGGCCGAGTTCGGTCCCACTCGCGCCCGTGCGAACCACCGGTAACATCCCTAGCCATTTATTTATTTATTTATTTTCAGGCATCTGTTTTATACCCCACTGTTCAACCCTGAAGGGTTCCCGCACAGCTAGTAATTAAAATAGCCACCCTGACTGTTGTAGTGGTTGTTGTTTTTTTTAATGTGTCCCAGTGAGCATCTCTCTGATTTCTCTAGTCATCGTCAAATCCTGCAATCCGGTGGTGTTCAGCTTCTACAACTACCTTCGCACCCACCCCTTGCTCATCCGAAGAAATTTCTGCTCGCCCGATGGAACTTTAGCCACCTTAGGACTGCAAGCAGAGAAAAGCTTTGTGGACAAAATTAACCTTATTGAAAGAAAGCTCTTTTTCACTACTGCAAATGCCCATTTTAAAGTGGGGTGCCCCGTTTTAGCTCTGGAGGTTCTTTCCAAGCTCCCCAGCATCAGCAACAAATCCATCCTTTTCATGAAGAAAGGGGAAGTCAGTCCAAGCCCTACCATGCAGAATGGCATGAAGTTGGAGCCAGAGACATTGGGCGATGGCCAGCACGTTGGATTTGCCAAGTCAGACCGAGTCGGCGGCCCTGATTGACTGGAGTAAGCCAGTGATAACATTTGAGGATGAGCCTCTGCAACTTGACTGGGGGGACGACAAGAGCGGTTCACAGGAGGAGGAGGAGGAGGAGGAGGATGGTTTGATCATGAAGGATTCAAAATCGGGACCAGAAAGTCAAAAGCGAGATGAAAACATCCCAGATGCCAATCAAGGCAAGAACGCATATGCCGACGCAATGGAAGTCGATGTGATTGCCGAGCAGCTGAAGTTCAGAGCCTGCCTGAAAATCCTCATGACGGAACTTCGAACGTTGGCGACCGGTTACGAAGTGGACGGAGGGAAGCTCCGATTCCAGCTTTACAACTGGCTGGAAAAAGAAATCGCCGCTCTGCATGAAATATGCAACCACGAAGCGCGCGACAAAGAATACTGTAAAGCCGATGCCAAAATAAACGGAGACCACCCCAGTCACGAGGAAATGGTGGATAAGCCGGAGATCGGCTCGTACGAGCGGCATCAGATCGAACGGCGCAGGTTGCAGGCGAAGCGCGAGCACGCCGAGCGGAGAAAGTGGTGGCTGCAGCGGAATCAGGCTCTCCTGAGGGTCTTCCTGAGCTATTGCAGTCTTCATGGGGCGCAGGGTGGCGGTCTCGCCTCCGTGAGGATGGAGCTCAAGTTTTTGTTGCAAGAATCGCAGCAAGTAAGATCGACTTCTTTTACAGAGTCTTTCACTACGGTTCTGCCTTGGTGGTAGTTTCTGTTCCGCTGTCAGTTTAAGTTATGACTTCGCTCGAATGTGCAAGTTGATATAAAAGCCTGAGAATAATGGTAGGCAAACTCCCCTTGGCTTGCCTAAAAAAAAAAAAAAAAAAAATCCTCGAGCAAACCTTTTGACGTGGTTTTTGAGAAAGAGCTGAAACACTCCCCACACACACACACACACACAGTAGAAGCTGGTGGTGGCGCCAATGTCAGTGGGGCTGTTTATCCACTCCAGCTTCCAGTCTGAACTTTTAAGGAGCTATCCATGGTGCTGAACCCACCCCCGCCCCCCAAAAAATAGGTTCAGCGCCATGTGGATAGCTCCTTTAAAGTTCAGGCTGATGGCTGGTGTGGATACACAGCCCCACTGACGTTGGAGCCACTAGATTTCACCCCCCACCCACCCCCCACATGCACACACATGCCCCCCACACAAATCAGTTAACTGTCCCCCCGCCCTTACAGTGCTAGTCCCTGCACCCAGTTCCCAGACAAAAAAACAACAACCTCCAAACAAAACCTTTCCCTTTGAGAGGTCAGGGGCCGGGTCAACAACCATGAAGAGGGCTCACCCTTTCACTACAGTTCTGCCATTGTGGTAGTTTTCGTTCCACGGGCAAATTTAAGTTATGACTTCATTGGAATTGGCATAAAAACTTGAGAATGATAAACCAAGGCAAATTCCCCTTGGCTTGCTTCAGAAAAAAAAAAATCCTTGAGCAAACCTTTTAAGGTGGTGGGGTTTTTTTGAGAAAGAGCTAAAACAGCCACCCTCCCCACACACAAATTGATTAACTGTGCCCCCTTACATTGCTAGTCCCTGCACCCTGTTCCTAGGCACACACACACACACAAAAAGCATCTCCCCCAGAAAACAAAACCTTTGTCTTTGGGAAGTTGTGGGCGGGGTAAAGAAAGTGGGTAGATCGGGAGTCGTTTAGTGCCGTCATATCCGAGGCTCAGGTGCCAAATATGGGCAAGGGAGTCGTGAACTGTACTGAGCGCATGTGACTGAACGCGGGGACAAAAGTGGCTTTGGTGCAGCATTTCAAACACACATTTTGTGAACCAAGGGTGGAACGAGGCTTGTAATTCTGCGATTTTGTTTGCCGCGTTTTGTTTTTTTGTTCCGCCAGGAAACGACAGTCAAGCAGCTTCAGTCTCCGCTTCCGCTGCCCACAACGTTGCCGTTACTCTCCGCCAGCATTGCTTCGACCAAGACGGTTATAGCCAATCCCGTGCTGTACTTGAACAACCACATCCACGATATCCTTCACACCATCGTGCAGATGAAAACACCGCCTCATCCGAATGTTGAAGATGTAAAGGTGACGTGAGGGAAAATGAGCTCTTGGAATGCTAAGTGTGTGATTGTGATGCGACGTGTGTTGGGTACTGCCAAGAAATTTATGCGTATGAGGCTTCTCCAACGTGGTGCCCTCCTTCGGCAGCTCACAACAAGAAATAAAACCATTTAAAATTCAACGGCAGTAAAAAGTATAAATGCAGCAAAAGAACAGTCACATAAATGAGCTTAAACCTAGAACAGGTTAAAAGGCCTGGGAAAGATTTAGAAAAGATCTTTGCCTCCTGCCATCATGACAACCGCGTAGGTGCCAGGTGAGCTTCACTGGGGAGAGCATTCTGCAGCTAAGGCATCACCACTAAAAAGGCCCTTTCTCCCATAGAGGCCTCTGCCTGAAACCCTGGAGAGCCACTGTCAGTCAGTGTATAGACCAGGGCTCTCCAACCTTGGGTCCCCAGATGTTGCTGGCCTACAGCTCCCAGAATCCCTTGCCATTAGCCATGCTGGCTGGGTATGCTGGGAGCTGTAGGCCAGCAACATCTGGGGACCCAAGGTTGGAGAGCCCTGGTCTAGGCAATACTGAGTTAGATGGACCAATGGTCAAACTCCGAACATGGCAGCTCCTATGTTCCTCTCTCCCTTTCCATTGATATTTCATCCTTGTTTGGGGAAAGGATGTGAAAGTATTCTCAAGGGGGTACTGGTGTTGGAGCTAAGGGTGAGACGTGTCCCCAGTGCTGAGGCAACCAGACCAGTGTCCCTTTGCCCTGATCGGTGTAGCTGACTAGTTGGGGTAGGATGAGGGTGCAGATGTGTGTCAGAGGGCACATTCTGTTGGAAGGAACGCAGTGTAGATGGGCAACATCTAGATGCGAATGCTATCCATCCACACTGCATTCTTGTCAATGGGATGGGCCTTCTGACAATCATCCGCATCTCCAGTCTGCCCCAACTAGCCATGACTGGTGATTTTCATAGATCCATCGAGTCCAACCCCCTGCTCAGTGCAGGAAACTAGAGGAGGGGCATCCCATCCAAGTAACAACCAGGCCTGACCCTGCTTAGCTTTCCACGCTCAGACAAGCTGAGCCAGTGTGAGCCACAGGCCTGCATATGCTTGACTAGAGCTGGTTGAGCCAACAGTCTTTCTTCACGGTGCCCCATCTCGCTAACCCCATTCATAGTGAGGCCAATGGGAGGACCTCATTTTCCCTCAGTGACAGTGTCAGGCAACCAAATCTGATTGGCTCTATAGCACCGTGACGTCATCATTGTCACTACATCTGGGGGCTGCAACGTGGTGCCCATGGGCACTTCCCTCGGCGCCCACCAGGCTCCCTGCCCCGCCTGGTTTTTATTTCATTTTTAAAAGATATTTTATTTTATTTTTGAATGGAGGGGGGGCGGGCTGGCATGCTGCAAAGTGAAGGGCTGCCGTCTTTATTTGGGTTTAAAAAAAGTAGGGTTTTGTGTTCTGGAGCTTAGACTCCCAAGTCTGCCTTGTTCTTGGGCAAGTTACTTTTCGTTCAGTCCCACCAGTTTGCCTTCTGGCAAATGAGTGGACCCTTTCTCTCTTCTGTACACCCCCACCCCTTTGCACTGAAAATGAGCTCTTCCAAAAATTCGGCACAGCGTTACTTTGTACTGGCATATATTGATAGTCCCATAAAATAATTTTTGCTTTTTCACCCCTTTTAGGTGCATACTCTCTATTCATTAGCTGCTTCCCTTTCTGCATCTATTTACCAAGCATTGTGCGACAGCCACAGCTATAGGTAATCTCCCTATTGCTTCTCTCTCCCCGCCCCCAGCTTTGTATTTCAAATCTGTTCTGTTCTCCTTGATTATTAGGACATGATCCTGCCAACAGATGTAAGGCTGCAGTCCTAAAAACACTTACTGGAGAATAAGCCCTATTGAACTTAGTGGCCTGTTAGAACGTTCAATTCCTAACTTACTAAAAACCATAGTTAATCAGCCAGGAATCAACAACAAGGCCATACGCTCCCTCTTTTCCCCAACCTTTGCCTCCTCCCTTCCTTGCGTTTTCCATGCTGGCTTAATCAAATCACAGTTAGCCATTACATCTGAAACAGGGAACTGTGGTTTAATGTCAGTTTGCTAGCTAGGATCTTAAACCACAGTTTGAAGTTGACTTAAAATCCTGGTTTATATACTGACGTGAAACTGTGGCTTATGTAAACCAAGCACCAAGGAAGGGAGTGTAGAGTGACGTTGCTATCGTTTAGCAAGCTGGGAATTCAGCACCTGAAGCAGTGGAATGTTGGAGTAAACATGCATAGAATTGCAGTGAAAGTCTTACTGATTTCAGTGGAAGTGATTTAAGCATGTTTGTTTCAGAAAATGTATTTCCAGCCCTTCTACAGTCAAAATAACAGGCAGTTTAACTCTCCCATTGAAATCAATAGGACTTAGGTGAACTTAGCTTTGTCTGGATTATGCCAATAGTCTCAGTATGTAGAATTTTTAATGTAAAGAAATGAAGTACATTCTATGTATCTCCATCTAAGAATGCACACGGCCATTGTAGAATGCATCTGGTGAAGAAAAAAAACAGCTTTATTGCTGCATTGTTTTTAGTAAGCTATATGATGAGTCTTTGCTTTTAGCAGGAGTTATTTAATAGCTCTGCAGTTAGAAGTTGGGATAATAAATTGTAATCATAAAGGGCTGGTTTGGATGCATGACCACAAAGAGGAGTTTGGAAGCTTTTGCTTCTGTTTTTGTTTAACCATAGCTTGCTGCATTGTCCAAACTCTACGGTTAATCTTACTACGGTTAATCTTAACTATGGTTAGTGGAAATAAGCCAACTTCAAACCATGGTTTATGATGCTGGTTTGTTTTCACTAACCATAATTAAGATTAATCACAATTTAGGGATCAGACAGCACACAAAACTGGTTAATATAAATCCGAAGCAGAAGCTTCTGATCTCCTCCTTGTGGCCTAACTGGAAAAGGGAAAGGGGGGAAGTGTGCAAGCCTGGGGGGAGGCTAGGCTTGTTCTCATAATGCAGCCAGTGTGTGTAGTCTCTTGCTTTATGTACTCCAATCCTTCTTGTTCTGTCTGAAATGACACAGTTGATTTTGAAATATAAAGCTCCTTCTAGGAGCCCATAATCAGTATGTTTAAAAAGCTGATCCTACCATCCAAAATATTAAAAAGCCCCAGTATTTGTTTATTTTGGAGTAACCTAATGAAGAAATAATTTAGCATATGACACAGATAAAGAAAAGGGAATAAAGACCTTTTCTGCCTAATTATTAACAGGGATCGTTAATGTTCAAAATCTTGAGATGTACTCTGAAACTAATTTGCCATTTATTCTTTGGCATGAAATTCTTTAATCTCACATTAAGAAAAATGAAAACTTGTTTTCAGCAGTCAAACGGAAACAAATCAGTTCACAGGAATGGTTTACCAAGGACTACTGCTGAGTGACCGACGCAGGCTGAGGACAGAAAGCATTGAAGAACATGCCACGCCCAATTCGTTGCCCGCTCAGTGGCCCGGTAAGAAAAGTCACGTGTGCTGACCAGCATCGTACAAGTGCTTCTGTAGTTGTATAGGCTCATTTCAGAAATCAGGCCAAACCATGATGTTGCGGAAAGTTAAGAACATAAGAACAGCTCTTTGGTGCATGAATTGTAGACACCCTGTTACTCTATAGCTATTTGTGCCTCTATATAGTGGTTTCTTCCTGTGTTCTTTTTTTTTTTTAAGGGTAAATACTGAGGTTACAATCCAATCAAAGTTAAGCACATGTATTTAATTCCCATTGTTTTCAAAAGAGGACTCAGAACCTAAGAGTTCTGCTGGATCGGGCTAAAAATCCATTGAGTCCACCATCCACACACACGAAAGCAATGCCTACTACTGTTCATCAGGTCTTCTCCCCTTACTAAGTCAGCAACAGCCCCTTTTCAGCATGGAACGCCATTGCTGAAGGAACTGCATTGGTTGCTTATTTGCTGCTGACCAGGTTTAATGTCTTGGCACTAGTGTACAAAGCCCTGAACAACTTGGGACCAGGATGCCTGAGAGAGCGCCTTCTCCCTTACCAATCTGCCAGGTCACTGAAGTCATCAGAAGACATTCTCCTGGTGGTTCCACATGGACCTATGGCCTCACTGGAGTCCACCCGGAGAAGAGCCTTCAGTGTGGTGGCTCCACTTCTTTGGAACTCCCTGCTTCTGGAGGTCAGGCAGGCTCTGACACTGTGTTGCTTTTGGGGCCTGCTGAAGACACCCTTGTTCCAGGAAGCCTTCCTTGCTGGCCAGTCATGGTTTTAATGATACCTTGTTTTTAATGCATCGTTTTTACTCTTTTATCTGTTTTTATCTTTTCATTGTTCACCGCTCCATAATCTGCTTAGATATGGAGCGGTATGCAAATACTGTAAATAAAATAAATAATAAATAAAATAAATGGTTTTTTTGCAGGTGTGAGCTCACTTATAAATCTCTTAAGTACAGCCCAGGATGAGGACCAACCAAAGCTCAATGTCTTGTTATGTGAAGCTGTCATAGCGGTCTACCTAAGCCTTTTGATCCACGCTCTCGCTACGAATGCTTGCAATGAACTGTTTCGACTAGCAGCCCATCCTTTGAACAACCGAATGTGGGCGGCCGTCTTTGGAGGAGGGGCGAAGCTTGTGATAAAACCGAGGCGGCAATCAGAAAATATTCCAGGTAATACCTGGAATAAGAGATTGTAGACACAGAAAAAGGCACTCAAAACAGAAATGGATGTCATTACCCTTTAAATTAGGGGTGGGCAACCTTTTTGGTGATGAGGGCCACATTCCCTCACGGGTAATCTCTTGTGGCAGGGGCACACATTGGCAGTGGGCGAAGCCAACACCAGCAGGGGCGGAGCCAAAACCAGCTGTGGGCAGAGCTAGAGTCAGAAGTGGGTCCGATCACTCTCACCAGAGGTCTGAACTTGATTGAATGCAGAGAGTTTTTGAAATTTAGCCCAGAGCCACAGGTAGCCCAACCCTGCCTTAAATTATGCAGCTAGGAACCTCTCAGGAAATTTTTCCATTGTGCAGGGGAGGATGCTTCAAGAACTTCAAATGCTTCTGTAGTCAAGTGAATTAGCAAAATTTTATCTCATAATCGGAAGCTTAAAAGGATCGTAAATAAATAAAGTTCTGGAATTGTGCTTTGACGTTAGTGTTGTGTGACTCACAAATTGTCGCCGCTACTGAAAGGCACTGCTCTGATAGCATTTGAGCTGTGGCCCGCTTGCGAAATCATAGTTTAGCAAGCCGGGAATGAGCATCTGGCCTGCGCACTCCTTCCTCGCTCCTCCCTTTGCATGCTGGTTTTAGTGTACTTTAAACCACAATCCCATATTACATCCAAAAAGGGAACTGTGGTTTAATGTCATTTACTAACCAGGATCTTAAATTAGCTTTATTCTCAGCTTTAATCCTGTATGTGGTAGGGTTCTCTTTGGTTTCAGCAGTGTTACTGAGCTGATGCAATGGCTAACTTTTAGTTGTACTGTGCCTACTGTAGTTAAGGGACATAGAATTTTCTTTGTCAAAATGCTGATATCTTACTATTAGTAAATTTGCTAACCAGAATTAAGCGATCATAGAATCATAGATTTATTTCAGTAAGTCTTATTTTCAAGTGAACACATGCAGGCCTAAAAGCCCAATTTGAAGATACTGTAGTGACGCAGCTGCTATTTTTGAAACATATTGGCTTCAGTCCAGGGTTTGCATGAGAGGAAGCTATTTGCGCCGCTGAATTCTCCCACTCCCTCTGGCCTCCAGAAATGCCACTTTTGAGGGTCAGGATCTTTGGGAAAGCATGGGATGTGGCACACTGGGCTGTAGTGTGAATTTATTTATTATTTATTTATTATATTTATACCCCGCCTTTTTTCCTTCAAGGAACCCAAGGCAGCTTACATAATCCTCCTCCTCTCCATTTTATCCTCACAACAACCTGTGAGGTAGGTTAGGCTGAGAGAGTAAGTGACTGGCCCAAAGTCACCCAGTGAGCTTCATGGCCGAGCAGGGGACTAGAACCCGGATCTCCCGAGTCCCAGTCCAACACTCTAACCACTACGCCACACTGGCTCTAGTGAAGGGGGAATCAGAAAATCAGATGGAGACAGCTTGCTCAAGAATGCTTGTAATGTGCTGCATAAAGACCACCATGGGAAATGTAATCTGAAGATAATATTGTGAAGTATTGAAAATAAAATTTTGAAGACTGTCAGGGCCATGTGAAATTAGGCAAGTGCAGTGCAAGCATGTAATCTGATATTAGGCACAGGAGAATATCAACTTTTTTTAAATAAAAGTTTCAAGTCCTTATGTCTGCAAAGTAAGGCTTGAATGTTTGTAGACAATTCCTGGAAAAATCTTAGGAGAGGCTGAGTAAGAATTCCAGGGGGCTTTCAGTATGACCTGATTCACCCATAATGACACCCAGAATATGGGTTGTTGCCTTACCCAGAGCTTACCCATGATTTGTGTGCCACATTATCACACAAAGTGCAGGTTGTTTTTTTCAGTTCCCGCGTTGTTTGGTTCCCTCCTCCTTCCCCTGCTCCTTCCAGGGAATTCTCCAGTGCCTTCGCAATACTGTAGCACTGGCATGTAGAGCGGCCAGAATTTTTACCACTCTTGCCCACCACGTCTATAGCCTGCCAAAACAACCAATGAACAACCCATAGTTCTGGGCTCACATGTAATGCAACCCATAGTTAAAACAACTCAAGAGTTCATAACCCAACAAAAAACCATGGGTTCCCTTCCTGGGTTGTTTGTGGTTAACAGCCCATAGTTGAACCATAGTGCCGAGTTCACACTTAACAACAACCCAGGATTCAACAACCCATATTCAACTCATACTCTGGGTTGTCGTTACATGGAAACCAGATCCTTGTTCTTCCTTAAATCTGGAAGAAGCAGAACAAATTATGCAAAACAATAATATATATCTGACTTTGCTTCGCTTACATTTTCTAGACAAATTTTTATTTTTCATGGTGTAGAGTTTTTTAGTGCTTGATATAAACGTTCCTATTTTATATGCTATCCAAAAACAAGCATATGCCATTCCAACTTATTTACTGCTTCTGAATCCAAGCTGTCACAGACAGTAAAGTAATCAGTCTCCTAATCTGTTCAATTCAGATAAACTACAGTGCCTAACGACCGGCACAGAAAATGTAGCGCCCTTTAAAAATCCGCAGTCATCACCCCACATTACTTTATCAAATAGCAATGAAATTGCCGCTGGCTGTGACATAAAGCATCTATGCGAAAGGGACGGTGAGAAGCGCCTGTGCTAATGATTGCTGTGTGTTTTATTTTCCATTAGAACTGTGTTCAAAACAGGATATATATGGCATGGATTTTTGGTTTTGGATGATTCTATTCTTTATCTGTTGCTTTGTTTGTTCTTTATAATTGGCAATTTGAAGGTGGATTCGTCATAATAGAGGCAATCTTCAAATGTTGAATTTGTTAAATTTTTGCTTCAGTGGTGATTTGGTACTTATTCTCTGCAATTTCTTCCCGCCCCCCCAATATATATATATATATATATATAATATATATTTTTAAAAGCACAACTATTAGTAAGTAAGACACACAAGAAGGTCACATCCCTTCCTTCAAATAATATATAGATCAGACGTCTATATTCAATACGGGTCCGACTCAAACCAAAGCCAGTACCTCATGTCGAACACTTTTCAAGTGGCATAGTTTTGTCCGACTACTAAATAAATTATCAGCACGTTTCTGAACATTGCAAAAGTTTAAATAAAGCAGGGGTGCAGAACATTGTTCAGCCCGAGGGCCGGATTCCATTTCAGACAAGCTCTTGGGGGCCACATTCCAGTGGTGGGCGGAGCCAAAGGCCAAAGGGGTGGGGCCAAAATACGAGCATATTTTTAGTTTAAAGCTCCTATTGGCAGTAACTAAGCATTACCAAAGACATTTCAGTTTTGAGAATGGGGGGAAATACTGCACAAAAGCTGGGAAACCACTCAATGATCAATGGTTAGGGAAAGGGGACAGGGCCTTCTGGGAACCCCTGAAGAGCTGGATTTGCCTCTTCCCCCCCCCCCCCGGGCCTGAGGTGCTGCATCCCTGAAATTATGTGATGCCTTTTAGACATGTGTTCCATCTGGGGCTGCTTGTTTTCAGACTCACCTGGGATATGGGTATGTCTGAACTTGGATGGATTAAATAACAGGCCCAGTGAAGATGTAATGCTACATAAGAGCATAAGATGAGCCCTGCTGGATCAGACCAAGGGTCCATCTAGTTCAGTATTCTGTTCACACAGTGTCCAACCAGCTGCCCACGGGATCCCACAAGGAGGACATGAGTACAAGAGCACCATCCCACCCATGTTCCCCAGCAACTGGTGTACAGAGCCATGCTGCCTCTGATATTGGAGGCGGCATCTAGCCAATCAGGACTAGTAGCCATTGATAGCCTTCTCCATGAATTTGTCCAATCCCCTTTTACAGCCTTCCAAATTGGTGACCATCCCTACATCTTGTGGAAGTGAATTCCATAGTTTAACTAGGCGCTGTGTACTACCAATTATTTTGCTGGAGTTAAGAGATTAGAACCAGGGCACAGGATTGTGCACGTTAACTGTGGTGTACCATTTAGTCTGTGGTGACACTAATGAGGGTTAGCTTTTAGGCAGAGTTTAAAATGGGGTTTGAAGCTGGTTTTCAAACTCTGATTAAAGTTTACTCTGGTTAGAATCAGGGCTGACACCATAGTTAATGCTGACAAGAGAAGGGAATGGGGGAATTCCATTTACCTGAAATTATATTCTATAAAATAGCTGATTGCAGAGTTAATTTCCACCTGCCTCCTTCCCTTCTAATCTCCACAATGCCTCCTTCCCTTCTAATGAAGATAAATTTCTTTAAATCTAGTAGCTGATCCAGTTTCTGATGATACAAAGGACATTAATGAAGGTCTGTACAGATGTGCACTGTAGTCAGAAGTTTACTTGTGATTAGGGATGGAAAATCAATCAGTTTGGATAGACTAGCAATAGCCCGTTATTTCACCATGGACAAATATTGTCAGATATTCCATGAAGCTTCAATACCGGTGGTCAAGTATAAGAGGTTTAAAGATGTTCTTAAGGCTAATCTAAAAAAATGCAATATAAACATCAAAAACTGGGAAGCTCTGGCCCATGAACGATCTAACTGGAGGTTGGCCTTTCACTATGGACTTTGAAGAAGCTTGAGTGCAAGGTGAAAGGGAGAAACGTGCTAAGCGAAAAGCACGTCAAATGAATCCTTTACAAGACCATCTTCCATCTGGTAACCTGTGTCCTCACTGTGGGAAGCTGTGTGGATCTAGAATTGGCCTCCACAGTCACTTACGGACCCATTGCTAGAGTCTACACAATTTTCTTTAGAATTTTCCTCCTTTTAAAATCTCCTTTTTGAAAATTTTCTTTTTTTTCTTTTTTTTTATCCTGGAAGACAATCTTACTTGGTCACGAGTGATCGCCTGACTGACTGATTGGCCTTCTCCTGTATACTCAGGCATCTCTGAACAGGAATATAGGATTTAGTGAACTCAAGCAAACGTTACAATGACAGAGGTCACAATTGTCCAGGATTGCTTCCAAGAGGATCAATTTATCTGATTGATAAAGCTCCTGAACTAGCACAAGACTAGAGTCGATTCGATTCAATTTATTACGGTCATATGACCCAAATAAAAATAAAAAACAGCCACAACATTTGCAAAGCATACAGAAAAAGACTAGAGTCTTAAGGCATCAAGACTCAACTGCATTTAGAAGCTGACTTTTGTCTTTTGTAGTTGCTGTAGTAGTAATCTCTTTCTAGCCATCTTTTAACTACTTGATATCTGCAGGTTCCAGGATTTTAAAAGCCTAGCAGAAAAAACAAAACACACACGTTAAGCTGATAACTTTCATTAACACATGTATTCTAACCTGACACTGCTACTGTGTTTAATTAAGAATTTTAGAAAGAAAGATCCTTATTCCTTCCCAGTAACAAACTTTATTTCTTTATTCACAATGAGAGCAAATATGAAACCGATTGAGATTGAAAGCCTCTTTGCTACTTAAAATAAACAAAAATGGATACTTTTGAACATGTTTGACTGATATTTGACAATATTTGACCAATATTAGGCAAGTCTGTCTACTATATTTTGACTGTCTAAATCCCAGTCCCGCTCACGTTTGAGAGAAGATCTGTAGTTTTAAATCTGAGCAAAGTAAGTGTAATCTTCAGTTGCTGTATAGCCAAACATATTTTTGGAATGCAGAAATCCAATTTAACGTACACGTTGATCACATTTGACAAGTACTGAAGCGTCATTGTAGTCACATAAGCATTCTCAAAAAAGGCTAATTGTATCAGTCTGACTATTGCCACTCAGTATTCTCGCATACAAAGTAGCTTTGCTACTTGCATAGATGCTGTCTGAAGATTACAGTTACCATTTTTTAAAAGGTATGGATTGTAGGTGTAGCACCAAATAGTTTTAGCACTGTTTTTTTAATATATATTTTCAATCTAACAACCTTTATTATTCTTGCACTTTGTGTGTGTGTGTGTGTGTGTGTGTGTGTGTGTGTGTAAGATTGAAATTTACACCCAAAGGTCCATATATCTATTGAAGTGCCAATTTGTAGCTCTGATTGTAGCTGTTTAAATTCTCTCTGCATTCAGCGCCTCCAGTTCCTTCAGAAGAAATGGATAAGCATCGCCGTAGGTTCAACATGAGGATGTTGGTCCCGGGGAGGCCAGTGAAAGACAGTGTTGTCCCTCCGCCTGTGCCTGCAGAAAGACCCTCCTACAAAGAAAAGTTCATCCCTCCAGAACTCAGCATGTTGGACTATTTTGTTGCAAAGGTAAATTACTTTGTGTATCCCAAATATTATTATTATGATTATTATTTATATTTACATCCTGCCTTTTTTCCTGCAAGGAACCCAAGGCAGCTTACATAATCCTCCTCCTCTCCCTTTTATCCTCACAACAACCCTGTGAGGTAAGTTAGGCTGACAATGCGTGACTGACCCAAAGTCACCAGTGAGCATCATGACCAAGTGGGGACCAGAACCCAGATCTCTTGAGTCCCACTCCAACACTCTAACAACTATGCCACACTGGCGTATGTCCGACTTTATTCTGTAATACATGGAACCTGTGCCCTTCCAGCCAGAAGTTGCTGGACTACACTCTGACCATTGGTTGAGCTGGTTGGGGCTACTGGGAGTTGCAGTCCAGCAACACCACACAAGTTCTCCATCCCTGCTTTAAAAAAAGGTCATCCTTTTGTATACAATGCCCTCCTTCCTTAAAAAGTTAAAACCAAAATATAATGGGGATTATATTATATCTTATCTCATTTGGCAATATTTGGACTGCTTAAATTTCTGATCATGGGCAGAATCTAAAGAGCTACATTAGGTCTGCAAGGTGGGATCTTTGAATTAGAAGTAGGAAAAAGTAGCAGACCTTTGTGCTCATATCATGGATGGTGTTTTTTTAAATCCCCTTGGTTTAAAAAAAATAATAAATGGTTTGCTCTGCAGCTTGGAGGAGGCTGCTACACAAGAAGCACCAGCCCCCTCAGGTGTGCAGAAGTGATTGAGTGGTTCTTTGGAGCTTGATCTATATTTCTGCTGGTTTTTCACTTCATTTCATTGTATTTATTACATTTCTATACCACCCAATAGCCAAAGCTCTCTGGGCAGTTTACAAAGATTAAAACCCTAAAATACAATAGAATGACTACAACAACCATCATCCACTGGATGCTCTGTCTAGATAAATTAAGACAGAGTTTTGACTCAGTGTCTAAATGTTAGAAGGGTAGGTGCCAGACAAATATTTCTGGGGAGGATAGTCCACAGTTAGGGTGCCACCACTGAAAAGGCCCTATCTCTGGCTACCACATGCCGAGCCAGCTGGAGTAGGGTTTTGGAGGGTGCTCTTAAGGATGAAGCCTTAAGTGAGAAGCAGAATGCCAAGGGGCTGTGGCTCAGTAGTATAGCACATACCTTGCATGCAATGCAGAAGGTCCCAAGTTCAATCCCCAGCATCTTCAGGTAGAGCAGGAAAAACTCCTGCCTGAAACCCTGGAGAGCCGTTGCTGCCAGTCAGTGTTGACAATACTGAGCTAGGTGGACCAAGGGTCTGACTCCGTATGAGGCAGCTTCCTATGCTCTGTGTTCAAAGGAGAGGGGAAACAGGCCTCCACAAGTTTCCTGTGGCTTTATACCTTCAGATTTCATAGATCACAGAGTTGGAAGGAGCCTACAAGGCTATCGAGTCCAACCCCCTGCTCAATGCAGGAAACTAGAGGAGGGGTCTCCCATCCAAGTAATAACCAGGCCTGACCCTGCTTAGCTTTCCACGCTCAGACAAGCTGAGCCAGCGTGAGCCACAGGCCTGTATGCTGTAATCTGCAAGCAACGGGATATGTGGATGGTTGTCTAGAAGCAGATTGTGTCTCTTGCTTGTTATGGGTATATGGGTAGTGTGGCGTAGTGGTGAGAGTGTTGGACTGGGACCCGGGAGATCTGGGTTCTCTAGTCTCCGCTTGGCCATGAAACGTACTGGGTAACTTTGGGCCAGTCACTGACTCTCAGCCTAACCTACCTCACAGGGTTGTTGTGAGGATAAAATGGAGAGGAGGAGGAGGACTATGTAAGCCGCCTTGGGTTCCTTTCAGGAAAAAAGGTGGGGTATAAATATAATAAATAAAATAAAAATAAAAATTATCGGCTTTTCAGGGGGCTGGTGCAGACATAATTCTGCTGATGGCTGAACTGAAGTTCTGTAATCATGAGCTTCCATTCCCCTTTCTGGGGTCGTTGTCCTGCTGCCAGTTAGACTAAGCATGCTTCCTGCTTAACCCATGACCTTGAATCTGGAGAAGCAGCTGTTGGTGGTTGGGATGGTCATAATGGGAACTGCCCTGTATCCCACCTTCCAAGTGCAGGATTGCAGCAGGAGACTCCTGTATCGAGATGCCGTTTTCCTGTATCTGTGAAACTCAGTAACTTGGGTTAGAAAAAAATGATATGGCACTTGGTGGAAAAGCCTTTGATATCTAATTTTGTCCTCTCTTTACAGCCATTCCTTCCTTTTTCAGACAGTGGTGTGATATATGATTCTGATGAAAGCATCCATAGCGAAGATGAGGATGAGGATGCTTTCCTCTCTGACATGCAGATCCTGGAGCATAAGGATGCCAATTCTTACAGGTAGCAGACAACAGTTACAGAGCTAAAATTCCAGAGGTGCACGCAGGACCTTTGGCTTCTCTTCTGGTGGGAGCAAAGATTCTTTTGGATCCTCTCTTAATCCAGATTTTAAATTGATCAACATTTATTTAAATGCTTTAATTACTCACCTTTCTTCCACCGTGGAATTCAAGATGGTGTCACTTGGGGTTCCCTGGTGGTCTCCCATCAAGGCACTGACCAGACATGAAACCTGCTTAGCTTCATGCCATGCCTTCAGGCCATGCTATGCCATAGTCTTCTTAGTCATGAGGCTGCCTGCAATTCATTCTGTCCCGGTGGATGTGAGCACAGCAGTAAGTTCCACTGAGTTGCACAGGACATACTTACTTCCTAGTAAATGCTTACTTCCTGGAAGTAAGCCCATTGAACACAATGGAACTTCTGAGTAAGCATGTAGAGGATCAGACTGTAAACATTCCTTGAAACATATAGGAGATGGCTGAAGGGTTATAATTACATGTCCTGTGCCAATAATCTACATTCACTTCTCAGTCTGGTGAGTGCCAGAAGAGGGTGAATCTTTTTTTTTATTTTTAAGCTGACTTTCTTCTGATTTAATTACTAAAATGTAGCGAAAGGAGGACATTTCTTCAATGTTTTTAAAAATGTGTGTGTTTAAAAAACCATACAAAACATTTTGCTAACTTAAGACTGCAAGCCTATGCACTCTTACCTGGGAATAAGTCCGTCCCATTATAATCAAGGGGACTTAGTTCCAAGTAAACATGGCTAGGATTGGGATGATAGTTCATCTTTCACAAACAAAATTATCTAATCTTAATATACAATGTGCTAGCAACTCTGCATTTAGTTTTCACACACCTCCAGATTCAATGTGTGCATTTGATTATTATTTTTGATAAACACTTCTTACCTTTACAAATATGTTTGGGGTGAAGGTGCTAAATGTGAATCCATTGGATACATTTATTTGATGTGTGTTTTTTCCTGCACTGCATAAAACTTCAATTCTTCTTTTTCTGCAGCTGGGCTCTTATCCATTTGGCGATGGTAAAACTCACTCTGAACAATATTAAGACCTTTTTCCCCATTACTGGTTTAGAAATATCTGGTGAGTTGAACTACACTTTTTACACTGGGCAATGTGAACATGTACCGTAAGTCCAGTCCTGGCTCGCCTGCACTGTTTGCCAATTTGTTTCTGGGCCAAATTCAAGGTGCTGGATTTAACCTATAAAGCCCTACATTGCTTGGGAGCTCAGTACCTCAAGGACCTCCTGTTCATGTATGAAGTTGCCTGGTAAGGTCTTTCTCTCTGTGCCCCCTCAGAGAGAAGCTCGGGTGGTGGTGGTTCAGGAATAGGCCTTTTCTGTAAACCCCACGTTTATGGGATGCTCTGCCCAAGACAGCTCACCTGATGCTGACACTGTCATCTTTTTGGTGCCAGGTGTACTTATTTTCCCAGGCATTTGGACATTAGTTGTGGCCCAGTTGTTATGGGGTTGCTTTTGTGGTGTGTTTGTTCTAGACTGCAAGGAGGCGGGGAGAATTTTGTGTACTGTGGATGAACACTTTTCGTATTGTATTGTGTTTTTAGATTTTGTTTTTATGGTGTTTATTTGTATTATTGTACGGGTTATGTTTCATATTGATTTTGTTTGTTCTATTAGTTATGGGTTTCTGTATTCGTGTGCATAAATCACTTTGAGCTGGCTTTTTGTGGTGCGGAGTGATGCCTAAATTTTAATTAATAGTAATATATCATTTTCTGTGTGAAGGGGCAGACCCTATGAATGAGCCGTGGAATAGATTCCAAAGCAACTTGCTTTAAAAAAAAAAACACATACCACTGATTTCAACGGGATTTATTTACCTTTGTATGCCACCGTCCATCCCCCCCCCCCGTGCATGGCACTCATGGAATCGAACAATTAGTCATTAAGACTGAATTAAAAGAATCATAAAGTAAAAACATCAAGCAGCGGAAAGAAAGAAGAAAGATAGACAGACAGACAGGCATCACCACAGTACTAAATGGCAGATTATAAAAGAACACCACATATTAAAATAGTTTCAGGATCCTATCTGCCAAACCAAAAGTGGAACCAAGTAGAAATCCCAGACAAAACAAAAAACATGATTAAACACCCAAAGCCCAAGTAAACAGGATCGTTTTGCCAGGCGCCAAAAAGAAAATAAAGATGGAAATAGGATCTCGTGTGGAAGGGACTACTACAATCAGGCACAATCACAGAGAAGGCTCTCTCCTTTGCAGGCAAGAGCACCCTTAGGCGGGCGTCTGATGGTGATTTCAGCTGCTGGTCAAGTTTGTATGGTTCTTCAGGTTACTCTAGAAGAGTGCATCTCTGCTCTTGCACCCCTGTGTGCTGCTAAGAACTCAGGGACATATTCCAAGGCACACACTTGGTCCATTTTGGGACACTGGCCAGGTTTGTTGGTCTTCACCATTGCCATGCATCAGCCGAGAAAGCACACTGGTAGAACAGACCCAATGTGCCTCTGCAGCTTTACAGTGCAGCAGAAAGTTAGATGTGACGATGCACAAATCACCTTATATTTATAACTTGCCGTTCTTCAGTAGAAGTACCATAAGCACAGTGCAATCAATATAGATTTCCATAAAGATTACATTGCTGCGGGGAATGTGTTGTTGTCGACAATACAATAGACACCACCTTGGGTGAATTGTGGCTGACCGTCATATTGCTGTTTTAGATCTTCCAGTCACGTCGCCACTGGGTATTGCTGTGATTAAAAATTTGGAAAATTGGGAACAGATCCTGCAAGAAAGGGTGGACCAGTTTGAAGGCCCACCACCAAATTACATCAATACCTGTTTCCCGGAACCTGCAATGGGAGCTGGAGCAGCCGGTGCCCGATTAAAAGCGATGGTTGACCCCGAGAACACGCCATTCAAGTATGTTTTTAAGGAACTTGACCAGCTTAAAAATCCAATTCGTATTTGAAAATGTACTATTTGTTGCTGCCCCAAGTAATAGCAATTCATGAAACTACTAATTAATAAACCTTAAAAATAGAAATGACTGACCTCCATTCTTCCTTTACGTTATGACATATGCTGGTGTATAGTCAATTTTGGCTTCTTTCAGCAATTTTCTTCCATTTAGTTTTATGTGGGCTTTAATGGACTAAGAGTCCATTAAAGACATTACTTTTTCATGGAGAATCTCTTTAGTCCCACTTCGGGGACCCCTCTTGTGTTCTGCACAACTTTAAAACTTGATATATAAGCTTTGATCATTTGCGAATGCTCAGCCGTTCTACATGACCTACGTGCCTGCATGGCCCTGATTAATAAGCCTACGTAACTTCCAATTGCTTATTCTCCTGGTCAAAAGTGGTTGACTGGTACTTAGATTGGAAGGGCACGTGTGCACTTTCTTTCATACTGACTGGGTTTAGGCAACACGATAACCCACACTCAAGGGTTGAGTGTGGGTTGTTGTTGAAATGTGGGTTATCATGTTGTCTGAACCCAGCTGCACTAACAAGCAATGGCTTGTTAACCACAGAGAACCCATGAAGAGAACCCATGGCTTGTTGTTGGGTTGTGAACTGTGGGTTGTTCACCACGGTTTGTTATCTTGGCTGGGTTCAGACAAGACGATAACCCACATTTCAACAACAACCCACGGTTCAATGACAACCCACACACTCAACCCATACTCAACCCTTGAGTGTGGGTTATCGTGTTGTCTGAATCCAGTCACTCTGTTGGCACTTTGTTCCCTCTCATATTCCTTTCCATCCTTTCATTTTCTAACAGTTTTATCCTTTCTTACATTGTTAAAAGAAAGGGAGAATACTACAGTATCACCCTTTCCCTCCTTCTCATAGATCAAAAGATTATTCGGCACTGCCGGCTAAGAGACTGTGGCATTTTCTGGTGAAACAAGATTTATTGCAAGATACTTTCATCCGCTATACATTCACGAAGAAGAGAAAGCAAAGTGAGGTATACAAAAGAAGTCGCAAACAATATTGATGGAAGTTATGAGAGTTCTGTTCTCCCTTGAAGTGGCTGTTTTGTCTATTTTACTGCTTTTGATATTGATTGGTGCTTGTTTCATCTTTATTTTGCTTTAGCAGTGTGTCTGTCGCATTATTTCAGCCTTCCCCAACCTCCTCCCTCCAGATATTTCGGACTACAATGCCCATCAGCCCAACGAGGATGGACAATGGTCTGGGATGGTGGGAATTGAAGTCCAAAACATCCAGAGGGTGCCAGGTTGGTGAAGGCTGTGTTATTACTATGTAAATGATTATTCCTAGATACGCATGATCTGAGCTTCGCAGGACATCAGCACATGTGCAAAACATGCCTGCCTGCTATTGGCCTGGTCCTTATCTCACTTCTTCCTTATTCATTCAGGAGCTCCAGTGAGCTCCAGCTTCCCCCTACATAGGGGCTTCTCTGTTAGACTAGTTGAATGTCAGACCAGTTGCACACACATAAAGCTTGACCCCAAAACTGAAGTCAGTGAAGAGGCCTACTTGCCTCTGGATCTTGTTCGTATGATATATGAAAGCACCTGGAGCTTTGGATATGACTCTTCAGATGTGGCCCAGCAAGGCTCTCCAACATTCAGCAATGGCAGGGGGAGCCCCAGGGCTTGTGGGGCTCCATCTGCCACAGCTGGCAGCATCCAGCTCCATGAAAGTCAATAGAGGAGTGTTTGTGGTCATGTTACTTTGCCAGCTCTCCTAGAGGCACGGTGTCCCAGTTGCTTAGCAGGCTGTTCGCAACTATAACATTCCTTAAAACGAATCTTTCATTAATTTAGATAATGGAGAAGCACAAATTCATGCATATCGAATAACAATATGTGGCTATTGTTTATTTGTGTGTTTTTTTTAAATCATAGTTAGCAGCAGGGGCATATATGTAACCTAAGATTATGAAAGGCCTGTTATTCTGCCTTTGAGCAAGGAGCTGTTGTAATGCGTGGGAGGGAGAGATGTGGTGGTTGGGGCGGAATACCAGGACACCTACTGCACTCGGCATGCTGCTTCAGCCGTAGCACTCTCCCTGTGGATGTCCCGTCCTTGCGTTGCGCTGCAACATTTGGCGAGGTGCACCGTGGCATAGTGATGGACCTGAAAGGGAACTGCCTCCCTCTAAAAAGGGGGACGGACGGGCTTAAGGTTACTTTCAGTAGAAGCATCCAGTCTCCTATATTTAGTTGGTTATGCAGCACAGTTCTGTGGACAAAGTCTAGCTGCCTGGTAATTAGGCCAGGAAAGATTTTAATCTTTTTTGCCAGGATCCCTGATTGGTACTTGGGGTCCCACAATTGTTTTTATCTTCTACCTAGCAATCTTCAGCCAGGTGTGTGTGTGTGTGTGTGTGTGTGCAGTTATGCTCTTGGCAAGTGATGCGCTATACTTTGGCCCAGGGCTCTGGCATAGATGGAATAGGTATAACGGAGTACTTGTGAATCTCAATAGGAGGCCTTCTTACGGGGCTTAGAGGTTCTCTGGATTTGAAGTGGTCTTATACCTGGCATGGTTAAACAGTACAGAGACTGGCTAAGCTCGCTGGGGCCAGAGCCAGAGAAGAGCTTTGGGGGCTCATAATGCTCCCGCCAAAGAAATGTGCTCTGTGCAGACCTAGTCCTGCCTGATTTGCCAGACCACAGATTGGCAGTCAGGAGCGTGCTGTGAGCTTGCACACGTCTCTCCTTTCCTCGTCTCTTTTGCAAGGGCACTCCCAAGCCTCCCTTTCGGTTTCGCAGATAGCTACGGTTAAGCTGTACCTGTGCACTCACATTTTTGAGAACCAGAAGTGTTTTTGCAAGCTGTGGTTCAAGCTAAATATGGTTAGTGGAAAATATCAGTGCAAACATAAAGCTATCCCCTTAGTTCCCAAAGCTAAAGAGCGGCGGGAAAATGTGCAAGGCTGGAGGGGACAGGAGCATGCAGTGCTGTAGGATATTCCCTGTTGTCGGTCCCTGATTTGGTGATCAGGTAGTGTTGTGCTTGCACCAAGTTAGGCTTCTTTCCCCGTGGCAGTTCCCCGTGTTGGTCTTTCTCTTCACTATCATGGAGCCAACAAGCCTTCTGATTAGCAGCTTAAAATCTCCTGCTAGCGTGGAGTTTGTGTGTGCTTATTTTTCTTAGGTTCTGCATCCTTGAAATAAACCAATTTCAACCTGAGGGCCGCATTTGGAGAAGCTCTCAGGGGCCACATGCCAGTGGTGGGGCAGGGCTGAAGGCAAATGGGGCGGGGCTAAAAAAATACCCAAAATAGCGGAATATTTTCAGTTACTCAGAGCTCTTACTGCCAATAACTAAGCCTTCGGATTTCAGCTTTCTAAAATGGGGAAGGAACTGCACAAAAGTCGGGAAACCACCAAATGCTTGGTGATTGGGGGGGGGAAGGGGGTGGAGCCCAGGGAAGGGGTGTGGCCATCTGCGGAAAGCGAGGGGGGCAGATTTGGCCACAAGATGGGCCAGTGTTATAAGATGGCATTGCCATGGGAATCTCTCTTCATTCTAAATTTATTTTATTTTTATTTATTTCTTATATTTATTAATCGCCCATCTGGCCGGTCACCCGGCCACCCTGGGCGATGTACAATTAAAATACATAATTGCTCCATAATTGCTCTATTACATTTCCCAGAAAAATATATTGACATTTTATTCTGTGCTTTGTCGAGGACAGCCTGCGTCCAGCCTGATGCCCTCCAGATGTTTGGCCTACAACCCCCAGTATTCCTGGCCATGCTGGTTGGGGCTGATGGGCATTGAAGTCCAAAACATCTGGAGGGCATCAGCTGGGGGAAGCTGGTCTAGGGCCTCCGTGGGTTGTATCCAATATTAGTCTAACTTAAGTCTCATTCATTTCAGTGGGTCTACTCTTAGGGCTCAATCCTATGCAAGTTTAGACAGAAAAAAGGCATGGCTGGCTGGGGCATGATGGGAGTTGTAGGCCTTTTTTCTGTCTAAACTTATAGATTCATAGATCCTAGAGTTGGAAGGAGCCTACAAGGCTACCAAGTCCAACCCCCTGCTCAATGCAGGAAACTAGAGGAGGGGTCTCCCATCCAAGCAATCACCAGGCCTGACCCTGCTTAGCTTTCCACACTCAGACAAGCTGAGCCAGCATGAGCCACGGGCTTTTGTTTAAGCCCCCTGCCCTAAAAAAAACAAAAACCCAACACAACAATCTGGATTTGTCATCATTAGCTGACCTAACAGGGTGTCCATTTAAACACTAGTTTGGAATGTTTTCATTCTTCTCTTTTATATTTGTATGTGCATGTGTGTTTCGTGTTTGTGACCGTGTGGTGCTGTGTAGTTTGTAGAAGACCGTGAGGAGCAGGTCACACAAAACAGCGTAGCAGAAGATGGCAAACGCAAGGTAGTATCCTGTCTCCCAAACCTTTCAGCGCACTTTAGAAACTACTGTGGGTCTAGCTTTCCTTCCTCTCCTTTGCTAAAGGGAAGATAACATGATCTATGTAATCACTCTGGCTGACTCTTTAATCTGCGTACTAACATTGGATATACAATTACCTGGTTCACATGATCGCAGAGTGGTTAATAAGCCATGGTTGCATGCTGCCCGCGGTTTCCCTAATTACCCCTGCCGGACGTAGCTTGTTGTGTAGTCCAAACCCAACCATGCAGAATCCATGGACTGTTGTAGGTTTCTGGAGTGGTTTGTTAACCACCCCTGCCGCTGACCCTCGCCAGGTTTGGACATCACAACAAGCAGCGTCCGGCAAGGGTAATTGTGTAAATCGGGCCAGCGCACACAGGGCGGTTAACAAGCTTATTAACCACCCTGCAGTTGTGTGAACCAGCCCATCGACTGCGGCCGTATGAACCCCTCGGATCACTCACTCGCACACCAGTTTATGTGCCAAGTCTCGAAACGTGCCTTTTGGCTACAGGAAGAGTACCTGGAGCCCAAAGACGACATTGTGGGATTTGCTGTAATAAAAGGATCTCACTGAGAATGTGTGACTGCAGGACCGGGGCCCCGGCAGACTACTTTCTGAAAGAATGCTGTAGATACTAAACTTCTCTTGCATGCTTCTCTATATATCTTGCTGTCTGTTCATACCACTGTGGAACATTTGAATGTACCCCTTTAAAATATATATTTTAATGTTTTGTAGGTTGAGGCAGAACTTGGCTACCCTGGGGGAAGAGCAAAAATTATACACAAAGAGTCGGATATGATCATGGCATTTGCAGTGAATAAGGTAACTAACGTCCTACCCTCACCCTGCCTAAATGCACCAATTTAAAATATATATTTTAATGTTTTGTAGGTTGAGGGCAGTCTCGTTAACATTTTGTTTGCCGTAGGGCCTAACACTTAAGCTGCTGCTCTTGTTTTTGTGCTGTGCAGGCCAACATCAATGAGATAGTTTTAGCATCGACGCACGACGTTCAAGAACTCGATGTTTCTGCTCTCTTGGCTGCTCAGCCCTATATATGGATTGGAGAAGAGTACGACCGAGAATCTAAAAGGTTGGATATATAGCCTTGCGTTGCAACTATATTTAAGTCTAACTGGAGAGTTACATGCATAATTTATTTATTTATTTCATTTTTATACTGCCCAATAGCTGAAGCTCTCTGGGCGGTTTACAACAATTAACAAGACAGCCCCTGCCCACAGGCTTACAATCTAAAAAGACACGACACACAAGGAAAAAGGAATGGGGAGGGAAGACGGGGGAATATTAATGAATACTCCTGTCAGGGCTGGTAGAATGGCCCTGCGCTCCCTCTCATCTCCCTCCTCTCAGCCTGCTAGAATGGCTGCTGTGGTGACAGTTGAGGGAGGAGGAGCCGTCATGAGGGAGGCCTCTCAGCAGGGCTGGTGGAATGGCCCTGCGCTCCCTCTCTTCTCCCTCCTCTCAGCCTGCTGGAATGGCCTTTCAGCAGGGCTGGAATGGCCCTGCGCTCCGTCTCTTCTCCCTCCTCTCAGCCTGCTGGAATGGCCGCTGTGGTGGCGGCAGTTGAGGGAGGAGGAGCCGCCATGAGGGAGGCCTTTCAGCAGGGCTGGTGGAATGGCCCTGCGCTCCCTCTCTTCTCCCTCCTCTCAGCCTGCTGGAATGGCTGCTGCTGGTGGCAGTTGAGGGAGGAGGAGCTGCCATGAGGGAGGCCTTTCAGCGGGGCTGGTGGAATGGCCCTGCGCTCCCTCTCTTCTCCCTCCTCTCAGCCTGCTGGAATGGCCACTGTGGTGGCGGCAGTTGAGGGAGGAGGAGCCGCCATGAGGGAGGCCTTTCAGCGGGGCTGGTGGAATGGCCCTGCGCTCCCTCTCATCTCCCTCCTCTCAGCCTGCTGGAATGGCCACTGTGGTGGCGGCAGTTGAGGGAGGAGGAGCCGCCATGGGGGAGGCCTTTCAGCGGGGCTGGTGGAATGGCCCTGCGCTCCCTCTCATCTCCCTCCTCTCAGCCTGCTGGAATGGCCACTGTGGTGGCGGCAGTTGAGGGAGGAGGAGCCTTCAGCAGGGCAGCCTTTCAGCAGGGCTGGTGGAATGGCCCTGCGCTCCCTCTCTTCTCCCTCCTCTCAGCCTGCTGGAATGGCCACTGTGGTGGTGGCAGTTGAGGGAGGAGGAGCCGCCATGAGGGAGGCCTTTCAGCGGGGCTGGTGGAATGGCCCTGCGCTCCCTCTCTTCTCCCTCCTCTCAGCCTGCTGGAATGGCCACTGTGGTGGTGGCAGTTGAGGGAGGAGGAGCCGCCATGAGGGAGGCCTTTCAGCGGGGCTGGTGGAATGGCCCTGCGCTCCCTCTCATCTCCCTCCTCTCAGCCTGCTGGAATGGCCACTGTGGTGGCGGCAGTTGAGGGAGGAGGAGCCTTCAGCAGGGCAGCCTTTCAGCAGGGCTGGTGGAATGGCCCTGCGCTCCCTCTCTTCTCCCTCCTCTCAGCCTGCTGGAATGGGCTTTCAGCGGGGCTGGTGGAATGGCCCCGCGCTCCCTCTCAAGTACAAATCGCTCAAGTACAAATTCATTTTTGTATTTTGCAACCTTCTCCACTCCCTTACTTGCCATGTCTAAATTGCCTCTTGAGCAGTTTGGTGTTTCCCCTCACTGGGTTGATCTATAAGTAGGATGGTTTTCTTTTCTCAATAAATCTTACTTTCGGCTTGATTATTTTTGAGAAAAAAGAAAATTCCTTCCATGATTTATTCATTCTAATTAATCATATTCATTCCAATTATGGAACAACTTCTCACTGGAAACTCGCCAAGTAGTCTAAACTTGAGCATCTTTCAGTAGTATTGTAAAATCCATCTGTTTGGGCTGAATTTTGGAGATCAAGAGTTACGGTAAGCAGCAGAGAGGTGGGGAATTCCTGCATTCTTTTAATGCAGTGAACTGTTCTTCAGTATAATTAAATTTCATGCTTTTAAATTGTCACATGCCCCCCCCCCACAAGCCTTCGGATCATATTGAGCCAGGGGTAGACAACCTGGTGTCCTCCAGAGGTTTTGGACTACAACTCCCATAAACCCTGACCATGTTAGCTAGGACTGATGGGAGCTGAACTCCAAAACATCTGGAAGACACCAGGTTGCTTATCCCTGTTTTGAGCTGTAATTGTTAAGTAAATGAAACATTATGCTGCGCAACGCTTGTGAGATCATGCTTTTCCTGGTGTTGAGGACAAGGTGGGGATAGAGCATGACAGGTCGAGTGATTGACCAAGGGTGTCTCTCAAACATTATCCCAAGGGCTGTTTTACCGACTCGGAACTTGAAAAAGCACTGCTGTCCTGCGCCCATAGTTTTGTCCAATGTGATTATTTTTAAAGGCAAGGACAGCCGAGAAAGGGGACACCTCTGCCTCTCTTTGCTGGGGTTAGGATACTATTTTTAGTTGCCACAGTTGTTGTTATTATTATTAATAATAATAATAATATTAATATTAATATTATTTATATACCGCCCAACAGCCAAAGCTCTCTGGGCGGTTTACAACCATCCATAAAAACACACAATACAATATGCAATAAAAACATTATACAAAATTTTAAAACCCAATTTAAAAAACAAACAAACATAGTTAAAGGTAGTTCATCATATCAGATTGTTTAATGCACTAGCCTTTCCACTCTGGGACCCATCTTTAACCCCAGCCTTCTACATGGAACCCATTTTAATTTTAATTTATTTTTTTTAGTGTCTGTATAAAATCTCGTTTCTTCTCCTGCCATTCTCTTTTGCCTTGTACTTTGTCCTTATCTCTCTCCATGGCCTCCTCATGTTTCTGCTTTACCTTCTCTTTTTTTTTTTGGGGGGGGGGGGGGAGAAACGTAAACAAAGAGCAAAAGAAAATGGTGATTTGGTCCCACCTTAGGTAGCCCCATAATCCTGTTTTGGGCCCCATCGCACCAGCTGAAGACCAGTGCTTTAATGTACTGAATTGCCCATTTTGAAAACCCAGAGGCATTCATATTGTCACACCAACTCCTGGATGGTTGATTGTGAAAATTATTAACTTTTAAAATAATTACCAAAATAGTAGGGATATATAACGCCCTTGTTTCACTTTTACAGTTCAGATGACATTGACTTCCGGGGTTCCACCACAACGCTCACTCAGTCCAGCACTGCATCTTTTTCCGTAGCGCAAATGCAGCCTGTTTCCTCTTTGTCGACTTCGTCTATGCCATGGCTCGGCAGTGGGCAAACAAGTACCGGAGCTGGTGTGGTACGTAGCTTTGTCTCTGTATATTGTTCCGATGTGTTGGACTACGACGGCTTCCTCTATCCGCAGCCAGCATGGCCAGTGGCTGTTCTAATCCATTGCAACACTGTTGAATGTTTCATTTTTCATTTTATCTCAGCTAAAAATATGTAATAAAAATTGAATTTATAAAAAATATATATAAAAATATGAGATAATACAATGGCCCCTAGATGGCAATAAATGCCAAATTACTTGCAAGTTTTGTGTTCTGTTATAAGAGATTATGCCCTGATCTCATAATGACCATATACAGTTTACTTTTACCAATAGTACGCATAACTCAGTATGCATTTCTATATATGCCTCCTTCCGCATCCCTTCATTGATCCCTTGTTCTGCATTCATCCAGGCTGGATCTATTTATTTATTAGATTTATACCCCACCTTTGTTCCTGCAAGGAGCCCAAGGCGGGTTACATAATTCTTCTCCTCCTCTCCATATTATCCTCACGACAATCCTGTGAGGTAGGTTAGGCTGAGAGTCAGTGACTGGCCCAAAGTCGCCCAGGGTGGCCGGGTGACCGGCCAGATGGGCGATTAACAAATATAATAAAACAAATAAATAAATGTTCATGGCTGAGTGGGGACTTAAACCCGGATCTCCCGAGTTCCAGTCCAACACTCTAACCATTAAGCCAAACTTCATATGAAGCAGAATGAGAGAGAAAAAAACCCTCCCTGTAAGTCGTAGCTAACAGTCCTCTCCTTTGTGTGCTAGTTTTCCACTTCCAGGGAGGATTGCCTCTGCTTTTTTGATGCAGGGGAGCATCAAAAGATGTGTCTCCTCCGCCTGTAGTCTGAAGTGTTAGAGACTGCTGTACCACCTCATTCTGGTGCATGTGCCTCACAACAGCTGAGCCGGTGAAGACATCAGGTGGGAGACTCTTTATTGATTTACGTGTTCTGTTACATGTTCACTGACACACGACAAGGTTTTGGCACTTGCAGTATTTGAGGTGTCCTGCTGGAAGAAATGCACGCAACGAAACAACCACGGTTCAGTAAAAACTAGAATAAAATGATCACTACTTGAGACTTCCTTCTGAATCCATCCCCAGTAGCAGCTTTTGGTTCAAAAATTGGTTAGTCTGACTACAGGAAGGCATATAAGGTGATTGATGCTGCAGCCATAACATAGGCACTCTAGCCCTAACTGGAGAAAGGACAGTGATGCGAGATGTCACTTTGATATTACTCCAAGGTAAGCTCCACTGGGTTCAGTGGGACTTACTTCCAAGTAAATGTACATAAGATTGCATTGAGAGCCAGTGTGATGTTGTGGTGAGAGTGTTGGACTGGGAGTCGGGAGATCCGTGTTCTAGTCCCCGCTTGGCCAGGAAGCTCACTGGGTGACTTTGGGTCAGTCACTGACTCTCAGCCTAGCCTACCTCACAGGGTTGTTGTGAGGATAAAATGGAGAGGAGGAGGAGGAGGATTATGTAAGCTGCCTTGGGTTCCTTGCAAGAGGAAAAAAGATATAAATGTAATATTAAATAAATGTGGAATAGACATCTGAATCCAAATAATCGCTTCTTGCCACGGGCTTCACTATTTTACTATCTAGAGTTCATTATAAATTTAATTTCTTTTGCTTGAAGCTCATCAAACGGAATTTGAATAATGTGAAAAGGATGACTTCCCATCCAGTCCATCAGTATTGTAAGTAATTTGTGTTTAGCAGTTCTAATGGTGGGGAAGTTAGTACAACAATGTTTTTATTACACTTTCTTCTTCCATAAGTTGTATGTTAATATTTCAGTCTTGTGTGTGTGTGTGTGTGTGTGTGTGTGTACACACGTGGGTGTTTTCCAGACCTTACAGGAGCCCAGGATGGTAGCGTCCGGATGTTTGAATGGACAAGGCCGCAGCAGTTGGTGTGTTTCCGGCAAGCGGGCAACGCAAGGGTTACTAGAATGTATTTTAATTCTCAGGGCAATAAGGTGAGTGTTCCCAGTTGCGCTCCTGTATCAGTACAAAAGCTGCAATCCCACACCCCAGGAGTACGCCCCATTGACTTAATGGGAAGCACTTCCAAGGAGACATGTGTCAGCTTGTGCTGTTTGCCGTTCTGCAGATACGTCACTGCCTGCATTCATTTAAAAGCTTTTGCAGTCATTAGGATATTACCGCTAACCCTTGTAGGGGGATAGAAGTAAAAGATGTAGTGTGGGAGAAACTTAAATACAGCGGCAAACCAAGAGGGTTTATTAATAAACGTTTCTAGAATATGTATTACAAAATTGTGGTCATTTTAGAGAAACATCTATATGAACACAGAATTGTACAAGCTGCAGAATTATACTCGAAGGAATGTAGGAAACCGCCTGGGTGGGGGGGAGTATTTGTTCATTTGGCCTGTATGAGCTGTACCACAGAGGTTTGGTCCCTCCCCAGTGTGGCGTAGTGGTTAGAGTGCTGGACTGGGACGTGGGAGATCCGGGTTCTAGCCCCCGCTCGGCCATGAAACTCACTGGGTGACTTTGGGCCAGTCACTGACTCTCAGCCTAACCTACCTCACAGGGTTGTTGTGAGGGTAAAATGGAGAGGAGGAGGTGGATTATGTAAGCCGCCTTGGGTTCCTTGCAGGAAAAAAGGCAGGGTATAAATATAATAAATAAATAAATAAAATATTAATGTAGGGTCCTGGCCATTCCCCCCTTTTACTGGATCCTCTGTGTCTTGGCTTGGCCCATTTGGCTTGAGTACTGCATCCAGTTCTGGGCACCTCACTTTAAGAAGGCTGTAGTGTAGACAAACTGGAGAGGGTTCAGAGGAGGGCCACAAGGATGATAAAGGGACTGGAAACAAGGCCCTATGAGGAGAGACTGAAAGAACTGGGCATGTTTAGCCTTCAGAAGAGGAGACTGAGGGGAGATATGATCGCACTCTTCCAGTACTTGAAGGGATGTCACACAGAGGAGGGCCAGAATCTCTTCTCGATCATCCCAGTTTGCAGGACACGGAATAATGGGCTCAAGTTACAGGAACCCAGATTCCACCTAAACATCAGGAAAAATTCCCTGACTGTCAGAGCAATCAGACAATGGAATCAACTACCTAGGGAGGTGGTGGGCTCTCCCACTCTGGAGGCGTTCAAGGTGCAGCTAGACAGCCACCTGTCAGGGATGCTTTGACCTGGATTCCTGCATTGAGCAGGGGGTTGGACTCGATGGCCTGGTAGGCCCCTTCCAACTCTACTTTTCTATGATTCTATTTGATGATTTTAGCCCCTCCCGGTCAGGACAATGCAAGAAATTCTGCATGCTTTATCACATGTGCTCAGTGGTGTAGTGGTAAATTCTGAAGTGCAGGCACTCATCGTGACTGTCTCCAAAGCCATCTTTGAAATGCTTGCATCTGAGCCCTAGATAAGAATGTGAATGCCACTAGCTAAGCCATATGTCCTCCTGAATTACTTTTTGGTCATGGTTCAGAGACTCTTCTAATTAAAAAGGGGGGGGGAACCCAAAAACAAATGGAGCACTCCTCTATCAGAGACGCTGCCGTCTTCATGGAGGAGAGGACTGCCAACAGAGATTGGTCAGGATAGCGAACTAGAAAAGACGGGTTCGGGGACAATGCCTGTTGCTAGGTAACAACAGTGGAGGGGGGCTGTCGCATTGATTACCCTGCTTGTGGGCTTTCCAGAAGCATCTCTACGAAGCCATTGTGGGGAAACTGGATACTCTACAAGAGAGGCCTTTGGTCCGATCCAGTGGGGCTCTTCTTATATCCCCATGGTGAGCAGAACTATCTGCATGTAAGGCTATAAATACTTCTCCACGTCTGATATTACGTGCCTTAGATGAGAAAGGTGGCTCACGACCAACTCCATATGGACCCAGTTGGGAAGTTTCGAGCTCCTCTGTACGCACAGTGAGGAAGAAGAAGAAAAGGGCGTGACGTGGGAGGAAAGTTGTCATCTTGACAGTGCTGATTAGGAAAGAGGTCTCCTGAGCGGCAGAGATGGAGGTGGCTTCGCAGGACACCACTGCTCAAGGGAGGAGCGGCCAAGCCAGGGGTGGGAAAGAGTTTTCCACCTCCCTCTGAATGTCTGCATGAGGGATAGCCTGGCTGCCCGACCTTTTGTAGGAAGGATGGTTCTTTCTGTTTCAGTAGTGAACGGGCCAGGCTTCGCACTGGTTGGAATAGCCCTTAGTTCGATACAGCAACGCCTTCAAGCAAACTTGCACAGCTGGCACCCCCTGGGTATCACCCCTGCCATGGTGCACCCCTAAGGGAGGAGTCTGTCCACTCAATTCCCCTGAGGAGGAGGGGGGAGCATCCATAGCGAGGGATGGGGGTACAACTCTGTCCCTCAGTCTACCAATCTCCCATGGCTTCAAGCCATATAGATCAGTGTTCTCCAACCTTGGGTCCCCAGATGTTTTTGGCCTACAACTCCCAGCATGCCCCAGCCAGCATGGCTGGGTGGGGCATGCTGGGAGTTGTAGGCCAAAAACATCTGGGGACCCAAGGTTGGAGAACACTGATATAGATGCAGTGCAGAGCTATGTGTCGGTTAGAGAAGTCTGCCCTGGTGGCTGAAGGTGTCACTGCATGCAGCCGTATGAACACATTTAAATCGATTAAAATTCATTCTTCACACAGCGCAGAGTTAAACTATGGAACTCACTTCCACAAGATGTGATGATGGCCACCAATTTGGAGGGCTTTAAAAGGGGACTGGACAAATTCCTGGAGGGAAAGGCTGTCAATGGCTACGAGTCCGGATGGCTTTATGCTCCCTCCAGTCTCAGAGGCAGTGTGCCTGTGTGTGCACCAGTTGCCGGGGAACATGGGCGGGAGGGCGCTGTTGCTCTCATGTCCTGCTTGTGGGATCCTGTGAGCACCTGGCTGGCCACTCTGTGAACAGAACTGGTCTGATCCAGCAGGGCTCTTCTAATGTTCATATGTTCATTTATTTTTAAAACAAAATATCCTTAAGGCGCACACCCCTAGGGTCCCCTTAGTATACACTATTTATTTAAACCTTTGCAACATTCAGGATTCCATGGACCTGCAGACTGCTTTTGTTTATGGGGTTTTTTTTACTTTCCATAATGTTACACAAATTTAGTTGTAGAAGAATTTAAAAAGTTTCAAAAAACACCGACCGAAAATGCACATTCTCCCCCCCCCCCAATAGACTAAAGCGCAAAAATGTGCATGAGGGGGTTTGCACATTTTCTGAACTGCGAATTTGCACAAATGCAGTTGCGCAAAATCCAGTTCTGTCAATGAGCAGACGAGGGAATGAAAGGCGCCTGACAATGCCAGAAACACACATGGAACCGACTGAACAAAGTCCGTACACCAATATCATAGAATCATAGAAAAGTAGAGTTGGAAGGGGCCTACAAGGCCATGGAGTCCAACCCCCTGCTCAATGCAGGAATCCAGGTCAAAGCATCCCTGACAGATGGCCGTCCAGTGGTTTTAGTCTGAGCAGTCAATATCTGGGTCAGTATTACCGGACTCTTTTACTCCAGAAACATCTATGGGAGTTAGAATCATAGAAAAGTAGAGTTGGGAGGGGCCTACCAGGCCATCGAGTCCAACCCCCTGCTCAGTGCAGGAATCCAGGTCAAAGCATCCCTGACAGATGGCTGTCCAGCTGCACCTTGAATGCCTCCAGAGTGGGAGAGCCCACCACCTCCCTAGGTAGTTGGTTCCATTGTCTTATTGCTCTAACAGTCTCTGTCTCTATCTCTATTTTATTTATTATATTTATACCCCGCCTTTTTTCCTGCAAGGAACCCAAGGCGGCTAACACAATCTTCATCCTCCTCTCCATTTTATCCTCACAACAACCCTGTGAGGTAGGTTAGGCTGAGAGTCCGTGACTGTCCCAAAGTCACCCAGTGAGTTTCATGGCCGAGCGGGGACTAGAACCCGGATCTCCCGAGTCCTAGTCCAACACTCTCACCACTACGCCACATCTCTATCTATCTATCTATCTACATGCACACACACATTTGATATGTCAAACTTCTGTGCTGAGGCATTGAATAAGTTCCAATAATAACTTTTCCAGTCAGGCCTGACCATGAACATGGAAGTTGCTACGATGCCCCTTATTTCATTGAGCCTGTTGACTTAGAGTGATGGGTACAGGTTTCTAATAAACGTCCTCATATAAAAGCTTTAAAAAAAAAAAAGTCATTGAGATAAACATTAAATATGTAACCTGGCCTATCAAGGTGTCTTAAACAAACATTATTTAATGTTTGTTTCAATGACTTTTTAATAAAGCTTTTATATGAGAAAATTTATTAGAAATCTGTCCCCATCACTTTAAGTCAATAAACTATATGTAACCTGGAATATCAAAGTATTTTAAGCAATATAGGGCCTGATGGCTGAAAATGGATGAGTAGCTGCTTTTGGAACATCATACACGTACAAAGAGTCCTGAACATTGTTAACAGAATACATGAAATCTGTCCCTTCTAGTGCGGTGTAGCTGATGGAGAGGGATTCTTAAGTATATGGCAAGTAAACCAAACAGCAACTAATCCTAAGCCCTATCTGGTAAGTAATCAGGGCCCATTCTTCTTTGCATTTTTATGTTAAATGCCCTCTTATTTTCCCACTGTGTATTACTCAGGGGGCCTGGTCCAGCCAAGGCACCTCACTTCAGATTCAAGGGTACTCGGGATGAAGCAAAACCACTTGTGTGAAAGAGAAAATACGGTTTATTGAATACATTATAGTGATGGAATATGGAGGCAGATTATTAATAAAGAAGCAAAAGAACGCTTGCGCTCCCTTTATCTGTGGCCGTATTGGTTCCCTGAATAGGCCAGGGGTGCTGCGTGGGCCTCCAAAGTTGCCTGGGTGAGTGACGTGTCAATTCCTCTCCCCAAGATGAGAACAAAAGACTATGCCTCCTGCCATGGATTTTATAAAGTTCCTCTCTCCCCCTGTTTCAGAGGCCGTCAGTAAGCTACAAGCTTACTCCGCCGCCCCTCCGTTCCTGAGAGATCGGGGGAGGCGAAGCTGCTTCAGTAAAGCAAACCGTTTCGGTTCTCACAGCAAAAGCAGCCCTTATCTCAGGAATTGGGGAAAGCAGCTTCAAGGCAATTATCTCCAGTGCACTTCCTAACAAACTGAGGGTTATAGGCACAGCCCTGGCATGGCTCCAAGAACCCATCCTGGCTTTTGGACATTGGGAAAGTTCACTACACTACCTGTTAAACCTTAATAAACCTCCTCACCATTCTTCTGGTAGATCCCGTCCAATGAATTGTTGTAAACCGCCCAGAGAGCTTCAGGTATGGTATAGTAATAGAAATAATAATAATAATAATAATAATAATAATAATAATAATAATAATAATAATACACGCAGTTCAAGAGGAAGTTCGGACACCGTGATTGGTTCCATGCTTTGCGTTTGCCCTTCAGCAGAACTGTATCGCGGGGGTGTGCAACTTCTGGGCGCACTCCTGCCCCACCGAAATGTGGAAGCATGGCAGCAAACGAGGTGATTCTGCTTTGAAGCAAAGCGGGCACCTTGTTTTCAAGCAAAATCACACCCCCGGGGGGCTTCTGGCAGCATGATTTTGCTTGAAAACTAAAGGGTACGCTCCACATGTGCCTTCCTGACTCCCAATAGTTTAACAATAACAGCAACACCCCCCCTCCCCAGATTAAGTTATTAGAATCCCTGATCTGTAGTAACTCAGATATAAATCTAGACTTGTATATTCAGCTTAGCCCAGTATATTTGGCTTCTCCAAAATGGAATTCAGCCATGGGACTGAACGAGGGCCAACACCCCTGCAGTAGGTAGTTAGCTTTGCCCCCTGAGCCATGAATTTGCATCTGGCTGCTCCCACCATCACCGCTTTGTACCTGGCTCCATTTAGTGGTCCTGGGAGACCATGCCTGACCTAGGTGGTGGGGACAAAGTGCGACCCTGGGAGAAACACAGCTTTACCCAATGCTTGGGGGGTGGCTCACGCTGGCTCAGCTTGTCTGAGTGTGTTAAGCTAAGCAGGGTCAGGCCTGGTTATTCCTTGGATGGGAGACCCCTCCTCTAGTTTCCCATATTGAGCAGGGGGTTGGACTCGATGGCCTTGTAGGCCCCTTCCAACTCTATCTATGAATCTACCTCTGCTACATAACTTCCTGATGGTTAATCATTGCTTGGTTTCTGCTCTTTGTGATGCTAGTTATGCAAGACACAGAAGCAAACGGTTTGTGAGTGCGGATTGGTAAAACACCTTGTCCTTTAGGACTGCCATATTTTAATTATCTTGCACCTCTTACAAATTGCAAAAAAGAAAAAAAGAAAAAATCAGTGCAGTTATAAATGAGAGTGTTAATTACTTTCCTTTTCATTTCCTGTACTCTAGAGCTGACATTATACTGGGTGCTTGTTTTTAATTATACTTTGTGTTCCAGCTCTTTTTGCTTGTGATTACGCTGTTACTAGGCAAGTTGAAGTTGTTGTTGGCTGTTTTGTACCATGCGGCTGATAACATTGTGTCTTTTGGGTTTTTTTTTACAGAGCTGGCAGTGCCACAGCAAAACCATAAGTGACTTTGCATTTATTACCTCTTCAAGTCTAGTAGCCACTTCCGGGCAGTCCAATGACAATAGGTGCGTTCGAAGGGCAAAATAGAGGGAGCTTGGAGTGGGATGCAGACTTGGTGGCTGACGAGGACTGATTCTATTTTTTGTGTTTCTTCTGCAGAAATGTGTGTCTGTGGGACACCTTGGTGTCGCCGTCAAATAGCCTCATACATGGTAGGTTTTATTGCAACATATATTTGTCTTCTGGATGTGTTCTGGATAGGGGTGGGTGATCTGCCAAGACCTGACCCTCTTCTGACTCGGTGGACACCACTGCTGTGCCCACCGAGCTGGGCTGAAAGTGGGCACGCCGCACCACTTGCCAAACTTCCCAGCGGGCCGCTGTTTATGTAGAAAATGCCTTAAGATACATCAAAAGCAGCCATAATTTGCACAAATTGCGGCCACTTTGAGCATATCTTAAGGCATTTTTTACATAAACAGTTGGCCCGCCAGGAACCCAGAGGTCGCTTCTCCAGCTCGACTCAGGAGAACGCGAGTCGAGCCAGGGAAGAGGTAAGCAGGGACGGAGTTCGGGGGGTCAAGCCCAGCTAGTCCGCCAGATTTCCACCACCACCCCGAACGAAATCGTCATACATCCCTAGTTCTGGACAGGTATTACCTTGTGCATCCCAAGCTCAAGTGGTCGGCCAATTTTGTGAACAGAATGCTGGACTAGGCAGGCCTTTGGTTTGATCCAGCATGGATCTTCTGATGTTCATGCCTCAGAGAAAGTCTTCTCCTGTATGAGACTCCCTGTGTGGTTAAGAACTTACTTCTAAGTAGATGGGAATGGGAGCAGGGGTGGGTTGTTGTTTTTTGGGGGGAGGGGTTTTTTTATTATTTATTTATTTCATTTATTTATTTATGGCATTTGTATACCACTCCATATCTAGACAGATTCAGGAGTGGTGGACAATAAAGAGATAAACAGATAAAAGAATAAAAGCAGTGCATTAAAAACAGAATAACATTAAAACCATGGCTGGTCAGCAAGGAAGGCTTCCCAAATCAAAGACGTCTTCAGCAGGCGCCAAAAGCATCACAGTGTTGGCGCCTGCCTGACCTCCGGCGGCAGGGAGTTCCATAGAAGTGGAGCCACCACACTGAAGGCTCTCCTCCTGGTGGACTCCAGTCGGGCCATAGGTCCATCCACATGGAACCACCAGGAGATGTCCTTAAGAATCCTTATTGCTTTGTAGATTTTGATTTATTAAGTGGGAAAGGGTGTGTGCACCTTCACAAGAGTCATTACATTTTGGAAGGCTGAATAGTTATGTAGTTTAGTTGGTCCTGGTGGTGGTGGGGTGCACTTATTATTATTATTTGGGGGGGGGGGTTATGTGTGTGTGGTATAATTTGTATGTTTATGTATTCTGTAGTTTATATGTTAACATTTAAATAAAATTTAATTATATAAGAGTGGGGCAAACGTGCGATAAATATGTCCGCAAGCTAATTACATGTAATTGTAAAGAATTCCTTAATTTTATTATATTTATTAAATGTATTAAACACCTCACCAAAAGAAAAGAAGAATCCTTATTGCACTGTTAGTCGCAACAGTTTTTTTTTAAAAAAGTTGCATCGGTACTTAACTAAAGAATCCTTGATAGAATGCCGGCTTCGGTAACCTGGCAATGGCATATGTTCCAGATCCACCAGTGCAGGGGAGTTACAACAAATCCTAAGGCACTTCGGCTGCCATAAATTGAACATAGGATTGTGCCCTGAAATGTCTTTTAGTTGTATGATAGCCCTAGCTTTATCGTTGATCTTCTGTGTTATTGTGTTGTGAGTTGCCCTGGCAGAGTTCTTCAGATGCAATGAAGGACCAAATCATTTTTTTAATTAAAACTTTCTTGCGCTGCCGGACACTTCTCCGCACGTCCACACACACCCTCCCTGAGCAGGTTGGAGTTTGTAACAAGATATGCCTCCTGCCCTCGGATCACTGTCTGGAGAATTGAGTGGCCTCAAGAATTTTACAGACTTTGGCCATCCCAGTGTGCTAGACTAAACATCAGCTAATCAGTGCGATAACAACACAAGCACTGCCAAGCATGTAATGATGAAGCGGCCTCTGTCATAATAGCCTGCGCTTGGCTAGTGAGTGTGAAAAGTTACGAGGCAGACCAAGTATTGCAGGGAACGCCAGATGCAAGATTTTCCTGACAAAGGTGCAGAGAAACAGTGAAACAGTTGAACGCGGTCCTGACAATTGAAACTACATTACATTAGCTCTGTTGTCTGTAGTCGCTTTCCTTCTTCGCTTGTAAGCAAGACTTTTTTTTTCGGTTCTGCCTTCTGGTTGCTCAGACGTACTCATAGGTGCAGCTAATAATTAGGGGGAAATAAGAGGCTGGAATCATAATGAAATGAGAGAAAATGATGTCGCTTTGGCAATGCAATCCAGCCAAATTTGGATTTCAGTGTTTTCTACATGCTGGCTGTGATTCACATCCAGATGTATTTCAGGGAGTCCTAAGATAAAGTTTTTAAATGTATGAATGTGAGCAAGCTATGGTGGGGTGTGTGTGTGTTGCTGCTTAATTAATTTAGGGGCACAATCCATGCTGGCTGGGGCATGCTGGGAATTGTAGGCCTTTTTTCCTGTCTAAACATGCATAGGATTGCACCTTTAATTAATATATAGCCCACCTTTCTGCCAAAAAATGGCACTCAGGGCTGCGAACAATAATAAAATACAGGTTTTTAAAAATCTTAATTAAAACATAACATAAAAACAGATCCATAAAAGCACAAGAGTTCCAGAGCCTGGGAGCAGCCACCAAGAAGGCCCTCTCTCATGTCTCCATCAACTGTGCCTCCGATGGCAGGAGTATCAAGAGAAGGGCCTCCCCCCAAAATCATAAAACCTGAGCAAGCTGATATGGGAGCAGGCAGTCTTTCACGTAGCCTGGTCCCAAGCTGTATAAGGCTTTATAGGCCATAAGCTGTTTTAACAAGGGAGTTGCACGCTCTCTGTCACCAGCCCCAGTCAACAGTCTGGCCACAGCTTAAAGTTTCCAAACACTTTTCAACAGCAGCCCCGTGTGGAGCGTGTAAAACAGGATGTAACTAAGGCATGCATGACCGTTTTCCAGATACTATTCCTGCACTTCCAAAACCTGCCTCTGTAGTCAGTCTTGGGTACCGCAGAAGATCAAACAGGACAGCTTAAGCACATTGAATGTGGATTGCCTCTCTGATCCCTATATTGTGAAGCTCTGTGAAGCTCGTGCTGGATCCAAACGTTGTGCAAGAGGGTGGATTGTTCCCCTCTTCTCTCCCCACCCCCATTTCAGCCCTGCGCACACATAACCCCCAAGCCTCTCCAGCACATCGGCAGACCCTCCTGAATAGTGTAGGCTGCAGAGCGGCGGGAAGGGGAGGCTGGAAGAATCCTTCCACAAGCAGCTTTCTGTTCCACAAGCAGCTTTGACTCCAATCCAGGAATAAAACCGGTCTCCAACAGCCCCATAGAATTTGCATTTGCATGTGAATCAGCTGGATTATCTGCCCCCCCCCCCTCCTACAACTCTGCTCAGGCATTGAGATCTTTCTCAGAAAGCCGACTCTGGATGCCCACGTCTCTGAGTTATGTGGTGACCAGGGAGAGGACCTTCCTTCCCGCTTCTGGGAAACCCTCCCCAGAAAGGTGTGCCTGGTGTCTTCCTTGTTACATTTCAGGCACCAATTTTGTTTGCTTTGGATGATTATCTCAGAACATTTACACTGACCATTGTATTTCCTTTAAAAAAAAATAAATCTGGGGTTTTATTACTTTTACTGCCTGATGCTGGTGGTGGGGTGTTTCCCGCCTCACCCCCCACCTGCTGCTCTTTGGCTTTTTTTATACGTTGCTTTATTTTTAAATGTGTTTTTTTTCCAATTAGTATTTATTGGAAATATGAACAATATTTTATTTAATATGTATTGCTTTTGAAACTTTTTTTAAATTTTAAAGCAGGATCTACGTTATGAAGTTAAATCAATATTATATATATCTATCAGTGTTCCATTCAGGTGGCAGTCAGCATCAGTATACCTGGGACCTGCAACAAAGTGTTGCAGTTTATCCTCCCCTCCTAACGGAAGTGCTCCTATTCAGGGTTTCCTGCCAGCCAGCCACATCAGCCACCCGGATACTATAAGCCAGGGCTCTCCAACTTTGGGTCCCCAGATGTTGCTGGACTACAGCTCCCAGAATCCCTTGCATTAGCCACGCTGGCTGGGTATGCTGGGAGCTGTAGGCCGGCAGCAACATCTGGGGACCCAAGGTTGGAGAGCCCTGCTATAAGCGATATAGTATCTGCATTCTTGAGTTGCAAGGAAGCCAAGCAGGGTGTTCCACTGCCACACCCCGGGTTCCATTTCAGCGGATGCTGGTGGCTCCAGTGTCAGGGGGGCTGTGAATCCGCTCCAGATTTCACTCCAAACTTTTAAGGAGCTATCCATGGTGCCGAACCTATTTTGAGGATAGTTTCCAACACCATGGATAGCTCCTTAAAAATTCAGAGTAAAATCCGGAGCGGATACACAGCCCCACTGCAATTGGAGCCATCAGCCGATTGACAATCAACATTTTGCGGCTACTGAGCTCGTTTGATCCGTATCGGGGGCCCCAGAGAGTTTCGCCTATGTATCTGTGGAGATCAGACAGTGAACGGAGGACACCATACATTATATCCTACATTGTAAACTATGCTAAGTCCCCAGAGATAGACATTTATTGAGATTCCTGGCTCTGATTGCTAATTTTACAGATCTGGACAAAATAAGATTTTTTACTTTAAAATACAGACAAATCCATCATGACTAACTTGACTAGATTTGCTGAGAAAGCGGCAAGAATTAGGGAGGCCCTTGCGGACACCGCTGGTAACTGAGTAAGGGGATAGATGACCTGGCTTTGTTCTTTTGATATATAAAACATTTTATATCTGTAAACATCTTCTGCTATTATGTAATTTTGGTATTTTATGATGCTAATTGTAAATTGTGGCTAAAACCTATCTTAGGTTGCCTTTACAATAAATGTGTGTATGGGGGGGGGGCTTAGATAGATGTTCACATAAACAGTATATTTATAAAGGTTGTGCAAGAGGAGTTTCTGTCGGCACTCACCGCCCCCCAAGCTCGCAGTTAGAGGGACTGTTGAGTCTGCTACATGAGGCTAGTAATCGATAAAAGCTGCGTTCTTGTACGTTTTCCCCTTAGCCTTCACTTGTCACGAACACGGTGCTACAGTGCTTCAGTATGCGCCAAAGCACCAGTTACTCATTTCCGGAGGCCGCAAAGGACACATTTCCATCTTTGACATCAGACAGAGGCAGGCCCTTCATACCTTCCAGGCGCACGACTCGTCGATCAAAGCCCTTGCCCTGCACTCCTCCGAGGAATGCTTTTCCACAGGCTCCGCAGAAGGCAACGTGAAGGTACGGCCGCCCGATCGCGAGCTGCGCAGCTCAAACAGAACAGTGGGAAACCCGCTTCCTGGCCGGCACGGAGAGCCCCCGCAGATGCAGAAGGCTCCCCACGTTGGACCGTCGGCCTGCGCTGCGCATGCACGAGAAGGGATATGGGGGTGGGGCTAGAGCGCTCCCTCTCCTCGCGTGTTTGCTTCCTTAACAGATTGGATGCCTGAACAGAACTTGGGAGTCGGCCTAAATACAGTCTACCATCAGAGCGCTAGTGGCTTTCTGAGACGTGCGCTTTGTTCTTTGCTAAACAGATCCCAGCAGTTAGGAACGTGGGAATCTGCCTTAAACACAGTCAGACCGTTCGTCCATCTAGCCCTGTGTTGTCGACACTGACTAGCAGCCGCTTTCCAGAATCTCAGCAGGAGGTCTTTCCCATGATCTGGGGTGGGGAACCTCAGGCCCCGGGGGGGGGGGGCAATCCGGCCCTCCCGGGGTTGTAATCTGGCCCTGCAGGTTCCTGAGATGGCCATGCCCGCTTTCCCTGGCCCCACCTCCTTTCCCCCAACCACCAGCCATTGGGTGGCATCCCAGCTTTTGTACAGTTGTTCCCCCATTCTAAAAGGTTGCAATTTATTTATTTACAAGATTTACATACCGCTCCATATTCCAGTATGGAGATTTTGGAGTGGTGAACAATAAAAGATAGGGCATGTAAAAAAAGTAATAAAAAAAAAGACAATATGTTAGAAACAAGATCGATAAAACCGTATCAATAAAACCATGGCTGGTTAGATCAGGAAGGCTTCAGTGTTGGAGCCTGCCTGACCGCCAGAGGCAGGGAGTTCCGGAGGAATGGAGCTGCCACACTGAAGGCTCTTCTTCGGATGGACTCCAATCGGACCATAGGTCCATATGGAACCACAAGGAGCATGCCATCTGATCTCCTCAGTGACCGGGCAGGTTGGTAAGGGAGAAAGGTAAGGAAATGCCTCTCCTAAGGTTTAGTTATTTTAGTCCTCCAAAATGGAATTCTGCTCTCAGGATGAAAGAGGTTCCCCACCCCTGTGTTACCTGAGATTTTGAGAACTGGAAGCGCCAGGGATTGAACCTGGACCTTCTGCAGGCAAAGCATGATCTCTACCACTGGTCCCTTCCTTAAAGGGATACAATAAGATATCTCTGGACCCCGATATCTACTGACACAGTGCTTGTTTGCCGTTGTCTCGTTGTAGGTGTGGAGGCTGGCGGGCTACGGTTTAATCCACTCGTTTAAACACGAGCATGCCAAGCAGTCCATCTTTCGAAACCTGAGCACCGGAGTCATGCAGATTGAAATGGCGCACGGCAATCGCATCTTCTCCTGTGGAGCAGATGGCACCCTGAAGATGCGGGTTTTACCCAACGCGTTCGATATTCCTTCAAGCCTTTGTGACATTCTGTAGACTTTGCTGCTGCCCCCTTTCTGAGAAGGTTTACATTCCAGGGGAACTGGAGAATGCTGCCATCAGCAATGGAAGAAGGGATGCTCCCATACTTCACTTTCCGGGTAATCATTGCAGCATTTAATGCTATAGTTAAATTACTGGGAAGAGCAATGTTTTGACTTTAAATACACACACACAGAGAGAGATTTGTATTGTTTTGAGTACTGCATCTATGGATCAATGGGATAGAAATGCATGCACTGTCGTCAGAGTTGGTGTCCCAGCGGAGTGATAGCTGGGCCTGTGCTCTCTGACCTGTGAGCCTTGTTTACTTAAGTAAGCACAACGATGCTTATCATGCTGTAGTTGCAGCAGCAGATACCTAAAGCAAGCTATTTTTAATGTACTTTCGGGATATTCTTCCACATCTTTGCCACTCATTTGAAGCATGCCTGCATCTTTCCCCCCCTCCACTTTGAAAATAATTTGTCACGATGAAGGGTATTCCAAGTGAGTGTGATTTTATGTTGTTGTTTATGATTATTTTACTGTCACTATTATTTTGGGTTGTACCCAAAATAATACAAAAATGTGAGGACCACACAATCGGTGGACCACCGTGCAATGATGAGGAATGTACTGTAAGTTAACGTGTATATTATTTGATGCTGAGATCCTTTTCTCCTCCTCCACTTCCTCAAGTTAGTATTAATGCACAGTTGGTACTGTAGATTGCACAGAAGCACATCTCTCAGAACCGGTGGAATTTTCCTTAAATTGCACACACTTTTTGCTTTTCTATCTCTTTGGGCAGTAGATATTTCGAAACATGCGGGACTGTCGCGAAAAATGGAAGCCCTGTGTTATATTCCCCTCTCCCTTCCATAACATTAAGTACAACCCCCCCCCCCGTCCCGTCATTATTACGTGGTGCATTTCTCCACCTTCCTCTCCACACCACCGACTGGCGAAGGAAGGGAATCAAATAGCGTAATGACATCAGGATAAAGTACGTTGCACTAGGCATTGTGGAGGGTAGGAGGGAATTCAACACCTGGCTTCCATTTTCATTGGTGGCTCCAAGTCTTTGATTTCCACCCTTTGGCTCCTTTAACCCCCCCGCCCTTATTTTCAGTCCTGCCTTTTTACATTAGGAATGTATTGTGAGCACTACGTGTTTGTAGCGAAGAGGAGCCTATTTCTAGTCATCCTTTTGAGTTTTGTTTTGTCCAGAATAAAACAAAACAGATCATTACATAAAGCTGTAGAAGAAATTACTGATAGACCCATATAATGCCACATTTCAGATGAATGTCAGGCTTACATGTGGCCAGCTAGTCAATAGTTGACGAGATTGGTAATCTAAACCGTTTCCGCAGCATATTGTATAAACTATGCAGAGGTCAATATTGTTTGCTTGTAATATACCAGCTATCGTTTGTCATATTTAGATGTATTTTTCTCTGTTGTAAACAGGAAGACACATTCTTACTAAGATAACAGAGCTGATGGCTGTGTATTTAAATGTTAGCAAATTATAATGTTTTTCCCCCTCCAATGAGAATTTCGATGTCTGTGCTGTATCGTAAAAGAGGGGGGAAATTGATGGGATAAAATGCACCTTTTGTCTAAAGGCAATTTTAATTGCAAGCTGTGAAGTATGTATAGGAGAAGAAAGCAAACGTCATTTGTTAGTTTTACCTTTGTAAGTTAAATAAATTCCTTTTATTTCATGGAACACCCTGGTGCCTCTGTCTTTTTGCACCTCACGGCAGTAGCAAGAGGCTTTACAAGGTTTAACTGGAAGAAATGCCCCACGCAGTGACGAAGTGGTCCTTCCTTCCTGGAGATGATGGTTACGTGCATTTTGGAAGCCCATCACTTTCTCAAGGGAGGACATTCTTATAAGCCTCATGAAGGAAAGGACAAGGAATAGTATTATTGCACACATTTTTATAAGGATGATCTAAACTGAGCTAAAATAGCGAGTCTTGTGGCACCTTAAAGACTAACAAATGTATTATGGCATAAGCTTCCGAGACTTCACTTCCTCGGATGAAGCTGCTTCTGATGGAGCTGTGCACATTCCAAACACTTGCACCTATAATGCACCCCAAGGAAATTGGTTAGAGCAGCCTTACCCAACTTGGTGGTGTCTTCCACATGTCTTGGACTAGAACTTCCATCATCCCCAGCCAGGTTTGGGAAGGCTGGCCATTCCCCAGCCTGATGTCTTCCAGATGTTTTGGGTGACAACTCCCAGCATTCCTGACCATTGGCCGTGTTGGCTGGGGCTGATGGGAGGTGGAGTACCAAGGTTCTGGAGGTCACCAGGTTGGGGAATGCTAGTGTAGAGCATCGACTCCTGTGAAATCTTGGCTATCATCTTTGGAAGAAAGCTTGGCCACTTGTGAACCTGCAAAGGTGAGGAAAGCTTTACAATTGCATGGCTTAGAAGAGGCCCTCTGGCAGGAATTCTAGTGGAATGTTCATTCCTGCCAATGCTCCTCCTCCTTCCTCGTCACAGTTCCTGGTCCCCGTCCACTTAGGTAGTTCAATGGCTTGCTAAAATACTTCCTTCTCAGCAGTGGCCCCTTACTTGTGGTACTCCCTCTTCAGGGATACATGGTTGGCCAACTTTCTCTCTTTCATTTCGGTCCACCTTTTGTTAAAGAAGCTTTTAGTTTTTCATGCCAAGTTTTTCACCTTTTATTGTTCATTAACTGGCTTTAATGTGAATTCTTAACATTTTAAATGCTGATGCTTAATTGTCACCACTGCTTTTTGAACCTTGTATTGTGTTTTAATATTTTTGTAAACCGCATGGGGGGGGGGGGCAATAATTTGCAAAGTAATCTAGAAGTCTGATTTATTTAATATGGTATCTAGTTGGGCCCTTCCAGTTGTGGCTCTTGCTGTGTCTTGAGCACCTCCATTTTCCCCAGATGTAGGATTTTCAGGGGATTAGATGGGCTACCATGCAGAGCAGGGGGCAAAGAAGCCGGCTTCCACCAGCACAGTTGCATGTACCCAGATCTGGATCCAAGTCACAGATGTGCATATATTTCAATTCAACAACTGCCTATTAAAATACATGCCAAATGGTTGATTTGGAGTGGATCCATTTTTCCCACTGTGAGCTGGGTTCTGGGAAGGAGCACTACATCTGCTCCACTCTGCAACCAGACAGATTTTAAACTGGTTCAATGGGTTCGGCCCTGGACTCAGTCCTCTGAAATCCTATCGATCTCGATCCTGGTGCAACCAAGTCAAAGCACCTGTCCCAAAGTAAATTAAAAACAAAACCAAAAAAATACTCAAAGTGAAACGGGAAAAATGGGGAGGAAACTATCTCCAGATTTTCCACAAGAAGCCAGATGACTTCATCACTGAGGTTGTTTGAGACGCATGACATTTGAACGTTCCTTCCTCCCCCCCCGTGACCCCCTCCCCCCCACACACATAGAAAGACTGCAGCAAAGAAACAAAAGGCTCTTTGGGTTTTGCTGGCATGTCGCATCAGCCGTAATATTAAGCAGCCTTTGTTCTATAAAGCCAAGAACAGCCTACATAATTGAAACATACATGACGGACCTACAGTAGATCGCAACCTGCCCTATATGCGTGCGTGCAGACAAGCACACACTGTTCAACAACTCTCCTTGAATAGGAGGTGTGCATTTACTAAAACGTTGACCTCCAGGATGGATTCCTCTTTTACCGAGGCAAAGATGAAAAATGGTGGGCACACCATTTTCATGCCAACGATGTTCAGCTGATAAAATGGACAGGGTATTTCATCAAGAAGCCATGCTCCCATGTATAAAGGTTCTTATCCACCACATTATAGGAGATCATGGCCAGGACAGGCACAAACTCTGCATTGTCCTGCTTGGGTGGGGACAGCTGTCGCTCAAAACGTGTGTCGGATAGGGACAGGTTCAACTTGAAACTTGTGTCGAGCTGCTTTTCTCTCAAGAGGTCAAAAGCAAAAGTCACGTGCGCATGGTTCTTGTCAGTGATGTACAGCACCCCACAGGCGATGAAGGCGTTGCCCGCTTTGGACTGCGGGTAGGTCGTGTTGATGTGCCGCAGCACGGAAAACGTCACCTCGTCGACTTGCGCCACTGTGATGTGTCCGTCGGGCCGTGAATGGTACATCACCCAAAGTCCGTTTTCATCCACAGCTACGCTGAAGTAGGATTTGGAAGTGCTGAAGAGGTACATGCGATCATAGTACCAGGCATTCTCGATAGGGAGGGTTTGGGATACCTGTGTCGCAAAGTCGTATCTGCAAGGAATGTTGAAAGAGAAGTTAAGAACAACTACACTAGAGAGCAAAGGTGTGCACTGATTTTTAAGACAAATGGAAAGCAAAACAAAAATGCACACCATTCATTTTCATTACCTTTAGACTGAAATAAATGGAAGAACAAAAACAAATAGAACACCAATTGTTTTGTTTTTCAAGAGTCGAGGATGGGACCTTAGAGAAGAAGAGGCAACCATTGACAAGATCCCTGAATTCATTTTGAACCACCCACCCAGCCCCTTTCCCTTTTATACTTCAACCTACCTGGACACTATGATCAACATCAGAGACCTTCCTCCAAGTCCTTCCTCTGAGGGAGCCTCGGAACATGACAACAAGGGGGAGGGCCTTCTCAGTGGTGCCCCCCTCCGATGCTGGAATGCTCTCCCCACTGAGGCCCACCTGGTGCAAACACCGTCATCTTTTCAGCACCAGGTTAAGACCGTCCTCTACTCCCAGGCATTTGATGGCACACAATGGGCCATTTATATCAGTTGTTGTTGTTTTTTATCAGGTCAGGTATCTTGCTGTAACTGTGTTAGCTGTTCAAATTGTTTTAAATTTAGTATGTTAGAGATTTTATGTTTTTATTTTCTTGTATTGGGGTGTGTATTTTTGTGAACCACCCAGAGAGCTTTGGCTATTGGGTGGTATAGAAATGAAAATAAATAAATAAATAAATAAATCCGCCACCGCCAGTCCACCAGCAGCAACAGCAGTGTTGCAGTCCTGCTGCGGAGAGAAGCAAGGAGGGAGGTCTCTCTCTCCCCCACCCCCAAGCCTGGTGCCTTTACCTTAGGGTGGCCCTTGGGGAAATGTAGTTGTCCCAGGGCTACTGTCATTGCTGTAGCTCTTGGGAAAACTACATTTCTCACAGGCCACCAGAGCCTTTCATAGATTTCATAGATCATAGAGTTGGAAGGAGCCTACAAGGCCATCGAGTCCAACCCCCTGCTCAATGCAGGAAACGAGAGGAAGGGTCCTCCCATCCAAGTAATGACCAGGCCTGACCCTGCTTAGCTTTCCACGCTCAGACAAGCCGAGCCAGCTCTTGCACTGCTATGCAGCATGTGAAGTGCTAGCCAGGGGAGAGACCGCCCTCCTCTCTTCTCCCTGCAGAGTGATTACTAGGCAGGTGAACATAGAATAAAGGGAAGAGGCGAAGTGCTTTGGGGATTGGGTTGGATTGGTTGGCAACTTCCAAAGTCCAGTAAAATAATCCGAGACTGAAGGACTAAAAACATAAACTGTTTCCAAGCAAGGAGATTCAGCCAGCACCCAACCTTGTACTTGCCTTCACAGGGGCTGGCTGAATGTTTAGTCTCCGAGGTATTAAAGCGTAAGTGTGTGTGTGTGTGTGTGTTTTAATTATTCTTATTCCCGGAAATAACTTGATGATGGAACAATCAGGGGAGAACCATGGAGATCAGGAAGCCACTGAACGTAGTTCAAAGGGTGCTCAGCTGGCGTCCTGCCACGGGCTGATAACGGCGCTGTAGGCACTGATATAGTCAAGTGTGGGCTTGACTGAAGGACGCATCCCAACAGCAGTGAGCTCTCCCTTGGTGATGCCACCCACACCGCCTCCGAAGGGGCGGGAATGCACCCGGGAGGCAGGATCACGCGGCTGAACAGCAGACGCCGTACAGTTTTGCTAACGGAAAAGGCCACTTTGAGGAGGTGAGTTCAGCATCTTGACAGCACGAACCAATGTGGCTGCCCATAACCCTCTGAACTTGGAAGACTGCAGAAATCCTATGGACGGTGGGAGGAGAGAAAGAGGCAAGGATTGCCTCCGCGCTTCACTTCCCTCACCCTCCAAAACACTTAGCTGGCCGATTTGGGCCAGCTAAGGGCGCAACCCTATTGGTCCTCTGACCTTACCTGGGGGGCGTGGGATTATTCGGAGCCGCAGAGCCGAGGTCCTGCAAGCTCAGAGCTGGGACGCCGAAGGCTGAGCCCCCACCCCACTCCCCTCACAGCCAGTGTGGAAAGAGCTGTGCCGGCTGCCTCCCCCGAGGTCACAAATCTGCCTCGGAGAGGAGGGAAAGGGGTGTGCCAGGGGGCGGGGAGGGAAGGGGGCTGGGACCGGAGGCTTATGCCGTATCCGAAACAGCACCCCAGCCTCCTGAAGATCTCTGCCACTGTGCCTCATGCCCAGCACTGGATGCACACAAGCCTCCGCGTTTGGAGGCTTACATGCGTCAAGGGTGGAGGGTACCGGATCACGCCGCCTGTGTTTTACACCAGCTCATGAATAAAGGAGCCAGAGGCACTGCGAAGACTCCTCGTAGGAGGGCGGTGCCTTGCTCCGCCCCGCCCCCTGGGATGCCCCCACAGCACCCTCTCCAAAGTTGGTCTTCCGACTTCACAGCTGCAGCCGGCACAGAAAGAACCGCACCAGCTGCAAGGGCGCTCTGAAGTCGGGAGTCACCGCTTTGGTCTCGGAGCACTTTTGTGAGGCCGGAGCTGGAACTCCCGACATTTCCTATGGCCCTATCCAAAGTTTCCCTTTTGTTCCTCAAAGCACAGAACATGCTACTCAAGAGGGAGCAGTGTGATGCATCCTCTGTCTATCAATGCCCTGCAGATACCCGATGGCTGCATTCAGATTTAACTAGGGAAGAGAGAACCGGTGATGTTCACCTTCGCCGAGGTTCTCCATACTCCACTTTGTAGCTTGGTTCACCTCGCTCCCATTCTTGTTTGTGCACTGTTCTTTTCATTCAAATGAGAAAAGAGTGCATTTCGAATGGGAAAATGTGCATTTCCGTGTGCATTTTTCAAAAGTGCGCACTCCCCCCCCCCATTCACTGAAGCATGAAAATGTATAATTTGGGGGAAATGCACTTTTTAAAGTACACATTTTTCAAAATGCACATTTTAAGAACACATTCCCATGTTCGGGAATTTGCAAACTTTAAAAAAATAATAATACACATGTTTTGCATACACATTCAGGTTTGCAAACGGGGCAAATCTGAATGACTTGCAAACTGAAATTAAATACTCATGCATCCCTAGCTGTAATACTAAACTATTGCCCTCTCCTGCTCTGGCACGGCTGCAAGGAGATCAGAAGCTCTTGCTTCCATTTTCAACTAACCACGGTTACTCATTTCATGCAAGCCAAGAACTGTGGTTTGTGTTAACTACGGTTTAGGGCAGGAATGGGGTCCAGGAGCCATTCAGCAGTGCAGCAGCAAAAAAAGGACCTTTTCTTTATACCCAGCCCTGTTTTGATGCCTTTGATCCTGGAGGTAGCATATAGACATTATGACTTATCCTCCCTACATTGGTCTAAATTCCTTTTCAGAGACATCTAATGCTGCAATCCGATGGTCCCTGGGAGGGAGGGCGTCACAGGGGCCATTGGATTTTTTGGATCTCAGAAAAGGAATTCAGTTTTGCAAGTCTCCTCTCCGAGCTGGTGTTTCTCTGACATCAGAACTCCGCCAGCAGAGAGCTCAAAAAGGAGATGTCCCGGGGGCAGTCCATGGGCATGCCATGTGTGGATTTGCAGGATCCCAAGCACTCCCATCCATGCCTCGCAACAAGCACACACCCCAGAAAGTTGGATGAAGAGAGCACTTGAGCTATTGGGCAGTAGAGAAATGTAACAAATAAATAAATAAAATAAAGAATGATGCCAGCCCTGGAGCTGGCACAGTTCATTTCTCTCCCACTGGAATAAAGGGGAAGGGCAAAGTCAACACAAAGAAAAGGAATGAAAACAGTTGGAAACGGCCAAATAAAAATGGGGGAAGTTGGTGCTCCAGTCCAAACCTTCTATCTTGCTAGTTGCTAGCACAAATGGACAGCACACAGGAAAAGGAAGTCTCTCCATCTCCCTCCCAGATAAGATTGTGCTGGCCATAAAATTTTGACTCCACCTTTGGGCCCTTGAAATGGGCCCCCAGGATGGCTTCCAGATCAAAAATGCAATTAAAAGAATGATATCAGAAGAAAGAAATACAAATGTATCAGTTAAATCAGAGGTGAGCACAAAGTAGATCTTCCACTTCCAGATGTTTTGGACCTCAACTCCCAGCATTCCTGACCATTGGCCATGTTGGCTGGGGCTTCTGGGAGCTGAACATCTGGAGATCCACCAAAACATCTGGAGATCTACCTTTTGCCCATGCCCGAGATGAATAATTAAAACCTTTTTAATTATTCATAATTAAGGCACAAGAGGGGCATAAAACTCAACAATGGGTCACTTTTAAAAAGACATTGCTGCAGCAGAAGGTTAAAAGCACACACATGCATACACACACACACACACACACACACACACACATTCAAGGCATGGCAGAATAAACAGAGAAGTCTTTCCCACCCTCCTAAGGACTCAAGAGAGATGGTGCCCACCAAATCTCTTTTGGGTGGGAGTCCCACAGTCTGGGTGCTACGGAGAGTCAAAGAATTACAGCGCTCCACATGGTCCAGATACAGCAAGCATGCTGCTGCATGTATCTAGCTAGCAACAGAAGACGTTCCAGACTTTCGTCGAGTTAGACAAGGTGCCCTCCAGATGTTTTGGACTCCAGTCCCCCTAATCCTGGACCATTGGCCATGATGGCTGTGACTTTTGGAAATTGTAGTCCAAAACATCTGGAGGGCACCTGGTTGGCTACCCCTGAGTTAAGACCATTGCGCTATCCGGCAAGCAATCTGCCTTGATCATGGCTATAGGACTTTGAACCTATCTGGTGCTGCTTTGCAAGCCCTTGTTAGAGAACACCTACCCCTGAAGCCTTCAAAGGCTTCCCGCAAAAGCAATCCCCTGCAGAGTGCCAATGGCTGATATTTAGAATTGAAAATAACACTGCCAAGATCATAATCCTCATAACAACAACCCTGTGAGGGAGGTTAGCAATTGGTGCAAGGTCATTTACACTGGCTCTTGCGCAGGGCCGCCATCAGGAATTTTGGGGCCCCCACACAGTTCAGTCCCTGGGCCCCCCCCTGCAGTCGCCTGGCCGCCGAACAACCCCGACCTGCAGTCGCCCGTCCACCGCCCCCCAGCCTGCAGTTGCCCCCCCCCCACAACCCCGGCATGCAGTCGCCCGGCCCCCAGCAACCCACCCCCCCACTGGGTTCCACGGTTGTCCTACCTGCCATAGTGAATCAACATGCCGCCCACCACCCCCAGAGTCAATTAGAATTACAAACTTTTTAACATTTCTTTTAACTTTTTATTCAACTATTATGTATTTTCCATATAAAACTCTATAACATAAATATATAAATAAAATATATATATATATAAATATATATAATATAACATAAACACAATAGCTAACACGCTGTTCACAAACACATTATTTAAAACTTTGTAAAATGGATGACTAATATTTTTAACTGTGGTGAGTTGACCATCTCCTAATTTTGAGGCTTGCAAAGTCTTCAATTAAATCCTTAAAGGTCAGTTTGCGTGCAAGCTCATTCTCAATAGAGAGAAGTGCAAGACTATTCAGGCGTTGCTCGCTCATTGTGGACCGAAGATAATTTTTAATTAAAGATAGCTTGCTAAATGCTCTCTCACCCTCAGCAACAGAAATCGGAATTGTAATAAAAATTCTAAGAGCAATGCATATTTCACCAAAGATTCCTTCAAGTTGGAGCTTATGAATAGAGTTCAGCAACTCAAGAGGAGCCAAGTCACTTACAAATGTTGCATTATAAACTTTGCGAAGATGTTGAAGTTCACCTACTAAAGAGCTTGAGAGATCTTCAAAGTAGTCCGCAATTAGTTTTTGTGCAGAGTTCACCAGTTCTGCATCTGAAATAGTTCTTAATTTTAAAATAGGAGTGAACAGGCAGCAAATCGTTTCCATTGATTTAAACCGCTGGTTCAACTCACTGATGATAGAATCAAGAGCCACCAAAAACACATTGACCTTGAAGTCCATCTCAGCTTCTTGTGGCTCAGTGTGTAAATCTGACCGCTGCTTTCTTTGCCTGTTCAGACGCCTTGGTGCTTTCAGTATCTTTGGTATCCCCATTTCATCTGCCACAAGTTTTGCCTCAGAAAGCAGATCAGTCCACCGGTTGCGTAGCTCTTGCATTTCAAGAGAAAGGGATTTAATATTTTCCGATCCAATTTCCATCGAAATCGATCTTGCTTGGAGAATCTTGTTTCTCTCTTCGAAGCTGTGCAAAACCTTATACCAGAATGTTGCAAGTATGACTGCCTTAAAAGATAAGAAATAATCTCTCAGTCCCATAGCCTCTGAATGAGCCTCACTGGAAAGTCTTTGTGATGAAATTATTTTTTCCAAGGCTTCAATGATTCCAGGAAGTTTCTGAGCAACAGGGTGAATGGCTTCCACTCTGGCACTCCACCTTGTCTCACTCAAGGCATGCAGTGATCCTCCAATTTCCTCTTTCAAAACTTTCCACCTTTGAGGACTTCCACTAAACAGCGCATATAAACGATTGATACATCCGAAAAACGTGATGACATCAGGACAGCAGGATGCAGCATGAACCCCAACAAGATTCAACGAATGGGAAGCACATGGAGAAAATATTGCTTTGGGAAACTTTTTCTGTATGTGGGCTCTAACTCCTTTGTTTTTTCCAGACATATTGGCCCCATTATCAAATCCTTGGCCCCTACAATCCTTAACATTTATTCCATGCTCATCCAATCTCGATAATAGCTTTTCTGCTATCTCCTCACCAGTCTTTTGAGTAAAATCAAAAAACTCGACAAACCGTTCTTGTATAATCCACTTGTCCGTTTCCATATCTCTATGCACATACCGAAGAACAATAACATTTTGTTCTGTATGTGAAACATCCGGTGTGGCATCACAGATCACAGAGAAATAAATAGCCTTCTTTCTCTCAGTGAGAATAGTGTCCAGAACACGTTTCCCGCATATATTGATAAATTCATTTTGAGTTGCCCAAGATAAATAGTGTGCCTGAAGTTTTTTCCCACTTTCTTGGCTTCTCTTTACTTTTTCTAAATGTTCTTTCAGGAGTGGGTCGTAATTACCTATTAATTCTAGTATACCAAGAAAATTCCCATTATGAAGATCTCCAATTCTTTGTGAGCTTCCCCGAAATGCCAAATTTCTGGATGCCAGAAACAATGTTATGCTTAGAAATCTTTCTAGTAAAGATACAAATATTTTGGTTTCAGTGTCCAAAGTCTTCTGTAACTGAAAATCCACTCCAAGGCCTGAAATGGATTTTTGAAGTGTTCTCCAACTCCAATAGTGCTGTTTGTGACCTATTGAATTTTCATGGTCGGGCAATCGTTTGTACAAAAAATGCCACTTGTTTATGGATGGATTAAAACCTTCTTTTTGACAAAGCATACTGTTAGCTTTGCCGCAGTCAGATGAGAAAGCAAGGCAAGTCACACAGTACAAAACATGTTTGCTGGTGCTCCACCTAAGCCAGTCTCGCACAATTTTTTCACGTCCATTGGAAGATTTTGCATAGAGAAGAAATTCACTGAATGATCGCCCTTCACAATCTTTGTCCATGCTTGACATCATGTCCTTTAATTGTTGTTCTTTACCCAAGCCAAGAATCACAATCTTTTCTCTGTCTTTATCTGTCAATAAATCTGGCCAAACACCTGGATCCTTCCAATCAATGTCTTCTATATCTTGGCCAAGGCCAGAAAAGGGTTCAGCATGAGTTTTACCACCTTCTTCATGAATTCCAGAATCAATCAGACTTGAAGTGCTGCAGGGAGCAGTATCACTGGGAAGTGAAGTGCTGCAGGAATCAGTATCACTGGGAAGTGAAGTGCTGTGGGAAGTAGTGTTACTAGGAAGTAAAGTGCTGTGGGAAGTAGTGTTACTAGGAAGTGATGTGCTGCAGGAAGCAGCCTCCTTCTCTAGTTCGATAAGAACTTCTTCCTCGGGATGCTTGATAGACTCTTTTTGCTTTTTGAAAAACTTCAGCAAAACATTTTTCTTTCTAAGTTTTTCTTCTTCTTCGTCTCGTTCTCTCTTCTCCTTCCGCTTTTGGAAACCAGATTTATGCATGGTGAAAGGTGGCTCTCGAAACTCACAATATGCTATTCAAAAGTCAAAAATAGCACATCATGATCAAAATTTAACTGCACATTAAACCCACTTCAAAGACAAAGTGCAAGCAGCTTCATACCTTGCGTGGATATGCCGTGCTCCTACGGTGAACTCCTCAAAATGATCTCTTTGGCAGTCACTGAAAACACACCTTATTATTAGTAACGTCTTCAGTAGCTCCATGCAATATCTATAACTCTATTGGGTGGGCGACAAGGGGTAAACAGTAGTGGTGCCCATCTTCTTTGTTTCATAATTAAATTTGATTAAGATTATCTTGTCAACTATTTGATTTGATTCTGTGATGTATCCTGATTCCTTCCCATGTTTTTCGTCCACAAATTCAAGCCAGGTTGCTCTATAGATGAATGGGGCTGCTGATCCCGATCCACTAGGTTTTCATTTTCATTCTCTGTGTTGCTGTTTTGGATTGAGGGTCAGGTTGCAGTATGTATGCATTGGGTTGCATGTCATATAGCTGTATGAATAGATAAAGTTGAGGAGCTGTATGGCTAATGGACTCTTGAGAGGTTTTTTTTGCATTTTCCCCACAGCGCAGGTAAATGCTGCCAATATTCATCCTAGTCCTAGACCCAGCGCATTGTGGGAGATATTTTACCCACTGGATGGCAGAATTTTCAAAAACACTCCACACACGCAGTACAATAGAAGTCAATGGGAACGGAGTAGTTGGGGAAAAAGTGTTTACACGCATGTGTTTTTGCAGAAGGAATTAATGTAAAAAAAACAAAACAAGCTACAAAACCGCTAAAGAAGCGCAACACACATGAGGCACAAATGTAACACAAGTGCAAAGTTAGAAAAATACACCCCCCCCCCCCGGCAAGTTTGCCAAATAACGTGTGTGCACACAACTAGCCTGCATAGTGTGGCTATACCCTATTGTTTGTGTTTTTTTCTCTACAACTTTTAACCATGTGACCAGTAGTCTCAGCAGACATGACCACCCCATACAATTACAATAGGCCAATCATGTAGAGGTTCAAGTACATAGGTAAAATAACTGTTCTTGTTACAGTTCTACTTGCTGTTACTACATATTAAAAACACATCAAGTGCAAAAAGCAAAAGACAAAGTGCAAGCAGCTTCATACCTTGCGTGGATATGCCGTGCTCCCTGTTTTTACAGCTCAGACCTCGATCAGAACACGGTGCCCGATGACGACTTACCAGCAGGCCCGAGGAGGAGGTAAGTATGGCGTCCGTCCCCTTCCCTCGTCGTCCAGGCCGTCTGCAGAACAGCCAGGGCGGTGCCAGCCGGTGACGTCACTGAGTGTGCGCCCCAGCGGCACCGCGCCTGGCTCACTTTGCCTGCGGGAGCGAGCGGCGCCGGGCGGGTCTGCACACATCGGGGAGCCCGGGTGCCCCCCAGCACAGTGGCAGCCAGTGTCGGGGCCCGCGCGACTGCGCCCGACACCCGGCAAACCACATCGGCGCCCGGGCGCCCTCGAGTCCTCCCACTGACAAAGCCGCGGGCGGGAGCACGAGAGCGGGCGCCCGCTCGCAGCAACTAACCCCCCCCCCCCCGCGACAATCACCCGAGACCGACCCCCCCCCCCCCCGACTGCACAGACCGGCGCTGGGATTCCCAGTACACCGGCAGGGGCCCTCACAAAAAAAAGTAAAAAAAAAGGGATCAGATCGTCGATGGGCCCCAGGAACCCCTTGGGCCCCCCACGGTTGTCACCCCAGTACCCCCCTGATGGCGGCCCTGCTCTTGCGTAACAGCGTTGAGGAAGTTTAGTTTTCCTAAGTGTAGGGAGAAGAGTGCTAGAGAAGTAGGTTCTGACGCCGCACTTAAAAAAGGATATTGTAGAGTTGGAGAAGTGCAAAAAAGGGCAACTCACATGATCAAGGGGCTGGTGGAGAAACTCCCCTATGAGGAAAGGTTACAGCGGCTGGGATTGTTTAGCTTAGAAAAATGGGAAATAAGAGACATGATAGAGGGGTACAGAATTATGCATGGTGTGGAGAAAGCGGATAGGGAGACATTTTTCTCCCTCTCAATACTAGAACCCAATGGGGTCATCCCATGAAGCTGACTGGTGGGAGATTCAGGACAGATCAAAGGAAGGACTTCTTCACACAGCGCAGAGTTAAACTATGGAATTAACTTCCACAAGATGTAGTGATGGCCACCAATTTGTTGGAGGGCTTTCAAAAGGGATTGGACAAATTCATGGAGGAGAAGGCTATCGATGGCTACTAGTCATCTGTTGGCTATATGCAGTATGCCTAGGTGCACCAGTTGCTGGGGAACATGGGCAGGAGGGTGCTGTTGCACTCATGTCCTTCTTGTGGGATCCTGTGGGCAGCTGGTTGGCCACTGTGTGAACAGAATGCTGGACTTGACTGACCCTTAGTCCAGTGTTCTCCAACCTGGGGTCCCCAGATGTTTTTGGCCTACAACTTCCAGCATGCCCCAGCCAGCATAGCTGGCTGGGGCATGCTGGGAGTTGTAGGCCAAAAACATCTGGGGCCCCCAGGTTGGAGAACACTGCCTTAGTCTGATCCAGCACGGCTCTTCTTATGTTCCTATTTAGAATGTCAAGTATTCAACGGGGAGTGCCTTTAATGGAATTAATTACGATCCCAGGAACCACCTTTGTTGCTCGGGTTTGGCCCCTTCTCCATGGGGGATAGGCCAAGGACAGGCTCGCACCTGCTTTCAAAGGGGGATGTTGTGGTTGGCTCAACATCAGGAGCTTGGCTGGAGATTGCAAAGCAGCAGAGGCCAATCGGAATTCAGCTGGAAACCTTGCCAAAGCATCCCAGCACAGCCAAGGCTGAGATCTCGTCATCTCCTCCTCCCGGTCCCAGCTCGCACACAATGAAAGCTAATGACATGCAGACAGGCTAGCCCTGCATACTGCCATGAGCCTGAAAAGCCAGTCACGGGGAAATGGCAGTATTAAGACGACGAGCTGCAGAACTTGAAGGGACAGACAGTTTTTTCTGCGGGAATCTGCCAAGAGGGGGGGGGGGAAATGGAACTTCTTCAAACAAGTATTAGTCATATCTCAATTTGGATGCTGGCTAAGCAAGCAAGCATGCCCATAGCAAGAAAGATGGGCAGATGGCAGCGACAGATGGATCTTCATCATCCCCAAATGGTCAGAATGGGTTCAGCATGGAAGTTGAGAGGCTGCTCTGGGAGCCATGTTGTTCTTTCTTTCTTTCTTTCTTTCTTTCTTTCTTTCTCTGAAGTAAGAGAGCCGGTGTAGTGATTAGAGCACTCGACTGGGACTTGGGACATCCGGATTCTGGTTGCCACTCAGCCATGAAGCTCACTGGGTGACTCTGAGCCAGTCACTGAGTAACCTACCTCACAGGGTTGTTGTTGTGAGGATAAAATGGAGAGGAGGCGGGCCATGTAAACTGACTTGGGTTCCTTGCAAGAGGAATAAAGGCAGGATATAAATGTAATAATAAAATAAAAGAAATAAAGTAAGTGCAGAGGGCCCAATCCAGAATGAGACACTAGCATTGGGGGGGAGGGGGCTTTAGCCCTTTGCCCCCCACTGTGGTCCCAATCTGGATCAGCCCTGCCCCAGCACCTGTCATTTTTGTTGACAGTAAGCAATCCATCAAAACAAAAGCATGTGGCCTGGCGAAGCATGTGGTGTGTCCTTAGCAGATGCCTGCCCACGGTGATCCGCTTCTGCTGCTCGATCTAGGGGACAGGGACCCTGTGCCTTTACCGGAGGGCCTCAGAAAAGACCAGGCCTTCTCCTTTGGTGCAAGCGCACAGCTGCTGAGTGGAGGGCAGTGCCCAGCACAGGCCGCTGATCTAGAGTTCGAAGGCACCTCAGAGGCCATCTAGTCCAACCTCCTGCCCGTCCAGGGAATTTGCAGCGACAGCATCCCTCACTGGTGGCCATATCAGTATCCCCGATACCGTCATCCATGCCCACTCCAGGTGCTGCTGCCTGCTCAGAGGTTCGACACCTGACATGTGGCTCACGCTGGCTCAGCTTGTCTGAGTGTGGAAAGCTAAGCAGGGTCAGGCCTGGTTATGACTTGGATGGGAGACCCCTCCTCTAGTTTCCTGCATTGAGCAGGGGGTTGGACTCGATAGCCTTGTAGGCTCCTTCCAACTCTATGATCTATGAATCTATGAATCTACACCGCCGCCATAGCAGCCTTGGTGCTTCTGCCACTGCCTTCAGACACTCTCTACTAGCTGCGGTGCAGAGCCTTAGGGCAAATCCAGCCCATGTAGGGGTGCCAATCTGGTCTTCCGGGGTCCCCCCCGAGGGCCACAGCCCGTTTCCTTTGCCCTACCCCTTTCCCCCCGATCGCTGATCACTGGGTGGCTTCTCAGCTTTTGCTTGTTCCTCCCCCCAATCCAAAAGCTTGAACTGCCTCTCCTAAGGCTCAGTTTGCTTGTTTGTTTATTATATTTATATCCCGCCTTTCTTCCTGCAAGAAACGCAAGGCAGTTTACATAATCTTCCTCCTCCTCTCCATCTCATCCTCACAACAACCCTGTGAGGTAGGTTAGGCTGAGAGCCTGTGACTGGCCCAAAGTCGCCCAGTGAGCTTCATGGCCGAGTGGGGACCAGAACCCAGATCTCCCGAGTCCCAGTCCAGCACTCTCACCACTACGCCACACTGGCTCTCCAGTTACTGACAGCGCTTTAAGCTACAATATGCTGATATTTTTGGTATTTTGGCCCCACATCCTTTGCCTTTGTCCCCTGTTCCATTTTGCCTTCGGCCCCACCCACCACGAGAATGCACCCCCCCCAAAGAGCTTCTCCGAAACTGAATTCAGCCCTCAGGCTGAAAGAGGTTCGACAACCCTGCCCTTGAGTAAGGGTGCCGGGATCGCCCTCCCTGATCAGCGATGGTCAGTGATGGCAGAAGCAGCCAGGACAAGCCGTCACTGCCCCTCCCTCACTTTCCCACTTACTTCACAATGATGTTACGCCCCACACGCTGATAGTACAGAGCGTTGTTATAGACGGCATGGCCACAGCCATAATATTGCCACGGGAGCTCAGTGGTGTTGTAGCTGTTGTTCCACAGTGCCGTGATGTCCTGGTAAACTCTTATTATGTGCCCTGTTCAAAGGAGAAAGCACGGAAGAAGTTGCGACTTGCGTCTATTGAACCTGCCAGATTTCCATGGGTCACCCAAGCAAAGCTCCTTACAAGAATTAGGTGGGGCGATGCAGATTTTCCACTGCATTTTGAAAGTGCGGAAAGGGCAGGGACAGAATCTCATTTGAAACAAAGTTAAATTGTTTGGGGATCTGCTCTGCCCCTGCTGTTGTTGGATGCTTCCATCTGCCGATCTTTGGTCGATCCCTGATTACTGTCTCTAATTTGGAGAGGTCCATGTTGTAGTGTACTGCCTGCCATGTAGCTGCTGTGAAAGACGAAGAGCCTGTGGGGGGCGGGGGGAGAGGTGGCGACCCTAATTCAGCGTGAGCACAGTTGAATATGCAGGTTGAATTCAACACCAGGCTTTTAAGAGCAAAACACTCAAAGCCCTGGGCCTGGATTGATGAATCTGCCCATTTGGGTTTTTCCCGCATTTGATTTTGATTTTTAATTTCCATTTCTTTTTCAAACATATAGAAATTTGTGAAGTTTGGTAAATTCCTATCAAAAAAATGAGCTCAAACAAAGTCACCCATCCCTACTAGCAACACACTGGGTGCCTCTCTGTTCTTCCAAGCTCACTATTCTTCCAAGCATGCTACAGGCAGAGAACCCTCGCGGTACCTACTATGTTTTTCTCCTGTCCGGATGAGTCTGAGGTAGTGTTCGTGCGCCTCTTTGCCCTTCCCCACTCATTTCATCCTCACAACAACCCTGTGAGGTAGGTTAGGGTGAGCGAGAAATGAGAGAGAGAGAGAGAGAGAGAGAGAGAGAGAGAGAGAGAGAGAGACCAAGGTCACCCAGTCTGCTTCACAGTGGAGCGAGGACCCTGACCTGACCTGTAAAATGCTCTGCGATCCAAATTGTCTCATCGCTTCTGTTTGCAAGATCCATCATCCACGCTCCATAGCTCTGTTTCAGTTTTATAATCTCAGAAGGGCTTCCGATGGATTCAACGAGGCATTCTAAGAGGGAGAAACAAAATCAGCACCACTGACCGGCCGCCGGCCGGCTTTGGTAAGCAAGCCTCTGTTTAGCACAGGCTTAGAATGGCTTACCAGGTTTTCTGCGCTGATAGAGATGTGCCCGTTCTTTGGCTCTTCCAGTCAGAGTATCATCATTTGGGACAGCACAGGTCTCCCCTAAAATTGTGGGGGAGAGGGAAAGGGAGAAAGAAACAGCTGTGATTCTTTTGACAGGCAGTCTTAATTTGTAGGGCAGCTGAAACAGACATACAAAAATGATTATTGATCGATTGGATTTTTTTTAGCATTTAAAAAAAAAAACACTTCAAAACATATTTATTTATTTAAACCTTTTAGGTATAAAAGCTTCCAAAGGAGCTTATAAAGAGTAAAAACCATACAACAGAAATACAAATGTATGATTAAAGCAGCACAGCAAGTGAATTTTTTTTTTAAGCATTCATAGCACAGCATCAGAATTAGACCTTTAAAAAAAGTACTTGGTAAATGAAAGGCGTAGTGGTTAGTTAGAGTGTTGGACTGGGACGTGGGAGATCTGGGTTCTAGTCCCCGCTCGGCCATGAAACTCACTGGGTGACTTTGGGCCAGTCACGGACTCTCAGCCTAACCTACCTCACAGGGTTGTTGTGAGGATAACATGGAGAGGAGGAGGAGGATTATTTAAGCCGCCTTGGGTTCTTTTCAGGGAAAAAGGCGGGGTATAAATATAACAAATAAATAAATAAAATAAAAAAGGTCTTTGCTTTAAAAAAAAAACCACACAAAACCCTCATCAAATCTGGAGCCAGATGAACCTCCCTGGAGAGAGCATTACATCGACGAGGTGCCATGACTAAGAATGCACTTTCAAATATTTTATGTTTGAATATTGTTAAGCAATATAAAACCATCAGACAACTATATTCTTGACGGCTTTGACAATACTTATGACTCTACGTTGGGTTTTATTTTGTTTTTCATTCCAGTGCATCAGAAATAAAGTCCAGTTTCTAATTAACAGATTATGTATTTGTTTACTATGATTTAAATTATATTAGTCAGCCTCGTGGTATCAGACAGACCACAGACCACATCCTTACAAGCTCTTCTTTTACCTCCTTCTCCCTGCATCTTTGTCTAGTTTTAGTTAACAAAGATATAACCATTTCTAGATCTCCAGAAATTGCTGTGTCTTTTAAAGTATCCAAATAAAACTGGACATGGTTGAAATGGAATTTCCGAGCCAGTCATTCCTTTTGCCAAATCCAATTTCCAGAATTTTCTCTTTATTTAAAATATTTTTTTAAATTGAGGTTTGGAAAGGTTTGTTTTGGGGCAAACAGTACTTCCGATTGCCTTATTCCAGACTGTTTCGGGATTTAAATAATGTATGCTGTGCTGTGCAGCTGAAAGAGTTGGCAGGTTTTGAAAGAAAACAAAACAATTCAGGCAGTCTGGGTTGTTTGATGTTCTTGTTCTTAAGTCATCAGATTTCATCACGTAATATAACAGTGATGGCGAACCTTTTTGAGCCCGAGTGCCAAAACTGCAACACAAAACCAACTTATTTATTTCAAAGTGCCAACACTGCAATTAACCTGAATACCGAGGTTTTAGTTTTAGAAAAACAACTCATACAGTTGTCTGAACTAATTAACATCTTTTGTCTTTAAAGAAAAACACAATAACAGAGCTTTCAATTACGTATACAAATAGTTTTTTGTTGAAAAAAAAATCAACTCAAAAATTTATTATAGTACTACATTGTACACATAGCCTGAAGGGAATTTATACAAACTTTTTAAATAATTAGGCACATGTATTTTTGGATAAGGGATTCTCAACTTGTAATATATGCCAGACTGAAATTGTATGGGGCAAGCTTTACTCCAGGTCCTTTCCCTGCTTCTACAGGTGTCGGATTAGTAAAAGTAAAAGTCAACCTGTACTAGGATGAGCAAGATAAACAAGAAAACTAAATGTGCTTAACACATTTTAAACACTTTATGTCTTGGACTGCAAACACTGCATTAGGTAAAAGTTTGCATTGGGCATGCTTTTGCACAATTAATGTGATTTTTGCTATTGCCTGCATGCTGATAATTTGTCAAACCTTGGCTCATACTCCGTTAGTTTGAGAGCAACACATGCAGCACTCAGGTCAACTGTTAGGGCTTTACATCCAAGCCATGCTCTGTGCATCATTCTTCAAAATCTTTTAAATGTGATAACAATGTAGAAAATAATTCTGTAACAGGAATTCTAGAATAAAATCATTCTGTTCCACACTGTGAGAAAGAACAAGACCGTTAGTGTTTTGCAGAAGGGGACAGTTTTTTCACGATCTGGTGACCAATGGCTCGAGTGCCCACAGAGAGGTCCCTGCGTGCCAGCTGTGGCACCCGTGCCATAGGTTCACCATCACTGTAATATAATGATAGGAAATAATATTGTGATTTTACCACTTCTCCCCCCAAAATGCAAAAGGGCTTCGGGCACATGAATAGCTCAAGCAACATGTTAGGAATGTTTGGGGACGCCTCTCATTGGAAGCCCCATTACTCAGATACAAAATGGCGCCTGACAGACTATGGCCTGCTCAAATTTAACATTCAATGGCTGACTCAAACCCAGACTCCTCTGGCTGATTTTGTGTTTTGTTGTTTTCCTTCTCTGGTGTTACAGATGCCCCACAAGCACAGCGAAGATATAACACTAGCAATTGTCTTGAGGAGATTAACAGCGTATCTCTAGATCCCGCTTCTTTTCTCTGAAGAACTCTGTTCCCTGGTTAGGATTAACCATGGTGAGATCTGCACAGGCACTATCCATGATGCTAATCCCTTTTAAGCAAGGCACCAAGCTAACCTTGGTTACTGTTAACCATGGTTCGCTCCAGCACAGAGAAAATGACGCACCCTTAAAAATGTATTGTTTATTAAGGCGGGGTTTTTTGTTTTACATAATCACAAAATTAAACACACACAGTGTAACTGTCCAGTGCTTATGTATGTTAAAGCACATGATAATGTGGAGGAAAAGAGGGGTGGAAGAGAGAAGGGGAGAGGGAAAATATGCGCTAAACCAAGGTAATACCATAGTTGAGATATGTGTTGTTCCTCTTAAGTTATCCTTAGCTAAGAAAAGTCATACCCAGGAATAGCCACAACTCGAGGAATAGGTCAACAGACTTTTTGACTTACGTTGCAAATGCTACACCAGTTTTGTCTTTAATAACTCACCTAGTTGCCACAGCTGTCAAGGAATCCCAAGCAAGCAAGAGGGCTGGTGCAGAAGGGGCCATAGCTCAATGGCAGAGCACCTGCTTTGCACGCAGAAGGCCCCGGGTTCAATTCCCAGCATCTCCAGGTAGGGCTAGGAAAGAATCCTGCCGGGAGAACCACTGCCAGTCAGAGTCAATAATCCTAGGCTATACGGACCGAGGTTCTGACTCGGTACAAGGGCAGCTTCCTATAAGGGATGGAACTCACCACCCATCCTGCACCAGCCTGCTTGGTTTCTCTTCTGGCCACAGAGGAAGGGGCTTCCCTCTTCCACAGCCAGTGCAAAACAAAGATGGAGATCTCCCCATCGCTTCTTCACTAGCCCTCTATACTTCCACGCTCGCAAAGGCTAATTGTAGAATGCTTCTTCTTTTTTCTTTTTCATAAACTGCCTTGCTAAGAGGCTAGTAGTTTATGTTTCCATGTTGGCCATGAAAGAAAGGGCTTCCCCTACTCCACAGCCAGCTTGGAAACTCAGGCTACTAGCCTCTTAGCAGGCTGGTAACCCCCCACCCCCCATACAGACTAGTCACTTTTGTGAGCATATTTACAAGGCTGTTCTACCCCCATAACTGAGAAAGTGTGGGGGGCAATTCATGCCAGCCAGGGGGTACACAGTTATACAAATAGGGATCAGCAGATTTCCCCTGGTCTGTTCCTTTACTGTTCTGTGGGTTCAAATGCCCTGCATTCCTCTCCTCCTGAATCTCAGTTCAGCTCGAAGCGTTCCCAGAATTAATCCAATTTGCTGCAACTTTCAGTTCCTTCACTGCATTCGCACCTTCCCCCCCCAACTTCCCGCACGCATGTTACCAATGTGCGCATGTGATGAAACACTGCACAAAGAAAGGAGCAGGCCTGACGTGACTGTACATGTGATTGTAGCCCGCTACCAAAAGCGTCCACCTCTCTTGTCTCTCCAACTGTGGGACGCCCCTCCTTAAATCTCCATCCTTGGTTCCTCCCCACTCCGGATCCTGCACAAGCTTCAAGTGGTGGGTGGAGCCAAAGGCAAAAGAGGACAGGACCACAGGCAAAAGGGGTGGGGCCAAAATACCAAAAGATATCAGCATTTTTTTCTTACTGGCAGTGGAATATAAGGCTATCAATGGCTACTAGTCCAGATGGCTCTATGCTACTTCCAGTATCAGAGGCAGCAGCATGCCTAGGTACACCAGCGACAGGGGAACCTGGGCGGGAGGGTGCTGTTGCACCCATGTCCTACTGCTGGGGTTTCCCACGGGTAGCTGGTTGGCCACTGTGTGAACAGAACGTTGGACTAGATGGACCCTCAGTCTGGTCCGACATGGCTCTTCTGATGTTCTTAACTAAACCTTAGGAGACTTTTTAGGATGGAGGAAAAGACACACCCCGAAGCCAAGAAACCACCAACCAATCAGCAGTTGGAGGGGAAAGGGGATGGGAACCCGAGAAGGCTAGATTGAGACCCAAGCTGGCTGGGTTTGGCCCACTGACCTGAAGTTCAACACCCCTTCCCTACGTTAACCATCTTTAAGTGCTTTGACTAAGCCAAGGTACTTGTCATTGAAATAACCACGTATTCTTCCCTCCTGCCTCCCATTCTCCCATCTCAGTTTGCAGACAGTAAGCCCCTTGGGGTATGGACCTGTCAGACCTGTTCTTTGTAAAGTGCCCTGTCTGTGGATGGCGTAATAATAACAGCAGCAGCAGCAGCAGCATTACGTTTTCTTTTGTAAGGTTCCATTTAGCTGTCACTGCCAAGATCTCCGAATAGACCCTATCAGCCATGGCTCCAATTGATCCCCTTCCCCTTTGAAAGTCATCTAAGCCAGCGGCCTTGATCACATCTACTGGAACGAACGAATTACACACTGTGTGAAGTACCTAGTACAGTCGCTCCTTTTGCCTGCCCTGAACCTACTGCCCACTGGTTGCATATATACATATATCTAATCTCCATCCGCTTTCTCCAGTTCATGTCCTTAAGAGTACCAGTAGCACCCTTAGACAGCATTTTATCTTTTTGTGTGGAACAGTCAAGGCCCGAGCTAGCGCTCCCAAAGAAGCCAAGCGCAGGATTTGTGTTTGGAAATAACCTCTAACAAAAAGGAACAGAAAGTCTTAAGGCCAACAATGTTTTCAATTGGAGTTCATCCAAGGCCTGAAGATCACTTCATATAAGATACATATATACACATCTGTCTGAGAATCATAAGCGTGCTCGACACTCAGATATGGGGGCTTACTACCGGGGGCCGGCGTCAAGGGTAGGCATGGTCGGGCACCTGCCGAGGGCCCACAGCCCAGCAGGGGCCCACTGACAAGAGCCCCCTGGAGTTGCTCCCCCTCTTCACTGTTGCAACCCGCTTGTTCATCTGCCCCTCACTCTGGCCCAGACAGTGGTGGTGGCGAGAGGCAGAAGATGCCACTGCCTGTTGAGCAAGTAGTAGCAATGCTGATAAAGGGCATGAAGAGCAAGAGCAGCTGGTGACAATGGTGGTGAGAAGGCAGAGTCACTGAGGGAAGGAACTCATTCAGAGTGTCTTGCCCAAGGGCCCTCCAAAACCTGGAACCAGCATGGCTTACTACCTCAGGGCGAAGTTTTGATTTCAATAAAACTCCGTGGGTGTGGCCCATAAGAGCTTCTTCCGTCTGCGCACAGATTGTCTCCCTGCTCAACGGGGAAACACCTCGCGCACATGGAGCTCCAGTTATGTGACAGAATCCCTGCTTGAGCATCCAAGCCAAAAACCCAAGAGGAATCAAAGATATGCTGAACAATATAGGAAAAATTAAAGCTTAAACACACAGGCCACAATCCGACACAGGGTGAGGCACTCTTAAGCGTAATGATTTCAAAGGCGCTTGTTCCCTCTTTCCAGAGGTGCTTCTTCACTGAGAGGGTAAGGTGCAAATTGGCTTTGAGCCTCACCTTTGGCTCACAGCAGTGACATCACTTAACCATGGTTTGATCCCAGATGTACACTGAAACCATGGTTTTTTTAACTTGCCAAGCTAAGCCCTGCTCCTCAGAGATGCAATATAAGCAAAGAGGTGGGAAGGCTACCTTAACCATGGTTTGTTTAGTGCAGATGTACAGTTTCACCAGAGTTAACAAACCGTGGTTTCAAACAAGAGTGGGCAGAGACAGATCTCCAGATGTTTTAGACTCCAAATCTCAGAAGCTCCTACAAACATGGCCAATGGTCAGGAATGCTGAATGTTGAAGTCCAAAACATATGCAGATCTACTTTCTGCCCACCCCTGGTTTCGAGAGAAGCCCACTTCCAGCCCTGCTGTCACAATCCAGCTTTGCGGTCAACTTTCATCCATGGTTTTGGGATTAAGTATTACATGTGATCCATGATGAGAGTGGTGTTTAACCCTTTCCTCCTGTGCTATTTTCTAGATCTACACTGCTCCTCCCTCAGAGATGTTCTCAATCCCACATGGGGTGGGTGGGAAGACAGAGACCTGTATTGTGACTGATTATGTCGCCCCACCAAACACACACACATTGCAGATTTAATAGCAGCAATTAAAATCTCGAAAACTGCGTTGTGGAAAGGACTGAACACAAATCTCCCCAGTGCCACTACTCTAATCAAAATCGGGGGAAACCAAACTGCTTTAAAGCCAGGAGATCTGATCACGGCTTTCCCAGCTCATCTCTCTAGCCTTCAGAACCTCATATTTGGCTCTCAGAAGTTCATAGACTCAGCCAACAGAATCAGAGCAAGAAGAACACAAGAAGCTGCCTTAAACCAAATCAGACCATTCATCTGTCTAGCTCAGTCTTGTCTGCACCAGCCTTCCCCAGCCTGGTTCCTTCAAGATGTTTTGGACTACAACTCCCATCAGGCTCAGCCAGCAGAGCCAACAGACGAGGATGATGGGCACTGACGCTCGAAACATTGAATTGAACTTGTGACCTTCTGCGTACAAAGCACGGGCTCTGCCACCGAGCTATGAGAGATGGATGGATTTAGGCATTGGCACGGGTTCATCCGAGGCTCCCACAAGCCAAGGCTTACCTTGCAAACGGCTGCTCATATCCGTACCACCAATTATCTCCTTTTCTTCTCCTTAGATAAGACAGAAGCTAGACACAGCAGGGGTTGGAACCAGTGGGGCGCCAGTTCCTACGGCGAGCTAATCAAGCAGCCCCCAAAATAGTACAAAGAGGAGAGGGCAAGAGAAATGTTCTCCTCCAACATCCTTGAAGTGGCACGTTGTGTTCCAAGCACTGGAAGAGGGCCATGTTCCCACTTCACAGGCTCATTATTAGAGATGGGGTCCATCTTAAGCTAAAAAGGTGAGATGCTCCAGAAATAGGATGGCAGAATGGAGCTCTTGTGGGTCACGCTTTGGAGGCTCAGCTTTATGAGCTCAGACTCCCAGGCAGAAATAGAAAAGCAACACCACCAGCAACGGAGGAGAACTCGCCCAAAGGCTCAAATGACCATGACACTGAATGCAAATCTACAGATGACATGAAATGGCCATGAGCTCAAAAAAAATGTCCAGAAGGTGTAGGATGCTATCAACACTATTACAGCGAAGCAGGTTTGGGCCTGGACAGGGCCTCGAAGGGAGACTACATCTTATTTATTTATTTATTATATTTATACCCTGCCTTTTTCCTGCAAGGAACCCAAGGTGGCTAACATAATCCTCCTCCTCTCCGTTTTATCCTCACAACAACCCTGTGAGGTAGGTGAGGCTGAGAGTCAGTGACTGGCCCAAAGTCACCCAGTGAGCTTCATGGCCAAGCGGGGACTAGAACCCGGATCTCCCGAGTCCCAGTCCAACACTCTCACCACTACCACTACGCCACACTGGCTCTCTACATATAAGCATCTCGGAACATAGCTGGATGAAGAGTGGAATACAAATAAAAGGAAATGAGCATGTGATGAATGTGTAGAGAAGAGGCCTAGCACTGGCTAATACTCCAAAGTGTCCCCTCCATTTTCGGAGACCATATGCCCTCTGATTACAAGATGCTGGGAATTAAGAGCAGGTGATGGATTTTGCTGTCATACTTAGCTTGCAAAAACAAGAAAGAAAGAATGCCTGTTCATAGCCCAAATTGCTGCCTGCCTGGTGCCATTCTGACCCCGACCCCAACCCCTTTGTTAGGTCTTCTCTCTCATTCGCTAGGTGGCCAGCTTCATCATAACGCCACGCAGTCGATCACAACTAGTGCTGTGTGACAACACCTCTGAAAGCAAAGAAAGCCAATTCAGAGTGATGGCACAATCCATCCTCCCTCCCTCTCCCTCTCCCTCTCGTTACCCTCACTTTGAATTGGAGCACGGCCACAGCTCGAATGGGTGTGAGGAGGGGGAAGGGAGGACCGGCACCACTGCTGCCACTTGGGCTGCTGTGGGCAGACAAAGCAACCAGCTCCTGGCCTACCACACTACAGCAGCTGCACCCCCTGCCTGATGATGTCTAGCTGCACCTGCAAACAGGGGTGGGTGGGCTTTTATTTTTAAGTGCCAAAAAAGAGGGGGCACGTTACACAGTGGGCAAAAGTGTTCCTGAAAAGCGCACACACACACACACACACACACACACACACACACAGCCCTTTTGGGTACTGGAAGAGTACAAGCAACCCTAGCAATATCATCATGCATCCATCTGCACTGCAACAAGTGCATGCAAAGCTGCACCGAAGGTCTTGGTTTCTGCAGAAATAACAGGCATCTTTTGATGCTTCTCATTCCTCGGCTGCCAGATCTGCAGGAAGGGACCCAACAGGACAGGCACAGCCAAGGTAGCTCTCTAAAAGGTAGCCACCGCAAAAAGCAGTCCTGCCTCTTCTCAGGATATAGTCACACACTGAGAAGATTGGGACCCAAGAGAGCCAGTGTGGCGTAGTGGACCCAAGAGAGCCAGTGTGGCGTAGTTGGACTGGGACTCGGGAGATCTGGGTTCTAGTCCCCGCTTGGCCATGAAGCTTGCTGGGCGACTGTGGGCCAGTCACCAACTCTCAGTCTGACCTACCTCACACGGGGTTGTTGTGGGGATAAAATGGAGAGGAGGAGGACTACGTAAACCACCTTGGGGTCCTTGCAAGAGGAAAAAAAGTTGGGATAGAAATGTAATCAGTCGGTCCATCTGGGGTACCGGCAGCTGCTAACTTGGTCATGGAAGACTGAGAAGCTGCGCCTGCTAAAATTCTCTTCCTTAAACAACTATTAATCGGTCCAGCTTCCCATTGGATCATGCCCTGGGGCAATTCATTTTTGCAACCAAAGTTAGGGGGCAAAGGCTTGTGCTCTGCTGCCCGAGAAGACACAGGAGGACTAGATCTAACAGGCTCAAGTTGCTGGAGGGAAGATCTCAGTTGGCTATTCTTCGTGGTAAGAGCAGTTTGACAGTGGAACCCAGGGCCAAAAGGGCTGGTGGGCTCCCGCTCTTCAAGCAGAGGCTGGGCAGCCATCTGCTCGAGCTCCGCATTTTCTGCATGCCTAGAACAGTGGTGGGCGGGAGGTACCGGTAGATCAAGATGTGCGGGTAGATCTCCGGATGATTTGCAGTAGGCTGGCAATCTCCCAATGGTCTAACAGCTGCAGCAATGAAACAGCTCCCCCCCCGCCAAATCATGCTGCTGAATAGAGAGCTTGCGATGTGGACTTTTGTGTGTGGGAGGACCATGAGTGCTGTTCAGTTCTGATAATCAAAACAAACTCCTGGGCTCGACATCCTTTAATTCTAAGGCTAGATGCTTTGGTGCACAGGCGGGTCCTTCTGGGTTTCGTGTCAGAACACCAGCTAAAAGGGTTCTATTTGCTGGGCAGAGCTATTTCCCCCAGACCACCGGTGGAGTTTTGTTAGTTTTTCTTTTTTTTTAAAAAAAAAATTTAAACACAACCTTGTAGTTTCCAGACCCCCTGCTGCAATCCTGAACGCAAATCTTCACTTTCAAAGGCTTCTCTTTCTGCACAAGCCAGCATTATCTGCCTTGCCTCCCCGCTCTCCTATCTCTCCGAGAATGCTACAGGGTTGCGCACCTTATCTCCTGTAAACTCACTCCTGCCGCTTGGTTTTATTCCACGTTCAGGGAGTGAAGGAGAAGGTGGGGTGAAATGAAAGGCAGTCCGTCACCCTTCGCAAGATCCTGGGAAAGAGAAGGCTGAGGAGTGGGATGGGGCAGGCGAGGCATGGGGGGGGCACATTACACCGTATATCGTCAAGTTAGCAGAACGGGGGAGAGAGAGAGAGAGAGAGAGAAAGAGAGAGAGAGAGAGTCTGTGTCTGTGTCTGTGTCTGTGTCTGTGTCTGTCACTCCCAGCAGGTGAGAAGTGTGGTCCCCATAGGGTTTGGGAGGGCAATGCAGCACTCCAACCCTCCAAAGTTCATGACAGAGACAGACAGACAGACAGACAGACAGACAGACAGACAGAAGTGTGGTGTGTGTGTGTGTGTGTGTGCACGTGTGTGTGTGCATAGACAGATAGACATGGAAAGCGAGTTCCTGAATTCTATCTCCGTAACACACTAGTGCAGTGTTCTCCAACCTTGGGTCCCCAGATGTTTTCTGGCCTACAACTCCCAGCATGCCCCAGCCAGCGTAGCCAAAAACATCTGGGGACCCCAAGGTTGGCGAACGCTGCACTAGTGTGACCACGATATAGGACAGTCTCCTGGCTCGATTGGGATCCTCTACTTCAGGGATGGGCAACTTCAAGGGCTGGGCGGGGGACACACACACACTGCCCACCCCGAACCTTCTGCCGGGAAGCGGGAAGCACGGGCAGCACGCACTTTGTTTCCCAGCAAAATCACGATCCCCCCCCCCCCCCCAGCCTTCCAGAATCCAGACAGGTCTTTGGCAGGCTGGCTGGGGTGGGGAAATGGAGCAGAGACACCGTGGTCCTGCTAGGAAACCACGAGGCATGCAGGAGCTGCGGGGTTCACAGTGGCCACAGTAGTGGTGGGACCCAGGGGGGGCGTATGCTGCCCACCCCTCTTCTACCACCATTGATACGCACAACAAAGAGATAATTTTAAAAAATCTGAATGAGAGGGGGGGGGAAGTGGGAGAAAGAGAAAAAGAGAGAACACCAGATGACCCTTAATAATAACGAGAACATCAGCACCTTAACATCTGTATAAGCACAGGGATTGGGGAACTTGTGTTGTTGAACTCCCTCCCCCATGCTAGCTGGGGCTGATGGGAGTTGTAATCAAACAACACCTGGAGGGCCATGGGTTCCTTCCTCATCCTGGTCTAGCGCCTCCAAGTGTTCAGAGAGCTCCACGTGCATTATCTAGTGGCAATCCTTACAACAACCCTGTGAGGTTGTCAGCATTATTATCCGCCCCATGACAGAACGGGTGTATATGGGTGGGCGGGCAGCAGCTGAGGTTGAGAGAGTGAGATTTGAACTGAGGGCTTCCTGATTTGTAGCTCAGGAGGCAACCCAACACACAGTGACCGGGGCGTAGGCTCCACACTCACCTGTGCACTCGGCGCTGTACATTTTCTCCTGGGCCGGGGGCTTTCCTTTGCGCCTCCCTGGTGGCCCTGGAGGTCCTGGAGGTCCTGGGGGACCAGCGGGCCCTGGAACCCCTGGATCACCTTTCACACCTAGCAGAGAGCAGAAGACAAAGAGTAACTCCAAGAGTGACTACAGCTGACAAGTGCTACAAGCCTTGTACCCATCAGACTGAGAGCTGTTTTCAAGCAGATCCAGTTTTGGAGGTTGGAAGCTTATATCTTCGCTGACGGTAGCTTCACATTTAAACAGCAGTCAGATCCTAATTCTGTGATCCGTACGTACCCCCAGCTCCCCTAGAAAAACACAACACTCCCAGAAAGTCCAAGCCAGCCTCAAGAGTCCTACTCCAGACTCTGAAGGTCCACAGCTTCTATGCAACCTCATTTACACCAGGAATGGGCAGAAAGTAGACCAGGATCTACTGGTAGATCTCTAGGTGATTTGCAGTAGATCAGGGATGTAGAACCTCTGGCCCACTGGGCCAAATTCAGCTCGCGGAGGTTCCCTCTCAGCCCCCCCCCCCACTCCCAATGTGAGCAATCACTCACAGCCATTCTCTGGGGAAGGCTGCACTGAAGTGTAATTCTCAGAGCGTGTTTCCTCTCACCTTGTGCTATTAGCTCGTTGTTCGCATCGCCTTTGTCGCCCTTGGCCCCTCTGGATCCTTTTTCTCCTCGCTGCCCCCTCTTTCCCAGGTAAGCCAATTTCACCAGGATCCCCTTTGTCGCCTCTTTCTCCAGGCTCTCCTTTAGGTCCTAGAAAACCAAAGGGAATGTTAAATACCATGTGTGAGACGCAATGGAGATGATTAAAGAAGGTCAGAAGTGGTGTTTGTAGTAGGGCTGTACCACAGGAGGGCTGCACCACATGATGGGTCTGAACTTTTGAATTGGCTGCCAAGATTTGGGGAAGGTGTTGGGCAGGGAAGATACAGCTACAAGGGAAAATGTTAGCCGCATATATCTCGAGTCTGCCAAGATACCTATTTTTCCTTTTCTTCCAGAGTCTCCCTTTTGCCCAGGAATTCCAGGAATGCCGTCCGATCCATTCAAGCCGGGCAATCCATCGAGCCCAGGGGGACCTGATCAAACAAAACATGTTTCAGAGACTCCTCAGAGAGGATATCACCCATCACTAAAAAAAATATGTATGCAATTACTCCACTTATTAATTACATGTATATCTCACCTTTCTCCCATCATGGAACTCAAGGCAGCATACCTGGGGTCCCTGAGCAAACTTCCAAGCAAGCACTGACCAGACCTAAACCCAGGGCTGATGTCAAAGGTAGGTATGACTGGGCACCCGCCGAGGGCCCACAGCCCAGCAGGGGCCCACTGACAAGAGCTCCCCGGACTTGCTCCTCCCCTTCACCACTGCAACCTGCTTGTTCACCTGCCTCTCTCTCTGGCCCAGCCAATGATGGTGGTGAGGAGCGGAGCAGTAGATGTCACTGCCTTCTTCTTGCCCACTGGCCCTCTGCCTGTCAAGCAAGCAAGCGGGAGCAGTGATGAAATGGATGAGGAGCGATAGCAGCTGGTGAGAATGGTGGTGAGAAGGTAGACTCACCTAGGGAGGGTGTCTTGCCCAAGGGCCCTCCAAAACCTGGAGCCAGCACTGCCCAGACCTTCAAGATGCTGGCTCAGCTTGTCTGAGCGTGGAAAGCGAAGCAGGGTCAGGCCTGGCTATTCCTTGGATGGGAGACCCCCTCCTCTAGTTTCCTGCAGTGAGCAGGGGGTTGGACTCGATGGCCTTGTCGGCCCCTTCCAACTCTATGATCTATGCAATCTATGAATAAGAAAGTTTCAGCAACATCTTGTGCCTTCAAACCCTCCTCTAGGGCATCCAGGCATGGTCCAAACCCCAGGCCACTTTGCTGGAACCGCGTTCTAAGGAATTCCATCCCCAGACACTGACATTTTTAAAGTCACTTTCCTTTGTAACTTTTACCCCTACCAAATGGGGTGGGGAGGGGTTGGATGAGAGTTTTCCCTGTCCTAACATCTGTCCCAGTTACTCATTCCAAGCACAATTAATGCAAGTCTCGACTTTTACTATGAAAAAAACATGAGCCAGCCAGCTAGTCATGGAATGTGAAACTTTCCAAACGAAAGGGCATAACTTGCTACAGACACGGGGGAAGGAAGTGCCATGTGTTTATGCGAAACTCATTTTTGCCCAACTTGAAGGATAACTTAGGGGACTGAGGGAAAGCAGCATTACAGAGTTAAACAGAACTTTTCTCCAGTTAAAGTTAGTATAGAAATGGCCCCCATAATACTATAATGGAATAGCAACAACAAAATGTTATCTTGGATAATAGTGAATATGGCCCCAAATAAGCTTCTAGGAGCCCACATGATAAGCATTTGTGGCCCACCAAGAGTCTAAAAGGAAAGAACCAGCTGACTGACATAGTTTCCTGGAGAGATTTTTGATCACCACGGGTGACTAGGCAAGTAGCTATTTACACAGTTCAGCAAGGAAATAGTTCCATGTACTGACTAATGGATGCCCTCTCCAGGCTCAAACAACACATGAAATTAATTGTGTGCACTTTCACTTTCCCTCTGTTTTTATGTTGTTGCTGAACCTAAAGCAGTTGCCTTCTCCAAAGGGAGACCAGCGCAGAGGCATCTTAACGGCTTCCCTCTCTGATGGCCTTCCACCAGGAATCATGGTTTACATTAACTATGGTTAGTTTAAACAAGCCAGCTTCATAACCCCTTGGTTTATTAAACTGATGGGATTATTTGCATTAGGACTTTTTCCAGATCACTCGGTTCATATTCAAGGAAAGGTCCCTTAATGCTAAATAAAATGCATCTAAATTAATAAAATTAATATAGTAAGTGTTGCTTCTTTAAAAAAAAAAAGTATTATCATACCAAATGAACATTAGTTTTCAGCAATATTTAAAATGGTAGCTACTTTTAAAGCAATGCCTAGCTCAGTGACAAAAGTAGAGCTTCATAAAATCCAATATTTAATTGATATCATATGGAAGAAAAAGACACTATGGTGTGAAAATTAAAAACAGACCTAAGTTTCTGCATTTGCTTTCAAATGGTTTGGGGTGGGGAAAGTTTGTAGTTTTTGGGATGATCCTACAACTGCAGATGGTAAAAGAGAATACTGAGACTTGAAACAACAATCTGGAAATACATTTTCAGAAGATATGGATTGGATGCAAGCATAGCTATACCTAGAAAACAGCCATTGAAATCTCTGGGACTTAAGTTAGTCACGATTAACCTAAGTCGTATCGATTCTAGTGGGTCTACTCCTATGGCTAAATCTGGATCCAAGCCTGGCTCCAATATCTATTCCAACTTTGGGGGATTGTTATGGAAAACATTAAGGCTACAATCCTAATATGTACTTACAAAGGAGTAAGTCCGAATGATGAACACAGTTGGGGCTTAACTTCCAAGTAGACATGCTTAGTTAGGACTATGCTATGCTATTCCATCAAAAAGACAAGCCACAAACTTTAGGAAGAAGAAAGGAGAGATCTCTCCATTTACTAAGACCAGTTGCACAGCCCAATCCTATGCATGTTTACTCAGAAATAGCTCCTACTGATTTAAACTGGCTACATGTTATACTCGCTGCATGAGAGCGATGTCCACTGACAATTCTGAAGGCTCCCCCTCCAGCTGGAGTGGACAGAAATATCGCACATACAGTGAAAGGGGAGCCACTGGCCACCATCCAGTTCTTTTACTCTTCTTATCTCCCTGCTTAGCAGCTAACTTTCCCTGCTCCTCCCCCTCCCAACTCATAGGGAATATCAGCCGCTGAGCAGAGAGATGAGGCAAGATAGACGGAAGAGGGAGAGAGGTGGCCAGTGGTTCCTGTTTCCCTGTGTGTTTGCCTGTGTGATTCCCCTCCAGCTGTCTCTGCCTGTCCCCAACTGGGAGTCTTCTTCAGAGTCCTCAGCAGGCAGAGGCTGGCTACTCATGGCACTACACAAGAGTACCAGTGGATGGGGCCCTGCCCCAAGGAGTTGCAGTCTACCATCTGACGCGGGGGGGGGGAACAGCGGGAGGGGAGGCAGAGATAAGCAAGGAAGTAATATGCAGCTGTTCCTGTTACAGATGCTTAGGCAGGCTTAGTTACAGCGTCAGTTACAGTAGGGCGTGGGAATGTAAAGGAAAAGGTTTATTATTACCTGGCAATCCTGGTGGCCCTGGAGGATGAACAAAAAAAGAACAGAAAACAGTGAGGGCAACTAAAACCAAAAATACAACTCTTACGAATAGGACGATGCCCAACAACCTACTGAAAACAACACTGAAGTGTCTCAATGGGCATTTTGCAAGCTTCATGTCTACACGTTTTTAAGCCAGTTCCAAATTTGTTTAATTCCACAGCTTCCAACTCAGGAATACCTAGAGCTTTCGTTCTACAGGTGGGACCCAGAACAAAAGTCTGCATGTTTCTTGGGGCTTTATTGTTGTTGTTGTTTGGAGTGGCGCCCCCAGCAGGGGGTTCATGTGCTGATACCCTCCCTTTTATTTCTCAGTGGTCCCATTTTGGCTCAGATCCTATTGGCACGTCGGCACCAGGTTCAGCATTAGAAGGCATGATAACTGCATTCCAATCCACACGTTGGTCTGGGAACAGGGTCTCCAATGTAGTGCCCATGGGCACCAATGTGCCCACAGACACCTCTCTTGGTCCCCACCAAGCTCCCTGGCTGGCCCTCCTGATTTTTGTCTTGTTTCTTAAGGTATTTTTAATTAATTATTTTTAAGTGAGAGGCTGGCATACTGCAAAGTGAAGGGCTGCCCTCCAGCGCCATTTTTACTTGGGTTCCAAACAGACCCCTTCGCCTCAGTCTTGTACTTAGATTCTTGGGCAAGTTGCTTTTCTTTTCGTCTCACCAGTTTACCTTCTGGGAAATGAGTGTTTTGTGACCAGCTGTTGCCCACCAGGGCAGCCATTTTACGAATGGGCAAGCCCCACTGCCATTGCAGCCATTTTGTGAGAGCACCCATGACACTCTCTCAAAATTCCAAATGTGTTCACCAACCCAAATGAAATCCTCAAGCATCCCTACCACTATATGTCCAGTAGTTAAGAGAAAACAGTGGGTTATCCTTGTAAAAATGGTCTCCCCCACCTTCCCATGGGCAAAGCATGGTTTGCTGCTGTATCTGTACAGAACACTAGAGAAATGACAAAGCATATAATTCTGACAAATACAAAAGCAGAAGAGTCCTCCTTTTCCAGTTCAGCCTGTTGAAAGCTAATCTTCAAAAGCAAATAAACAAACTTCACTCTCCATCCCAAAGCCAAGCACTAACTGAAATTTCACTCAATTGCTCTTTGACAGAACATGCGTTCTGCCGGGGGAGTCTGGTTGCAACTCAAGTAATTGCTCTGCTGCCTTTTCTCTTGCACCAGCCAAAGTAATCCAATAATTAATGTGTTGACATTCTTTAGTGTTTCCCAAGGGGCTCTTTCCGCATCTCGTTTGCAGCATGAACAAAATGGCATATTAGACCTGAGCACTGCACCAAGACAAAACAGTAGCCCAGATCCAGAATCAATAGCATGGAGATCCTGTAGGCAGTGTTGTAGTGGAGCCAAGCTTCACAGGGACACAGCATTTTTAATAGGGGTGGGGGACCGGCCCCGCCTCCGGCTCGGCAGACACCGCTGCTGCACCCACCAAGCTGGGCTGAAAGCTGGCGTGCGCCACGCCGCTTGCCAGACTTCCCAGTTCCTGGTGGGCCACTGCTTACGTAGAAAATGCCTTAAGATACGTCAAAAGCGGCCGCCATTTGCGCAAGTTCTGCAAATTGCAGCCACTTTGGGCATATTCTCAATGCAGTTTCTATGTAAACAGTGGCCCGCCAGGAGCCTGGAAGTCGCTTCCCCGGCTCGACTCGGGAGAACGCTCTGTTTCAGATGAGATTATAGAGATGGGAATCACTTGCACATTGACCTGCCTGCCTGTGCCTGCTGCATTTCCATACATGCAGACATTTTTCTTCATGGGAAACAACTCGATGTCTGTAAAGTGAAGTGTCTGAGCCTTAAATGTTAAAGCCTTAGAGGACCTTTCTGCAGATCTTTTTTTTTTTTTAATCAATGGACGGCACTAGTAACACACTAGCCAGTGACAGAATGAGATTCCATTTCTTTGCTGAAACGCAATTCCTTTCTTTCATCTCCCACCTGTTTCCATCATGGAGCTCAGCAAGGTATTACATAGGATTACCAGACAGGCTCCCATCCAGGCACTGAGCAGAGCCACAGCAGATTAACTTCAATAAGGCAAGCTGCGTCAGGCACCTTCAGACCAGGCCCTGGGATGTTTCAGTGCCCTGACCTTAGCGGTTCACGCGGGTGAGATCTTCTGATTCAACGCCATCACATTTTTTTTGCACGTGCCACATCTTCCTCTGTTCCCAGCTCCTTTTGTCACCAGTGCACAGGAGTGATGAAACCAAGCAAAGCAAAGGAGGTACATCAGTTTACGCGGTCACACGTTTGCCAACCTACCGGTCAAACAAACTCCTTTCGTGCTGTTGCACAACTCGATCATCACCCGGACCTAAACGAATATATAACGAATATATAAATCATTGCTGGAAATATACAGGATTCATGATTTGGACAGAAACAAACACGCATCTTCCAGGCTGGCATCTGAGGAACTCCCAAACTGTAAACCGAAGTGTGTCGTGAGGAATAAATTAATTAAAAAACGACACGGGTAGCGGCTTTATACCGAGTCAAACCATTGGCCCATCCAGTTCAGTACTGTCTACTCCAAAGGTGGGGGAACCTTGGCCCTCCAGATGTTGTTGGACTACAACTCCCATCACCCCTGACCATTGGCCATGTCGACTGGGGCTGATGGGAGTTGGCATCTAAAAACATCTAGAGGGTCAAAGTAGTTCCCCTACATTAGAACAATAACACAACAACAACAAACCTTTCCCACCTAGCATTTCTTCATGGTCAATTAGTAACAATCACTTCAGGGCTTACTTAAGAACATAAGAAGAAGAAGAAGAGCCCTGCTGGATCAGACCCAGGGTCCATCTAGTCCAGCATTCTGTTCACACAGTGGCCAACCAGCTGCCCACGGGAAACCCACAAGGAGGACGTGAGTGCAACAGCACCCTCCCGCCCATGTTCCCCAGCATACTGCCTCTGATACTGGAGGTAGCATATAGCCAATCAGGACTAGTAGCCATTGATCATCTCCTCCTCCACACTGCCTTCTTCTGAGAGGAGGAGGGCTGGTTGCTCTTTGTACAGACATCATTGCTTACATATGAGGAAAATGCAGTGTCCCAAATGAGGACAAACGGGGCAACGCTCGAAGATGCATGCTAAACTAACTTCCAAAGGAAGGCCATGAGTTGACCTTATCCGCTAAGGCCATGTGGGCTGGGGAAGGGGGGACAATAGAAAGTACATTTTTAAATCACTCATCATAATGAGTACAATGAGTACAATGCCCTCCCCATCCCCATCCAAAACATACGCACTGGAGTAAAATCCCAGCAGTGTTGTGACTGGCAGTGTTGTGGCTGGGATCATGGTGCAGACCTTCATCCGTGTGCAGTCATCAGAGCAGCCTTCCCCAACCTGGTGCCCGGCAGATGCTTTGGACTACAGCACCCATTATCCCTGACCATTGCTGGCTGGGGCTAATGGGACTTGCAGTCCAAAACATCTGGAGGGCCACCAGGTTGCCTACCCTGGACTATAGGGGCCATAGCTCAGGGGTAGAGCACATGTTCGGCTTGCACAAGGTCCCAGGTTCGATGGCATCAAAGCTACCGAGAAAACAAGGGAAATTAACAAGGTTGCACACTCCCCCCACCTGTCTTTCTTTCTCCCAGCAGAGGTCATCCATCAGGGCAACCAAAGTAGTTTCCGTGCCTTTACGAAACATTTTGAGTCTTTGCCTTTGGGTGGATTTGAGAAAAGAACGGTGCATTAGCCAGCTCTATTCAGTGAAATAATACAAATGAATGGGTCGTGTTGATGCGCACTGAATCTTGGCCAACCACAAAAGTGCTCATCTTACATTCCATGCAGTGCTTTTCACTTAACTCACAAAGAGCAATTTATTACAGCTTTGGACTTTTTTTATTTTCCACTATCCCCAAATCTGTAGCCACACTAGACTACCATTATTGGGATGCCCTGTGCTCCAATTCCTTGCTCACACACCCCCTTTTTCCATTTCTGAGCTTTTGTTCACAAAGACAGAAGATTGATTGCCCGCTCTTTCTAGAGCTTCCTCATCATGGTGTTTTGTCAACTGGTGTAATCACAGTGAGAGTCTATTAAGAGAAAGAGCAGCAGCAACAACAAAGAAGAATTTGCCCTATAATATTATGTTGGCATTAGAATGAGTTGAGGCAGGAATTTTTTTCTGGCATCAGAAGAAATTGAGGGAGGAAAAAATGGCCACTATTTTCTTTTTCTTCCACCATTCATCTCTATATCTAAAATAGCTACACCTGCTAAAGTTTTGCACAACAGGCTGCTGTTAAAGCAAAGGAAGATAGCAAATAAACATAAGAACATGTTGTTCTTATGTTTATTTGCTATCTTCCTTTGCTTTAACAAGAGCCCTGCTGGATCAGACCAAGGGTCCATCCAGTCCAGCATTCTGTTCACACAGTGGCCAACCAGCTGCCCATGGGAAACCCACAAGCAGGACATGAGTGCAACAGCACCCTCCCGCCCATGTTCCCCTAGCAACTGGTGTCCATAGGCACACTGCCTCCGATACTGGAGGGAGCATATAGCCAATTAGGACTAGTAGCCACTGATAGCCTTCTCCTCCATGAATTTGCCCAAGCCCCCTTTAAAGCCCTCCAAATTGGTGGCCATCACTACATCTTGTGGAAGTGAATTCCATAGTTTGACTATGCACTGTGTGAAGAAGTCCTTCCCTTTATCTGTCCTGAATCTCCCACCAATCAGCTTCATGGGATGACCCCATTGGGTTCTAGTATTATGAGGAGGGAGAGAAATGTCTCCCTGTCCACTTTCTCCACACCATGCATAATTTCGTGCACCTCTATCATGTCTCCCCTTACTCGCCTTTTTCCTAAGCTAAACAATCCCAGCTGCTGTAACTTTTCCTCATAGGGGAGTTGCTCCAGCCCTTCGATCATGGGAGTTGCCCTTTTCTGCACTTTTTCCAACTCTACTTAGGTGTGGTGACCAGAACTGTTCACAATATTCTAAATGTGGTTACACCATGGATTTGTATAACAGGGTATGATATTGGCCGTTTTATTTTCAATTCCTTTCCTAATTATGCCTAACACGGAGTTTGCCTTCTCTAAAACAAAGACTGACTGATACCCTACTTCTCTAGCACTCTTCTCCTCATCGCTGCTATGCAAGAGCCAGTGTGATTGACCTTGCACCAATCGCTAACCTCCCTCACAGGGTTGTTATGAGGATTAAAAGGCAGGGTGGGGACTATAGGACAAACTGCCTTGTGTCAGGGCAGGCTATATTTTCATCTAGCCCAGTATTTACTGGCAGTGGCTGTATACGGTCTCAGGCAAAGGTGTTTCTCAACACCTGAGATACTTGGGGATAGCCGGGATTAAACCCGAGACCTTCTGCATGCAAAGCAGGTGCCCCTGCTACTGAGCGATGGGAGAATTGTGTCCACTGCTCTGAGCTATTTGGAGGAAGAAGGATATAAAAATGGTGTATCTGTATGAATACTACTTCAACAGGTGGGGAAAAAAAATCACATGTAGAATTCCTATCAGCCATGGCGCTGTTAAAGGGGACACTCCTAAATTGAGATGCAAGATTTCAAGACAAAAATGCAGGTTCACTGTATTGATCCATTAGGAAAAAGAAATACCCCAAAGCAACGGTAGCATAGTTGCAAAGCAGTGAGCAAGCTTTCACATTCAGCAGAACTCTTCTTCAGCTGGATGTTAAGTCAAAAGGGCTGAGGGTGGGAGAGAAAGTTCAAGGATGTACATTTTTAAAAAATTTATTTATTATATTTTTAAATCACCCATCTGGCCGGTCACCCGGCCACCCTGAGTGATGTACAACAGGATAAAATACAATAAAATACAATAAAACACCATTAAAACAAACACAATTAAAACAATATAAAAGTTTTTTTTTTAAAAAAAGATCCTAACTCACCCCATATTCCCGCCTGAAAAGCCATGTTTTTAAAGCCCAGCGGAAGTTCATCAAGGAGGGGGCATGGTGGAGGTCACTGGGGAGGGAGTTCCATAACTTGGGGGCCATCACAGAAAAGGCCCTCTTCCTAGCCCCCACCAGCCAGGCTGCTCTGGCTGATGGAACAAGGAGAAGGCCATCCGTGGCAGACCTTGTTGAGCGGCCTACTTGATTTATTTTCAATTCCTTTCCTAATTATGCCTAACACGGAGTTTGCCTTCTCTAAAACAAAGACTGACTGATACCCTACTTCTCTAGCACTCTTCTCCTCATCGCTGCTATGCAAGAGCCAGTGTGATTGACCTTGCACCAATCGCTAATTGCTGGAGGTGTTCCTTGACACTGGCATGATGGGAAGATGGCGGAGTTTTCCCATCATGCTCACCTCACCGATATTCTCCCCGACCATGTGTTTTGATGGTTTACTTAACATCTATCCTGCGGAAGAGCTCCGCTGAATTCAAAAGCTTGCTCACTACTTTGTGATGCTTCCATGAGTCCTGATAAAGGTATTGCGCTACAGCTACAATGCCAAAGAGACATCCAAAGGAGAGAGAAAGTCAAGAAATTGAAGGATGATTGTAATTCTGCCACCGTGTCCTCTCTGTCTGAAGCCTGGACCTCAGTCCCATCTATAGTAAAGACAGAACTATACACTGGGTGAAACAGGGGGCTGTAGTGTTGCCAAAAATGGAAGACCCCCTGTCAAGGTTCCTTCTTCTACAGTGTGTAATGCAACCTCCCTCGTGCCCTGATGTCATTATATGCCCCTCTCCCACTGTTCTATATCATTGGCTGCCACTGGTAGGAAACTGTGAAGGAAAAAGCCTCAGAGTTTCCTGCACCACACACACACACACACACACACACACACGCACACCTCCTCAGGTGTAAACAAGTATAATCCCAGCTGGGGGCTTGGAAATGTGAAATGTACATAGTTTAGATGGCGCCTCAGAGGCTCCCCATCTTGATGTCTACGTGCCCCAGCCATTTGTATGCAAATGAAAGCCCGCTAGTCATGAGCCACCCCTCCCCTCTGCCTGGGCCAGGTGAAGTTCATCCTGATTGGCTAAAGACAGCTGGGCTACTGAAGGGAGGGGTGGGGGGGAAGAATCTATACTGCTGCTGTGGCTTCTGGTTTCTGTTGTTGTTGGGGGTCTGCACGTGAAGAAGCACGGGTTAGGGCTACTTGCTGAAGCAAGCCCCGGAGAAGAGACCAAGCAACCCCCAGGTAAAGAGAGTGAGGCCTGGGTCGTTATGTAGTCAAGGAACTAGCTTTGTTATTTTGTAGCTCTACTGTGTATGTACCAAAGTGTCTCCCCACCGTGTCTCCTTCCCTCATTTCCCACCTTTTGTTGTAATCTGTTTACCTGAAATAAACTTTCCTGGTTTTACCCCACACGGCGTGTGTGGTTCCTCTGTGGTTCCGTGCTAAATCCAGAGTATAGACCCAGGGCAAGGCCCTGAGAGACTCAGTGTCAAGACGGCAGAGCCAAGGCTGGCAGTTTGCACCTTTGATCTCTGGTCTTGCGTAAAGGACCGGTTGGCAAGTCTTTCTTTCAGAGAAACCGTTCAGTGTAATGTTGTCAATCAGGGGCAGCGTCAAGGCTAAGCATGCTTGGGCACTTGCTGAGGGCCCACGCCCCAGCAGGGTCCCACCGAGAGGAGCTGCTCCACCTCTCCCCCATTGCAACGTGCTTGTTCAGCTGCCTCTCACTTTGGCCCAGGCAGTGGCGGCGGTGGCGGCGAGGATCAGTAGATGCCACTGCCTGCTTGCTTCCCTGCCTGTCCAGCAATCAAGTGGGAGCGATGATGAGGATGAGGAGCCATATAGCAGCTGGTGACTACGGCAGTGATAAGGTCAATCAATCAATCAATCAATTTATTTATTACGGTCATAGACCAGCAGGGCAGTGATAAGGTCAACTCACTGAGGGTGCCCTGCCCAAGGGCCCTCAAACAGCTGGAGCTGGCACCCATATCAGCACAGAAGGGGAGGGAGAGCCTGACCCGGGGCTGCCATATTTTTCAGCAGCAGCTCTGTGTTTCTTGCAACGTTGTCCTAAGCATGAAACTTCACACCCCTTCAGCGGCTCACAGGTAGCGCCCCTCTCTTCTCTGCCTATTTTCTTAGTAAGTGTCGCCGTTGCCGGCACGTCCGGAAGCTGCAGTTAAAACCGGAGCATTCACTCCACCAGCTGCCCACGAGAAAAGCTTGCAAATCAGAAGGTCATTAGCTGCTTATTCATTCCTCTGGTCAATCGTCCAGCTTCTAATGCTCAACAAAAAAGTATCCGCGTCAATGGTCCTCAGCATCGAGGGCTCATTATATAATCTATGAAAAGCCGGCCCTTGGCTTTCATTCATTTTGAATCAGAGGTTGCATGCTTTCCAAGGCAAAACTCAAAAGGGGTGTTTCTCCCCCACCCCCACAAGTTTATGGAGGCATCCCTCAGGTCATCTGAAGCTTTTTGTCCCACAAAAATTTAGACACAATTTGAATCCACACTGCGGCGGGCAGCTTGGGGAGGATTTCCAAACAGTTTTTAAAAAATGAAAAACCCTCCCCCCCCGAACATAATTGAGAAGCAGTGTGGTGTAGTGGTTAGAGTGTCGGACTTGGACTCAGGAGACCTGAGTTCAAGTCCCCACTCAGCCATGAAGCTCACTGGGTAACTCTGGGCCAGTCACTGACTCTCAGACTAACCTACCTCAAAGGGTTGTTGTGAGGATAAAATGGAGAGGAGGAGGAGGAGGATTATGTAAGTCGCCTTGGGTTCCTTGCAGGGAAAAAGGCAGGATATAAACATGATAAATAAATAAATAAAATGTGTAATCCAGCCTTCTCCAACATGCTGCCGTCCTGATGTTTTGGCCCTACAACTCCCATGATTCATGACCATTGGCCCTGCTGGCTGAGGCTGATGGGAGTTGAAGATCAAAACATCTGGAGGCACCAGGTTGGGGGAAGGCTGGTGTCATCAGGCTGCTGTGAGGCTGTGATCCTCTGTACACTTACAAGGGAGCAAGTCCAACTGAACTTCAGAGAGCCGGCCTTCCGAGTAAAGCTGCTTAGAACTGTGCTGCAGTTTCCCATTGTTAAAAAAATCATTCAGACTTCACTTTAAGCTTCTGCAATGTTTACAGGAGAGGTTCCGAACCTCAAGTCTGGAGGCCCAATCCAGCCCCCTGGAGTTCCCAGATAGCCACGCCCCCTTTCCCCCAACCACCATCGCTTGGTGGTTTCCCAGCTTTTGTGCTCTTCCCCCCCCCCCCCCCGCCGCCACTCCTCCCATGATGCAGTTCCAATCCAGCTTCTCCAAACACACACACACCATGGTCATTATTTGTGGAAGAAAAATCTTGCCTGCAGGGGCAAAAAACCACATCAACGACATCATATATGTAGTTTGGCCCTCGGTAACAGAGTTTAGAAGTTTCCCAAATAATTTTTTGTTGTTGTTGCCCCTACTAAAAATGAACATACGTGAATCTTTCGCCTAGCAGGAAAAGAAGGAGCTAGTGTAGGAAAATGGCCTGCTGAAAGCAACACAATGGAAAGCAAGCTCACGGCTGCTAGGAAGACTAGCTAGAAAAAGTCCCATTTCCAGCAGCTTCTATAAAGCTACCAAGTAAGAGATACCGTATTTTTCCATCTATAAGACGCCCCCATGTATAATACGCCCCCCACTGGGCAGTTTCGCAACTGTGTGGTTCTCTCCTTGGCTTACTTCCGTGTATAAGACGACCCTCAATTTTTAGTCTAACAATTTTAGGAAAAAGTATAGTCTTATACATGGAAAAATACTGTATTTATTTTGGGATGCAAGTTAACACTTCCACATTAAGAGTTGCCAACTTTTCACCTCCTGTGTCTTTAACAGTTGTTTAATCCGCAGCAATTCAATTCCAGAGACAAGTTTCACCTGCCAATCGCTGCTGATCGAGTGAAAGCTGAAGACATGGGGGGAGGGGCGACGGGACTTAAAACAACTCTCTGTTTTAAGCGTCTGCTATGAAAGTGCGCACCGCACACGCGTGTGATGGCTGTGCAACCTCCCAGCCAGCCACTGCCTCCTGTGCATATCTTGGAATAATCATTCTGATAAATGGTAAAATTTAGGATTACATAGCATTTGCGAAGCTTGAGTTTTTATCTTGGGATACGAGATTGCATAAGAGTAATTTAATCCTACTGAGGCCTAATATCCTGGAGTCAAAACACATTATATGAAAAGGACACCCAATTGATTCTGACAGCATCACCATCGAGGGATCCTCTGGGCTGTGCATCTGTTCACTAAAGCAATCGGTGGTCAATCATGGAATTTGGCCAGGGATGGCTTTTTTTGCTCACCTCTGCAGCACAGCACAAGCTAGCCCTGCTGAAATACCCAAGTGTTTCCAAATCACACAACACGGAGATTCAAGGTCTGTCTATAACTATCAAGATGATGGGAGTTGTAGTCCAACACACCTGGAAAGCACCAGTTGGGAGCAGGGGAGACGGTCATCGGCAAAGGTCATTCTCAAAGTTTGCGTCAAATGTCGCCTATCCCCTGATGCACCAGCCTTGCTCGAATTGGGTTTGGGTTGTTTACCTCACTTTGAACTATAATCCTCTCAATCGTGGTGGCACGCAAAGCGAGTGTCTGGACCAAAGTCACCCAATGAGCTTCATGGCCAAGTAGAATCTAGAACCTGGATCTCCTGAGTCCCAGTCCCAGCACTCTAACCACTACACCACACTGCATGCATCAACCAGTGGGGATAAACAAGATTCAGTCAAGATGCAGCCACCGAGCCTTGAAACTAACTGTCCAAGGTACTAGGTGTGTGTGAGCTGGCTGGAGCTCCCTTCGAATGATACCATGTTGTAGGAGATCATTAGTATTCAGAGCAGCCAGATCAAGGAGCGAGCGGGGCTGATGTCAGGGGAGGCCCGCCCCCCCGCCGAAGTAAACTTTAAGAGTCTAAGCCAGACCTGGCACCTTCCAGGTGGGGTGGACCACTCCCATCACCCCCCGCCAACGCGCTGGCTGGGGAGGATGGGAGTAGTCGGGCTAGGCTTTCTGCCATTTGCCAGGCGCGTGATCTTCCCTCCTCCCCCCCCCCCCCCCGCGTGCCCAGCCTGACCCCCGGGACTAGAACAGAGCGCCTCCTACCGGCACCATGGAGTAGGTCATCATCATGAGCATGTCGTCGTTCTCGGCGCGGATGTGGCCCTTGGCGAGGCCTCTTCCGCGGTGGCTCCTCTTGTTCCTCCCTCCGCCGCCGGCCGCTCCTTCGAGGCCTTCGGCCGCCGGGGCGGTGGGCTCCAGGAGGCGGCGGAGCGCGCTAGGCGGGGGGCCCTCGTGCCTCGCCGCCGCCGCCGCCGCCGCCGCGTCTTCCTGCAGCCCCCGCAGCGCCGCGCTCAGCTCCCTCCACTGGCCCAGCAGGAAGACGGTGCCGGCGGCGCTGAGCGCGGACAGCAGCCCGACGGCGGCCAGAGCGCAGCGCAGCGCCCGGCCCCGGCCGCCCCCTTCCTGGCCCAGCATGGCTCGCTCGCCCGCTCGCTCGCTCGTCGCAGCCCCGCGGACACCACTGGCCGAAGGCGCTCGCCGGCAGCAGAGCTCTGCCCGGGGCAGGCGGGCGGGCGGCGGGATGTCATGCGTCCGGGGCGGCTCTTATGCCCCGTGGGCGGCTCGCTCGCCCGGCCCGCCAGACGGCACTCCTCGGGCGGAAAATGGAGGGGAGTGGCGGCGCCTTGGCCTGGACGCTGCCAGCCCGGCAGGGGGAGGGGGGAGAAGCAGCAGGGGAGGGGGGCTGGCCGGCCGGCCGGGCCACGGGCCGGGCAAGCAGGCAGGCTGGCAAGCCCGAGACAACCTCGCGGGCTTGGAGGAGAAGGACGGAGCGGGCAGCGGCGGGACCCGACAGTCCAAGTGGACTCTGGGCAGCGGAGACGCTGCTGCCTGCTAGGCGCGTAAAAGACTCGCCCGACTTTTCCATTGGCATCAATGGGAGGTTTATGTTATTTATATTTTACTTATTTATTATTTTTATATCCTGCCTTTTTTCCTGCAAAGAACCCAAGGTGGCTTACATAATCCTCCTCTCCTCACAACAACCCTGTGAGGTAGGTTAGGTGGAAAGTCAGTGACTGGCCCCAAAGTCACCCAGTGAGCTTCCCGGCGAAGCGGAGACTAGAACCCAGATCTCCGAGTCCCAGTCCAACGCTCCAACCGCTGCGCCACGCTGGCTCTCTGGTTTCCACACACACACACCATTAACTGTCATGCAGAGGGCTTGGGAGGGGGCACAGCGGGGGGGTTAGCCCTTCCCTCCCCAACTTCAATCCCCCTGGAAATTCCCTCCCCCTCACACACATGGCAGCTAAGGTTAGGGAAAACCTCCCCACTGACACCAATGGGAAGATTCCCCCCCCCCAACCTAATTGCCTTCTAAGCTTTAGAGGAGCTCTCCATGGTGCTCCATGGGGGTGAACCTATTTTGGGGATGGAGTACAGCACCTATAAAGCTCAGAATAAAAGCTGCAATGGGTAAGGAGCCCCACTGACAAAGGAGTCGCCAGCCTCCCCTGCTTAGAAGGTAGAGGGCACATTGTGGTTAACCATTCTCTCCCCAGCTGCAAGGCCCCTTGAAAATTGTCCCCTGCATGGCAATTAAGCTGGCAGAACAAAATACACACACCCCTTTAGCACCAGTGCACATTTGGGGCTCTGGGGAATAGATGCAGGCAAGGCTTCTTGGGGAAATAGATTTGGGGCCGAGAGGCCTAGCAACACCACTGGTTGGCAGCCTGAAGTCGGGCCTGGCAGCGGAGACGAAGTGAGCAAGCGTCACGCATACCCCAGCCCCGAACCACCTGCAGGTCGCTTGGTAGAATCACGAATGAAATGAAGCCATGGAAGGATCGTGACCGCTTCTTCCTTCCAGCAGTGGCTGGTGGCACCAGTGTCAGTGTGGGGGTGTATCCACCCCAGGTTTCAGTCTGAACTTTAAAGGAACTTTAAAGGTGCCAAAACCTATATGGGGGGATATGGTTCAGCACCATGGAGAGCTCCTTAATAAGTATTCCCAATCCTCTTAGAGCAGTGTTCTCCAACCTTGGGTCCCCAGCGTAGCTGGTGGGAGTTGTAGGCCAAAAACATCTGGGGACCCAAGGTTGGAGGTTAGAGTGTAAATGGGAGGTTTTTCCAATTGACATAAATACGGTGTTTCCAGACAAGGATTTTTAGCATGCAATTACTCTGCCTCATTCACAGAATTTGATGGGAGGTGGTGGGCAGAATCCAGACAGCGGCATCTTCCATTTGACTCTTCGTTGGTCCTATTTTCAGTGCACATTTATATACTTGTAATTTGGTAACTGTGGACAAGTATTATATTTGAAAAGGTTGTTTGTTTGTTTTTAAACCTTTCATAAATGATATACTACTTGAGACAATAAATAGGGATCTTTCTCCCCGAACAGACTGCTGCAAGAATGCCTGTCCAGAGATTTCACCTACACGGGGAATCTTTGAGATGATGGAAGTATCAACTAAAATATAATTGCTTTGCAGGACAGCAGAAAACAATAGCCACTGAGTTTGGAAATGTGGTACTCTGAGCTCTCTTTTATTTATGGCCTTAGCCTTGCAAAAATACAAGACGTATGGTCCTGAAAGAATGCACAAAGCTCAATGGAAAACAAATAAAAGCACATTTTATTATAACATAGCTATAAAATAATAAATACCCACCATAGTCACCAACTAAAACCGCATCAGCTCATAATAAGCGCACCTTAAATGGAATTGCCCACTTGAGACCGGAGTGTGGCTGATGCTGTTATCTTTTCCTTTTATTATCCATTCCAAAGCATATTGATAGATGTAGGATGCATCCCTATAAACCCGCTTACCTGTGAGGAAGCAGCACTGAACTCAATGGGGCTTGCTTCTGAGTAGACGCATGTGGGATTGCACGGTAAAGGAAGCATCGATATCCGGAGCCACCATTTGGAGCCCAGCGGGAGAGAAACAGCACTCTGTTCTCCATCTGTGCAAACTTGTGGAAGGGCTAGGCTTTTAGAAAGTGTTCTGGCTTTTCATGATGCGCTGTAGATATTTAAACAAGTGAGAAGCATTGCCTTAGAACCAACTGTGCACTGACGTCCTAAGGCGCTAGTCACATTTCTCACCCACACTGCTCCTCGGATGTGATTATCTATCTGTTTTCAGGATCTGGTATTCAGAAGTATATGACAGGGGCGGGGGATTTCAGGCCTGGGGTCCCAATCCGGGCTGCCTGGTCTGGTGTTCCCCCAAAGGCAGTGGAGGCTGCTGGCTCCAATGTCAGTGGGGCAGTTTATCCACTCTGGGGTTTAGTCTGAATTTTAAAGGACCTGTCCATGGTGCTGAACCCTATCCCGGACCTGTGTTCAGCACCATGGACAGCTCCTTTAAAACTCAGCCTACGGCCCGCAGTGGATACGCTGCCCCACTGACCCTCCACTGCCCAAAGGCCACACACAGCCTCACTCTGTTTTCCCCAACCACTACACATACACATAGGCGCTCACTCGTGGCCGAGTAAGATTATCTTCCAGGATAAAATTACAAAAAGGAAATTATAAAAAGAGGAAATTGTATAAAATTGTGTAGACTCTAGCGATGGGTCCGTAAGTGACTGTGGAGGCCAATTCTAGATCCACACAGCTTCCCACAGTGAGGACACAGGTTGCCAGATGGAAGATGGTCCTGTAAAGGATTCGTTTGACGTGCTTTTCGCTTAGCACGCTTCTCCCGTTCACCTTGCACTCGGGCTTCTTCAAAGTCCATAGAACCTTTGTGAAAGGCCAACCTCCAGTTAGATCGTTCATGGGCCAGAGCTTCCCAGTTCTCAATGTTTATATTGCATTTTTTTAGATTCACCTTAAGAACATCTTTAAACCTCTTATACTGACCACCGATATTCCGCTTTCCATCCTTGAGTTGGGAATAAAGTACAGTAATACCTTGGATTGCAAGTAACTTGGTCTGAGAGCGTTTTGCAAGACAAGCAAAAAAAGATTTTAAAATTTTGACTTGATAAACAAGCAAGGTCTTGCAAGACAACGTAGGGATGTAGCGTAGGGATGTAGCAGGCCGAAATCGGCCCTGCTCATGCCCGCCAGAGACTCGCTTTGATATAAGAGTGTTTTGGATTACAAGCACGGTTCCTGAACGAATTATGCTTGTAATCCAAGGTATTACTGTAACTGCTTTGGGAGACGGCAGTCAGACATTTGAACAACATGACTGGTCCACTTGAAGTTGGCGTTGAAAGATCATTTTTTCAACGCTAGTTAGTCTTTGCTTCTTCCAGTACACTGAAATTTGTTTGCCTATCTTCCCAAGTAATTCGCAGGATTTTCCGGAGGCAACGTTGATGAAATCTTTCAAGGAGATTTCACTAATCATCTGGTGGTTTCCCATCTTTTGTAAAGGTTTTTTTTCCCCATTCAAAAAGGTTGAAATGCCTCTCCTAAGGCTTAGTTACTAGAAGTAAGAGCTTTAAGCAGCCGGCGGCGGTGGGCTCAATGTCATAGGGCAGTGTATCCACTATGGGTTTCAGCCTGAACTTTAAAGGAGCTATCCATGGTGCTGAACCTGAAAAACCTTTTGGGGGTTTGTGGTTCAGCAACATGGATAGCACCTTAAACGTTTGGACTAAAACCCGGAGTGGATACAGCACCCACTGACATTGGTGCCACCAGCCTCCACTGGCTTTAAGCCAAAGTTGGCTAGGGTGTTGGTGTTGGTGTTGGTGGTGGTGGTTTTATCCCCACCCCCTTTGCCTTTGGTCCTGCCCACCACTGGAATACAGCCCTCGAGAGCTCCAAAATTGAGTTCAGCTCTTGGGTTCCCCACCATCGTGAAACCTGATCCTTGCTCCATATGCGTCAAACTGCATTCTGTTGGGGGGGGGGGATGCAAGGCCCAGCAGTGTGTCATGGTGAGGTTGCCAAGACATAGAATCATAGAATCATAGAAAAGTAGAGTTGGGAGGGGCCTACAAGGCCATCGAGTCCAACCCCCTGCTCAATGCAGGAATCCAGGTCAAAGCGTCCCCGACAGATGTCTGTCCAGCTGCACCTTGAATGCCTCCAGAGTGGGGGAGCCCACCACCTCCCTAGGTAGTTGGCTTCCATTGTCTTATTGCTCTAACATGGGGAGGCCTAAGTTCCAATCCTCGTTTAGCTTGCTGGGTGACTTTCAGCTAGTCACTATCCATAGCCTACCTTGTGAGATCGTCGGGAGAAAAATAAAATGGGACAGCCTTATGTATGCCACCATGAGCTACCTGAAGGGAGGGTGGGATACATGTGGAATCATTTTGTTTAGAGATATTTCTTATAGTGTGGATTTTGTGTGATGGAAAAGCCCCCAAAGCTGCAGTTTATACAGGCTAAACTAGACGTGATGTTAACGATGTCATTCTGCCCTTGAGCGCAGCAGGGTTCCCTCACCCCCCAGCAAAAAAGTCCCAATTGGGAACCTAGTAGGGGAGTTAGAGGTCTTTAATCCATTGCCCCTGGACAAGATCCTGGTATGAATTCCCCCTCCCATGCTGGTAATTTGGGTTGGGGGGAGAAAGCCCTGCACCCAAGGGCACAACTACACAGTTAAGGTCACGTGTAGTTTGGCCCTAACATCCTTATTAAGATGGAGTGCAGGAAGAGTTATCCTCAAATATACTAACAGCAATCTCAATTCCCCAAGTGCTGGTCTTTATGTGACCAAAATGGCAATACAAACACGTGCACAAGGAGGTATCAGGAGCCTTGCAGAATTCCCAAAGTTTGAAGAAATGTACCTTAAAAAAAAAAAACTTTAGAGAAAAAACCCTAAGGCGGTGGGACAAAATCCTAATAAGGACAGCACAACGGCAGATGATGGGTGGTGGGCAGATAGATTTGGCATCAGCACCACATGTGGGAATAACGAGACTGAGTGATGCTGGTCCTTTAAATAAATAAAAAAAAAAGGATCCCATTAGAAATCAAGCAACACATTAGGTCCAAGGAGCCATACAGAACTGCAACCAATCAAAATATATTTTATAAAAAGAAGTGAGTTTGTAATAATAACTTAAAAGACATATATGAGAGCCGGTGTGGTGTAGTGATTAGCTGGCCAGGGCATGCTAGGAATTGTAGGATGTATTTCTGTCTAAACATGCATAGGATTGTGCCCTAGACTGGCTAAATTGGAAATATGTGTGTTTAAGCCCTTTCAACGCCAAGAGAGTGGAATCCAATCGTCGTTCTTGAGGCGTTTATTTCATCGTTTTGGGGGCAATACAGGAAGAATCCCTTTCATGGGTGCCCGACAAACAAACTTCTGTGCATAAATGGTGCCCTCAAAAGGCTCTCTCCTGCAGTTCTGAATACCCAAGCAGGTGCAGAGTGAGACCGGCAGTCCCGTAGATATGCTCTGGGGAAATGACTGGTGCTTCACTGCACAGTGTGCCCTATGACCTCTTTAAAAAAAGGCATTGTTGTTTTAAAGAAAGAAAAGGGAATCTGTTCTCTCCCCTTCCTGCCCCTGATGCCAGGTGAGTTGTGGAGAGGTGGAGAGAGCAGGCAACCAGAGCAATGGCTAGCTAGAACAGAGCAGTGCAGGCTGCAACATTTTGTTGCCAGTCCTGTGCATGCAGACTTAATTAGGTTTGCGCATACTAGGTACAAAACAGATTTCAGGTCGAGGTCAAGGCCTACTGGGACAAAGGAACAACAGTGGCTGTTCCCCCATTTATTTATTTTATTTTATTTATTATATTTATACCCTGCCTTTTTTCCTGCAAGGAACCCAGGGCGGCTTACATAATCCTCCTCGTCCTCGTCCTCCTCCTCCTCCTCCTCCTCCTCCTCCTCCTCCTCCTCCTCCTCCTCCTCCTCTCCGTTTTGTTTCTGAACATATGAAAGCCAGGAATTCCTTGAATCGGTCTTCAGCACTCTGTGGAACAGTTATTCCGGGGGGGGGGGGGCATAAATTGCCAGGAAACTGCAAAGAACATGGAGATGACGACGAGACAGCAAAAAACCGAAGATCAGATCACTGGCAACAGAAGGACACTTTTCCCAGCAACTGGAATTTCTGCAGACAATCAGACGTTTGTTTGTCAAAGGGAAGATGAATCAGACAGGAATGGTGACCCAAAGGGAGCAATCAAACCGAACCAAAAAAACACACACAACATGATTCAAATGAATGAATCAAACAGAATGAAAGAGTATGATTATAAACACCCATTCATGATCAAAGCGATTGGTCAAAAGCTGAACGAAGGCAATTGGTACGGGGGTGCTACATCCTCTAGTATTCCATTACTTCACTTGGGCTGCGACCTGCTAACTATTTGGGTTGAAGCTAACTTGCAGCAAGCCTCGTCTGGAGGCCTGGCCTGCTGCGCACATCAGCACATACAGTAAGCACTTAGGATTGGGTGTATCAATGGGGAAACCAGCCGCAGCTTGAGAAATATAACATTCTAGCAGTGTTAGGATGCTGGCACAAGACGCTGCTACAAATGCTGAAGGATCAGGGCAGGTAAACAACATTTATTGATGTATTTTTATACACAAAATAATCCAGGGGTGTTCAGTACATTAGCAATGGACAGAAAATGCAAGCACAACCTCTGGAGAAGAATGGTTCAAAGGGTAAGAAGGCAGGGAAGCTAAGATTTTTGAAATGGAAAGGGAGTAGAGGTGGCTGGGGGATAGATACATACCACCTTGAGTGCCACATTTTGGTAGAAAGGTGGGGTATAAATCAAATAAATAAATAAATAAATGGGGAGGCAGGGAAGTGACATATGCAGTGATGTAAAGGAAATCATTCCATAGGTGCCCACTGTGGCCCAAAGTTGCCTCCCTTGTGACAAATTAAAACATACATATTTGTTGGCAGGATGGGATTTGGAATCATGCTCTTGCCTCTCTTAACCATTAGCCTGAAGCAAAGGGCAGCAGTTTCTTGTAGAAAAAGGGGGAAGGAACCCGAGCTATCTTAAGCATCCTACCCACAGATGACGTTTGCCGATGGTTTACGCACATCCCAGACGGACTGAAAACGGTCACCTCTGATCAGAGTGTGAAATACGCTGCTCTCAGCAGCAAAATCACAGAAGCTTCCCTTCCCGTCTCTCCACCACTGTGACACTCGGTCGACAACGCACGCTGTTTGGTAGGGACTGGATTGGATGCTTTGCCTGCTAGGGCCAGGGCCCAGAGAAGATGCTGGTTTAGTGACCTTGGTAGCTAATGGTGTTGGTGCAGGTCATAATCCTGCAGCAGCAGCGGGGTGGAAGAAGCTAGCAAACTATTAATAAAAAATCAACCAATTAGGGTCAGTCTTGAACCAAAGATGTGACATTATTGGTTCAGGAGATTCACTAGTATAAGATATCCTTGAGACATGGAGTGAAAACTCCTTCCCATATGAGCCTGCCTGGAAAGGTCTTTCCACTTTAGAAGGTCTCCTTCAGAGGAAAAGGTCCCACCACCCAGTGCTGGTTCCAGGTTTTAGCGAGCCCTTGGGCAAGATGCTCTGAGTGGTGGCCCCTTCCTGGAGTGTGTCCACCTCCTCCTCTTCCTCCACTGCCCATTCGCCTGGCTCTCCCTCTGGGCCCAATTTGCAGCTCCTCCCAGAGGAAGTGGACAAGGCATGAGGAGTTTACTGCTCCTTCTCCTTGCTCCTCTCTCTGCCCACTAGCCCAAAGAGGGCAGGTGAACAGGCAGCAACAGCAAGGAGGAAGGGCAGCAAGACTAGAAGGCTCCAGGGACTGGCAGTGGGTCCCCTAGTAGGACACGAACCTCTGCAGGTGCCCCGTTATGCCAACCCCTGACGCCTTCCCTGATATCACCATCTGGGATAGGACAGGCAGGGCCTTCTCTGTTGTAGCACCCAGGATGTGGAGCAGCCCCTGAGAGAGAGACACTTCTTGGCCCCCTTGCCACCTGTGAAGATGGTTTTATTTAAGCACGCCTTCTTTATAATCTTAATTTTTTCATGTATTCTGCTGCTGCTTAAAACTGCTATTGGTTTTGCTTTTTTTTTCCTCGACTTCTTGTTTGTTCTCAGGCTGTATTTTTATCTTGTTTTGTGTTATACAATCACACCCTGAACATTGGATGTAGAGGGAATTATCATTTATATTGGAATGCTGTCCCTTAAGAGAATCTATTGAAAGGTATTCCTGAGATGTCCAGTCGAAGTCCTGTTTACAGATAAAGGACTATATGAGAACCAGTGTGGCGTAGCGGTTGGAGTGCTGGACTGGGACTCGGGAGATCTGGGTTCTAGTCCCCACTCGGCCATGAAGCTCCCTGGGTGACTTGGGGCCAGTCACTCACTCTCAGCCTCACCTACCTCACAGGGTTGCTGTGGAGATAAAATGAAGAGGAGACGACCATGCAAGCCTCTTTGGGTTTCAGGATTTAGCACTTGGACAGCAGACTGAGCAGCAAACACACAAGTCACCAGGTCACAGCCTTCCCCAAAATGCTGAGATGCATTGCATTTCTAAAATATGGTAATCATAGGATCATAGAGTTGGAAGGGGCCTACAAGGCCATCGAGTCCAACCCCCTGTTCACTGCAGGAAACTAGAGGAGGGGTCTCCCATCCAAGCAATAGCCAGGCCTGCCCTGACCCTGCTTAGCTTTCCACACTCAGACAAGCTGAGCCAGCGTGAGCCACACAGTCTTAAGTCTGCATCTATGCTTATACATTAGCACAGGGTTTCTCAACCAGGGGGGAATTCCCCCCAGGGGGGATTTTAAGATTTCAGGGGGGGGGGGAATCGGGACCACAGACTCAAACTGTTGGAATACTGATCTTTCTACACATTACAATTCTACAGATTGTACATAATCTACAGGACATCACACCTTATTGTATGGCACAGATTAAGTCAGACAATCTTGGAAAGGGGGGAATGACATCATGATATCTGGTGAAAAGGGTGCATGGGGCAAAAAAAGGTTAGCACATGCACATTTTATGCAAATCCATGTACTCTTTTGTCCCCTTTCTTGGCGATGTATTTCCATTCCTCTTTTGTGGGGTCATGCCGTAACTTTGGTCCTTCTATGCATTCAGAGGGAGGTGGGGAATAGGATGTCACTTCATTCAAAGTCTCAGGGCCAAACCACACTTGCTGGCTGCTCTGCTCAGGTTTTCTTCTTATGCTCTTCCAGTAAGCGTGAGCGGGTCCGCCTTGGCTTCCTGGTAGTGCGTCTGTGCTTTTCAGGTCCTGAAGTATTTCCACCTCTCTGTGTAAGGCTTGAAAATGGCAAGTGGGAGTCAGCGCTCGGATATTTCTAGGGAGAAAAGATGGAGCGGAGGAGCACATTTTGGCAGAATATGCAACTAGTCTCAGACACTGCCCACGGAGACAAGTGAGTAACTGGAGCATATTCATAGCACAGCACATCATTCCTAGGCATGTTTACTCTGAAGAGAGTCCCATTGTGCTCAATGGAGTTTACTTCCCCTAGTATGTGTGCTTATGGCTGGCCTTAGTGGTACACTTATTTTATTTACGTGGAATAGTTGGTGTACTGCTATTCAGATAGAGTTATGAAAATACAATAAAATAAAATCCATACAACAATAAATAAGACTAAGGACACAATCTTATGCATGCTTAGACAGAGAAAAAAAAGTGCTAGAACTTCCAGCATGCCCCAGCCAGAAAAAAAAGTCCTAGAATTCCCAGCATGCCCCAGCCAGAAAAAGACCTAGAACTCCCAGCATGCCCCAGTCAGAAAAAAAAGTCCTAGAGTTCCCAGCATGCCCCAGCCAGAAAAAAAGTCCTAGAACTCCCAGCATGCCCAATGCAGTCTAAACATGCATAAAAAGCCTGGGCAAATAAAAAGCTCTTCATCTGGTGCTGAAAAGACACCAAACTTGGCATCAGGCAAACTTCCTTGGGAAGTGCATTCCAAAGTCTGGTGCCATCACAGAAAAGGCCCTGTCCCCTTCATAACCCACCTCACATTCGAGCTTAGGGGTTCCAAGAGCCTCTGAGGAGGATATTATGCTAAGACTTGGGAAGTCCTATATTTGCTGTCTAGCTCTAGATGATGGATGATGATGATGATGATGATGATGATGATGATGATGATGATATAACAAGAACAATAAAATAATTGCCAGGATTAAAGATTTATATAATACAATTTGGTTAGCATTTTTAAAAACCTTTTTGAACAAATCAGAAACAACTTAGAAGAATTATGTGTGACTACAGCATAGGTACTCTTAATAACAATTAGGGCACTGGCCAGTTATTGATCGTTGGGTTGATGATTACAAAGTTTCCCCTGTTTTTCCATTCTAGAAAGGGATATTTTTTGTCTTGACGGCATATTTCCAAGGTGGTTGATCTGGATTCTCAACTGAAATACCCACTGTTAAAAAAGATGTCTCAAGGAGTTTGGCATCAAAACGGTACCTAAGATGATGATGATGATGATGATGATGATGATGATGATGATGATGATGATGATGATGATTCTTATTTTGGCAGTGGAAAAGAAGGGTTTTCTTTTTCTTTTTCTTTTCTTTTTCTTTTCAAACTCCCACTGTTCAACATGGCTTGCCAAATGGTTGGGGAATTTCAGGAGGTTTTATATAAAATGCCATATTTCGGGGACATTTGTCACCGTTTGTTTTGCTCCTGTTGCGTGAATTAACTTCTGCTAGAATTATGTAATGCTAGCCCAAGACATTTTGCTGCCTGAGGTGAAGGATAAGATGATCCCGCCTCCCCCACCCCGTCACCACCCTTCCTCCATGCACAGAGGCCAACTAGACTGGCTAAGGGCAATGGCAATGTGTCCTTCACCGCACTGGGGGAAGCAGGCTAGTTTAGGGGGTGTGGGGCAGGCTACATGGCACCCATTGCTCTGTCCTCCATCAGACGCTACACTGCTGCTCCCTGGCCCCCAGCACCTGCTGGCGAAGGTGGCCGCTCTTTCCCTTCCTATCGTTCTTTATCTTTAACCTGGACTTGGACTGGACAGCCCTCATAGATCATAGAGTTGGAAGGGGCCTACAAGGCCATCGAGTCCAACCCCCTGCTCAGTGCAGGAAACTAGAGGAGGGGTCTCCCATCCAAGTAACAACCAGGCCTGACCCTGCCTAGCTTTCCACGCTCAGACAAGCTGAGCCAGCGTGAGCCACAGGCCTGTATACAGAACACCTTCGAAATAGAGGACAGTCCTCCAGCAGTCCTTCAAATACAGGGATGCCCTCTGTAATTGAGGAGACATGGCCACCCTGTGGGGATTTCTGCAGGGGGCCTCTACTTGCATGTGCGTGAATGTGGGGATTCTGCTTTCTCAGGGTTCCCGGTTGCACAAAGTGTTCTACTCGTGTTCAAGCTGACGTGAGTAGAAGCACCCCTGCAGACACAGCACAGGAGGACGTTGGCGGTGGGGCCGGCTGGCACTTGTGGCCGGATCCTTCTTACTCATGTTCTTATACTCTGTTCAGGCATAACCAGGGGAGGCTTTTGACGCCTGTGTCAGTGGGGCTCCTTATCCATTGCAGTATTTATTCTGAGCTTTATAGGAGCTACCCATGATGCTGTACTCCATCTCTGAAATAGGAGCACCACTCCTATAGAGCTCAGAATAACAGCCACAATGGATAAGCAGCCCCACTGTCATAGGCGTCACCAGCCTCGCCTGGACATAACTCTTGATTAGGGCTAGCCTAGTTTTGGAGAATTGTGGGGAGAATCGAACCCCCTTCAAATATCTTCTTACCGTGTTCAATCAACATGTGAGGAGATTAAGTGCTCACTCAGCTCCAGTCTCACCCTCCTCTGTTGTCGTCACTCCCATCACGTTGTATGCGTGGAGGGTGACTGTCTGAAGAGAAGAGCCTCCTCTATCCATGGGGGTTCTCCACCCGATCCAGAATGTGGATTATCCAGCATTCTGGTTCACGTGGAGGCCCCCTCAGATAGAGGAGGCTCTGCTCTTCAGGCAGGAGGGAGATGGGATGGGAGCCCTCCCCTTCCTCATTTATTTATTTTATTTATTACATTTATACCCCGCCTTTTTTCCTGCAAGAAACTCAAGGCGACTTACATAATCCTCCTCATCCTCCTCTCAATTTTATCCTCACAACACGCTTCCAGGAACACCTGGATATAGGGCTATCGGTGGCCACATATACTTCATGGAGAAAGAGGAAGCGCATCACCAAAAAAGAGGACTCCGGTTTGCACCTAATTTGCATGTATAAATGCAAATTTAGAAATCATGGTTGTAATTTAAATAGAAATACAATTTCATAGAGGGGAAGACTGAGGCCAGGTGACCCGTGTGCCTGCCTGTTCCGTCTGCTGTCCAGGTGCTGTTGGTGGGCAACTTCAAGGCCCCAGCTGTGCTCCCTTCTTAGTGTACGTTTACGTTTACACTGAACATGGGCAGGACAGTCCATGAAACAGAGGATGCCTGCAAATGGAGGACTGTCCTCTGCAAAAGAGGACACATGGCTGTACTTGGGGCAGGGATTGGCGCAGCTGCCACACACGCACAAATTGGCAGAGATATTCAGAGGATATTCAGCAAAATGGCCTCTTGGATTGCAGAGCAGGAAGGGGGAGAAAATTCTCAGAAATATGGTCTGGAAAATCTCTTTGGAGAAATGTCAGGTCAGCTATAAGAAGAACCCATCCACTGGTATTGTGAAATGCCTCCCCACCCACCCAGCACATGCTGTTTTCCTGATCTAAATTCTTCCCTGCTGAAACTGCTATTGGAAGAGGGGGGAAATATAGATGTGTGATGCAATACAGATTCTTGGTCCAAATTCAGCCCATAATAAATATGGCGATGCTTCAGCTGAATGCCCTTTTCCAGTAGCATTTCCCATGTTGAGCAGTGGGCATTCACGTGTTAATTGCATCAGTTTATCTGTCTGTTCGATGCAGCAGCCTTGGCTGCATAATCTCTGAACTGGGCCAGGGTTCAGAAAGAAGCAACGTTTTTTGTCTGATGCCTTCCGTCAGCAGCACTGCTCAAAGGCACAGGCACGGCAGTTCTTTTAAAGGCTTTCCCTGTACTTAACGGGACTGCATTCACATTCTTCAAGTAGCATTTACTATTATAGAAATAATGGGGACAGTCCTGGTACTTCTTAATTCAGGTTTTCCATTTTACAATTACAGCCATGCCTTGGATTGAGAGCATAATTTGTTCCGGAAACATGTTTGTAATCCAAAACACTCTTATATCAAAACGAAATCCCCCCAAAAAAAATTGTACAGAGATTTTTAATTTAAGCCGTACTACAGTACTTGTATTGCAAGACGTCGCTTGTATATCAAGTCAAAATAAATAAATAAATATTTAAAAATTTGCTTGTCTTGCAAAATGCTCTCAAACCAAGTTACTTGCAATCCAAGCTATTACTGTATATGTATATATATATCATCATCATCATCATCATCATCACCACCACCACCAACGCCACCACCACCACCACCAAATGGTCTTATTCTGCAAACTTGGGGAAGGATTGTAGCTCAGTGGGGTGCCCCATAATATTTTACTGCCTGAGGAGGAGCAGCAAATGGTGCCTTACACCTACCCTCACCCAAGTCAAGGTGCATATAGTACCCAAAGCCTACCAACTTGGTGCAACTACACTTAGAATACTGTGCACAGTTCTGGGCGCCACACCTAAAAAAATATATTGTAGAGTTGGAAAAAGTGCAGAAAAGGGCAACTCACATGATCAAGGGGCTGGAGCAACTCCCCTATGAGGAAAGGTTACAGCAGCTGGGATTGTTTAGCTTAGAAAAAAGGCGAGTAAGGGGAGACATGATAGAGGTGCACAAAATTATGCATGGTGTGGAGGAAGTGGACAGGAGACATTTCTCTCCCTCTCTCATGATACTAGAACCCAATGGGGTCATCCCATGAAGCTGATTGGTGGGAGATTCAGGACAGATCAAAGGAAGGACTTCTTCACACAGCGCAGAGTTAAACTATGGAATTCACTTCCACAAGATGCAGTGCTGGCCACCAATTTGGAGGGCTTTAAAGGGGGCTTGGACAAATTCATGGAGGAGAAGGCTATCAGTGGCTACTAGTCCTGATTGGCTAAATGCTCCCTCCAGTATCAGAGGCAGTGGCCTATGTGCACCAGTTGCTGGGGAACATGGGTTGGAGGGTGCTGTTGCACTCATGTCCTGCTTGTGGGTTTCCCCGTGGGCAGCTGGTTGGCCACTGTGTGAACAGAATGCTGGACTGGATGGACCCTTGCTCTGATCCAGCAGGGCTCTTCTTAAGTTATTTTGGCACAGGAAGCAGAAAACCCCACAAACACTTCTCCCCTTCCCTGGCAGTACAAATACAACCATTACAATGCTACCCTTTCATGACACCCCAAATCTGCTGCCATCTCATTAGTGTCTTATAGTAGGGCTGGCTTTGTTCAGTGAAAGAGCACATGTTTTGCATGCAAAAACCAGTGTCAGTTATGGCAAATTTAAAAGAAAGAAAGATTCGGAGGCAGTTCTACATTTTCATGTCAGTCATTTTCCGATTGCCTCTCCAGTCTGAAAGGTCTGTGGACTAATGAGATTTGAGGGATATGAAACTAGCACAGATATTTTTGTAAACTCTCTTTGGCATGAGCCACAAATAAGTCAGCGGTGGAGGGGTCAATTCAGCCAGAGCTTCAGACAGATCAGACTTCATCTTCACTTCATCTTCACAGGGTCAACGCTTTGTGGCAGAGCCGGGCATGCAGCCAGTCGCTCTTGCAAAAAAAATATTACAGGACAGTTTGCCTGCAAGCAAGACTCAGTCACTGCTTGACCCTAAGCCAATGAGAAGTGATCTGAAACAAGAACTAGGTGAAGCAATGTAGCAGCATTACGAACTCATCAGCAGAAGTTGCTGAGCGATGCTCTCCAGGAGAACCCTGCTACCAAAATCACTGCAGAAACCAAGGCCAAACTAGAGGGGACACTAACACTCGTAATCATGTCAGAGGGGATGTTTAACCCTCTCCTTCCCTGCCTCAGTCCTGATGACAATCCCCCTTGCTCTTATTTACCCCCTGGGAGGGAAGCCTCCATTGGCAGGAATGGAGACTTCATTCCTAGGGCAAATAGTAGGTTTAGCAATAGGAAGGGTGACAATGTTTGTCAGGACCAAGGTGGTGGAGCAAAAGTTACACCACCCCTCCCCACACGTTCTGGTCCTGACAAAAATTGGACTCCCCCTGCACCTGCAACACATTATTTTTTAGAACAGATGAGTTTGCAAGTGATGCATTTAGCATCGCATCTGCTTTGGCCGTCAAAATGAACTGGCAGGATTATAGCTTTCTCTGTGGAAACATCTCATATATGGAGATTGGGTTAATTTCCTCTCTTTTTTTGTGTTCCACTGGCCATCAAAGACATTTCTTTTAAAACAAGCTTTTAAATGTGTTGTTGCTTAATTTAACCTATTTAGTGTTTGCTTTTGGCTCAGTTTTTGTCCTTGATGCTGCTTTTAGTCTGATAATCTCGCTTTGATGAAGGGTGTGTTGTTATTGTTGTTGTTATATATTATATTATATACAGTTTGGGACCACAATACTTGACAGAATGCCACAATCTACCTGGACACTACACTCAATCAATCAATCAATTTATTAATTAATTCAGCCAACAGACCCCACAACACAAACTTCTCAATAAAAATAATAATGAAATAAAATAAAATTTACATTCAAAGCAGTACTTGACACAGATAAAGATCCTAAAACACCAATACATAAATATGTATAGATATATATACTATAAAATTTATGTATAAATGGGGGGGACGAGACCAGAATAAAAGATTAATATAATACAATTTCTTTCCTAATTCTTATTGCTCTCAGCAAATATTTAGCTGCAATTTCTGTAACAGGCTCTTTCAGGTCTGAAAGAAGAAAAAAGGACATAATATTCAGCCGTTCTTCCAGGGTAGTGAGAAATCAATGGATCGAGATCAACTCCCTACGTAAATCTCGATAGAAATTACAGGAGAGGAAAACGTGATTTATAGTTTCAATTTCCTCAGAGCCACATGGGCATAATCTATTTGAATAAGGTATTCCTCTAAACCTTCCCTCCAGGAGGGCTGAGGCTGAGGGTAATACATTGAAACGGGCAAGTGTAAATGCCCTCCGATACTTAGGAATGTTTAATTTATTCAAAATATTTAGCTTGGAAATTAGGAGAGACATAATTGATACTGAATGTTAGAGGGGAGCAAGTTTTGTTTGCTGCTGCAGATGAAACTTGAAAATCAATATTTTGAATGCGCTCTGTGACATAATATCTAGCTTTCTCAAGACCATAGGAGAAGAGCAACAGTGGAGAAAACCCTAAATTGTATACTTTATTGACTAGTATTTTCATCCAAGAGCCAACATGCTGATCATACTGGACTAGTGATAAAAGGTCATCGGAGGGGACTGAAAACATCAAACGAAGCCAAAATTTTAATGTGAACGACCAAGCTCTAGCTTCAATAGAGTCTGCGCCCACCTCTAGCCACAATACTGCATCTGCTACACAGTTGGGAACCCCGAAAATAGCCCTTAGAAAGGCAGATTGGACCTTTTCAACTTTTGAGTTGAATCCTGTGATCCATATTTGAACTCCATAGAGAAGTTGGGCCATAGATTTCATGCTAAAAACCTGCATTACAGAGGGAATATGACAACTCCTTTTAGAGTAGAAAAAACGCTGAATTGCCATCTTGGTGTTACTTGCAGTATTGATAGCATAATTCCTATGGAATGTCCAAGATAAAGAAGAGTGAAAGAAAATTCCTAAATATCTAAATGAAAAAAGTTGTTCAAGTGGACAACCATGATCTACCAAAAAGTGTACTTTTTCTTGTTTTTTGAGAAAACTAAGACCTTAGTCTTATCACAATTGATCACAAGGGCTTCTTTCTTACCATAATTGGAAAATTCCATCAGGGAGCGTTTTAGCCCTATTTGAGTTTGGGAAAGAATAGCTGTGTCATCTGCATAGAGCAAAAGAGGCACTCTAGTTTCAGCAAGTTTAGGTGCATGAAATCTAGGGGAGTCAAAACAGGGGGCAAGATAATTAATATATAAATTGAATAAAAGAGGGGCTAAAATACACCCCTGTTTTACCCCTCTAGTTGAAACAACGGAGCCTGAGAGGTGGCCTCTGACACCACATCGAATTTGAATAGAGGTCTCTGAATACAATTGCTTAGTAAGATATAGGAGCCTTTTATCAATTGCTAAGTTCTTTAGCTTGATCCATAGCCTTTCTCAAGGAATCAAGTCAAAGACTGATTTGAGGTTGACAAAAGCTACAAATAACTTCTTACTAACTGAAACTAGATATTTTTCGGCCAAATGTGATAAAATAAAGCAGTGGTCTATGGTGGAACAACCCTTTCTGAATCCTGCCTGTTCCTTACCCAATATCTTTTCCGTCTCAAGCCAGTCCATATATTTTGTATATAAAAAACTAGCATATAATTTTCCAATGACAGATAAAAGGCTTATCAGTCTATAGTTAGATGGGTCAGATTTAGACCCCTTTTTGTGGATTGGGACAATTATTGCCTTATGCCAGATTGCTGGTATACGTCCTGTTTATAAAGGTAAAGAGAGAGGATAGAATTGGAGCCCATCATTCAATGTTAGCTTTAAGTAACTCAGGAGGAATAAAATTGGGGCATGGTGCTTTTCCCGTTTTTAAATGCGATATATCAACACTTTTATTTCTTGTATAGTAACTGGAACCCATTCAGGGAAGTCTAGAATATTTTCTTCTACTTGATCAGTTATTGGGATGTGGGTTGCGTCATTAAAGATCTTGTAAAAGTATTCTTCCCAGACACAAGAAGAAATACAATAGTATTCCCGATGAGCCTCTCATCCCATCCACGACCATTTGCCAAAAACACCTGCTGTCATTCTTGGAGGAAGCAGCTAACAGTAACTTCCACCGACCATTCCCTGCTTTTTAGTTGTTTCTTATGTCGAATTAAAGATTTGTATTTCTTTTTTAACTGAAAAAAGGAGTCCGGCAGAGTTCTGATGTTGTCTTTTTTATACTGTCGATAAGCATTGTTCAGTTGTTTTTTTCAAAAGGGCACATTCCCGATCGAACCATTGATTTTTAGAGGTCAGTGGACCGTTCCATGGTTGTGCAGTATTGACAGTGATACTCTTTTGCAATATAGAGATCAAATTTTCAAATAAAGACAAAATATCGTAATCAGTGTTAGGAGCCGTTATTGCTGACTTTAAAGAACACCACAGTGGTGTGGCTAGCTAATTTTAGACCCTGGTCTTAAAGGTCTTACAATACCCCCCCCCACCTCTGTTTAGACAGCAATGTGTGTTATTTCAATATACCCCCATTCCATGCTTTACAGCTGTTTCTATTATTAGAGGGGGGGAACCCAACCAAACAAAAAACAACAAACAACAAACCACACACACACACACACACACACCTGTTTGCCAACCCTGATACTCTGAGCATGTGCAGTTTTGCATTTAGAATCAAAGAATCATAGAAAAGTAGAGTTGGAAGGGCCATTGAGTTGCTCAATGCAGGAATCCGAGTCAAAGCATCCCTGACAGATGGCTGTCCAGCTTCACCTTGAATGCCTCCAGAGTGGGAGAGCCCACCACCTCTCTAGGTAGTTGGTTCCATTGTCTTATTGCTCTGACAGTCAGGAATTTTTTCCTGATGTTTAGGTGGAATCTGGGTTCCTGTAACTTGAGCCCATTATTCCGTGTCCTGCAAACTGGGATGATCGAGAAAAGATCCTGGCCCTCCTCTTTGTGACAACCCTTCAAGTACTGGAAGAGTGCTATCATATCTCCCCTCAGTCTCCTCTTCTGAAGGCTAAACATGCCCAGTTCTTTCAGTCTCTCCTCATAGGGCCTTGTTTCCAGTCCCTTTATCATCCTTGTTGCCCTCCTCTGAACCCTCTCCAGTTTGTCTACGTCCTTCTTAAAGTGTGGTGCCCAGAACTGGACGCAGTACTCAAGATGAGGCCTAACCAGTGCCGAGTAAAGGGGAATTATCACTTCCCGTGATTTGGAAGCAATACTTCTATTAATGCAGCCCAAAATAGCATTTGCCTTCTTTGCAGCCACATCGCATTGCTGGCTCATATTCAGTTTGTGATCTACAACAATTCCATGATCCTTCTCACTTGTAGTATTGTTGAGCCAAGTGTCCCCCATTCAGATCGCCTATAAAACTGACTTCGTACCAGGGCCAGCCCAAAACATTTTGCTACATGAAGAAAAGGACAAGACGACACTCCCCTCCCTGTTCCACATACAGAATCTGACCGGACTGGATGTTGAAACTTACTTCAGCATTGGTGACTGGAGTTGTGGCGTAACCCCACAAGTCAGTTCCCTGGTGTATGTCTGCATTAGTATGTTTAGTGAGTATAGAATGTTGAACTGAGTGGGTGTGGTTTGTGATGTCTTGGAAATGGTGGGGGGAGGAGTATATAAGAGTGTTTGAGTGATGTCAGGGTTAGTAGAGTGTGTTATGGGAGTGTGTTTGGAGTGTGGGGAGAGTTGGGAGTTGGGGAGTTAGGTTAGTTGGATTATTCGTGTCTTATCTGTCAGGAGTTTTGAGAGAAATCAGTGCTTGTATAAGGAGTGAAAGTATTTAGAATTATAGGGACTTAGGTTAATTACAAAGTGTTTGGTGTAGGCAGGTTTAAAGTTATTTTCTGGAACTAAGATTTTGGGAATTAAAATAAACTTATTTTTATTTTGTTTGCTACCCAAATCCTATGTGTCAGCTTGGCGTTATTAACCTGCATTACTTTTAAATCTACACACACACCTTTGTACCCACAGTATCATAAATTTAAGATAGATCCTTAATAACCAGTATTAATCTTTTCCCTCATTAGTAGGGGAAAGGTTTCTTTTGACCCTCCCCTCAGGTTTTTAAGTGTTGGTGCTTAGCCTGAGAAGGGTCTGACTGCCGTCTCCCAAAGCAGTTACTTTATTCCCAACTCAAGGATGGAAAGCGGAATATCGGTGGTCAATATAAGAGGTTTAAAGATGTTCTTAAGGCTAATCTAAAAAAATGCAATATAAACATCAAAAACTGGGAAGCTCTGGCCCATGAACGATCTAACTGGAGGTTGGCCTTTCACAAAGGTTCTATGGACTTTGAAGAAGCCCAAGTGCAAGGTGAAAGGGAGAAACGTGCTAAGCGAAAAGCACGTCAAATGAATCCTTTACAAGACCATCTTCCATCTGGTAACCTGCTGTGTCCTCACTGTGGGAAGCTGTGTGGATCTAGAATTGGCCTCCACAGTCACTTACGGACCCATCGCTAGAGTCTACACAATTTTCTTTAGAATTCTCCTTTTAAAATCTCCTTTTTGTAAATTCTCTTTTTATCCTGGAAGACAATCTTACTCGGTCACGAGTGATCACCTGACTGACTGTAAGGGACCGTGTCGTCAGCAGGAGTAGAGTGTCAATGTGTCCTCTTTAACAGAGGACAGTCCTCTATTTGAAGGTGTCTTCTGTTTGAAGGACTGTTCTGCCCAAGTTCAGTTTAAGGAGAAAGGACCATCACAAGGAAGAGCTGGGCCTTGAACTTGCCCATCAAGTGTGAGCACCTGAACAGCAGATGAACAGGCAGGCACCACAGGTCACCTAGTCACAGTCTTCCACGTGTATGATGAAACGTACTGTATATCGACTTAAATTATAATAAATATTTCTAAATTTGCATACAGACAACAAAATTAGCATGTGTGAAATTTATGCAAATCACTGCCCTCTTGTGTCCTCTCTTTTGGTGATTCGTAAGTGGCCATGCTAGAAGGGGTGGCATCTTCCACTGCACCTGAAGACAGCAGGCTGGTTTAGGGAATGCAAGACAGGCCATAGTGTCCCCTAACAGAGGGGAATGGCTAGGGGGCTCAGGAAGAATGGGCTGGGGCATGGCAGCCCAAGGCAGCACCTCTGCACATGCCTTGGCATCATGCACAGTGCGATGCCGCACTTGGAGATGCACAGTGGATCCTCCCTACCATTTTCCTCTGGATACCTTCCCTGGAACAGAGCCAACCTGAATTATGCAGGAACAGAAGCAGGAACATCCACTCCTAGCTGGAGGTATTATTATCATCTAAGCTCCTCCAGGGTGCCAACACTGCTGCAGGAAAGAGCAACGTCAGCCAACATCAGCCTGGAATGTGTTTACTAGGCTCGCAATGTGCTTAGCAGTAGAGGAAGTTGGGGCCAAGATAGATGCAGTGCTGGCCAAAGGGTGTTGTGGCAGTGGGAGGCAACGACATCAGGTGAGGGGGAGACAGTTGAGACATCTGTGTGCTTTACCCCCTTGTGGTCCACCTTCCAACCTCAATAATTCTGGTGGCTTGCCCACAGACCCCTCCAGCCTGAAGGTGCTGTTGATGAATGCCAAGTCGGCTAGTAGGAAAGGTTGTGTCATTTCTGACCTTATAGCAGAAGAGCATGACAGCCTGGCCTGTGTCACTGAAACTTGGTTGGATGAACGGGGGGATTCAATCTCTCCCAGATATGTCCACCAGAGTTTCTTGTGCAGCACCAAGCTTGACTTATAGAGGTGGGGAGGGGGCTGATGATTGTGTTGGATGATTAGAGCACAAATGGCGGAAGACTCATGATGAACACAATTGAACATAGGTAAGAATGCATTTGTGATCTTATTCTGTGGCAGTAATGGCAGCAAAGAAATTACTTCTCCGCCACCGTTGCATCTGCTCAGAGTCATCCAGTGGAGCTCTTTTGCGTGATGAAAGGCCTCTTGGGTGTAAGCTTTAGAACGTAACAGCTGGAACCCTTGAAGGTCCACCGTGAGCAATTTGCTAGATGTTGCTCATATTCGTGCTGACTTGAATGCCATTGTATTGACAGAGTCTGAGATGGAACAGGGCTAGTGCACCATCTAGTCATGTTATGGATACCTTTCAGCTTGTGCAACCTGAGTATGAGGACAAACTGCTTGGAGGACTGAGGCTTACTACTTGCTCTTTAGATCCTTGTCTGTCTTGGCTTGTGAAATCTGCCAGAGCTGGGCTGGGTACCTGGACCTACAAGGTGATTAATGCCTCCTTGAGGGATGGTGAAGAAGATCCTATGGTTTCAGATAACTACTACCTGGTATCAAATTTGCCATTCTTGAGCAAGGTGCTGGAGCATGCGGTGGCCACACAACTCCAAGCAGTGTTGGATAACGCTGATTATTTAGATCCATTCCAATAAGGTTTCAGACCTAGTTATGGGATGGAAACAGCCTTGGCCACCCTGGTTGATTACTTTTGCCAGGGAATGGATGAGAAGACTGCAGCCCTGTTGGTTGTTCTGGACCTCTCAGTGGCTTTCAAGACCATCAACCATGGTATCCTTCTGGATCGTTTATCTGGGTTGGGCTTGGGAGGAACAGTTTTAAAGTGGTTCCCTTCCTTTCTGGAGGAGCAGTCTCAGAAGGTGATGCTGGGGGACTTTTGTTCCACGCCATGACTGTTAGCCTGTGGGGTGACACAAGGTTCCATCCTGTTCCCATGCTTTTAACATCTACATGAAACTGCTGGGGGAAGTCTTCAGGAGGTTTGGGCTGGAGTGTCATCAGTATGTGGATGATACTCAGCTCTACCTCTCATTTCCATCTACACATCCCAGGGAGGCTGTGGAACTCGTTAACTGGTGTCTGGAGGCTGTTTTCGAGTGGATGAGGGTAAACATGGGAAACCTAATCCAGACAAGATGGAGGTATTGTTGGCTGGGAGACCAACTACTCTGGATGGAGGTTTACAACTGATCTTAAATGCGGTTGCACTCCCCCTAAAAGACTGGGAGTCCTCCTGGACTCTGTGCTAACTGGGGGAGCCCAGGTGGCTGCGGTGTCCAGGAGTGCATTTCACCAGCCCTAAAAGAAAGAACTAAAAAAGAAAGAAAAGTTAAACTTGACTCATTGGTTTTAATGGAACATATCTTGGGTTGTACCAGAATGTCAATTTTTGCTGAATTGTGACCACATGTTTTCAAATAATTATCAACAAACAAGAGGACTGGAAACTTGTAGAGGCGGGTTGTGTTGTTGTTGTTTTTCCCAAGGAAAGCTCAATAACATGTGGCATCAATCTGGTTCTATCAGTGACTACCGGATTGTGTTCAGACTTCAGTAGTGGCTGAATATGGCCTGGCTTATATTGAAATATTACTTTATTCCATTGGACTTCAATGGGATTCTTTGCAGCACACGCTGCTACATGCGTACAGGCTATCTGAATCTAATCCAATACAAATGCATCCGAGGACAAGTAGCCTACTATGAAGGGATTGGTAAACTTTGCAAGCAGCCTGGCAAGGAGGTCTGTCAAAGTTGTGAATTTAGGACCTGGCGCCAGAAGTTTGCAGCAGTCTACCAAAATAGGCACAAGACAAGACCGTATTTCTCAGACACTTCCGCCAACTTGCGATGGACTAATACTTGTAGCTTAAACTATGGCTGGGAACCTATGTATGCAACATTGGTTTCTAAGCAGCATTCCTCCTCTGGCTGCCAAGGAGGAAGATATAATGAAAGGAAAGCAACACAGATTGAGTAATCCAACACTAAATTCGCTGGATGGATTGAGTTCTTCACTTGGTGTTTGGCTGAAATAAATCTCTCTTTCCCCCCCATTGGAATGCAGCAGGTGAGAAGGCTGTTTCTTTCTGAACTGTACTGATGGCTAAGTCCCACTTGCATACTATTTTGTTGGGATGACTTCACAGATGTGTTTTGTTCAGGCTCTCAAACCTGGATCGATCGCTATGTTTTGCAATGGGAAGGATTCCCCCCCCCCCCGCGCCCGCGTGCAGCAATCTACTGAGGAAGAACAGATGGGTGATACAAAAAAATGTGTGGGAGAATACATGGAAAATGGTTGCCTCATCTGCAAAGTGATAAGGAGAGTTTGATCACATAGCCGGTGAAGATGTGTAGCAAAATGTGTGGCCAACAGGTCAACGCATCCCACCACATATGAATTTTACAGTGTTTCCAGAGAAGATGTGTGGTAAAATATGTCGTAGAGTGTGTGGTAAAATGGTTGTCTCATCCTTCCAAGTACGGGGAGCTTTACTACACATCAGGAACAGATGGGTCATACAATGCATCAAAGGGTGCTTCCAGATGGAGGGCACTACTATCCAGAAGGCACTGTGCTGCAATCTTTATTTTTCTTTAATGGATTTTCCGCGGGTGTGGCACAGAAAAAGACAGGAGAAGCAGTGTGAAAACATGGGAGGGTTATTAGTGGAAGATGACATCTCCCCCCCCTCCATAAAATTCCATGAATGAGGCAGGGTGGTAGCACTATCAAAGCCTCATCTGGAAGCATACTCATATTGTTTGCACACTGTTTTTCTGAATATATTACACTCAAACGGGCTCATAACAAAGCATAAAGAAATCTAAATGCGCAATACATTGTTATCCCTATAGCAGACAACTCAAAACAATGTCGTCGTAGATACATAATTTTTTTTTAAAATCACCACTGTTTCAAAATATCAAAACCATTCATACAATTCTTGTACGTTTTCCTAAATAGCATGTGTGACCCTTCCAGTTACAGGAACACCTCAGATGTAAATTTTGTTCATTGTATGAACATGACTGCATTTATTTATTTATTTTTGAAAACTCTGAGTGTTGTGGGAGCATGTTGGACAAGCAAGTCCTGCATTCTTTAATCTTTTTTTTTTCCTGAGCACTTGAATTACAGATGGTGGTTGGAAGGTTTCTTCTTTGGCTGAGCAATTTAGCAGCAATACCTGCATGGAAAGCAAATAGAATGTGTGGTACAATCTGCAGTAAATTGGTTGTCTCATCCTGCTGTGTATGGAGGATTTTACCACTCATCAGTAACAGTTTTCTGGTAACATGTGTGGTAAGATTGAAATATCCTACCAAGTAGGGAGAATTTTAAGACACATCTGGAACAAAACGTGTAGTAGTAACATGGTCATATCATCTTGCCAAGGATTGATCATTTTACAACGTATCAATAACAGTTTTCTGGTAAAATGGTAGAATATGTGGTAACATTGAAATTTCATCCTGCCAAGTATGGAGAATTTTACCACACATCAGGAACAGCTTTCTCGTAAAATGTGCTGGTAGAATGTCTGGTGAAATGGTCGTTCCATCCTCCCAAGTATGGACATTTTTACCACACATCAGAATTTTACCACATACCCATCTCATCCTGCCAAGTGGTAGGTGGGTGGTGACCAAAGAGAGGACCTTTTCAGTTGCAGCCACCCATTTTTTTAATACACCCCTCAGGAAGGCTTGGCTGGCACCTACGTTGATGCCTTTTCAGTGCCAGGTGAAGACATTTATAATTTCCCAGGCCTTCTTTAAAAACAATGAAAAAAAGGAGAGAACTGGGTTCTCAGGATGCAAAAATCTTTATTAAAGGAGCCCGACGCATTTCGGCCTGTGTATTTTTCAAGGCCTTCCTCAAGGGGTTGTAAAAGAGTCTGCAGATTTCTTAAACAACTAATGTCTTTCACTGTTTCAGTGTTGGCTACATAAGGAGCAGCACCTAGAGAATTGAGTTTACTGTGGGGAAACTGTGGCCCTTGAGATGTTGTTGGACTCCAACTTCCATCAGCCCCAGCTAACATGGCCAATGGTCGGGGACAATGGGACTTGTAGTCTGGTCTGGCAACCTGGAGGGCCACACGTTCCCCACCTGTGGTATATATGATTGTAACTAGCCACATACATTCACTGTGAGGAAGTGGCAGTAACTGCACAGAGATGATACTGTACTAGGGGCCTATACCGTCCTTCTGAGGAGATCACATTCTCTTCAGGACTTAGTTCAATCTCTTACTGTTAGCCATTTGCTTTTTAAGATTCCCTCCTCCCCATTCTCGCAGTTCTCTGAAGCTGGACTACATTTTGTAATGACAACACTCAACTTTCTAATTCTTGAGGAGGACAAAAAGCCTCCATCATCTAAAATTTCCTGAGAGGCAATTCTGCAAAGCCATTCCTAAGAGATAATGTCTGTAATCATTTTGGATGAGCCTTGAATTAAATCCAATGGCTTCTAATTGGGGCCCATGTTCTCGTGTGTACAAGTGCTTCGTGCCCCTTTCATGTTGCTTGAACAGACGCTGATGCACTCAAGTAGCAAATTCTTCTGATAGCTATAAGAAATGGAATTGCTGTTTTAATGAAAAGCAACAGAAACCAACGTCTCTTCCAGAAGTCAGTGAACATGAGTCTAAGAAGCTTAACTATATGTTGCTCAACTGAATACTGGAACTGCAGTTCTGACCTTACTCACCCCAGAGTAGTACCATTAAATTTAGTGTTCAGCCACCGGACTAAGGACGGCATAAAAAGTCATTGGATAGATGCAGTCGTTGGATGGATATCGATGACCGGTTAACAAGGACTAACATACTGCAGTGTGCATGTCACCACTTGGTGAGCCAGTTGTTTGAGACCATAATAAAGATGACCAACTTACTCCAGGATGAATTGTCTCACTCCACTGAGGTAATACAGCCCTCGGTATCACCCTGAGAAGTGCTGAGGAGATCCTAACCACATATTGGGAACAAATACATGCTAAAATGGGTGGCACCATATGGCAAAACAGTTAACTCAAGAACAAATATGTGATATATTGTGAGGTAAAATATGTGTGGTAAAATTGACACATCCAGTCAAAGGGTAAGGGGAATGTTACCGCATATCAGGAATGGATGTTTGTGATAAAGCATGAGGATAGATTGTGTGTGTGGTAAAATGGTAATCTCATCTTGCTAAGTGATAAGGATCATTTTGCTACACATCAGGGACAGATCGCTGACAGATATGTGGTAAAATGTACGGGAGAATATGTAGTCTGTGTTTCCTCTTTTTGGGCAATGTGCAACTGGTCACCCTACCCCCAAGGTGGGGGGAACTCAACCTGGGGAAGGGGGTGAGGTAGCAGGCAGTGGAGGGCTCCATTGAAGAGAGGAGAAGCCCACTGGATGTCTCCTCCCCTCCCCCCAAAGTAAGTAAAGTGAGTAATGCTGCCAGTGTAGTGATGCTGCCAGCCTCATTATCCAACAGAGATCATGGGGACTAGACTCTTGGCAGCAAAATACATCAGTGTCACTATGCTGCCAACATTACTCACTTTATTTAGTTCCAGGGAGGAGAGATCCAGTAGGTTTCTCCCCTCTTCAGCTAGCCTTCGTTGCCTGCTACTTTGACTCCCTTCCCCAAGTGAGTTTCCCGCTGCCCTTGCAGAAGGGGTATGGAATGGCAGGCCGTGAAGGGAATTTGGGTGCGAGCAGAATTGAGGCAGGAGGCCAATTTGCAGTAGGCTGTGCCTGTCTTGATTCTGCTCGCAAGAATTTCACGCAGGGGAGCTCGCATGTTTGAGCACCCCTTTGTGGTTGCTGCATCAACCAAAGAACTTCTTGAACAAGGCAAGACACAGAGTAAAAGTTTCCATATTCTCAGTGAACCAGCCTGAAGAGTCATCATAAAACAAAAACAAACACACAAAACTACAGTGACTTCCTTTCTATAGCCTGTCTTAGGCAATGACAAAAAAAGTTCTGAAGTGCTCCCAGAAAACCATTCCTGTACACCACCTGCACAGATGTAGCTGTCAAGATCCCGAGAGGGCATCTCCTTTTCATTTCATGTTCTCCCATCAGGGAGAACATTCGGGTACTCAAAAGACACTTTCTATCCAAGAGACCTCTAAGTACTTCCAACACAACACCGTCCAGTTGATTACATGAGCTCAAGTCTTGCTTGCATCTCAAGATAAATGATGGGGGAAGATGGAGAAGGTCATGTTTATTGTTTGCTTGGTACCCAAGGAGATATGTCTTAACACTCCTCTTTCCTCTTCTGTGCCATTGGAACATGTTTTGAAGAACGTTTCAGCAAGGAAGGACCACAGAGTAGTGTCTGAAAGGGCTGCTTATTAGTTTTGCAGATGGGACTGCAGCTGTTTGGCTCGAGCAGGATATTCTTAGCAGCTGCAAAGTAGCAGCAGCAGGCCCATCTATGCAGGGAAAGGATGATAAAGGCAGTTTGTGTGTAGACTTTTTCTCCTGCATGCCAGTTCAGCAGGGAAGAGGCCAGAGTAGGAGAAGAAAATCAAAATGTTAAAATTCTTGCATGCAAAGGAGAACGGGAAGAGGAGGAAGAGTTCAGGGGACGACAATGAGATACAGAACCTTTCAACTCTGGGTCAACGGCATAAATGCAGTAGAGTTTGGGCTGGCACCAAAATGCTGTTGAACATCTGTTTGGCAAGCTACTGGTAGTTTCGGCACAGTTGCAAATGGGCAGGTGCCCCTGGAGCAAAATCAAAGGCCTTGTTTCTATTGGCCATGATCCAGTGAAGCAATATGCACAGTGCACCTGCAGGGCAATATACAGTGCTCTCGCGGGCACGTGCTAAAGAATGACTGTCTATGCAGCCTCTAGACTGCAAAACTCATGTAGAAATCCCTCATTATTTGTGCATCCTTAAGACTACAAAATCCATAATGTCACGTGACCAGAAGCAAAACAAGAATAGACAAAAGCATCTTGATTCCTGCCACTTTCATGGCATTGACTGCGAATGGCAGCGCAAATGGTCAAAATATGTAAGGTGGGGCAGGGATGGTCAACAAAATTATGCCCCCCTTCACCCTAAATTCTCAACCCTGACTCAAATTAAGCCCAGCCCCAGGACTGCCTGAGCATCCCCTTCTGGGTTTGTCTGCATTGGCTACTAAAGCATGGTCTCCAACGCCCTCCCCCTGACATCTATTTCGGCCCAACAAGTGGGAAGAGTGTTGCAGAAGGAAATCTTAAAGCTTGCCCATGATGCTGAGCTCACTGAGATGCTTCTGGATTTTGTGCTGCAGACCTGCAACAGTTGTGCAAAGGGTCCAATGAAGCCACAGAAACCTTGAACCAGGGATGTTGAAGAGTCCTTGGTTTCGAGTCACGAGTCGAGTCACGAGTCCTTGGACCCGAGTCTTGAGTCCGAGTCCTTGGTCCAAAATGGTGACTCACGAGTCCCGAGTCCTGAGTCCCGAGTCACTCCCAAAGCTGACTCCACGAGTCCCTATTAAAATCAATGGGGGTTTTCCCCAACAAAATAAGGCTACTTCAGATTATGTGGCTTAAATAAATTCTAGGCACAAGTGTGCCTTTTTTTATTTCAAAACTCTGCAACTGATTTTGGCAAGAACAGACCAGGCAGACAAACCCAAAATGACCAGGCAGGCAGAGGAGGCAGGGAACCCCAAAGCAGGCAGGCAGAGGCGTTTGTCTTGGACAATTCAAACTCTGGAACTGGTTAAGAAGAGACCAGGCAGGCAGAGGAGGCAGGGAATCCCAAACAGGCAGGCAGAGGAGCCAAATCCAAAATGCCTGAAAGTTTGCATTTTAAGAAAATGATTTTAAAAAATAAACTTGCTGTACTTCCTAAAACCTATCCATGTTGCATTTGAGGAACACAATTTTGGAACACGAGTCCTTGGTCTTGAGTCCCGAGTCGAGTCTTGAGTCCCATTAAAAATATTGGGACTCGAATCTGAGTCGAGTCAAGGGGGGACTCAGTCCGACTCACGAGTCGAGTCCCGGAGTCCGAGTCGAGTCCCCATCCCTGCCTTGAACAGAGGAATTGCGGATGGCGACTGGTGAGACGAAGAAAGCTTAGAGTAACCAGGAGTGGATTTTTTATGTGGGGGAAGGACTGTGAGCTCTGTTTACTTATGGTATTCAGACCGAATTCCTGGTCTCAAAATTATTTAAATTCTGAATGTATTTCTTCTGCACCTGGCTCTGGATGGTGGATCTCAAGCCTAAAGTATGCCCACCCCTGATGTAGGGAAACCAATTTTTCCAGGGAAACACCGCTGCTGGTAGCGGGGAAAGTGAATTGAAGCATGCCTAAAAATGGTGCTGTTATGAATTAGTTTCAGGACAAATGTTGTACAAGCAGTCCGGAGGGAAGAACTTCAGTCTTGAATTAAGCAATTGGCCATAAAAGTAAATCAGAACTTGAAGTGAATTAAAGGATTAAATAAACAGAAAAACAGCCATGCTTCTTAAGTGATTATAGTAATGACTCCTGAAATGCAGGGCATGGAACCTCACATTTTCATTTCATATTCATTTCTTACATTTCTATACCGCCCAATAGCCAAAGCTCTCTGGGTGGTTTAGAAATATTAAAAACTAGAAAAATAAAATCTTGTAACATAATATAAAAACCATTTACATACAGCATATAAACACACACACACACACACACACTTTTTTTAAAAAAAAAGTGGTTCTCTGGTCTGCAGCAAGTCCGCAATGAGAAGTAAAGTGAAGAGAGGAATAGAAACTGGGCAAGATTATATGTGCACCTGATGCTTTGATATCAACTTTTGGCATGGGTCATTTTGACCTCCATTGCACCAATGAAGTGCAATGAAAGAAATTCAGAACAAGAAAGTGAGAAAACAATTGTCCCAAAGTGGAAACTAAAAATGCACACTGTACAGGAGAGTGAATGATGGTGATTATTTTCTTGTTAAGTTGAACGAAAACACCTAAGGACCAAATATTCAGGAGTGTGAACTCCTGAATTTTGGTAAAATAAAACTCATGTGAAGTATGCCTGACTCTTCCAACTGTTGATTGGAGAGGGGAGAAATTGGTACAAGTGGATTCTCTGAGAGTGTATTAGATTTAACTGTACTTGGCTGAGATCTTGAAGAGGGCCTCCTTGTTCTCCAAGTGGTACTCATGCAATACCAGGAAGAAAATTGCTTCTGCCCTAAAAATGCAGTTCTTTTCTTAATATTTGAACTCTTTAATAAATAATCAGAGAACTTTCCAATATAGTTTTGGGCTTGTTATGGGGTAACAAAAACCAATGTAGATTCTTTTTCTTTAAATAAAAATGCTCGATATTCAAGCATACAGAATTAATAGTATTCTAGAAGTATCTGAGGGGAAATTTAAGGCTGCCGGTTGAAGTCTCCTGCCCCCACCTCAGGAATGACTACTGAGATTTATTATTATATGATATATTTTTCTCTCAGCTTTTCTCCATGTTCAGGACAGTGTACATTGCTTCCCACCACCACCACTTATGCCCCAACAAGCCTGTGAAGTAGCTTAGGAAGGAGAGGCAGTGAACTGGCCGAAGGTCAGCCAGTGAGCTTTTTGGCTGAGCAGGGATATGAGTCCGTGCCTCCCCGATGAAGACCACTGTGCGGAAATTCTCCACGTGATGTTCCACTCTTTGTGTAATTGTTTTATGGCTGTTTTATTGCATTATGGCCTTGCTTTAGGCACTGTTGTAAATTGCCCAGAGAGCTCCGGCTATTGGGCAGTATAGAAATGAATGAATGAATGAATGAATGAATGAAATAAAATTGCATCGTGCAATAAGGTCTTCTAAACATTACCAGAGACAAGGAGGGACCGTAGCTCAGGGGAAGAGCACCTGCTTTGCGTGCAGAGGGTCCCAAGTTCAATCTCCGGTGTCTCCACTTAAGGCTAGGAAAGATTCCCGCCTGACACCCTGGAGCTGCCAGTCAGTGTGGACAATATTGGGCTAGATGGACCAAGGGCCTGACTCAGTATAAGGCAGCTTCCTAGGCGATAACAAGAAGGAGATGCCGGGTCTCGACTCTTGTGGCAATCCTGTATATTTCATATCACCTATTCCCACCTTTTGACTAGGTCCTGGTTCTCACTGAGGTGGTAAATTTGTGACTAGAGGCTGTGTACCATCTCAGGAGCAAATGCCGTGCGATTAGGTATGCGAGACAATTTTGTTTGGTTTGAGGGGTTTTCATGTGTACTTGCCAAAATTTGGAAATACCTTCATGAACAGGACAGAAAGTATGTGAGATTATTATTTTTAAATGAATGTGTGAGAAAGCAAAAATGACAGATTTGTTCGTCCATCCAGGTAGAGGGATAGGAGTGCTTAGCTCTTAAAGGTATGACTTTGAATCCCTGTACATTCAACCAGGTTTCTGTTGCCAAATTAGGGTCTAGCTCTCTTTTTGTGGCAGCCGCCTCATCTTTAGCAGCTACATGGCAGGCAGGTAAAACATGTTTCTCTCCGTGATGGGGATAGCTCTTTCTATTGAATTTGGCCAATGCAGGTGGGTGAGAATTTTGTTTAAACTAAGAACTTACCAAAAATGTGCAAATTTCTTCAGAAATGGGGTGGTAGGAGAAAGAGAAACTGACAGTTTCACCCATCACTACGGACCCTCCCCAACCTGTGCTGGACCACAACTCCCATCATCCCCAGCCAGCACAGACATATCTGGAAGGCACCAGGTTAATGAAGGCTGATGTGATGTCTTTTTTAAAAGCTTAAAAGTAGTTTCCAGGAGGAGAGGTTGCATTACTTTAGAGCAGAGGTACCGGGGAGGGGTATTCTGGCCAGTGGTTCTCGTGAGCCGAGCTGGGGAAAGTGACTTCCGGGTTCTGGCGCTACATTGTTTATGTAGAAAATGGCCAAATTTGCGAAATTTGGCCGTTTTCTACATAAATAACGTAGAGCCGGGGATCCATAAGTCTGGCGAGCACTTCAGCTGGTGCTCGCACTCAACTTGGCTTGGCTTGCGCAGCAGGAGCGCTTGACTCACACGCCGCAAATTGAGTGCCGGGCAGGTCGCCCATCCCTACGACACAGCAAAACAACCCACGGTTCAACAACAACCCATGGTTCAATGACAACTCGCACTCAACCTGTACTCTGGCTTGCCCTGTTGTGTGAACCAACATCTGTAATCCATGACTTGATCCTGGATGAGGGTGCAGACCTGGCATGTATTACGGAGACCTGGCTGGATGAGGCCGCTGCTCCAACTCTGGCGGCCTTGTGTCCGGCTGGTTTCTTGTATGCCCAGCAACCAAGGGTTGGGGGATGGGGATGGGGAGTGGCTGTTATCTACCGGGAGTCCTTGGTCCTTACCAGACTCCCTCTCCGGGAGACCAAGTTTATTGAGTGCATGTACTGGAGGTTGGGTCCTAAGGGCAGTCTGGGGATTCTGCTTGTGTACCGTCCACCCCACTGCACAACAGATTCCCTGGCCAAGGTGCTGGAGGTGGTCTCCGATGTATGTGTACAGTCCCCCAGGCTAATGGTGCTGGGGGACTTCAACATACATTCGGGAGTCGCCCTCACGGGGGCACCTCGGAACTTCATGGAGACCATGGCTTCCTGGGAGCTGCACCCCATATTAACTGGACCTACCCATGTAGGTCAGGCACTAGACCTGGTTTTTGTTTCTGGAGAGGGGGGAAATGATCTGGAAATCGGGGGTATATCCACCACCCTCTTGTCATGGTCAGATCATTATCTGGTGGGGTTGGATTTTCAGAGCCACAACCTCTTTGCAGGGGTGAGGGACCTATTAGGATGGTGCGCCCCAGGTGTCTTATGGATCCAGATGGATTCCTGAACGCGCTTGGGGAATTGGAGCACACAAACGGTAACTCGGTCGAGACCCTGGTGGATGACTGGAATGCTGCAATCACCAGGGCATTAGACCAAGTTGCCCCGAAGTGCCCTCTTCACCTGAACAGAGCTCGCACGGCACCATGGTTTACTCCATTGTTGCAAGCTCTGAAACGGGAGGTGAGAAGGCTAGAGCGCCGATGGCGTAAATCCCGCTCCGAAGATGATCGGACACAGCAGGTTAGAGCTGCATCCTCAGCCTACCAGGTGGCAGTGAAGGCAGCAAAAAAGAATTTCTATGCTGCCTCCATCGCATCTGCGGAGTGCTGCCCCAGGAGGCTGTTCCAGGTGGTCCGGAGCCTGGTCGGTCCAGTTGCTCCGGATCCATTGGAACAGTCAAAAGCCTCCTGTGAGGCTTTAGCGAAGCACTTCGCAGATAAAATTGATTGGATTAGGAGTGGGATTTCGTACGTCGTGGACACGAAGTGAGCAGGAGGAGGCCAATGGCAGACCGGTTTTGTGGGATTGGTTCCAGCTTCTTCCTTCTGATGAAGTCGACAAGGTGCTTTCATCTGTGAGGCTACCAGTTGCTTGCCAGGCCGAATTCAAGGTGTTGGTTTTGACCTTTAAAACTCTATATGGCTCCAGTCCAGCTTATCTCAAGGAGCGCCTTCAGCAACACCAAGTAGGCCGCTCAGCAAGGTCTGCCACAGACAGCCTTCTCCTTGTCCCATCAGCCAGAACAGCCAGGCTGGTGGGGACTAGGAAGAGGGCCTTTTCTGTGGCAGCCCCCAAGTTATGGAACTCCCTCCCTAGTGACCTTCACCATGCCCCCTCCCTGATGAACTTCCACCAGGCTTTAAAAACATGGCTTTTCAGGCGGGAATATGGGGTGGGTTAGGATTTTTTTTTTAAAAAAAAAAACTTTTCTATTGTTTTAATTGTGTTTTAAATCTGTGTTAATTGTGTTTTAATTGTGTTTATTATATTTATCCTGATCGTACATCGCCCAGGGTGGCCGGGTGACCAGCCAGATGGGCGATTTAGAAATATAATAAATAAATAAATAAATAAATAAATAAATAACCAGGTCAATGTGGACAAGATGGAGCAAGATGGAGCAGTGGTCTAAATGCAGCCTAAGCCAGCTTCCTGTTAGCATTTATATGGACAATTTATAGGGGCCGTGGCTCAGTGGTCGAGCACCTGCTCTGCATGCAGAAGGTCCCCGGTTCGATCCCCGGCATCTCCAGGTAGGGCTGGAAAATCTCCTGCCTGAAACCCGGGAGAGCCATTGCTGCCAGTCAGTGTCGACAATACTGGGCTAGATGGACCAAAGGTCTGACTCAGTATAAGGACAGCTTCCTAGGTTCCTAATTCCACATGTGCACAAGCACATGGCTGCTTTTGAAAGTTAAAAGAAAATGATGTCAGGAGATCCAATCATGGGCCTCCTCTATCCCCACCCCGCCGCTCTCTTCCTCGTGCGATTTTACATCCGGGTGGGAGAAGTTCTGCATGGGGCTTCTGTGTCAGATAGGGTGGCATAGTTTGTATGGAGCATTCGGTCATGAGAGCCCCTGCCTGCAGTCTGAAGACACTGGTTTGTTAATTCTGTAAGAAGTGGGATTGGATGTCCATCAGAGTGTAAAGATGGCACATAATGATACCATATGTCATAACGATGTGATATATTAACTTCCCCACTGAAAGGAAGCGTTTAACTCTGATACAGGGAAGAAAGACATCAAAGAAGCCAATTTCACCCAATTCACTTTCCCTTGCGCTGATGGAGTCCTATTATGCTTTGAATTAGGCATTGGAGTGTGCCTCTTGAGCTGAACAACATGTTTTTTTTTAATAGAAAGTAATAAAATGTCAATTTTGATTCCATCCCTTACATATTAGAGCTTCAGGGTTCAAGAGAAAGGTTACCAGCTGGTTTCTCTGTCTGCTCATCCTCTTGGCAGAATCTACAGTTGAGAGCAGGAGAGCAGTTATAAACCCACAAACTAGCAATCAAAAGTTATTATAAGGGTATATCTACTCTACAGACTAGAGTTAATAGCCCTTTCCTCTTCCCAAGGAATTCTGGGAACTGTAGTTTTGTGAAGTGAGGGTTGGGGCTACAGAATTCAAACAGAATTCTCAGTGCCTTCATCAAACTACATTTCCCAGTATTCTTTGAAAGACATAGATCAGTGTTCTCCAAGCTTGGGTCCCCAGATGTTTCTGGCCTACAACTCCCAGCATGCCCCAGCCAGCATAGCTGGCTGGGGCATGCTGGGAGTTGTAGGCCAAAAACATCTGGGGACCCAAGCTTGGAGAACACTGACATAGATTGTTCCCTGTCGTAATGCAAAGTGTTTTGGGGTGACTTAGTCTTGAATGAGCAATTAAGACCCATTCGCTTTACAAAAGTGCTGATCTTGGTGGAGATGAAAACTCCAAAAACTGGTTTGTTGATATGGATCGACACAGTTTCCTGCATTTTTGGACTCCCCTTGGGGGTGTGACTATGGGGGCTGTCATGATGAGTGCCTGCACTTCGAAATGTACCATTACATCACTGATTCATGGCTAGAAGCCATTGATAGCCTCCTCCTCCATGAATGTGTCGAATCCCCTTTTAAAGCCATCTGTGCCTCCATTTGGAAGACATGAGGCAGCTGTGCCAGAGTGTGTTTGGGGTGGGGCCAGGCACGTGTCATCTGCAGCCTGGCCCAGTTGTGCTGCCTTGCTAATCAGTGCCTGTTTAAAAGACAGGTCCCAGACACACTTCGGATGCTGGAAGCAATTGTCATTGCAACTCGACCGTAGCCAGATATTCCTGCCAGCCCCCGGACTCAGACTTGTGCTTTCTTGACTTCAGATAAAACACCTCTGACCACGCTTCAGCCTGCTCCTCCTACACTACTTCATTTTATTTTGGTTTCGGACATATCTCTTGGCTTTCAACCTTGGGCTGTGTTAACCACAACGGCTTATCTGTGGACCGGACTGATTTACGACACCATCCAAGTTGGGGGCCCTATCACTTCTCAACTGGGTTCTAATATTGTGTGAGAGGTTTCTTTCTATTCACTTTCCCCACACTATGCATGATTTTCTACAACTCTATCATGATTCGCCTTTTCATTATTCCATCTTTTCATCCTCCTTATTTGCCTTTTCTTTTCTAAGTGGTAAAGTCCCAGATAATTGTAACCTTTCCTTACAGGAGAGTTGCTCCAGCCCCTTGATCATTTTGATTGCCCTTTTCTGCACCTTTGCTTAACTCAAATTAATTAGCTTGCATCTTGGGGTGCTTTTCTTACCCCAGCTCACATTCTGTGGTGTAATTTACACATAAGTAGACCTACAAGCCAGTGCTGCTAGGACATTGTCAAATGCAGGCTACACCTCCCAAAAGAGTGTCTCATCTCTGCATTTGCTGGCAAGAAAAGTAGAAAAAAAGATGAGATAACTTTTAAAGTATTCTGAATTCAGTTCGTCACTGTGTACAAATATTTTCTTTAACTTTAGTCATAAAACTGTAACATTCTGATATCAAATACTGCTCTTTTTAAAGTATTAGGGCAGTATCTAACGTTGCCTGACTGTGAGCAGGGCCCTTCCACTGACCTGCCCCATTCCAGAAATGCATGTTTCCACTTGTTTCCAGCTGCCTCTGGAAGTGCTAAATCTTTCTTGTGCAAGTGTGGGCACCACTTGTGGAACGGACTTGGCAGGGCTGGCCGCTCATGGGTGGTCACCATTGGATACTGCCCATTATATGCATACTTGTGTGGTTTTTTTCCAGCTGAAGGGGGGGAAATGATACTGATACCAGGTGCTGTGAGAAGGTGGGTGATTGGGGCCTCAAATGAACATTCTGCCTTGGTTCTCTCCATGTCTTAAAACTTTATCAGAGTTTAAAGTTTGACGAGTGCCCACCAGCAGTTTGACAGGTATTGTCTAGTTCCCCCCCCCCATAGACTTATATGGGATTCACTCTTTAGTAACATTTCTCCTGTTTGTATTTATATGGATGCCAATTTAATACCGTTGAAGTTCCCACACCAAGTTGCATGTATCTAAGTCTGTCGACAGGCCAAGGACAAGGTCTGACCATTGTTGAAACAAAGCAAGACAGCCGACCTGCCTGCACAGCAAAAACACATTATGGTGGATATTCATCCAGATACATCATCAGTTGATAGAAGGAAATTGATGGGAAACCATGGAAGAATTCACATAAGTAGGTTGGAGCATGGGAGTGCTATTGCCATCAAGTGAGATAGCCTTTTCTCTAGTTTAAAACTAAAGGGGTTTCTTGAATGGGTACTAACATCTAGAAGAAGATGCTTGCTCAATGGCTTTTGATAGAGAGTGCCTACTAGCTATCACACGCCCCTCCTGTTTAGATGAAGAGAAACAGTAGCCATATGATGAGGCATTGATTGGAGCTTTTGGCAAGCATATGCAGTTTGTTTTTTGAGGAACTGCTGCTGCTTTAAAGATGAACATGTCTGTCCAGGTGCTTGCCTGCTCCTCCATGCTCAACTTTTATATTTGTAAATAAACAGATCGTACAAAAAATACTCTAAGTTTCCAGCATTCTCTGCCTCCAAGGAAATTGGTCTGGATGCTGGTGTCCTGGAACTTTCTACTTCTCGAGGAATTTAAGGGGAAACAATGGTAGGCATACAGAAAAACAGGTTTCAATTTAGGTGCTTTTATAAAGAACCAAGAATTATTATGCAAAAGGAAAAGTACCCTCCTTGCTGTTATAGAAAGCATTTCGCATCTTTCCACCACAACGGTCCATTGTCAATGTAGAAGAGACCTACCTCATTTCTAACAGCATAAAAAAGAACTTTGTGAATTCACTCAAAAGCCTACACAGTCTGAAGAATTTTTAGTATTCAACTAGAGAGCTTTGTTGTGAACAACAGTTCCAGTTATTCTGATTTTATTAGAGAAAGTTCCAGGGATTCTTTGGCATGAAAAGAGCCTTTACTAAATCAAATTTCATTTAAAAAAGCAAAATCCACAAAAGTTTGTACATTGTTTAACCTCTTTGGTGCTGACCTTATGTGCAGTGCATTCGAAGGGATACATTCCCCCCCTCCCCGTGTCATAATGGTTCACAAACAAAATCTTTTGCGCTGATAAGTAAATGCAGAGCTCAGTCAAAAGGAATGCAATACCAACAATTATTCTGCGCCACTAAACAATTTTTATACAACTGCTGCGCTGTCTATTTTTAGAAAAAGTTTATATCTGCTGTTACTGCTGGGTTGATCCAGAGGATAAGGGCCATAGAAGGAACAATGGTAAAGATGCTTCCATTTAGTGGTATTCCACAAAAGCTTGCACAAGATACAGGAATTCTCTACAAAAACAGCTGTAGCACCTTAAGACTACCTCATTTGTTGGGGTTATAGAAGTTTTCATGGACTAGAGTCTACTTCTTCAGATGCATGAAGTGTTAGACTTAGTGGTCAGGTTTGACAGGCATGAGAGTAGTTGGCAGGTATTTATTTATTTATTATATTTATACCCCGCCTTTTCTCCTGCAAGGAACTCAAGGTGGCTTACATAATCCTCCTCCTCCTCTCCATTTTATCCTCACAACAACCCTGTGAGGTAGGTTAGGCTGAGAGTCAGTGACTGGCCCAAAGTCACCCAGTGAGTTTCATGGCTGAGTGGGGACTAGAATCCAGATCTCCCGAGTCCCAGTCCAGCACTCTCACCACTACACCACACTGGCTTTCAGTGGGGGGGGGGGATTGTAAGTATTGGGGTCAAATGGAAATGAAATGCAAAACGATCAGCTTGTGACAATTTAGTGAAAGCTTCAAAGAATGCAAAATGGGCTCTGTGAGCATTTACTGGCTGCCTATTTGCTACCTGGCCAGGTTTAAGGTTTTGGTACGAGTGTATAAAGCCATAAACACCTTGGCACCAGGATGCCTGAGAGGGCGCCTTCTCCTTTATCAACTTACCAGGTCACTGAGGTCATTGGAGGGCATGCTCCTGGTGGTTCCACATGGACCTCTGGCCTGACTGGAGTCCACCCGAAGAAGAACCTTCAGTGCGGTGGCTCCATTTCTGTGGAACTCCCTGCCTCTGGAGGTCAGGCAGGCTCTGGCATTGTGTTCTTTCCAGCACCTCCTGAAAACATCTTTATTTCAGGAAGCCTTCTTTGGTTGACCTGCCACTGGTTTCATCGATATTCTGCTTTTATTGATATTCTATTTTAATATTGTGTTTTATTCTTTTTATCTTTTTGTCTTTGTATTGTTCACCACTCTGGAATCTATGTATATGTGGATAGATATATGTGGGTATATGTATAGATATAGATATAGATGTCTGTGTATATATCACTCTCTGTTGTTTTTGCTCTGACAAACTCACACATCTACACCTGTGGAACAGGGACGGGGGACCCTGGGCCCAGGAGCAAAAGCTGGCCCTCCTGGGGTCCCAATCCCAGAAGGACCAGATCTGTCCCAAGGCAAAAGGGGTGGGGCAAAAAATAACAACCCCAGAATACCAGCCCGTTTTAGATTAAAGCTCTTATTGCCAATAATAAAAAAAAGCTTTAGGAGAGGCATTTCAATTTTTAGAATGGGAGGGGAAACCCACAAAGGCAGGGAAACCACAAAAAAAAAAATGGTCAGTCAGGGGAAAGGGGTTGGGTCAGGGGAAGGGGGGGGTAACCATCTGGAGAACCCCAGAAGGCATGATTGGTACCCAGTGTTCTGTTCTTCCTCTATGGTGGCAAGTACTTAGTGTCATTTAGGTACTGGTTAGGACTAGGTTGGAGGGTTCCCATAGAGATAGGGTTATTCAGCAAGGTTCCTGGGAGTTTCAGGAACGGGAATAGAACATCACCATGGAAAGCTCCAAGTGGTGCTGGGGCTGGAAGCCAGACAGGCTTATCTGTATGTTGGTCCAACAGGGAGCAGAGCAAGACAGAGCCTTAAATAAGAGTTTGGTTGCCTTTAGGCTGGTTAGCCATGCCTCCGTACATACTGAGGCTTTGTCTCTTGAAGTAGCCTGGCCTCAGGATGCAATGATGTGGGAGTGGCTGTGGCTGTGACATGCTAGTGTCCCCATGGACTGAGTCATCGGAGTCTGAGGACGGTAATGCAACCTCCTCTGGATGCAGGGGAGCTGACCATTGGGATATTTCTGGAGAACTGAGTCCCGGGGAGATGGAAGTCTCAGAATGCCTTTCTGTGGCTGAGTCCTCTTCCATTAACTCTGGAGCTTCTTCCTCGAGGACAAAGGGTCATGATCTTCTGAGGAGGAGGGTCCATGACACCCAGGCAGGCCAGATCTGGGCTTCATACCTGAGGTTCAAGAGACCTTTGGCTGATGGCAGAGGCCATGGTGTGCTTCCCATCAGCTCTGAAGCCCCGGGGCCACTGGCAGTTGAAACTGAGAGTTCTTTTTGGCAGGGAGTTGGGTGGGGAAACAAGCTCCCTGCAGCTACTCCTCCTCCACCACTTTGCAATTTGCTGAACATGTTTTCCCGCTGATAGCTTACATGTTTTCCCGCAAAGTGCCGTGTCTCTTCTTCCTCCTCTCTCCTCCAGGGAATGTCTAGTCATACAAAACGTGTGGCATGACTGTCATTGTGATGGGATGCCCCATCCCATTCCACTTTATTGGCAGTCATTTATAGGGGCAGGAGAACCCATCATGCAATGGCATCACATATTTTGTACTACTATCCATTACCATGGACCAAGTGGCGAGGGCTGTTGCTTTCAGTGGAAACCATATGAGTATTGTGTAGCATCTAATTCCACCATTCCTCCTCACGTCACAATGTGTAACACTGAAGTTTTCACCAAATTAAGAGCATCCCATTCTTCTCAATCATTCTCTCTCTTGTAACAGCCTCATGCTTTCAAGCATTCAAACAGGTTGATTTCTTTTCAATTGGATTCTATTTTTCTCCTTTTGTCACTGGATTTTTGGCTTAAGTACATTCTGCTATAGAGGTTAAATTACAACATTCTTTTTTCGGCTGCAAAGCCCCCTGACCTACCACCACCACCACCACCAAAAAAAGGGGGGGGATCTCTTAGCAACCAATCTCTTAGCAACAAGGAGTACCTTTATAAAATAAAGAAGAGGAGGAAGAAGATGCTACATGAAGAGTGATCACCAGAAAATCTTTTCTGATCTTTAAAAGGACCACATCATTAGCAAAGGTAACTGACTTCCAGAGTAGGAACCTAAAATAAGGAAGTGAGAAAGGGAGAAGGTAACTTTTAAGAAAACTTTTCTATTTTAATATTTGTTATATGTCCAGTGTGATGAAAAGCCACTATGCAAAAATATCAGAATCTTTGTGGATGCCTTTTGAGTTGTCTTGATCTCAGTGTATTCCAGCTACTTCTCTCCTCTTCTCTTCTCCTCCTTCTCCTTCTCCTTCTCCTTCTCCTTCTCTTTCTCTTTTCAGTAGTTATTACAACTCAGTGAAGATCAGAATTTGCCTCTTACCTTGCTTTGGGCTCAGATTTTCTTGAGCTAAACGCAGAAGCAATAGGAGACTATTTCTGTAACTTTTAACTGTGGGGCACTCTAGAGCAACAAGGTGGCTGCCCCAGAAGGTAATCTCTTCTTCATTAGTTTTTGCATTCAATTCCTTAGCAGAGAGAGAGAGAGAGAGAGAGAGACTTTTCTACATTACTAAAATTTGGGTTGGTCTTCATTGCCAAAGGTTTTAAAAGGAGCTAATTAAACAAGAGACTGGGGGGTTCAGCTTCTGTGAGGAGAATGCCAGTGGCAGAATTACTTTTAATTTAAAAGGTTTCCAGGCAAAAGAATGTCCTGTAGCTGAAATGGAGAAGTGAATGATTTGATGACTCTCCACTAATAGCATTGGGGAGCCCTACAAACCTATCTTTATCTGATGTTCTTTTTGGACAATTTGACTTTGCCTATTTGATAGAACCAACTGCCCAAGCAGCCTCAACAATTACATTTGCTCTTCTCTGATTTCAAGGGAAAGTTTGTTTTTGACATCCTGAAATGTCTTTTCCTTCTTACTGTAATATGTGCATTTCATATGGCAGATACTAATTTAAAGCCTTCTCAGAACCAGTGGGTGGACCAAAAATTTATTATTTCGAAGAAGTGATTCTGTCAAATGTAATGACGATGCCTGGTACCTCCATGCATTGCATCTGGTTACTTTACAACTTCACCTCGCTTGTATTCCATTGATATTGTTATGTGGTGGAAAGAGATGGTGATAAATAATATGTTTGAGCAAAGCGAAAGAAATCTTCCAATCTAACAACAGTCTTGAGGCACCTTAAAGACTAACCAATTTATTATAATATAAGTTCTCATGAAGGCTCATGCTGTAATAAATGTTTTAGTCTTTAAGGTGCCACAACACCGTTTGTTTGTTTGCTTGCTTGCTTGTTGTTGCTTGTTGTTTTGTCTTGTTTTTGCTGCAACAGACTAACGCAGCTACCCCTCTGGAAACTGTTACTTCAGACAGAGACAGTGGCAAATTCCAAATTCCAGAAGTCAGGGAAGAGGGATTTGTAGTTTATCAGTTGCCTTTGCAATACCGTTTGCTATCTGGAACACTGACTTTGCACAGGAGATGTGTAAACCTTGTCAATATTGTGACACGCTCCCCACTTCCCTGAACAGTGAGAAGTTTCCGGGGGTGCCCTTCCCTGGGTTTGGTTTCCTTTGGAAGCAGGGATGACTGGAGACTTCAGGGGTATCTATATAATATTTGGGTTTTATTTAGCAATATAAGAAGCCGCCTTTTACTGAGCCCAGAACATTGCTTTGTCTACACCAGGGCTCCCCAGCCTTGGGTCCCCAGATGTTGCTGGCCTACTACAGCTCCCAGCAGACCCAGCCAGCACGGCTAATGGCGAGGGATTGGGGACCCAAGGCTGGACTGGAGAGCCCTGGTCTACACTGACGGCAGCAGCAATGCAGGGTTTCAGATGGGAGTCTTCCCTAGCCCTACCTGGAGACCCCGGCGATTGAGCCTGTGCTCTGTCACTCGGATTCTTGCCACCACACAAGGTGAGCATAAGTGGTGACCTACAGCATAGCCCTCCTACCAACCAGCAAATCCATTGCCCCATGTAAGATCTCTAGAGAGATATTTATAGCGATGGGTGAGAATTTGGCTTGATTTGCTTTTTGATAAGAACTTTCCAAAATTTGCAAATGTTTTCATATAGGAGAAGCAGGACCGGTGCAAGGCAGTTTGGTGCCCTAGGCAAGATCAGATATTTAGCGCCCCCCTTCCCACTTGAGAGTGCCGTTTCCCCCCCCCCAAGGCGTTTCTGGTGCCCCCTTTAGCCCTGCGCCCTAGGCAACTGCCTAGTTGGCCTAATGGTAGCACCGGCCCTGAGGAGAAGGAAAGAACTTGAGAGAATGGTTAAAAACTGTGAATCTGGGAGAAAGCAAAACTGACAGCTTTGTCTATCTGGGCAGAGGGCTTGGAGTACTTAGCCTTCCAAAGTCCGTCTTTGAATCCCTCTGTATTCAGCCATGTTTGTGGTGCTGCATTACAGTCGCCACCTCTTTTTTCCTGATATGCTCCTCGTCTTTAACAGCTACATGGCAGGCAGGTAGAACATGCTCCTCTCCATGCTGGGAACAGTTGTACCTATTGAATTTGGCCAGTGCTAGTGGGTGAGAATTTTGTTTTGATTCGGGAGGGGTAGGGGGTTCTGCTAATTTCTTCATATATCGGACAGAAAGAACACATTGAGCCCCATTTTCTTGGTTAAAAGGTGGGGCATAAATTGAATGAATAAAGAAAGAAGAAAGAACTGTGATCCAGCATCACTCCAAGGCAAACTCACGAGATGTGATTCTTTCCTCTGTGTATTTTATTTTTTTTTAACCCAAAGCTTCTTGGCAAAGGCTGCATCTGAGTGGAAGAATGGGTGAAGAAAGAAATACTACTTAGCTTCTTCCCCAACATTTTCCACCTCAAAAAGGGGAAGAAATCGCTTTCTCCCTTAGCAGCCTGCCCGGCCTGTCATTGAGGTCATCAGATGAGGCACTCCTAGTGGTTCCGCATGGACCAGTGGTCCATTTGGCATCCGCTCGGAGCAGAGCCTTTAGCGCTCAATCCTATGCATGTTTAGACAGAAGAAGTCCTACAACTCCTAGCTAGATGTTGTAGGAATTTTATTTTCAGTGTAAAACATGCATAGGGTTGCACCCTTAGTGTATCAGCTCCCTCTCTGTGGAACTCCCTGCCCATTGATGCCAGGCACCAACATCGTTTTACTTTCAGCACCTGCAGAAGACCTTAAAAAAAAAAAAAAAAAGCGCCTTCCCTGACTGACCAGCCATGGCTTCATTGGCATAATTTGATTTTAGATATTTTAATCCTGTACTCTGAGTCTTCTTTTCTTTCTTTTTATTGTTCACTGCTCAGGAATCTTACTGGATTTAGATATTAGATGTATCTGTTAGATATAGAGAGGTAAATAAATCCTGTAATAAACAAACAAACAACAAATGAAATCTCCCTCCTTCTTTAATCACAGAAGGGGAAAGATAAAGGGAAGATCCTGGAACCGGTGGAGGCTGGTGTTCTGATAGCTCCTTAAAAGTTCAGAGTAAAATCCGGGGTGGATACACAGCCCCCACTGACCTTGGAGCCACCAGCCTCCACTGCCTGGAAGGAACTCCACATCTCTCCCCTCCACTGCTTCCAGCGTAGCCTACCAGAGGCCGCTTTGGGTTTAGGGTATCCCACCTGCTCATTTCCAAAAGAGAGGAAATGCATCACCCCCAAAAGGGGCCAAAGATGACACATGAAATTTGCATATGCTGATTGATAGGAATTGATGCCAATTGAGAAATATTTTTTAAGATTTAAATAACAATATAATGCATCGCACCGTAGTGGGGAAGACTGGGGCCAGGTGACCTGTGTTCCTGTCTGCTCAGTCTGTTGTCCAGGTGCTCACTGTTGATGGGTGACTTCAAGGCCCCTGCCCTGCCCTTCCTTCTCATGGTCCTTTATGCTGCCCTTCAAACAGAGGGTGCCTTCAAAGAGAGGACTGCCCTCTGTGAAGTAGGACACATGGGATAGTCTCCAATGTTAGTCCCATGTAGAGCAGACCAAATAAAATGGAAGGGGACTTAAGTCGTGACTAACTTAAGTTTCAAACATTTCAATGAGCCTACTCTGAGTAGTACTAGCATTGGATACTACCCACTGCTACCCTACTCAGGTTTCCAAAAAAAGAAAAAAATTCCATGGAGGATAGAATCATTCAACTCTCTGGAAAGTCTAGATAGAGCCTGAGAGAAATCTAATAAAACAGAAACACTGATTGTCTTCTTACCCAAAACAACTATTAAAGATGTAACTGAACTTTTAAAAGAACTTTTTTGAGAGCCAGTGTGGCGTAGTGGTGAGAGTGTTGGATTGGGACTCGGGAGATCCGGGTTCTAGTCCCCCGCTCGGCCATGAAACTCACTGGGTGACTTTGGACCAGTTACTGACTCTCAGCCTAACCTACCTCACAGGGTTGTTGTGAGGATAAAATGGAGAGGAGGAGGAGGAGGATTATGTAAGCCGCCTTGGGTTCTTTGCAGGAAAAAAGGCGGGGTATAAATATAATAAATAAATAAATAAACAAACATAAGAAGAGCCCTTCAGGATCAGACCAAGGGTCCATCTAGTCCAGCATTCTTTTCACACAGTGGCCAGCCAGCTGCCCACGGGATCCCACAAGGAGGGCATGAGTGCAACAGCACCCTCCCATCCATGTTCCCCAGCAACTGGTGTACATGGGCATACTGCCTCTGATACAGGAGGTAGCATATAGTCATGAGGACTAGTAGCCACTAATAGCCTTCTCCTCCATGAGTTTATCCAATCCCCTTTAAAGCCCTCCAAATTGGTGCCCATCACTTTCCTCCCTCCCTTTCTTTTTTGCTTCTCAAAAGAAAGAAACCCTTAACTAGGCAGCAGGTGGAAGCAATCATGATGAATGAGATTTTACATGACACCAATACAATGTGCAAAGGAAGTTTTTTGGGAGCAAGTACAGGGCAGATATTTCTTCCTCCTCCCGACCTCAAAAGATGAGATGCACCTGCATAGGTGCCAAGCCCTCCTTCTCTAATGACAGCTGTGCGCTTCTGATTCATCTTCTGATGGCTATGATGAGCTCATGTCCCCACTGTTCTCCTTCAATGAGTGGCTGAATGGGGCCAGGGAAGAGGTACGATGTGAAATTACCATCTATTTTGGTGGCTGCTTTTTTTCTGATTGCTGTTTTTGGTCTCCCCCCCCCCCCAAAAAAAAAGGTAATAAAGCTGTTGTGGCAGAGTGCATGTATTTGGAGAGGGGAGCGGGGAGGCAAAGAGATCACAGTGGAATTAACATCTCGGGATGGAACATCCTGCAAATCTTCAATTTCTCACATTCTCCTTTTTTTAAAGGAAGCCATCATCCAGACAATTACCCATTTATTGTGCCAGGCATCTGAACAGCATGTATTGTACCTCGCTTGGCAGCTCTGCCTTACGTAAATAACAGCCACTTAGCTCTCATGATTGCTGTGTGTGTGTGCTGTGTGTGTCTGTGTGTGTCTGTGTGCCTGTCCATGTGTGTGTGTGTATGAAAGTCATCACCGCCCAGGGCATTGTCACAGGGATGTTCTGGTTTTGAAATCCATACCGAACTCTTTTCCCCTCCACTCTGCTGCCAGCCTTAAAAAATAAATAAAGATTCCGCACTCCGCACATTGGCTCGACTCGCTACAAATTGAGTCAGTGCCAGTGGGAAGAAGCAGAACAAGATTGGCCAGGAACCTGAGAAAATCCATCAAGCTTTGAAATGGACTTCTCTCATACATCCCTGCCTGTGAGACCAGCTTAGACTTAGGCGTTAGACTGTTCTTACATTGTATGTTGTCTTTTTCATGTGAGCCGCTTAGGGATTTTAGAATACTGAGCAGTATAAAAGTACTATACATATAACTATGTTCCATTTGTAGTTTGCAACCCTGTCAAGTTTTTTTTTTTTAAATTAATACCAGTGTGTGGGGGATTTTTATCAGAATGCACAGGGGGGGGAGGTTTAACCCTCCCCTCGCCGGTTGTGATTCTGATGAAAATGCCCCTCCCCTGTTCTGCAATTAGCCTTGGCAAAAAGGAGAAGGAGAAGGAATAGAGGCGCTATTTGGTGCCAGCTGCAAAGTAAGGGGGCAATTTTGATTGGTATTGAGGCTGAAGAGGGGGGGAGAGGCTAAACCTCCCCTCCCCATGCATTGTGGTGCTTGATGAAAATCACCCCCACCTCAAGCCTAATATTACATTTTTTAAAAAATGGACTTCCACCGGCCCCGCCTTCTGGAGTCGGGGAGAAGATTGCGCGCGGGGGAGGGATGTAGAGTTGGGACACGACCAGGCCACGCAGGCCGAGCCAATAGGCTTAAGCAGGGCGGGGAGAGGGGAGCCACATTTAAGCCCCTGTCTCCCCGCCCTCGGCCTCTTTCATTTTTTTGGCTCCCTCCCGGCCCTCCCTGTTAGCAGTGCAGGCTCCTCTGGTCGCCCGTTTGGGGGCCGGTCCATTGTCTTAATTGGCTGAGGCAATGGGCGGGTTTCACCTACTCTACACTGTGAGCCAAGGTGGGAGAGTTTTTGATTTGGGGATTTTTGATTCGATCAATTGGATTGTAGCTAAATTGGTCGCATTTTGCGGGAAGTGCAGAATTAGGCAGCGGGGCTTAGGGTTCTGGTGATCATCCAGTGGCACCTTTCAAGGTGACTGGCGGTTACCCGAGGCTTCCCTCGCTAATGTCTTGCGGCTTGGCAGGAGGGAGATCGGGCCGCCTTTGGGGTTCTACCTTTTGTCACCTACATTGGCTGTCTTGTGGCGTCAATGGGAGGTGACACTGGTAAGGCCCCCCAGCTCCACATGGAGTGCAACTGGACAGTGGCAGGGCATCCTGCCTCCGATTCGGTTAGGATGTTTTGCTCAAACTTGGTTATCCCCGCCCCCCCGGCCATTGGCCGGAGTAGATTAGTACCGCACTTCACCCTTCCCAGATCCTTAATTCAATAAATGTGGCCCTGATTGAAACCATATATACCTGTGTCTGACTCTTCATTATCTCACCTATACGCGCGCAATGGACATAGCTGTAAACTACATATTTAGTGTGCTGTCTAATTTGACACTTGCTTTCCAGTTATCCTTATTAACTAGGGGCAGTTCCCATTTTCTGGTGTCCACCAATGATAAATCCCTGTTCCTATTTTGTCTCCATTTATTATTATTATTATTATTATTATTATTATTATTATTATTATTATTATTATTTTGCTTTTGGAAATTGTGTTGGTGTGTACGCTACTGCACGAAAGTTGCCTTGCTTCAAAGGTTCCATCTCCTCTCCCTAGGTTACTTTTTAACTCTGATGTGGTGACTTAGGGATGGCCACCTAGACTAGAGCATAGACTGGTGAATGCGCAGGCATCATAACAAAGGGATGACATTTGTATAGCATTTTCAAGTGTTCAAAGTGGTTCACGTGCTAAGTTAATTGCCCATATTTCTCACTGAAAGCCATTGGACTTAAGTCGTGACTAACTAGGCACATTGAGCTCAGTGGGATCGAAGTGCAACTAACATAGTCTGGATCCCATGCTAGGTGCTGTAGATCCACTTTTTCTTCATGTGTCCCCCCCCCATCACCCTGCTTCCCATCTCAATATGGGATGAAAGCCAATGTGGCGTAGTGGTGAGAGTGTTGGACTGAGACTCGGGAGATCCGGGTTCTAATCCCCCCTCAGCCATGAAGCTCACTGGGTGACTTTGGGCCAGTCACTGACTCGCAGCCTAACCTACCTCATAGAGGAGGAGGAGCATTATGTAAGCCATCTTGGGTTCCTTGGAGGAAAGGCAGGATATACGGTAAATGTAACAAGTAAACAAATAAAATTGCCAAACTTTCCTTTGCCGTTTTGGGTTACTCCTCAAAGTATTTTGCTTTGCTTCGGTCTGAACTATCTCTGCTTCTATTAAAACAGGAAGTGCTTCATATTTCGTGACATTTCACACTTCTGACTGTTGCATCAGGCCTTAAAAATATCTGCAGGAAATGTTTCATACTTAGCAGGGTACAAAGCTGTGCTGTCCAGGATATAGCTGACTTGTTTCTTGACGTTTACTGGGCATATTCTGAACGGAAACATAATAAAAGGCCACCTGCCACCTAATCAAGTATATGAGTCAATATCCGTGGCTTTGATGATCCACTGCACTGAAGGAAATACAGGCCTCAGTACACTTAAGGTACTTAAGAAAAAGGAAGACCAGCCATGACCTTACCCAAAGGGTTGCTGCTGCAGCATGATTGTTCCTTCAGGCTGTCTCCTAAGGTGGCTGTGTGTCCTCCTTGACAGAGGACATTTTCTATTTGAAGTGTTGTCAGAGGGTAGTCAGCTATCTTTTTAACACATCTGGTATTATTTTTTTATTGCAATTGTTTTTAGATGTTTATATTTTTTTCAAATTTTGAACATTGACATTTTATGTGGTATTTTATTATCTGTATTTGTGCTTTGTAAATTTATGAATTGTTGCTCTACTGTGCAGGGCTGACCCAAGACATGTTGTTGCCAGAGGCAGAACAGCCTAAGCCAAGATTCATCGTACCTAAAGCCAACAAAGTAATTTTGGCGCATGAGGCAGAAAATCCCACAAACACCTCTCCCCATTCCTGGCAGTAAAAATATAGTAACAATAAAATTAAATAACGAAAATTGGCTAAAGCATCCCAAATCTGCTGCCTGAGGTGATTGCCTTGCTCTGCCTATGGGTAGGGCCGGCCCTGCTGCTGGGTCAGCAGACTTCACCTTCCACCTGCTTCACTGTGGCACAGTGTGTCAGGAAGCCGAGGCAATGGAGCAGCGGAGGAGGAGGAGGAGGATTATGTAAGCCACCTTGGGTTCCTTTCAGGAAAAAAGGTGGGATATAAATATAATAAATAAATAAATAAATAAATGGCTGTGAGAAAAGACGGGAAAGAGAAAGCAGGGAGGGCTGAACAACAAGGAATAAATGAAAAGGCTCTGTTTGCCGCAGATTTATGGCTTGGTTTGTAGAAAATGTGCTTCAGCCACTCTTCAATGAAAGAATAGATGGAAAACATTCATCTAAGATCACAATAAAAAAATAATAATAATAACCACCGGACAGAACAACAGCATTTCAAAAGAAATAGCAGGGCAGAGAAAAACAGCAGTTAAGTAGCCACAGTTTGCATTCCATACCGGGAGGCCTGGACAAATAAAAAGGAGGATTCACCCTGATGCTGAAAAGACAACATAGTTTGCACCAGGTAAGTCTCCTTGTGGCTTCTCGTGATGCAGCAGGATCCTGGGATATGTCCAAGCAGCAAAGGGGAGGACCTAGGAATGAGAAAGCCCCGGAAAAGGACATATTCAAGAAGAAGAAAAACAGCTGTGATTTGGTTTTGTTTTCCATATGGGGCGGGGAAGCAATTTTCCCAATGGGAAAAAAATGAAATCTGGAAAAAACTTTCAGGAAAACTTGTCTATGCAATATTGTCTCTTTCTGACTCATGAGTGGATTTTTTTAAAAAAAGTAGTACTTTAAAATAATAAATGTGACTTTGTGACAAAACTTGTAGACCCAGGGTTCAACAGTAGTCATCTTGCCGACTGCGAGGTCAGCCCAAGACATTTTGCTGCCTGAGGCATACGACAGGGGTGTTGGACCTCAGGCCCATGGCCCAAATTTGGCCCACCTGGCATCTGAATCAGGCCCTCTGGGTTCCCCAGATGGTCATGGCTAGCCGGCTAGCTTACGTGGGGGGGGGGTGGCCCCTGCTCTGTGTGGCCCCTGCTCTGCTCGCTTGCCGCCCAGTCAAGCAAGTGCTGCGGCGTAGCAGAAGTGGCGGCCGCGAGTGCTGCCTGAGCAGAACGGTGCATCCGCACGTGACCCGGGTTCAGGGCCAGCCCTACCATTGGGCAGAGTGAGGCAGACACCCCCAGCAGCAGACTCCAGGTGTCGTCAAAGGGCAGAAAGAGTGGTCAGTTATTTAATTCATCCTCATTGTTTTTTTTACTGCCAAGGGGAGGGAGGGATCTGTGGGATTTTCTGCCTCCTGAGCATAAAATGATGTGGTTGGCTTTGGGTGCTAGGCATCTTGACTTGGGGGGCGGGGGCGGGGAGGGCGCAGCACCATTGGCTGCACTGCCTAAAGGCGGCAAGATGTCTTTGGCCATCCCTGCCGGGGCTGCCTGCCTACCTTTCTGCCTGCCTCAGTCTTCCCAGTGATGCCCTCTGCGACATGTTGGGAGAAGGTGACGAGGCTGGCCAGCCGGCCGGCCGGCCAGTCAACCCAGCTGTTGGGGCCCTGGCTCAGGACCATGAGAACAGCTGGGGAGTTCAGGGGAGAAGGTTGGCGGGACAGCTTCTGCTGCCTTCTAGCACCCACTGCCTTGCTCCACCTCATGGCAGGGACAGTCCTGTGGCCGTGAGCCTGAGGCCCTGTCAAAAGACCCCCAAACGTGAGTCCTCCTGGAGCCAAAGACCGACACCTGGCAAGCCTATCTGACAGCATGGTGCGAATATAACCATGCGGGAAAGTGGTCGTGTGAAGCCGTTGACACCGTGGATGAGCTCGGCGATCCCCGCCTTGCTGCTTACCCAGGTTTCTGAGCCGTTGGGGGGGGGGGAGCTACTAATGCTAGACTCAACTATGCAGGCAGAGCCGAACCACAGCGACCTTCCCGTCATCACAGGTGCTATGACGACGCAAGCGAGGAGTGCAGAAGAATCTCCAGCCCGTGGGCCAGATCTGGCCCACTTCTTGGCACCCCAATCTGGCCCTCTGGGGCTTTCTCCAGGGGGCGGGGCTTGGTTGACTGCAAGGATGCGAGGCAGAGAGACTCGCGGGCGCTCTCCTTGGAATGGGCCAGGTCCCGCCGCCCCGCATCCTCCTCCCATCCTCGCTGAGATCGGAGTTAACAGCAGAGGCCGGGGCTGTGGGGTGGCCTGATTTTGCTTTGCCCGCAAAGGGGTAAGGAGGCAGGTTAGGCGAAGCGGCCAAGTCCTTGAAGTGCCTACTGCATGTGGGGATGAGTATGTGGCCAGCACAGGGAGAGCAAAGCAAAAGCGATGCATCCATTACACGTAACTCTGCTGCTCCACTGGGCCAAAAAATAATAATCCCCAAGCAAATGAGAGAGTGCCTTCTCTCCCTTGCCAACCTGCCCAGTCACTGAGATCATCAGAGGACAGTCTCCTGGTGGTTCCACAATGGACCTCTGGCCCGATTGGAGTCCACCAGGAGAAGAGCCTTCAGCGTGGCGGCTCCACTTCTGTGGAACTCCCTGCCTCTGGAGGTCAGGCAGGCGCTGACATTGTATTGTTTCCGGCACCTCCCCAAAACACCTTTTATTTCAGAGCCTTCCTGAACTAACCAGACACGGTTTTATTGATTTTGTTTTTAATGCATAGTTTTATTCTTTTATCTGTTTGATCTTTTCTTGTTCCCTGCTCCAAAATCTCCATATATAAAGCTTGCAGATAAATAAACTGCATGAAATAACACCTTTTACTACAACCGACTAAAACATCTCCAAGTAGTGAGAGGACGCTTTTGAAGTCTGCAGAATTCTTCTTCAGGGTAGATGTTCAGTGAAAATGTCTGTGTGTTGGGGTGGGGGAGCTGTTGTATGGACACCCCCCTACTTTTAGGTGCCCTGCCAAGACTTTTTCATGCACCTAGTCCATTTATCTTAGCTGCTGTTCTGTCCTTGGCTGGCCACATCTCCTGCTTTACGAAGGACAGTCCTCTGTTTCACGGCATCCTCGTCAATTTGAAGGGCTGCCCAGTTCTGTTCCAGTTAAGAAAAAGAACCATCCGAAGGGAGGGCAGAGCAGCGGCCTTCAAGTTGCCAGTCCACAGTGAGCACCCGGACAGCAGATTGAGCAGCCCCTCAGGTCACCTGGTCACCGTCTTCCCCACTGTGGTGAGATGGATTGTGTTTCTATTTAAATTCCAGTTACTACTTCTAAACGTGCCTCTGTACATCTAAATTAGCACGTGCAAACGTTATGTAAATCTGTATCCTCTTTTTGTCCTCTTTCTTCGGTGGTGCATATTCTCTTTATTGGTGATGCATAAGGGGTCAACCTATTTTGTGCCATCCCACAGTTCCTGCTTTGGGCAGCGCCATTCAATGTGGCTGCCCGTAATCCTTTGAACTCGGATGATTAAGGGCTTCCAACCCAGCGTGGGAGGAGCATGGAGGCAAGGATTTTGGCCATCTATGTCTTTTGCCCCTGCTCGTGATGGGGAGGGGCTGGGGCCGCTCCAGGATACATCATATCCCAGCAGAGGATATTGCCTCCCCACCCCCTGAAACACCCACCCCACCCCACCCCAGTGCCTTCTCTGAAATTGCAAGTACTTTGGAGCCGCAGCCGGCGTGGAAAGAAGCAACTCCAACCTCGGGATGCCTTTGCCTCCGACCTATCCTACGGCCATCTGGGCAGCATCTAGCGGCCATAGGATTTAGGGATGGATGAATCTGTCTGATTCGCCATCTATGACATTTGCGTTTTTTCAAGCACAAGTTCATTTCTTCCCAATTTCTGTATCAGTCTGCAAGTTGTTTTTAAAGTCCACATGAAAAGTCATACACATTTTCGTGCGCATGTACGCGTGTACGAAACCCGTACACATTTTTGTATGTGTCTTCCCCCTTAATATACGTATTTTGTGCGAGCAATTTTTTCCCCAAACATCATTTTTGTTTTTGCATGCTGGTTTCCGAGCATCACAAAATTAGAAAAATGAGGATGGTATTTCAGTTCTCATATTAGTTCAGGAACTGTGAAAGAGAATGATTCATGTTAAATCGTGAATCAGGCAAATGTCTCCCCATCCATACTTCTAAGTAAACAGTTGTTCTTTATCGCTTCAGAGAGAAAGACCCAAACCAATGGGTTCAAATTTCAAGAAAAAAAGGATTTTGACATTAGGAAGAACATCCTGATTGCACAGACCTCCTTGGAAGGTGGTGGACTTTCCTTTCTTTCTCCAGTGACAAGCAGACATCATGGATAAAAGAATGTGGACACCAGATGCTTAAATATGTTCTAACACACACGCCCTCTCCAAAGAGCATTATTATGAATTTGGTACATTGCAGTTTGAGAAGCTCATAATACCAAATGCTCAAATCATCATCATCATCATCATCATCATCATCATCATCATCATCATCATCATCTTAAAAATTGCAGAAATGTTCAGGCAGAATACTCATATTTCAGTGTATAGTCATATAATAACAACATAGCAGCAATTCACAGAATACATAAAACAGCCTGATCAGATTATAAATGCTTAGCAATGGCTCAGATATTGTGACAGAAACAAAATCAAAATCGGGTTTGGAGGGGAGTGAGTTAGCCCCCCTGCCCAAACTTAAGGGGACTCATGCCCCCTCTGGTCATAGTACGGATAAATCTAACATTAGAATGCTCTTTAATATTTACCAATGCACACATTCTTTTAAATTATATACCTGCTGTATGGAATTTATCACAAGGACAACACATGTGGATGTTCCTCACCCTCTTGACAGCCAAAAGACTGATATTACAACACTGGAAAGATAAATGTTCACCTCCTGTAACACAATGGATTGAGGACCTAATAACGCTTTCAGCATTTGAGCAGGTGGTATTTAGACGCCACCTGCAGATGGATAAATACATGGATATTTGGTCTGCTTTTTCTGAAGTTTATGCATGACTATTTTTATGGATAATTGTATTGCTACATACTTTTTGATACTTATGGATATATATTTCATGCATATTTACTGTAAGTGATCCCTTTAAAATACTATAAGAAAACTGTATTTTTTGTTGTTCTTTTTTTCTTCTTCATTTTTTATGGTTTTTGTTTTGTTTTGGTGTAATTCACATTTAAAAAAACTAATAAAAATTTAAAAATCAAGGCCTGGAGGGTTGACAGCCTCTCTACCCATGCCAGTTCATCCAGAACATCATGAGCCAGTCTTTCTTGGAAGTGGTCCATCACAGCCACTTCATCCCAATTCAAGTATTGTGACACCAGGCGGAATTTATTCACATAATCAGCAACTGTTATTTTTCCTTGGTGAAGGCGCCTGATCTTACGGTTAGCAGTTTTGGTTTTCTGGTGGTCCTCATAGACCTGGCACATCTCTGTTATGAATCCATTGAAATCCGAGAGGAAGGGACTGGACCGTAACAGTTATGGAGTTGCCCCCTTGCCTGCAGACCCCATAGGTCGACTGATTATGAACCCCAGCCTGGCCTGGTCATCCAGAAAGTCCATATGAAGGACACATTGAGCCAGGAAGGCTAGGAACCAATCAAGTGAGCCATCAATTTTTTCAGGGCACTTCTGCCAATGAGGTGCAGATGTAGGCCATTGCAGAAGCTATGGGTCCCATAAGCCCAATGTAACCAGTGGAGATGGAGTGGCTCTGTTGGACACTGCCCAGAAAAAAAAATGCAGATCTAATTTTCTGGCAACCTGATTCTAGCAAGTCCTTAAGCAGGCTTTTCAAGCGGGAATATGGGGTGGGTTAGGATTTTTGGGTTTTGTGCTGTTTTTGATTGTGTTTTATACTGTGTCTGTGTGTGTGTGTGTGTGTGTGTGTGTGTGTGTGTGTGTGTGTCCCCGTTGTATTTTATTGCATTGTACATTGCTCAGAGTGGCCGGATGTCTGGCCAGATGGGCGATTCATAAATAAAATAAATAAATAAATAAATACAGACCCATTTGTTTGCAGTGGTCCTCTCCTAAATAAGGATTTTAATTTGATATAACAATTTAATTAGATATCTATCTATCTGGTGCTGCTTCTTTAGTTTTAGTTATTTATCTGATATTATTGTTCTTATTGGGCTGAATGTTGTTTGTGATTAAGTCGTATTGCTCATTCTTGTTATTTGTGGAAGTTTTTATGGGAGGGTTTTACCCTAAAAGCCTACAGCCTACAACTGTTTTAAGAAAACAAATGAATAAAAATGATGAGCATGCTTACTCAGATATAAGATGTTGTTGTTCTGCAAAAATATGCCATGGTAATCTCGATCAATCAATCTTTACTGTCTAGTTAACAGTCTTTACAAAAACCGACAAAGAACAGCAGACTTGAAACATAATAAAAGGAGTCCAATTTTCATGTCAAGTTATTCAAATGGATACACCATTTCATCAGCACTGTTTGTCTGATGACAAACATCCCACAACCATTCAACTTGTCCATTCCCACAACCTGCAACACCTTGCATTAGCTCAGTGGGGTAGAGCTCATGTTTTTCATGGGGATGGTTTCACATTCAATTCCTGGTGCAGGGGTGGGCAACTTGTGGCCCTCAGGATGTTTTTGGCCTACAATTTCCACTAACCTTCACCATTGGCTATGCTGATTAGGGTTGAAGGAAACAGCCCTGGTCAGCATAGTCCAGCATCTACTTGGACACCTAGTTGGATAGAACAGTCCAACACCTAGTCGGACAACTGGAGGAAACAGCAAGAGGGCAAGGCACTTATGTGCCCCAAAATAGAAGAGAAGGTATTCTCAGGTTCCTGAGAAAACTTTTTATTATGCCCAATGCATTTCAGAAAGGACTTTCCTTCCTCAGGGGCTGCTTACCTTTCCCCAATATGTTGCAAAGAATCTTTCTAATGCTTCCTCTGTTTTTAAGTGCAGAGGAAGATAAGCAGCCCCTGAGGAAGGAAAGTCCTTTCCGAAACACGTTGGGCATGATAAAAAATAAATAAATTAGGCACCTGAGAATATCTTCTCTTCTGTTTTGCAAAACATCTGAAAGGCCACATATTACCCACCCCTGAGGTAGCATCCTGGGAAAGTACTTCTCTGCTGATACCACGGATAGCTGTTGCCAATCAGAGCAGACAATTCTTACTTAAGGGTGGCCGGGTGACTGGCCAGATGGGCGATTTAAAAATTTAATAATAAATAAATTAAATGGCCAAATATTTTGACCTGATCGAAGGCAGCTTCCTTCAGGGATCTGCAAGTTGCAACTCAGGAAAATGAGTGCTTTTTCAGAGTTCTCTAATCTCCACCTAGAAACTTGTTCTGACTCATCTCTATATCAGATTGTGAGCTGTGTGGGGGTTTTCACATGAAAGTTTGTGAGTATTTCCGTGTGCATTTTCTCAAACATACACATAAATTGTGTGCATTTTTGAAATGTGCACATTTTTCTCTCAGTGACTAAAGCATGTTTGTTTGCATTTTTCAAATGTATGTATTATTTCATGTGCATCTTTCAAATGTATGCCTTTTTCCAAACACTTTCTTAGGGGGGCTCAAGCCCCTTCTTGTCTTCCCCCAACCCCATGCTGGGGTCCTTGATGATTCTTTTCCTCTGGAGTCATCCTGGGAGAGACTCCTCCTATCTGCATAGGCTCTTCCACTGAGGATGTTCTCACTGCTGGGGTCCCCCTGAGGCGAGAGCTAAGCTTTGCCATGAAAGTTCCACAGGGGTTTGCTGGATGGCGCATGACCCGATGGCTTTCCAGATGCCCATCAGTCCATAGTCATAATTGGATCAAGGCCTGGAGGGTTGGCAGCCTCTCTAGCCATGCCAGTTCATCCAGAACATCATGAGCAGTCTTTCTTGGAAGTGGTCCATCACAGCCATTTCATCCCAAGTCTTGTGACACCAGGCAGAATTCATTCACATAATTAGCAAATGTTATTTTTCCTTGGTGAAGACGCCTGATCTTGCAGTGAGATGTGCACATGTTTCTCCCATTGACTAAAGTGCGTTTGTGTGCATTTTTCAAGCGTGTGTATTTTTTCATGTTCATTTTTCAAATGTATGCATTTTTCGAATGCACAAATGACATTACAAGCTTGGAAATGTATGGACTTTGGACCACAGATTGTGTTTGGGTCTGTGTTTGGTTCTGGGAGTTGCACATTGGATAAATATAGGTCAAAAACAAACTGAAGCTAATTTCTCATCCATCCCGTGCTTCTCTTAATTGTTGGGATAGTCACAACACTTCAATGCAGCGCTGTTTGTGTTGTTATTGTTATTTTGCAATGGCTGACAAATTCTGGAGTCATGGGCACATGGTGCTTTGCTCATCTTCAAGGGCATCTAGTAGCTTAGTTAAAGGTTCAGGCTTTATCCTTTTTCTTGTTGTTGTCATTTTGGTGAAATTATCTCAGTGATTTGATTTCAATATCTTTGAGCATATGATGAACAGCACCATCACATATTAATTTTTTTTAGTTTTCTGTCCCCCATTGTTGCCTCTAGTTCTAGCATCTGTTTCTTATTAATTGTTGTTGTTGCTGTTGTTGTGGTGATGATGATGATGATGATGATGATTAATAATTTTTTTATATGCCGCCCAACAGCCGAAGATCTCTATATAATAATATATAATAATATATATTATAATAATCTGTTGAAAGGCAAGGTAAAAATACATACATAGATAGATAGATAGACAGATAGACAGACAGACAGACAAAGTAATTGGAACATTGGATGCTTCCCTATACTGAGCGAGAACATGGATCCATCTAGCCCAGTATTGTCAACACTGACTGGCAGCAGTTCTCCCGGGTTTCAGGCAGGATTCTTTCCCAGCCCTACCTGGAGATGCTGGGGATCGAACCTGGGGCCTTCTGCATGCAAAACAGATGCTCTGCCACTGAGCCACGGCTCCTTCACGAAATCACTCTGAAGTAGCATGGTTTTTTTAAAAAAAAATGCAGTGGCGTTGGAGCTGTGATCTGTCTGCCCTTCACACTTGACATGTGCGCTCCAAAGGAGGTAATGTTCCAGTCCCCTGCATTTGGCTTGGGGCAGTCAGTGCAGGAGCTCCTCTTGGTCATCGAGTTCACACTCTTTGTTATCTAAACAGGAGCCACCATACAAGGAAACTGATATTTGGTATCTCACTCTTCAGGGTGATTGCTGTGGGTGAGGGCATTTCTAGTGAGTAATATCCAGGGTATCAGAAGATTAATCTACACACAAGGACAAAGGGCTGACTCAAACACCATGTCCATCATCCACACACACACACACACACACACACACCGCAGTGACCACTCTATCATATGATGACTGAGACATGTGGTTCACTGATCAAGGATGATCTTACGCTGGCTCAGCTTGTCCGAGCGTGGAAAGCTAAGCAGGGTCAGGCCTGGTTATTACTTGGATGGGAGACCCCTCCTCTAGTCTCCTGCAGTGAGCAGGAGGTTGGACTCGATGGCCTTGTAGGCTCCTTCCAACTCTATGATCTATGAAATCTATGTCCTGTCACTCCAAACACAATGCTTTTCAAGGAGGGGTCAGTTCATACTGTCAGTTGCTGGTCATCAAATGGTACAGCATTTTACAGCCATTTTACAGCCTACCCCGCTCTTCAGCCAAAAAAAAGGCTCCCAGAATGGCTTACAAAGACTGCTGACCCATCTCTTTAAGCCAGTCATGCTGGCTGGGGATGATGGGGGGTTGTAGTCCAACACATCTGAAAGGAGCCAGGTTGGGGAAGGCTGCTTTAAGCCATGAATTATGTCTTCATGGATCAGAATGTGGATGGGCAGCGCACTCCGGTGTGCACACAGGCCCTTTGCTCCTGCTTCACCACTCCCTTCAGGCAAGCAGGTAAGCAAACCCGGAAATGCAGAGCTTCGTGTGATGACCAATAGGGTCAGCATCAAGGGTAGGCATGGTCGGGCACCTGCTGAGGGCCCACACACCCCAGCAGGGGCCCACTGACAAGAGTCCGCTTGGCTTGCTCCTCCTCTTCACCACTGCAACCTACTTGTTCACCTGCTTCTTGCTCTGGCCCAGACAACGGTGGTGGTGGTGGTGGTGGTGGTGAGAAGGAGCAGCAGATGCCGCTGCCCACTTGCTCCCTGGTTCACTGCCTGTCAAGCAAGCAAGTGGTAGCAAGGAGGAGGAAGAGGAGGAGGAGCAATAGCAGCTGGTGACGATGGTGGTGAGAGGGTCGACTTACTGGGCAAGGGGGACCATTGAAGGTGTCTTGCCCAAAACCTGGAGCTGGCACTGATGAGCAAAACCCATGATTATAGTTGAATTGCACCCAAATAAGTCAAGATCATAAGCCAACAGCTAACTCTGCTTTGTACCCAAGAGCCGTTGTTCCCATTGCAGAACACAAACACATGGATAACAGGAAATAGCCCAAAGTTTCCTTCAGTAAAACCAAATCCAAACAGTAATATCTTTTAGCAACAAGAAGTTGATTTCAGTATGTAATATGAGCACCAGGGTTTCTGGATATGGTTTCTCTCTCTGTCTCTCTGTCTCTCTCTCTCTCTCTCTTTCTTTCAACATACGTATTTAACTAAATTATTAGACCGCAAATACAGAGGTCTTCTGTCTTCGTATTCTTCTGACATTGAAAATCTAGAACACTGTGTCCTGGAATGTGAGTTTCACAGAGACGTACGGGATAAATGGACTCTCCCTATATTTGAAACATCTTCCTCCACCCCCCAATTCTTCCTCAATATGAGCACATCTATCTGGAGTTCAAGGACAAGCAACATCTCAATATTATTGTCAGATTTTAGACAGCAAAGGAAAACTGAGAGTAACATTAATGTGTGTTAATGTACACAAAGGATGATATATAGTGCTTTGGCTAACAATAATAGCTGACAAGCCCCCAGTTCAAATCTCATCTCGGGCCACCAATTTGCGATGTGGCTTTAGGCTAGAACTTTGCCTTGGCCCAACTTCTGCAGTAATACTGATCTACCTTGCAAGTTTGGTGTAAGGATGAGAGTCAGTGTGGTGTAGTCAGTGCGGTGTTAGAGCATCAGTCTAGGCCCAGGGAGGTTTTGGTTCAAATCTGCACTCAGGGTATGAAGCTCTCTGAGTGACCTTGGATCAGTCACTAATTCTCAGCCTAACCTACCTCACAAGGTTGTTGTGAGGATAAAATGGGAGGGGAGAGAATCATGTATGCCACCATGAGCTACTTGGAGGTAAGATGGGATGCAAATAAAATAATAGTATAATGCACACAGTTGCACTAAATGCATTCTAGATAGAAGTAGCAATAGAAGGGCCATAGCTTCTGTGGCAGAGCACATGCTCTGCATGCAAAGGGTACCACGTTCAGTCCCTGACATCCCCAGATAGGGCTGGGAAAGATCCCTCTCTGAAACCCTGGGGAGCCACTGCCCATCACTGCAGGGACAATACAGAACTAGATGGACCAATAGCTTGACTCAGTGGCTGGGTACAGACAACATGATAACCCACACTCAAGGGTTGAGTATGGGTTGAGTGTGGGATGTCATTAAACTGTGGGTGGTTGTTGAAACAGGGTTATCGTGTTGTCTGTCTGGACCCAGCTGCGCTAACAAGCCATGGCTTGTTAACCACGAACAACCCATGAAGAGAACCCTTGGTTTGTTGTTGGGTTATGAACTGTGGGTTGTTCACCATGGTTTGTTATTTTGGCTGGGTTCAGGACAACACGATAACCCAAGTTTCAACTGACAACCCATGGTTCAACGACAACCCACACTCAACCCTTGTTATCATGTTATCTGAACCCAGTCTATATAAGATAGCTTCCTGTGTTCCTGGCCATCATTTCATTGGCCTGAATCCTAACCAGGTTTCCATGGATGGAAGGGTTCCTGAATGGAAGGGGCCACTAGCCAGTGGAGGATCCTATCAGTGAAGGGAGGGGAGAGGCATTTTTGGTGTTCCTCTCCCATGTATACCTCCTCCACCCTCCACATGTTCCATAGGGTTCCCCAACTGTCCAGAGTAGATTTTCAGAGGATGCAAGGGGCTGAAAGGGGAAGGGGAATTGATCAAAGACATGTCCCCACCTTCTGCTGGCAGGAGCATCCCCTGAGTGAACCCTGTCAGAGGGAGCAGACTTGGAATCTTGGCCATAGTTTCCATCAATTGTTCAACCAATAATCATGACCAATTCAAGCTTTGTGCAATGCATAGAAATGGATTAGAATAACAGCCCCTGTCAATGCTTCATCCTGAACCATGGCCCAACCATGCTGTTGTTGTTCTCTGGGAAATGCATTCAACTATCTTAGAGATCCAAGGACTTTCCTAAACCCTAGCAACAGATGTTAGAAGGTAACGGGGATGAAAGACAATGTGGGGCCCTCTACCAACAGCCAAGAGTTTTTAATTTCTTTCGCTTTGATTAGAAATTTGGCACCAGGTCACAGGTCCATATGATTGACTACTCAAGGGTTGCACGGGAGATAGTAACTCTATCAGTACAAAGTGCTGCAAGCAACCTGAGCTTTGATACCAAGGTCAGAAATTGCTTTGTTTTGTAAAGCAAAAAAAGGGGGGGTATCTTCTCTACTCTTGTTTTGACTTGTTGGTCGTGTTGTCTAATCTCAACCTCCGGCCTTGTTATAAAACAGAGCTAATAGTAGAACAGGCGCACTCAGTTTATGGGATCAACAAAAAGGCTTGCAAGGTATTGGCTGGAGCAAAAAGCTCTGTGGAGTTGTCAGCCTCTTCCATACTCTTGGCTTTTCATTTTCAGCCACAGCACGGTAGATTGACTTGGATGAGATGATCGTGGAAACTCTGAATCCAATGCAGTATAATATCACCAGGGTGGTATCAGAGACGATGCCAGCAGCCACTGTGCCTCTATTACTAGTCATGGGCTTCCTTTTCCTGATATGGACTTACGAAGAAACCTCATCAATCCCAGGTACGTTCTTTTGAAATCTGGTGTGAGATGACCCCTAATTTTCACTTTTGGGGGAAAAACAGGTGAGAGATCCCCCCGCCTCAAGGGAGACTTAGAAATGGCAAATCATAATTATTGTTACTGTAAGTAAATAAGGATATCTTTGAACTACATGAGGCTGGGGCTTTATTTTTTTAATTACAGATCGAAATAATGTTGTTAGAGGAACTGAAAGTGTGTTGCAATTTTAAGGCTTAAAAAAAAAAAAAACAACCTCCCCCTCACATGGTGTCCCGTTATGAACCAATTCCACCTTTGTCGTATCCCATCTGTATGCCTATGTACAGCAGTTGCTGGGGAACATGGGTGGGAGGGTGCTGTTGCACTCATGTCCTGTCTGTGGGATCCTGTGGGCAGCTGGTTGGCCACTGTGTGAACAGAATGCTAGACTAGATGGACCCTTGGTCTGATCCAGCATGGCTCTTCTTATGTTCTTAAATCCCTGTCCCCCCTTCATGTCAGACATATGCAGCATGATCCTATGTGTCTACTCAGAGGTCCCCCTGAGTTCCAGTGGGATGTGCTCCCATGGTGAAAGGAAAGTAAACCCCATTGAACACAACAAGTAGACATGCATAGGATGGCACTGTTACAGCCTTATTTCTAAAGTAGATTGATTTATTGGGTTATTTGCCATGTTTCAGACATGCATTTGTACAGCCTCTAAAACAATGGTGTTTACAAACCAATGGTGAGAGCCAGTGTGGCATAGTGGTTAGAGTGTTGGACTGAAACTTAGGAGACGCAGGTACTAGTCCCCGCTCGGCCATGAAGCTCACTGGGTGTCTTTGGGCCAGTCACTGGCTCTCAGCCTAACCTATCTCATAGGGTTGTTGTGAGGATAAAATGGAGAGAAGGAGGATCACGTAAGCCCCCTTGGGTTCCTTGCAGGAAAAAAGACAGGATATAAATATAATCAATCAATCAAACAAACAGTACTGGGATCAACTGATAATAGGTAGACAGGGAGATGGAGGGTGTATGTGATCACTTGGAGATGGTGCCTTTATACATTACGGTAATCTCCCTTTTTTAAATAGCCCTTGATATAACACTCCTTCAAATTTCAGCACTTTAGCACGTTTGGTTAAATCTAATTTATATGATCCAGTCAAAGTCAGGGTCTTTGCTTGTCATTCTATATGATGTATCTACAGGCTGCATTCAATACCAGTTCAATCTACAGGAAGAATTTAATACCAGTTAAGAAAGGGGGTCCCCACTGAGTTCAATGCCAGTCAATTTGGGGGTATTTGGTTAGTAAGGGGTTGAAAAGCCTCCTCCCCCTTTTTTTTTTTTACTTTTTACAGAGGCCAACATTTAAAGCTTTCTCATTTGGCTGGTCCTGTGGCAGTGGTTCAAGACAGGGGCAAGGCAGAAGGCAGGTTGGGTTCTACTGGTAGATCTCTGGAAGATTCGCAGGAGATCAGCAAGAGTTTCCCATTCCTCATGGTTTAACCATAGCAAAACCAAAAAGCATTTTCCATTCCTAAATTAGGTTGCTGTAATCAAGAAAGTTCAGGGGGAAATTGGAGTAGATTTGTGTGTGAAAAGATTTGTCCGCGAGGCTCCAGTTCTGGTAGCGAAAACAAATTCCTGGGTTGAGCATCTGCTTTGAGGCATCTTGTTCTGCAATTCTATATCTACCTTCCTGTGTCACTTAGTTTGTTCCTGGCTCCAGTTGGAAGATCTTGAGGGTCTAGCGAAAAAAAACAAAGTCGATCCCATAGGCCTAAACCAGCCTTCCCCAACCTGGGGCCCCTCTGGATGTTTTGAACTACAATTCCCATCAGCCACAGCCAACATGGCCAATGGACAAGCATGGTGGGAACTCTCATTCAAAATATCTGGACAGCACCAGGTTGGGGAAGGCTGTCCTAAAGTCTGCCCACCCCCTTGCTTAAGAACATATTCCAAACTTTAATTCTAGAGGGGATTCTAAAGTAGTTTCATGTGCACGCCCTGGTGTGAAATAAAAACAGATCTATGTAGTAATGGGCAAACAAGTGATCTTTGCGATCACCAAGGTTCTCAGAACATCACCTTGAAGCTCGCCTCACCTCATTTCCCATGCTCGATTGTGCACCCAATTGCGCATTTCCCCCCATAGAATAAAGCATTTTTTTTTTAAGTGCGCATTTTTCAAATGCAAATGCAAGTCTGGGAAATGACAAGATTTCCCATGCTCAAAAAACAAACAACCCCGCTCTTGCTCGTGTTTACATGCAAGATTGCCAACAGGACGTGTTTGCATGATTTGCGGACGTAAATGAAATTCTTGCCTCCCTGTCCCCGCCCTGCCTGTGGGCTTCCCATGTACATATGTCTGGCTATTGTGGGAGGCAGGACAGCCTTTCAACAACCAGGTACCCACCAGATGTGTTGGACTACAACTCCATTGACCATGCTGGCTGGGTATTATGGGAATTGTACTCCAAGGCATCTGGAGGACACCAGATTGGGGAAGGCTGCAGCTGCACTAGATGGTCCTTTGGTCCAATCCAGTAGCAGACCAAGCTTCTATATGCTGTGATCTTATGCCGTCAAAGTCAAGTAGCCAGACCAGCCTTCTTCCCCAATGTGGTGTCCTCCAGATGTCTTGGACTACAATTCCCATAATACCCAGGATACTGACCATTGGCTACTCCCAGGATTCCTCCCAGGATACTCCCAGGATTCCTGACCATTGGCTATGCCGGCTGGGGCTGATGGGAGTTGAAGCCCCAACAACAGGTTGGAGAAGGCTGGTCTAGACATATCACTAGAGACTTTCAGTGCAAGCCTATTCCGATTCACAAGTAACTCTTCCTGCCACCCCCTTCTCTCTCCCTCCCTCCCCACCTGGCAGTGGACTGTCTGCCAGAGAAGGGACAGATCACCCTTGCCAGTGGTCTGAACAACTGATCACCTGCACAGGGCTTTTGAAATTAGGCCAAGGGCCACATGGAATGATGCCGAGGGGCACAGGTTGCCCACCCCTGGACTAGACGGTCCCTTGGTCTGATCCCTCAGAGATCTTCTAATGTTCTTATGAAGAAAATCCAGCTAGAAGGGAGGGTTCAACTCTTGATCTGCAGTTTTCCGGTACTGCAATAACATCTGTGTCATACCAAATTCAGATCCGACTATTCTTGCGTCGCACGCACCCAGCCCCAGTTTTTCTAAACTTATTGAAGAAATGTAATTTTCAGATAATATCCCTCAACTCACAGGATTGTGAAACGCAGAGTATGTTCAAGGTCTTATAGAAACATTTGTGATTATATATATATATATATATATATATATATATATATCCATCTTTTTTTTTTTTTGTCTTGTCCTATCTCCTTTTAGGGCCTGGCTACTGTATGGGAATCGGCCCCCTTATTTCTCATGGGAGATTTCTCTGGATGGGAGTTGGCAGTGCCTGTAATTACTACAACGAGATGTATGGTGAATTTATGAGAGTCTGGATCGGCGGAGAAGAGACCCTCATTATTAGCAAGTAAATCTTTGATCTCTGCGAATTGGGGTGGAGAAGGGCAGCTGATCTTGGAGCTATCACCGGGCTTTTGGCCCTGGTTAGATTATTCTTCACTAGTTTGGAGTGAACGGACTGCAATATTTACATTGTGGCATGCATTCTGATGTTAAGGAGACAGTGGTTCCATCAGGACAGGACTTTGGGGCAGACGCCCAGGGCCTCACTGAGCAGAATGAGCAGGAGGACAGATTCATGGGGGATAACGGCTGTCCTGATGGCTAGTTGCCCCCTCCAGTATCAGAGGCATATTGCCCATGTACACCAGTTGCTGGGGAACATGGGTGGGAAGGTGCTGTTGTACTCATGCCCTGCTTGTGGGCTCCCGTGGGCAGCTGAACCTCCTCTTTTTCACCTTCATCTTTGAGCAGGTAACACTTCATTGCATCCTTGTAAATACCCTTAAAGTTCTCCTGTCCTTGCACCTCAGACCTGTCTTGTACCCTATCTTCCTTCTTCTGCAGACAATGCAAACAGCAGGACATAGTTAAACCATAGTGCAGGATTTGCGCGTAACAACAATCCATGATTCAGCAACATAGATTCATAGATTCATAGATCATAGAGTTAGAAGGAGCCTACAAGGCTACCGAGTCCAACCCCCTGCTCAATGCAGGAAACTAGAGGAGGGGTCTCCCATCCAAGTAATAACCAGGCCTGACCCTGCTTAGCTTTCCACGCTCGGACAAGCTGAGCCAGCGTGAGCCACAGGCTTGTACAATTCAGTAACAACTCATAGTCGGCCCATAGTCAACCCATACTCTGGGTTGTCATTATGTGCGGACCAGGCCTATGTTTAGCTCCACACCATGGAAATCTTCACCTGCTGATTTCTGGCATTTTCTGCAGGGCAAACCTCTGTGAAAGGCCGCTTGGCAGCCTAGCCCCTTCCCTTTCTCTGCGCTGTGGAGCTCATCGCTGTGACATTTTTAAGCCTCTAGCTCCCTCTAAAGGAAATTCACTTTCAGTTTAGTTTAGTTTTCTTTCTGATCTTGGGATAAGTCATAGCAGCGCAGCTCAAATAGCAAATGTGAATACAATCTGTATCGTGTAATACAGAAGTTGGTGTTTTAAAAATGTATTTGTGGTATTTATATAAGGCCTTTCAACAAAGTTTTGAAAGTTTGCACTGTAATTTAAAAAAACCCCAACAACATTGCAGATAGCATTAGATTGCATAAAACCCATTATAATTTGTTCTAAAATCCACTCTAAAGGAAACTTCACTCCAAGGCAGTAATGAGTAAAGAGAGCCAGCATGGCGTAGTGGTGAGAATGTTGGACTGGGACTTGGGAGATCCGGGTTCTAGTCCCCACTCAGCCATGAAGCTCACTGGGTGACTTTGGGCCAGTCACTGACTCTCAGCCTAACCTACCCCACAGGGTTGTTGTGAGGATAAAATGGAGAGGAGGAGGAGGAGGATTATGTAAGCCGCCTTGGGTTCCTTGCAAGAGGAAAAAAGATGGGATATTTAAAAAAAAATAAAAATAATAAAATAGGGTAGGATTGTCAACTGACCAAACAAACAAACACGCCCCTGGTCTGCTTCGGTGCCTTTAATGTCAGATTTGCATAAATCAGCAGTTGACGTGGTTCGAGGAATGGATATAAACCAGAGGTGGGAAACAGGTGGCCCTCCAAATGTGATTGGACTGCAACTCCCATGATCCTTCACCACTGGCTATGCTGGCTAGGGCTGATGGGAGCTGTAGGCCAAAACATCTGGAGGGTCACTCTAAGTGGCCCACTCCTGATATAAACATTATAACCTGCTGATGTATTTGTTTCATTTTTATTAATTTAAAACATTCTTATGTCATCCTTCATCAGATCAGATTTCAAGGCGGTTCACAATAAAACAGTGGCATCCATATCATCATGGGTCGTAACAAGAAGCTGCAAATAAAACCACAAGAATAATGCAGAAACACTCTATACACCGGGGGTGTTGTGAAGCTCAGTCCCGCGGGCCAAATTGGACCACCTGGGCTTCCAAGTCAGTCATCTGGGGTTTCCCAGCCAGCCAATTGCTGAAATGGGTCTCCTAAGGCTTAGTTACTGGCAGGATGAAGTTTAAGCTAAAATATGCAGGTGGGGTTGTTGCTGTTTTGTATTTTGGCCCCACCCCTTTGCCTTTGGCACCACTTTTGAATTCGGCCCAGTCCACCACTGGAATGCGCCCCCTGAGAACTTCTCCAAAATTGTATTTGGCCCTCGGTCTGAAAGAGATTCGACATCCCTGAGAGACGTTGTGACATGCCAGAGTAGATACAAATGTCTTAACCTGAGCGTGTATAAAGTAGACACAATCCCTTGATGCAATATTCATTTTTCCTCTTCCTAGGTCTTCAAGTATGTTCCACGTCATGAAACATGGACACTACACCTCTAGGTTTGGGAGCAAACTTGGCTTACAGTGCATTGGCATGCATGAAAACGGCATCATATTTAACAATAACCCTGCTCTCTGGAAAGAAATTCGACCCTTTTTTACCAAAGGTAAACAACGTGACTTCAGTTCTCACTACTGTGACACGGAATCTATTTTTGTTTTTGATGAATGGCTGATGGCATTTTAAGTATATATAGATATATAGATATACGTACATACATACATGCACGTATATAATTATGGAAGATGGAGTTGCTGTCATTCCAAAAGAGCAATCGTAGCTCACCACCCTTACAACAGAGTTGCAACCATTCTGCACCTCCCGTTTGAGTGCTACCACTGGTGGTAGAGTGACATCTGGAAGTGCTCTTACTCAAAGTGATTGTGTAACTCATTCGGAAATTCTATCCCTCAAGTTCAAAGCAGATGATGCTTTGGTCTCATATGGATTATGTGTTTATATTGCAAATCTCTTTGGCCCAGTTCGGACAATATTCTTCTTCCACCATGTGCAGTGGAGGACTGAGAGAATGCCTTCCCTGCCCACTTAGTGCGCAACAAGCCATTCATGTATGGATGTCATGTTTCAGGGCCTACATGCATACAGGCCAATACACATCGGCCCAGGTGGCATGCTTGATCTCGGGAGTAGTTTTGCGTTTTGAATCTCAGAACCAACCTGTGCCCTGTACTTGAGTTCTTGGGCAGATCACTTTTTTTTCAGTCTCACCAGTTTGTCTTCTGGGAAATGAGTGTTTTGTGATTGTGACTGGCCATGCCCACCATGGCAGCCATTTCATGAATCGCTAACCCCCCATGGCAGCCATTTTGTGAGATCACCCACAACACCCCCTCAAAATCCCAAATGTGCCCACCGGACCAAAAAGGATGGGGACCCCTGATATAAGATGTTATAGTTCTGTGACCTCTAAAGGAGTACGGGAATAAAATGAGTATAGTGGATATTGAGTAAAGTCAGTGTTCCATAGATTTCATAGATAGAGTTGGAAGGAGCCTACAAGGCTATCGAGTCCAACCCCCTGCTCAATGCAGGAAACTAGAGGAGGGGTCTCTCCCATCCAAGTAATAACCAGGCTTGACCCTGCTTAGCTTTCCACACTCAGACAAGCTGAGCCAGCGTAAGCCACAGGTCCCATCACATTTAAAAGACACAACACACAGCACAGTCCTTCTCCTGGGTGAGCCCTACCAAAATGAACAGGTGCTTTGCAAGCGCACTGGCCATGTTCTTTGCAAGTGCAGTACTCATTCTTTTTTTAAAAAAAGGGCTTCACTTTTTGGTGAAGCTAAGCCAAAGCGTCTAGTGCCGAATTTTGCAGACTATAAGGAAATTTGTGAAATTTCAGCCCTGTCAGGCCCAGGTCTCATGCGGATGATAGCCATTTGCGTCGAGTCAACAACTGAACACCTGGACCGGCTAGAGGAAGCGACCACCAAGCTCAGATACTTCAACAGCCTGAATCTTATGAGGTGCATCATGCTGGACACTTCCAACAAACTTTTCCTTGGGATTCCTCTTGACGGTACTAAACTATTTCCCAAAGGTTCCATAATCATTCCAAAGTGCAGAAGTGAGAGTGGATCTTTATGTAGCCAAAACAGCACCACCCAAAGCACAAGAAGGAAGTATCAGAAGGCTTAGAGGAACCCCAAGGTTTGCATGATGCCTCTGAGTTCTTCTTAAAGGCATCATCTGTAGTTCTTCTGCCTTCACAGTTGAGGTACCCACAGCCAGTCACTGGCTATTGTCTGAACCCAGCTGTGCTAACAAGTTATGACTTGTTTACCATGAACAACCTATGAAGAGAACCCATGGTTTGTTGTTGAGTTGTGAACTGTGGGTTGTTCACCATGGTGTGTTATCTGGGCTGGGTTCAGACAACACAATAACTCATGTTTCAGCAACAACCCATGATTCAACAACAACCCACACTCAATCCATACTCAACCCTTGAGTGTGGGTTATTGTGTTGTCTGAACGCAGTCATTGTCTGGGATTAAGGGGAAGGGGGGGCATTCCAAAGCAAATGGTGTTTTCAGGTAAAAGTCACTGTCAAAATGATACGGTCCAGCACAGACACTGCCTACGTATACGAGATGGGGCGAGAGGGAAAGATTTATCTAAAAACATCAGCTGCAGTTTTTCTGCCAGGCATCTGTGAATCCCACCCGTCGTGTTCTGAGATGAGGCATTTTTAATCCTGTTGCCAAGCAAATGCAACACCTCCACGGGCCTTGTGTGGGAGAAGATCATGTTTATATTTGTGCAGGTTTCTTTCCCGCTAGCTAAATAGGACTAAACAGTG